>JAACJO010000015.1:0-600000 GCA_013368445.1 Leucocoprinus leucothites
AGCCTCTACAGTGCAATAAGTATTGGCTTGATCTTATCAAAGGGGACTCCTTCTCAGTAAGCAACAAAGTTGTTTACTAAGTCAAAGTTATAATACGGTGATTATAATAGTAAGACTTTGGTAATTGAGATCTTAATGACTTAAGTTTCAATTTGACTTTGTATAGATAAAGGCTCGTATTGAATCTCCACCTAACCAAGTAGAAACAATGTTTCTCCTTGGTAGATGTCAACAACTTATATACAATACAAGTTTGTATCTATTATTAACTAGGGCTAAGGTCTTCTAACCAAAAAAGAGAAGCATACAGCTTCCTTAATGCTAATTAAACTATATAAGACACAATCTGTCAAAGAAGCTTTAGAAGTTCTTCTAAAGAAGTTCTTCTTTGATCATCCAACTAGATCATAAGATAGTCCAAATATAGCACAGCTATATTTAATAATCACATGTCATCAAAGGGTAAGCAAAACCAAACAAGTCATAATGATTCATAACAAGACAAAGTAAATAAGTCAAAATAAACTAAGAAATACAAGAACAAAATAGAGAGAAAACATAATTGTGATATTACTTAAGTAAAGCTAATATCAACTTTGTATTGTATAGGGAACAAATGCTAAATATAATCAATATACATAACAAAATCTATGAAAGGGATACATCAGACTGTCAAAATCACCAATAGCTTCTCCTTTCTTCTTTGTATCCAAGAAAAATAGATCTCTGAGACCATGTCAAGACTACCAATACCTCAACGAACATACCATCAAAAATGCCTACCCAATCCCTAGTATCCAATCAATCCTTGATCGACTTCAAGGATTGAAGTACTTCACTGCACTCAATGTTTGGCTCGGATACAATAACATTTGCATTTTCAATGGAGATCAATAGAAAGGAGCTTTTTGTACCCATAAAGGGTTATTTGAACCCACCATTATGTTCTTTGGAATGTGCAATAGCCCAGCAACATTCCAAAACATGATGGACACTATCCTCGCTCCCCTCATCCATCAAAATAAGGTTATCATGTACATAGACAATGTGTTGATTCATGCAAAAACATAACAAGAGCTATAAGAGATCACCTGCCAAGTATTCAAAATCTTCCAAAAACACAATCTCTACCTCAAGGCAGAGAAATGTGATTTTGAAAAAGAAAGATTGGCATATCTAGGATTCATAATTTCACCCAACAAAGTTCACATGGACCCAATAAAACTCAAAGGAATAGTGGATTGGCCCATACCCAAAAACCCATGAGATATCTGCAAATTTATTGGATTCTGCAACTTTTACCAAAAATTCATAAGAAATTATGCCCACTACGCAGCCCCCCTCAACACTCTCCTTCGCAAAAATCAACCATTTCAATAGAATTCGGAAGCTCAATCATCATTCAATACCCTCAAAAAGAAATTTCTACAAGAACCTGTTCTCATAACCCCTAATCCAACAAAACCTTTTGAAATACAAACCAACACCTCTAACCACACATCTGGTGCAGTTTTACTTCAGAAAGACTTGAACGGAGTCATGCATCCATGTTTCTTCCACTCAAAAGGATTTTCCCCCACCAAAAAATGCTATCACACCTCCAAACAAGAATTTCTTGCAATCATCTGCACATTGCAAGAGTGGCAACACTACATCAATGGCTCACCTGATGAAACCATTGTATGGACTGATCATGCCTGATCTATCAACAACACAAAATCAACAGATGACCTTTCAAGCCCTCACTCCAACCTATTAAGGGACCACACTCCTTGTGACCCTTTGTGCAAATAGCTATGGATCTCATCACCAATCTTCCAGAAGTTGATGGATTTGATTCTATTTTGTCTGTAGTGGACCATGGACTCACAAAAGGGATAATTATAGTACTAACACGAAAAGAAGCAACTGCAGATCACATCTCTGATCTGTTAATTAAGAACATCTTCTCACATTTTGGAACCCCAGACAAAATTATCTCTAATTGAGACCCTAGATTTGTTGCTAAATCTGTCCAAGCTCTGTTTAAGAAGCTAGGAATAGAATACGCATGATCTACCACATACTATCCTCAATCTGACAGTACCACCGAATGCTTCAATCAAGAAATTGAAATGTACCTCTCTGCTTACTGCTCCAAAAATGCTCTTGACTGGCCAAAGAAACTACCCCTCATCAAATTTGCACACAATTCTTGCACCCACTCCAACAGATCACAGACACCTTTCGAACTGATGTATAGTTATCCCCTCAAATCTTTCCCAACTAAATAAGAACTAACAAACAACCTGGCAACTGAAGACCGCATTGACTGGATAAAGAATATCTGCATCACCACACAAGATTCACATGAGAAAGCAAGGCAAACTATGACTGAACGCATCAAAGGCCCACTTCCCAAACTAGAAGTAGGACAGAAGGTTTGGCTGGATTCATGCAATCTCCCTATTCAAGCACCATCAAGAAAACTATCAGTGAAATGCATAGGACTGTTCAAAATCACAAAGAAGCTTGGACCTGTGAACTATGAACTAAATTTACCCATATAATGGAAAGTTCATCCCCACTTCTACATAGGACTCATGGCCAGTAATGGAGAATGACAAATACAGAAATCATTTCAAGAATCCACCACCTGATCTCATAGAAGGAGAAGAAGAATGAGAAGTTGAAGATATTGTTCGCCATTGTAAAACACATTGCAGAAAGATCAAATATCTGATCCACTAAAAAGGATACCCCAATTCAAAACAGACATGGCAGCCCACAGACACCCTAAAGAATGCACAGGAGATGCTAGACACATATAAACAGCATCACAAACTTCATTGAAAAACCCAGAACCATGCAATACCTCATTCCAAATACCACCCCAGAACCTTACACCTACCAGACCAATGTACCTCTTATACCTCTCTGCAAACTAGACACCACATCAAATTCCAATCATTTATCTCCACACCCTCTATCATATATCTGTACTGGACCAGGAACAAGCCATATTTCTACCCCTCCAGTCACAACCATTGAGATTGTTTAGCCCCCTTCCCCAATTTTGGAAGATTCCTCACCAGAAGAAAGCATCACCAACCCCACTTGAGCCATTCATACCTTCCAACTCTATGATGCCCCCTTCACTGAAGCTAGGGCTACTCTCTGCAAAGATTCACTTGACACTATCCAGTTCAACCTATTCAGGGAGGACTGGACTACTCTCCTATTTCTTAAACACACATTGCTCCACCACTTGTATTTCCTCAAGTACCACACTGACTCACTTTGCCAAACTATTGAATCATCTGTCATCAGGAAAATCATATCAGTGGCTGAACAAGCCCTTCACACTTTCCCAAAGGCTCCAGATCCAAGTGAGCCTAGCAAGACTCAACAAGGATCTGAACTCCCTAACCTCTAGTACCCAGATGGACCCATTAATGGAACCAATGGAGTACCCTATGAACTTCCTCATGTGGCTCGACCTGATATCCCTCAGAGAAAGGAACAGACTAAAACATCTGATAATAGATTATGATTGCCATAAACAGAATCCAACCCAGTTCCTGCCTCTGAAGTTCCTGCACCAAGGAAATACTACTCAATCTGTAGGGTTGATGATTATTTTGTGGACCAATACAAATGTTACACCTGTAACTACTGCTGACACTCAGCCCCTGGACATCTCAGACGATATTGCTTCCTCAACAAACACCAAGCCTGCACTATCCAAGAGTTCACACAAGTCCTCCAACAACAAGCCATTGCAAAGTTCCCACAACTATACCTCTTCCCACTCACTACATTCATCAATGGAGTCTCTGACTAAGAACAATGATGGCTCAAACCTATTCTTACCTGCAAATATCCATCCCAAGTATTTAGACCCAGAGACCTCCCCCTATCTTCTTCCCAAACCTCTCCAACTCAAGAAATCCACCCAATCCAACCCATCTAATGCCAACAACAAAGGCAAAACAAAGTTGTCTTCTGCATGGGACTTGACTCAACAGATGCAAGTAGAACACAAGTTCTACCACTGTGTTCTCCAACTTGCCTGACTTCTAACACCCGACATTTGTATTACAAAATGCCTCACCATTGATCTTGTACCCAATGCCATCTCAGACTCCAACAAATCTCTGATGGAGGCTATGACCATTGGGATGCTTATAGAGAAGAGTATGACAACCCCTATGATGATGTCACCTGGGCCAACATCACCAGGGAGTCCTATGGAGACTACTGAAAGAGTTTCAAGTAAAGATGTTGATGAGGACATCAAGTCTTACAAAAGGGATAATGTTATAAATCTCAACTTGATTGATGCCCATTGTGACTTGATTGTTCTAGATGCCAACACAGCCACCCAGTCCAAAGTGGCCCTACTCAATTGGGAGGAATACATTGGGAAGTTTGATATTGAAGAAGAAAGGTTTGATGTTGATTGGGATGAGTACAACTGGACAGACATCATCACCAGGATTAGGAGGAATGGTTTTGCTGTTTGACAGAAATGAACTAACAGACTGATAAACAGACAATGATTGTTTTATGGACATCACATTTGGGTTTGAATATTTGGATATCTAACTATGATAGCTGTTACATCAGCAGACAGAGTAGTATTTATCAGTATTGTGATTGTGATCCAGGACTTGTAGTTGTAGTTTCATAGTTTGATACAGTTTTGGATAGTTAGTATTTAAGGACCTTGTATTAGGAAGATTAAATGCAAGTTTAATCTTTCCTTTGTTTTCCAGACTACTTGTGTTTACTCACCCTGACTTAAATTCACCTGTATCATTGTTGTTGTCTTGAACCTTATGCTACCTTAGACTTACTTCAAATCTTCTTGGCCTTCTCTTACTGGGCTTTTGAGAATACTCAAGCTCATTAATTGAAGTAGGTTAAAGACCAGTTAGCTGCTGTCTTATATAACCCAATCACATGTTGTGATATGTGATGTTACTAGGCACTCTGACTGTAAATCTTAACAGGCAGTGGTGCCAGTATCTAATACAATCAAGTCACAATGAGCATCAAAAGGTTAATAGCTAGGAAGGTAGAATAGTAGTTACAATACATAGGACAGAATGATTCAAAGGCAGATGCATATGAATTGCTTTTGTGCTATATTTGGTAGTAAACATGATGGTAAGAATCAGATTGCAAGTTCCAAAGCTCCAAAGTCAGCTGCTATTTCAGTTGTAATAGGAATATCTTATTCAGCATGGAATAGCATAATAATGCAAAACTAACATGTCAGCATGTAAGTTTTTATTGGATGTCTAAAGACATTTGGAGCTGACAGAACCCCCTCTTCTTGCTTCACAGATTTAGGGACTAGCTAATATAAACAAATGAAGAAAAATAGCCTCATATACAATATAATATTAATGCACTACACATATATATCATGTATTCAATAAATAGAATGGCTATAATTGAGGTGACTTGGGGAGGGAGAGCAAGAATACTATAACTCCTAAACTAGTTATCATCATCAGTATCCTCAACATCAGTTTTCAACCCCTCATTGTGATCTATTTGCATTTGGACTCCACAAACACATCCACTATCAGGCTGAGGTAAAGCAGTCAGAATACACAGATAAAATTACAATGGAAGCATTACTTACAAATACATTGTTCCTTAACTGAAACCCAAGATCCCACTGCAAAGGAACTATTTCATTCTCTCCATTTCCCAAAATCCAGACATCCTCAGTGTTTGTACACCCTGGAATCAGACACTTGCCCTTTCGAATAATCTTGTCACAAAGTTCAGCTGGGAGCTACAAACACCAGTCACATATTAAGTGATAATCCCAGGAAATAAACAGTATTGGAAGCTTACACTGTCTGTTACCTCATCACCATTGATCAGCCCCACACCATTGTTACCCAGCAAACTGAGCATTTTCCGGAATGGGAGCCCTGCAAAAGACATAGTGGTCTGGAAATCAAATGGATGCTCAGGTTCTTGACAAAGCCTCCAAAACCAATCCAAAATGCGGAGATAGTGGTCAGCATCTGTTATCCCTTCTGGAAGAACAGTACTTGAAGGAAACACAATGTGCTCAGAATCTGCAAGTGATATAACACCTCATTAGAGCAAGAAACACTCGGTGGGTTCAGGAAACACAGTACCTGTACTGCGAGCACAGACTTTATGCAGCCATTCTAAAAGCTCCTGTCGATAATCAATCAAGAAGTCACCACAAATACATAGGTCCTTGGACCGCTGGGGATCTTCCATGAAATCAAGAAATGAGGTGTGGTAGAAGTTTATGTGCATGGATTCAAGATCAGGGCCTGTGAGCTCCATGACCGACTGGATGGAAGCACAGGCATGACGAAGCTGCTCCACAGAAAGGCAGAGGGCCGTAGCAATAGAAGATGGAAGATCAACCAATGTAGAACAAGCCAGGAGAATCTTCTGGACTGTTATCCTGGTCTTTAGCGGAACTCGTCGTATAATGAGGGTATATAAAAAGTCCATCTCCGCCAAAGGGTTGTTCAGCCCAACCTTCGCAGAGACTTCCTTTACAAATTCAAGCACAATACACAGCTGATCTTTGGGGCCGAGAGAGTTTTCGTCTTTGATGAAGCGAACAATGGTTGACACATATATCCAAAGCCCTGCACCACGTTCAACAAGCAGGGCAAGGGCCTCCTCCGATGGCCACGACTCGGGGAGGCCGTGATCCTCGCGGATCACCTTGAACTCATCAGTCAGGTAAAGCAGAATCTCGTGATCAATCTCGCGGGATACAGGAAGTTCGATACGAGAAAGAGCGAGAGATACGGCAGGGGAGTTCATGGTCCGGATGATAGCGTCTTCAGGGCGGCTGGTGATGAACCAGCGGAAGGGCGTTGTACGTTCGCGAGCGGAAGCCGCGATGATCTTAATAATCTCGCACTGCTTTTCCGTTCCACGGCACTCGTCCAGCCCATCGATAATCACAACGCGTTCAGCAAGACCACTCTCTACCGTGTCAACCTGACTAAGGGGCTGAACAAGCAGATCCTTAAACTGCTTTGATAGTGACTTCGTTGGGAGAGCAGGATGTTCAATCATGCGCCTGCTGACAATTTCCCCTAATGAGGGGCATGCGGTAGCGATTTGATATGCGATGGACGTAAATACACGTTGAGGATCGTCACGACCAGTATTGGAGCGAGAGAAGAAGAGGGTAGCAGCAAGTTTGTTCATGGATTCCAGGGCCTCGGCGCAGCTCTGCGCGACAGCCGACTTGCCGACGCCAAAGGGGCCATGCATCCAGAGGATGGGTTCCCTGCGATCCGACGTTCCCAGTGCCCAGTTGGTGAAGAGGTCGATATATTCGTTCCGAGTGCCAAGGTGGCATTTCGGTGGTGGGTAGCGAACGCCGGAGTCGTGGAATGCGTCCGGCATTGAGTGCTCGAGAAGTTCTTTGAGGCCTATTCGTCACATGAGATGAGTGGTCGAGCTCAATGGGACCGTGAAGCTCACCAGAGCCTGCATGAGAAGATTCGTTGAATTGGGGATAGTTGAGGATAAAATCATGCGCGTTGGGGAATGTTCCATGTACACGAAAATGCTGCGGAAGTGTTGCAGAGGGAGAAGTAGGCAACAAGACGGCTGGAGATGAAGCAAGGGAAAGAGGACCAGGAGCTTGGGAAGGGGAAGGCGAGGGAGTAGGTGCTAGAGTAGAGGGCTCAACATCAAGCAGTGCAGGAGTAGGAGTCGCAGAAGTAGGAGACACCAGTGGGGGTGTAGGAGGCACCGGTTGGGGTGTAGGAGGCGTAGTGGTAGCTGGTTGAGAGAGCGAAGGGGTATCTTGAGTGGTCAACGGCATAGGAGGTCGTTGAGGCGCAGATGTACAAGCTTGACTCGCAGCGCTATTGGGACCCGCCGCTGGACGAGATGGATCAAAGAATCGCTTAAAGAAATGAGTGAGCTTGACGAAAAAGTTGCGAATGCGCCGGGACATTGTGGGTAGATAAGAACACGGGACACGATTCGCAGTAGGAGGTCAGAAGGGGGATAACAAGAGCTGGAGAACGAAAGCGAATATTATGCAGGGGCTCCAAGATAGAGCATCCACGTGATGCACCGCCTGATATTAGACGCCCTAAGATGACGTCTTGTACTCCTACTTTTAAGTTTAAGTGGATGAACTGGGCGCAGCAGATCTAATTCCTGTGCTCGGTGTTCGTCACTTCCAATCATCATAAATATTACAGCTATAGCGCGCTACAGCTACTGAGCTCGCGAAACAAAATTCCCTGGCCTGTCCTCCATCACTACAATCAGCGCGAGTCGTAGTTATACATTGACAATCGTCGAGAATCTACCCACCTCAAGCTCAATTCATTTTATTTCTCTTCTTGCGTTGATTTCGCCACTCCGTTTCTCCGTGGACAGAGAAACGTTTCCGAAGTCGTCCTGGTCCATCATTTCCTCCTTCTCATCCCTAGCTCCTTCCTCGTACATTTGAGCTTCGACATCGTCATTGTAATCGGATGAAGCGGATTCCATCAAGTCTCTCTTTCGCCTCTGTTTCTCGCTCTGCCTTTGTCTCTGCTTTTGTCTCTGCTTTTGCCTTTTCCACTGCATCTGGATTTGCCTCCTGTAAAGCAGTCTCTCTCTGACCCTCATTCCCTCCCTCTCCTTCTCGCGTCTCTCTTTTGCCTTGATCGCCTCCTTATCCTCTCTCCCCCCTCAATCCAGGCTTGGTGTGCCCCCATCAGTGAGGGTACCAGTAGAAACATGGTAAGAGTTTGTCCAAAGGTCCACTGAGACTCTCCTGGCTGTACGAAAGCCATTCCCTTACGGATCATAATCTCCGTATCAGCAATGATAGCCACGTCGACAGCAGAGAGAAACAATGATAAAAATGAAGGTGTATGGTGACCTTGGGAGAGAGAACAACTTCAAGAGCGGACGAATAATCAACAGAATGAAACCCGCCAGCCCAAACATAACCATTAGAACACCGCCGGCGAACCCGACACAATGAAGGGAGATGAAGGCTTTACGGGCTGCTGGATCCGTAAGCAGAATAGTATGGCCGAGTATGCGTAAAGGAACAGGCAGTCGAGGCGCACACTGAACTTTGGAGCCAAATGTGTCCACTGTCGCCCAAAACCAGATGCCAAATGCATTGAGGAGGATCATTTGAACGAGCGAAAACCAGATGACTAGCACACAACTTTTAATCTCGCTCCACCGGAAATCATCACCCGCCATCCGTTTGACAAGCAAGACTAGATGCAAGATTGTGCCTGTAAGGTTGACCCAACCAATGTTGAGGATGATGATCGCATGATAGGTGCTCATCCCGTATGTTTTAGCTTGTATTATTGCCGATAATAATAAAGCAAATCCGGTGAGGATAATGGCGCTTGTTTGTGTCCATCCTGTACTAGCTTCCGTTCGTGAGATTCTGCCATCTCTCAGTGCAAAAAGAGTGACCGCGAAACTCGTGAAAACCTGGACATAGATGCCGACACGAATCCCAATACCAGCGACGTCAGGGTTGGCTGGTATGCAGTTTGGGATGAGTTGGGCAATGTCTGACATCTAAATCTCGTTGAAGCAAATAAGGAGAAAGACTCAAAGCCAAATGTTTTGGGGAAGGACATACTTGTTGAAGGGTGGAAGGAAATACGGTCTTTGGTGGGAATAACACGCGAGCGAACTTCAGTAGAAGGGGAAATTATATATATATCATATCTGCGGGGAAACAACGAGGAAGCAGTGAGGCGATTATACATATATAACTTGACTACATAGGCAATCTGGGAGATAGCCGCGGCGCAAATCGTTCTAGAATGTTGTTATGAAGGTTCTTTGAACTTATCATACGTACTTGTGAGCGGCTGGGGTAAGAGATATAAATTTATCAGAGCTAACAATGAGGTAGATATGCATAGCTCGAGTAGTTGAATGTTAAGCTATCTTAGCAATACAATACATACACAGTGACGTCACCGGAGAAGTAGAAGGGAACTCTACTCACGCTCAAACTTTGACTTCAAACCCAACGTTGATTATGGCCATGCGATACCTCACAGCACGTTTAGCACAACAGGTTCAGACTACAACCATATGAAGATGCACGCAGCTCGGCTAATCCACAAATGCTCTGCAGATCGACGAAGAGTTGATGAGCGCCTCGGGTGCGTTCAGCATTGATCAAGTTTGTGTCCTGCGCAGATTGGTGGCGTATTACTCATGGGATTTTTCTCTTCATCGTATAGTTGATGGAACTAGCGGGTCTGGCTTGTGCGCAGACCCTTGCGACGGTGTATAATAGGGAGAAGTATCCCCGTGTTTTGGTATGCTGTGGACCTGGAAATCAAGGTATTGTATCATTCTCCTCTGGAGCAGACATGCAGTTGACCTCGTGGTAATGTAGGAGGAGATGGTCTCGTCGCTGCCCGTCATCTAGGTCTTGCCATTCATTGCCATTCGTGAACGTCATCTACTGACTACTTGAAGGGATGTTTGGTTATAAGCCAACTGTCTATCTACCGAAGGTGTGTTAATTTGGTATCGAGTTGCTCCATCGATCCACAAACCTTCCCGTAGCCAGGTTCAAAAGACATTTACAAGGTACGTTCCCTGAAATTTCCCGCCTACTAATGTGATGGCTCACGAGTGTCAACAGCGATTAGCAACTCAGTGCCAAAACATGTCAATTCCAATCCTCACGCCCTCTCAAGCAACAGACGTTTCCCCTCTGAAACAAGCCCTCTCCCAATCTGACGTCATCCTCGACGCCATCTTCGGTTTCTCATTCCATCCACCTGTCAGAGCGCCCTTCGACGCCGTTCTTCCTCTTGTCACACAATCCAAGTTACCTATCGTGTCAGTAGACATTCCTAGTGGGTGGGATGTAGAAAAGGGTGATGAGTTTGGCGTTGGGTTGCAGCCGGATGTCCTTGTCAGTTTGACTGCACCGAAGCTGGGTGTGAAATCATTTAAGGGGAGGCATTTTCTCGGTGGGAGGTTCATTCCGAAGTATGTGTTGATTCGAGTTCCGTTTGAGTACCGAAGGCTGAACGTGTTATCATACTAGGGCGTTGGATGAGAAGTTTGGATTGAATTTACCCGAGTATCCTGGGTTTTCGCAGATTGTTGAGCTGCCCTCCGAGGGCGAGAGTCAGAAATTGTAAAATAGGATGCACGATGTTATTTGTTTAGAATATAGTCATGTGTTTACACCGGACCATGATCAACCTGCTATGCGTGAGCAGACCCATCTCTTATTCGACCGGATCCAATCTAGCCCGTTTATATCCACCCAGGGATTTATAAACCCCCGGTGCACACCATCCCTAATCAACATTCATAATCATAATCATATTCCGTATGTCTTCCGAGAGTCCCACATGCGATAAAAACCCACTCATATCTGTAGTCCGCTCCTCCAGGTCCTTATCACCGTTTCTTTTGTTGATTTGCCTAGCACCTTGGATAGGCTTTCTCAATGGCAGTGAAGGAAGTGCCAGACCGTTCTATTCGCATCTGCGCAGACCGTTCTATTCGCATCTGCGCAGACCGTTCTATTCGCATCTGCGCAGACCGTTCTATTCGCATCTGCGCAGACCGTTCTATTCGCATCTGCGCAGACCGAGGAGGAACGTTTTGTGATGTTCATGCGTGAGTATTTCGTATTGTTGTTCTCAGATCAATACAGGCGCTTAATTAACGTCATCCCACCGGCTTGTCTTCGTTTGGGTTCTTACAGATCGTACCCTGATCCAGAGAATCCTAACGAACGAAAGGAGCTCGTTGTCAAACTCTGTACGATCTATAATCCTTGTTCATTGGCTGGTGTAGACTGAAGGTTTTGTGTAGTATCGCAGGATACCGCAAATTACAAGGATGCTCCGACAGAGGGCATTCGTCGCGTTCTTGAGATCGTGACTGGAGAGAAGATTCCTCGTGGAAGTGTCCTCAGCACGGACAAAATCGGTCCGTTGATTGTTCGCCTCTACTCTCGTCGTTCGTGCTCATATTTTCTCCTCTGAACAGATTATATTCGTCTTTCGACTACAGTCGCCACCAACGCCCTACTCGAGCGTAAAGGCCACAAACACGCTCTCCTGATCACGAAAGGCTTCAAAGACCTCCTACTTATAGGGAACCAGTCTCGTCCACGGATCTTCGACCTGAACATTCGCCGCCCGGCTCCGCTCTACTCCAAGGTTGTCGAGGTGGATGAACGAGTAACACTCGTTGGGTATACCTCTGACCCGAAAGCGGAAGATCATGAAGTCAAGTTTGATGCAGATGGAAACATCACGAGAGGGTACAGAGGTAAAGGATGGGATGGTGTTGGAGATGCTGAGGGACCTGGGGAGGTCGTTCGAGGCCTTAGTGGAGAGGCTGTCAGGATTATGAAACAGCCTGGTGAGCTCATTTCCAGGTTTATTCAGGGAACGAGATATTGAATTTTCGACACCCCTCCTAGACTCAAAGGAAGTAGAGAAAGATCTACGACAGCTCTACGATGAAGGCTACCGTTCCCTCGCCATCGTCCTCGTCCACTCTTACACATACCCCAAACACGAAAACATAATCGGATCTCTCGCTCGCTCTATAGGCTTCACACATGTATCCGAATCAGCATCGCTGCTTCCTATGATCAAGATGGTTCCTCGAGGAGTCTCATCCACAGCCGACGCGTATCTTACGCCTATCCTCAGAGACTACTTGGACGGTTTCTTTCAAGGATTTGATGAGAAACTCAAGGACGGCAGGCTGCGCAGTCCACGAATCGAGTTTATGGGTAGCGATGGCGGTTTAGTAGACCTAAATAATTTCTCTGGACTAAAGAGTATTTTGAGTGGTCCCGCGGGTGGTGTTGTGGGCTATGCGTTGACGAGCTGGGACGAGAAACTGAAGCAGCCAATTATCGGGTATGTTCACCTCCTGCCTTGTCTTTGCTGATACGCTAGCTGACCTTTGATTCAGGTTGGACGTTGGTGGAACGTCAACGGATGTGTCGAGGTTCGATGGACGATATGAAATCGTCTATGAAACTACAACAGCCGGCGTAACAATCCAGTCTCCTCAACTGGATATCAACACTGTCGCCGCTGGTGGTGGATCTTGTCTCACCTTCCGCAATGGTTTATTCCTTGCTGGACCAGAGAGTGCTGGCGCGCAACCAGGCCCTGCGTGTTATAGGTAGGACTATACATGCATATACGCACTCCGAATGAATTCCTGACTTCTTTGAACTCCAGGAAAGATGGCCCATTGGCAGTGACAGACGCCAACCTGATGCTTGGCCGTCTCATCCCGGACTATTTCCCGAAAATCTTTGGCAAGTCGGAGAAAGAACCTTTGGACATCGAGGCTTCTCGTGTGTTGTTTGAAAAGGTTGCGGAGGAGATTAATGCCAGTAACGAGAAAAAGTTGAGTTTGGATGAGATCGTGTATGGGTGAGTGTAACACCCCTCGAAGCTATCAAGTTGTTGATAGCAATTGGGTTCAGGTTCATCAAGGTCGCCAATGAGACAATGTGCAGACCGATACGTGCACTGACAGAGGCGAGGGGTCACGCCACCGGCAAACATGTGTATGTGTACTATGTCCCTCTCCGTGCCACTCTTTTCCTAATTGTTCGTTTAGGCTCGCGAGTTTCGGTGGTGCAGGTGGTCAACATGCTTGTGAAATCGCACATCTGCTAGGGATCAAAACCATCTTGATTCACCGTTATAGTTCTATCCTCTCCGCTTACGGATTAGCTCTCGCTGACAGGCATGTCCCTTCACCCTTACGAGATGTTATCGGCTGACCTTGAACGTAGAGCTTATGAACTCCAAGAACCATCCTCGACGTTTTATACTCCTCAAAACCGTTCTGGCCTCTTGTCGAGATTGGACAAGATGACAGCTGATGTTCGCACTGAGCTACAAAAGCAAGGCTTTGAGGATAAGAGGATTCATATTGAGAGGATGTTGAACATGAGGTTTGAGGGTGTGTTTTGGTCATCTTGTCTCATTACCCAGGTATCTGGCTTCATGCATGGATTTATTTAGGAACGGATACGGCGCTGATGGTGCTACCGCACGAAAAAGACGGGGATGGAAATGAAGACTTTGAAGCTGCCTTTAATAGAGTGTACAAGGCTGAATTTGGCTTCCTGTTGGATACGAAGAGCATCATCGTAGACGATGTCAAGGTACGTTTACTACCTCCTCTCATCCATACCACCCGTACCACCCGTTCAATCACCTCTTCCCTTCCCCCTCACTCACTCACTCACTAGGTCCGCGGCATCGGCAAAACATTCGACTCCCTCGGCGACTCTGTCTACACCGAGCTCAAATCTCTCCGCTCTTCAAACCGCGTTTCCCGTATCTCAGCATCTCAAGCCGATTCGCAGCACAGCGTTTACTTTGATAAAGTTGGAAGGGTGGATGATACACCTGTGTACTTGTTGGATAAGCTGAACGTTGGGGATGAGGTTGTTGGACCCGCTGTGGTGATTGATGATACGCAGACGATTGTGCTTGTCCCGGAGTCAACGGCGGTGTTGACGAGTAGGCATTTGTATATTACGTTGGAGTAGGTATGTAAAGGCTATTTTTTTGTGCAGTCAGAGTGTACATTGGACTATTTTGCTCTGAATGACAAAGGCTTGGATTACCCAAATCGACTAGAGAGCGCTCTCTATCCCGAACATTATGTACATACTGACTTCAGCTTGTCGGACATTCTAGGCCTGGCTTTGACACTGAACGTCACTTCATCCCAGTTGGAATCAACGATTTCACCATCCTGCCAGTTCCTGTCCCATGTACCCAGTTCTACCATCCTGCTAGCTCTCTAGCCCGTCTACTTCGTACATCAAGTATGCCGAAAGTCACAGCTACTTCGACAGCGACTGGCACTATATTTCGGGTCCAAACCCGCTCTAAAAGAATTATTGGTTACACAACCGAAGTCGACGAGCATGGCCAGAGGAGAAGCGTGAAATTGATACACAATGGTAGTGGTGTACTCTTGAGAAGAATCAACCAACAGACGAATGAGGTGATTTGGCAGAAGTACCCTGCCAGGAAAAACTCGCCGAGCGAGTATTGGCCTTGGCGTCTATATGATGTGCTTAAAGTTGAATTTTACTCCTGGACACGATCCCGAAACAAGCAGAGAAGATAGATGCCGCTGGTGACAAGGGAGCACCCCAAGTGGGTCCTAGCATTCCGACTGAAAACGCTGCAGAGGAGGGACAAACGTCTCAGGACAAACTCAAAGGCGTTAACTTGGAGGGAGACGCTGGAGTTTCTCAGTAAGCCAGTCAGGGACCCAGGGACCAGAAAGACGGGGAATGTCGGGATTTCTGGATTTTTTGTGTTATCTACACTCCATGCTCATTTTAGTCATCTCCGGTTGTCTTTTGCTACATAGTCAAGTAGACCAAGAAATGGAGTTTTCAATTATTGCCTAGTATACAAAAAGATGCTAATCATATACTCTGTGTCTCGCACTCCGATTTGGAAGAATCCCGGCAGCTCAAATGGTTGAACTGGATGGGCGCAGAAACCGTCATGGACATGAACTCGCTTGATGAATCCAATTGGCCCTTTCGCATCCTAGCTTTGGTCTGAAGGATAACTCGGTTGGCTACGATAACGTGAATGGAATTTTGAACTCTATGCATACTCAGAGTAAGTTTTCATGTATGCATCCAGAATTTCGGGACGGGCATAGTCACTACCTTATCATCCAAATGCGATGTTTCTAGGCAATTCAATTCATTTAGCGATGACAGTCGTGTCCACAGTATCCACAAACTCACACCATTCAATAGAGCGGCAACCAAAGTTCCAAGGTCAACCGCTATGGGATTATGCAACACATCACGTCAAGTAGATATTTCTAAATTTCTGAGTAATCCGCTCACCGAAAAGAAGTAGATCAGGCAAAAGACCTGAGGATAATCAAGTCAGATTCAAAAAAGAAAATCGGAGGCGATGCAAATGATTTGAGAAGCAGCTTACCATCTAATAATAAAGATTCGGGTATTTTGCGCGGAGTGGATGACCTGCCTGTAGTAGAGTGAGCCTGGAGCTTTCAACAAAGATGTGATTGAAGTTACGCATTTGCAGATAACCCACAGCCATAAGGACAGTTAAGCCTTTGGCAAACAAATCTCAGCGGGCAAAATTGTGATTGTCGAGCGGCTTACCCAGAATATATCCTAATACCAAAGCTACAAACGAGAGTCCCAACAACTGGGTTGTCCGCGAACCTTTGTCTCGCAGAGCGCAGCCGACAACGAAGGCACTGGAAGGGATCTTTGATGCTATGCGGGAAAGAGCGGTTATCCATAGTTTTAAATATCATTGAATACGGAAACGAGACAGGCTTACCTTTGCGTTGATGGATAACAAAAAGAATTACAATAACGATGCTCGAGCCGAGAAATACAATGCCATTAACCATGAGCGCAGCCTTGATGATTTTTTGTCGCCCCAGAATTATCCAAACACGATACGCCAAAAGTCCTGCGTAAGCGTTAGAGAGATTACTGTATGATTACAACATGAGATACGATTGAGCCTACCCTCTGCCAGATAACTGGACATTATGCCAATAACTGATGCGGTGTCTGTTTACAATCCACTTCCTTGGCTAAAAACTGGCTTACTGTCTGCTAGAGCTACAATCCTCCCACACACTGTACCTGTAATACTGGGCGAGATGCCTAGTATTGCACCATCAATAGCCAAAGTAGATCATCTGTGTTTTAGCTACAATCTATTCGGAAAAAAGATGATATGGTTCGACAAACCGTAGAACAACATTCCAATACTTATGAGATGACAATATTTTGATATCAGGTAGACAGACTTGACAGTGGACCACGGTGAAATCCAGAGCAGCGATATCTCCGGCGCTATTATCAGAGAAAAATCATAAAGCTGTTTGCGACTGAAGATCAGAAATTTCAGATGAGTTTTGGAAACATCTGGCACACCCAAAGAGCAACGCCGGCGGCTAATCGAAGATCAGCCTCGCGATATACGCATAGTATAAGAATCAAGCGTTCTCACTGCAGAAATACTATATTGTATGGGTCAATATCACCCTGGATTTATGTGTAAAACTTGGTTGTAGTGCTTACTCGAGCGAGCTGTGTCTCGTAGACTAAGGCCAGAGACTGATCCATAGGAGTAGTAGTCGCGTCAGATGGGTATACAAGTCGTATGCGACTCTGACCACAGGTTGTTCGTCTTTTAAGCTCGGCATGTGTCCCTAAATGAACCTGTCTAGCCTTCACGATGGCATTAACGGTGGCATGGTCGTAGTCTTGGCAAATGGTTTAAGACAGTTCACCCCACATTGTCATCTTCTGTCAGTCATGTGATGGCGGGTATCTTCAGCTACTATGGTGATAATTACGGAGTACATAATGGAGGGAGAGGGGAGTTCACATAGTCCGGTACAACAGCCTATATCAGATGCTATTCAATTGCCTTATCATAGTACGCCACCTGGGCCACTCTGGGATAATCTTCGAACTTGTTGCCCCGAGGATCGGCAGGGCCTTCTGGACCATCCCGAATTGGATTTCCGATGCCGCATGTTATAACATTTATTCAAAGCCTAGATACTGGTACGTAACCCACTATGTTACTTGAAATATAAAACGTTCAAAGCGTAGAAATTGAGTGTACAATTGAGATCGAGGGGCTCCATTCGCTTACGATTCGTAGGTTCCAGGCGACATCACTAGCTAGTCCCCATGGATTGCAAAACAAATAAGTAACTGTGGACGAATAGAAACCAATCTCTTACCAGGTCAGGAACATAAAATCTTATACATTGCAGGGTCAGACATGCTCGAGGAGCTCCGGAGAAGATGAGTTACACCGCCAGGATGACTAAACAGAAATATGTGACATTGACTCTGTTCTCTTCGCGTTGTCCTTCGTATCTAGGATTACCCGGCAGGCGATCACGCTGTGGGCAACACGTTGGAGCCTGGTGTCACCGATGTCAGTAAATCTTACAAACATTGTATCGTAATCCATACCTTCCCATCCATAAGTGGAACCCGATTGACAACATTGTGATCAGGGTTAGGAATGTCATGACTTGAACGGCATCTGGGTCACGTCAGGGCGTTAATGAGAGAACAGAAAACATACTCATGAGAAAGTAATACGGCACTAGCCCTGCGACAAATACAAATGAATCCAGTGGACTTTGAGAGGGATTGCGAGATACTCACCCATCAACAATAATTTCTCTCTGAGATTTAGATTTTTGGATCTTCCAAGGCCTATGAGTTAACTCAGACATGTATTCCCCGTCAAAATATCTGGATCTCAGCTTACGTTCTGTGCGTGACCGAAAATAGTGGAACGTCATCAGCCCAGTAAGCACTATATCTCCTTGATCAGAGCGTATCTCAAGTCAAACAGGTGAGGCACGAACTTGGGACATAAATGCAGATGACTACGAGAAACCCAAATCCTGCAAGATCCGCAACAGGGGAATTATGGTGCATCGGTGGGCACCCAGCGAGAAATATACCAGTGTTTAGTGGGACAGCTGAAGGGAATCTCATTGGAAGCTCGTTGTTGTATATGGGGAGTTACTTACTACCATGAATACCCATTAAGATCACCGCGGTCCATATTGAGCCGCCCCCGAGCACGAGACCTGAGAGGCACAGGATGGACAGGATGTATCCAAGACGCCTTCCCATCCCTAAGACAATCCAGACCCTATATGCTAGGAGACCTAATAATAAAAAGAAATGATGAGTCAGAGTGAGTGATGGCAGGCGCTGAGGTCTACATCGGCCGTTTACCTTCAGCGATACAAGCAGCGACAAAGATAAGAACTAATAACACATAGTTCAGGGATAGATTGATAACTGATTGTGGACAAGACTCACAATCTGTGGTAATATAGACTATTTTACAGTACGTCGGACTTGCATAAACGTCTGGGATAGACGTCAAGCTGGAGTATCCGAGTAACAAGGCCAACACTTACACGTTACAACAAGAAGTAAACATTCAACAAGGAAGGTGTATTTCGTGGTCAAGTAGGCAATCTTGATCGCCGACCAGCGGCTAGACCACACCAAGGACTTTTCCAGGTCGATAACTAGAAAGAATTCGTAGATCTGTCAAAACAACGAATGTGAGTATAGGTCATACCGCCCTGGATCTGGACTACTGGCTCACCCAAAATGCTACGCTCGCGTCTAGTGATCATAGGAATCAAAGGGTGTATGGGGAGAGGCCCTTCAATTCAAATCTTACAGTCAAAGTACTACAGATTCGTAAATTAGTTCGAGCAGCGGTGAGGGCGTGAAGAGAGGGATCGAGCGCAGACTTACTCGACTCATTTGCGCGCTGCGCAAGTCATTGATTGCAGCAGCGGTCAACGCTGACGCAGTGTCCATGCTGTAATTTGAATGGGGGAGAGGAACCTTGAGGCTTGAAATGGCTCTATCATGTACGGCGACCACCCTGTATTTAGGCATTGTTGCATGCATGGGGTGCGCTATAATTGCATACCACCGCCCATGTCTCCAAGTGGTAATGTCAACTTCGGATATCAGTGACATTGATCATACTATGAAAGATCATCGTAAGCGGTTTCAGAGGCCTGGGGATCTTCTCCCGTGCATACAAAATAGCGAGAACAGGCCTTGTATAGTTGTCGGAGTTGTATAAAAGAAGTTCGGCTCGATTCCGGGTCTTCACTTCGACTATGTTGGTAATACTGTGAATCAAACAGAGTTTCGCAGACATTTGAAAGGTCACTCTTGTAGTTCAGCATCATAAATAGAGTCCGCCCAGAGATCAGTCAAAGTTTCTTATCACTGCTGTGCCCCTAACCCAAGGGAGGATTTCGCTGATATGAGGTACAGTGCGGCCGAGAGATCGTGATGCTCGTTGCTCGGAGCGCCGAATTGTCACTGTAGTCAACCCATAGGCACCCAGATTGTACAGCAATACTTCATGCATAAGTACTTTGTGAAAGGGAACTGTAACCATCCGCTCGCAGCATAAGGACTTGGTCTAGCGTCCAAACGCAGGGGGCAAGATGCATCGAGAAGCTTTGTGTAAACCGAGAAGATCGACAGGGAACATGAATTACTCTAAGTAGCGTGATGAGCAGTCGTGGGAACGCCATCATCGGAATCATCATTCCCCAACCATCTCCAGCATCATCATATCATGATTATCCTTCCTGCCATATCGTCCTTATGGCGGCTACAACAGCAACACTCAACATTCCCTTACATGTCCAATACATCCAGAACTTGGGGAAAAGTTCTGACGAGCTCATATATCATTTGACCTCTCACCTGCGCCTCAATGCCATATACTGGGGTTTAACAGCATTATGTCTGATGGGACATAGGGATGCACTGGATAGAGAAGAGATGATCGAGTTCGTGATGAGTTGCTGGGACGATGAGGCAGGTACTCTTTTCTCCTTGATTCCTAATGTATTTATTGCCTTTGGGTATGAGCTAAGGATGTTTTTATTTGTGAACATGGTCTTTAGGTGGATTCGGTGCACATCCAGATCATGATGCGCATGTACACTCGACGTTGAGTGCCATTCAGATTCTGATCATGCAGGATGCATTGGACAGAGTCGATGTACCTCGGGTTGTTAAATGTACGTTTGTATCTCTTCTAGACGGTTAACCTTGATCAACATGCCGTTTCCTTATTCATTCGTTCAGTTATTGCATCCTTACAACAACCCTCCGGCGTGTTTGCAGGCGACTCTTTTGGAGAAATCGATACTCGGTTCTTATTCTGTGCTATAAACGCCCTTTCTCTCTTGGGTCAGCTGGATAAAGTTGATACAAAGAAAGCCGTGGAATATATCGAGAGGTGTAAGAATTTTGATGGTGGATTCGGGGCCTGTGTGGGTGCAGAAAGTCATTCAGCTCAAGGTGCATATATCTATCATGCTTTGTGACTCTTATCCTCAACCCTCCATTCCATACCTCCAGTATATGTCTGTGTCGCGACACTTGCTATCCTCGATCGACTCGACGTCCTAGACGTGGACACACTCTCTTGGTGGTTATCAGAACGTCAACTCCCGAACGGTGGCTTGAACGGCCGACCACAGAAACTTGAAGATGTGTGCTACAGTTTCTGGGTCCTATCCTCGCTCTCGATCATCAATAAATTGGAGTATATTGATGCGGACAAGCTGTCATCCTTCATTCTTTCTGCCCAAGATCTCGAAGGAGGTGGAATATCCGACAGGCCCGGAGACATGGTTGACGTATTCCACACACACTTTGGTGTGGCAGGTTCGTCATGCTCCTTCTAACGTCCGTAATCGACGACTGACCTGCCTCCTGAATTTTTCTTCACAGGTCTGTCGCTGATAGGATATCCAGGTTTGGAGGATTTGGACCCGATATACTGCATGCCTGCGCAGGTTATCACAAAAATGGGATTACAGACGGGCTGGAAGGCGCTCCCTCGACGTACGAGTTTATAGCAAAAATCGGGACACCGACTCTCTCGTGTGTTATGCTCTTCACTGTATTGTGACCAAATGTCGAAGAGAATAAAGAATCGGTTTAATAAACAGTAGACATCGACTACTATAGGAAACGGGGATCGGTGTATTTAGTGATTGCAAGTCGGACTGCCTTTGGATTGGATCTTCCGAGTCGAAGATGGATTGCATAGTGGTCAGCACGAGTCACATCCTCCAGAAACGAGGCAACAAAGGCATAAGGATCATCATCACAGTGCCAAATTGTCATCTCTCCCTTTGTCCGTAGATCACCCTGGCCTGCGACGTGCCACCTATCGACGACCACGGGAGGCTCATAACCGGGAGTCTACTCCGATGAGGATGATTACGACGAGATTGGCGTTGAATCACTTACTAATGAGAGCATCCAACGAATGAAGTGTGCGAACACTTCCGTTTCAGAATACCACTCCTCAGAATACGGAAGATTGAAGTCTAAGTTCTGCAACGCCTTGATCAGTAGTTCTAGAGATGCTTCGGGTACTAGAGGGCAAGCCTTCCAACAAGGCACAAAGGAGATCTTGCGTAAAGAGTCAATAACGGAATCCCTGTCGGATTCAGGAGGAGGCCACGGGAGCCCTGACAATGATTGTTGTTTTGAAGCTAGCACACAGATCAGTCAATCATACTGTTGGGAGTAAATTTGACTAGAATACCAAAAAGATGCTTGATAGGATTGGATGAGCGGCCTTGACACCAATAGCCGAGCCAGTTCAAGCCCCAAAACGCGACCTCGGGGCAATGCACCTCCTGTTCGTTCAAAACGAACTTTCCAGAACGAGTAGGGTCCTTCAGATAGTCGGAGAAGGATGCATGATATATTTGGATAGACTTTTCATGAGCCTCGGATGCAGGAGGGACTCGGATGACTGAATGTAGACGGCGAAGTGCTCGATAGAAGGAGACCTGATCAAGGCCGAGAATATTGGCAAGGACAAGGGCGGTTAAGTCCTTATTTCCGTACAAGATGAAGAATCCAATAATAAGTCGAGTGGTGCGAATGATATGTGTGGGGATGCCAGAGAGAATTTGAGTGTAGAGGAGGTCAAGGGTATGTAGAGGGTTGGCGTCCTCTGGGCCACTGATGCCGCCGAGGAATCGCATGCAGGTATCGAGTTGACCGGATGGATCATCGTAATCCTCGTCGCCGATGAATCGAATGATGAAGGACGCAAAGCCGAGGTGACCCGATGCACGGTGTGCGATGTAGATAATCTGACTCTCATCTGGCCAATCTGGCGGAAGTTGGTCTGGGTACTTTTTCCTAATCTCCGTGAAACCTGTTTTAAGAATGCGGATAGCGTCCTTTTGCGCATCGCTGTCGTCCACTTTGAGGATTTCTTGTTGACATGTTTGTCCAACGTCCAAGAAAGCGGCCTTCAGATTGGGCTCAGGGCGACTGCATATCAACCAACGAAACATCGAGCCACCTTCCGCCTGAGAAAAGCGGCTGATCATTTCTACAAACTCGCGCTGAGCTTTGAAGCCGTTGCACTCGTCTAACCCGTCGAGAACCATCAGTAGAGGCTTGTGGCATTCAGGGTGAGATTGGGTCGGGAGAGAGCGGAAAGGATTGGTAATGAGGGCTTCAAACATGGATTCTCGTTCATAGTCGAGGATGAAGCGAGTGTTAATCAGTTGCTCAGTGATGAGGCTTTTATAGTGAGGAATCAACTGGGTCAATTGATAGACCAGAGTCGGAATGACGGCGTCGGGATCATCTCGTTTATTAGGCCGGGAGAAGAAAAAGGTAGCGCCAAGCAGTCCCTTTTTCTTGAAATCTTCTGCGACGGTCTGAGCTACGGCTGATTTTCCGATACCAGCTGGGCCTGATAACCAAAAGAGTCGTTGGTTCGAAGAGTCGCCCTCAGTGGTTCCCCAATGGAATATACGGTCGCGTAAAACCTGACGAGTATTTTGAGTGCATCGAGGAGGATATGCGCGCTCTTTAGAGTTAAGCATAGCGCTCGGCATCGCCTTGTCTTCGAGCCTCTGAAGAGCTGATTCGGGAATGAGGGAAATCACGATAGCGGCATTTAGATGGTTTGACTCACCCTCTCTCCCTCGCTCTCCCCAAGATTGGCTTGTTCCTTCGCTATGACCGATAACAACCAAGTTACCAACACTGAAATCGCGGGCGCCAGTCAAATATGAGGATCCTATAGTGAATGGTAGTATGGGTGAATCGTTCCTAACCCTTGAGCTATATTTGTACCCACCTGCTTGGTATGGTTGTCTCGATGAGGTATGTGAATTCGAGACATGATGTGCACTGTGGCCGCTGGTTGGACCTTGGGTGGAGAGATGGTGCGCTGGCCTCTCCGAAGGTGAAATATCATTGATTTGAGATTTGTTTGTGTTCGCTAATAAGCAAGAAAAAAAGTTAGCTTTACCAGAAAGGGCGAGGTTCTGGCTTATATATACCGGAATGAATAGAGGAAACGCTGCGAGAAGGACTGTGCCTTGTTGTTCCGAGACTAGATGGTGCGGGAGTTGAGAGGTGGCTAGCACCCGGCGAGGCTACGGTGGGCAGTGAGTATCAGCAATTCTCAGACCAAATCGTTTAGGCATTCGCTTACATATATCAATGCGCGGTAGGACCAAGGCAGGACTTAAGATGCCCGACTCGTTAGCTATCCACTGATCGCCGTGTGTACTATTGGGCTGTTGCAGTGGTTTGACCGGTGAGTCAAGAGAGGGATTACCAGTATTGACTGGGGAAGCGTTGTTTTTCCTCTTTTTGCGCCCCGGGAGAATGTCTTGGATTTTGAGAGATTTATTGAACCAGGGCATGATTGGAGAGGGGAGAGGAAGGTGGACGCTATGAGGCTGAGACCGACATCTGATGGCAGCATCCAGTGATCGGACCTTTAGAACTCGGATAACAGCGGATAGCCTGGGCACCTCAACTTGTTATTCTGAATCAGACGTAGAAGATTATTCACCACAGCATACATTTATTTTGAACAAGATATTGACTCGTCGGTTCAGGTTCACTCACAGATCAACCTACAGCCAGGAGAGCGATGATAGAAGATACAAGGACGGAAATACTGCTGAAAATTATTCTGTTAAGTTCCAAGTCTATATTTGGACAATTTCAAAAACTACCACTGCTTTCTCCCCCGAGCACCCTTGCGTCTGTTCTGCGGCTCACGCGGCTTACGCTTGGTCGTCTAATCTATGCTAGCTCGACCTCGGAATTTTTTTTCTCCCCTCTCAGCTCGCTGATCAGCTCGGGAACTCGCCCTGGCGTGAATTCTAGTTGGGGCTCTCCCCTGTTCTCTTGAAGGAACTTGATAACCCTTAGTGCTGCGGCATGGGTGTTCTTCTGGAGGCGTATTATCCGGGCACCTTGATCAATCATATCCCTCCAGTATTCCCTAGCAAGCTGTCTTTCACGTTGCACGAAAGTCTCCTCATAAGGCGGACCGTCCCACATAGTCGTCACAAAGAGCACTCGACTGAATAGCTGGCTCTCGTAGATCTTCTCGAAAGACCGCAGGTATTTCCAAACCGCAAACCGTGCGGAGTTGTCGGTAATGCGGTGGAGCAATAGGATTCCACTGAAACGAACCTTCCGCAAGCCCCTGTACCAAACGTGACGGGATATGAGTAGTAGTAAGGATAGAAGATAGAAGGCACAATCCTGGCTCACATTTGTTCCAACCAGTTTGCAATTGTCTCGAGTATTTTATAATCGTCGGAGTCATATTCGAACCCAGGCGTATCCACCAGGACTACATCCCCTTCCACCCCTGGAAGTCGAGTCCCGTACCCCTTCACTTCGGTTGTTTCTCGAATAAAAGTGTGTCCTATGCCGACATCTCGACCTAAGACTTTACTGATGAGCTTGATATGATTCAATCGATGAGCTCTAGACATTGAGCGGGATCCACAAGATGTACGTATGAGACTTACCGAGGTCTTTCCCGTGCCCACGAGCCCCATCAATCTACAATCCAGTGAGTGATGCTCTCAAAGATTGTCGACATTGATATTTACAAGATCACAGTATCACTCTCTTTCAGCTGGCTGGGGTGCCCAATCTCAGACTCTTTCGGGTAGGTAGCTTTCTTTTTGGCCTCGAAGATTCTGGAGAGTCGCGAAGGATTGAGGTAGGAAACAGATGACCCAGTCGACATATCTGTGTCAACTCTCGAGTGGCTGAGGTATTATAGACGGTAGGGTGTGAAAAATAAGTTGGGGGCTGGAGAAGAAATTGTCAGGTTTAATAGCTGCAGAAAGCCACCAAGTTTTGCCTCGTGTAGACGAGTGACTTCTCATTTGATCTGTCGTTATATGAATCAGATATAGAAGATCAATCACCACAGCATACACCTATTTGAACACTATGTGAGAGGACGAAATATGAGTGTATTTTGGGCCAAAGCAGTGAGGAATACATGCTTTACTCTACTACATTTAATTGATAGAAAAACAATAAAATATGATATGAAACAAGAATGGAGACGATTGCCCCGATATTATTATAGTAATTAATAGATTTCACCACGCTGGATGTTGGTTGTTTAGCTTAGGTTATTCTATGGCCAGTTGTTGCCAGGGGTGCAGTGATAGAGAATACAGCAATCAAGGTAAGATTGAAAATTACGGTGTTACCGGACTACGACGATTTGCCTTCCAAGAATTTCAAGAACTGCCCTAATTTCCTGTGAGCACTCTCAAGCGACTCGTGCAATCCATGTTTGGCCACCTGAACTATCCCAGTGGATTGACTTCCAGCTCCATTTTTCCTCCATCTCAGCTCTCTGATCAGTTCGGGAATTCGCCCTGGCTTGGGTTCTAGTGGGGGTTCTCCCCTATCCTCTTGAAGGAACCTGATAACCCTTAGTGCTGCGGCATGAGTAACCTTCTGGAAGCGTATCGTTCGGGCGCCTTGATTAATCATATACCCCCAGAAGATGCTGACAAGTTCCCTTTCACGTTGCACAAAAACCTTATCAGTACGATCGTTCCACATAGTCGTCACAAAGAGCACTCGACTGAACAGCTGGGTCTCATAGATATTTTCGAAAGACTGCAGATGTTTCCAAACAACCGGCCGTGCGAGATTGTCGGTAATGCGGTGGAGGAGTAGAATTCCACTGAAGCGAACCTTCCGCAAGTACCTGTGCCGAACGTGGCGGGATGTGAATAGCAGTGAGGATGGAAGGTAAAAAAGCACAATCCTGGCTTACATTTGTTCCAACCAGTTTGCGATGGTCTCGAGTATTTCGTAATCGTCAGAGTGATCTTCGAACCCAGGAGTATCCACTAGGACAAGATCTTCATCCATCCTTGGAAGTCGAAATCTGTACCCCCTCACTTCGGCTGTTTCTCGAGCCAAACGGGATCCTATGCCAACATCTTGACCTAAAACTTCACTGATGAACTTGATTCAATGAATGAGCTCTAGACATCGAGCGGAAACCACTGCGTTAGGACTTACAGCGGTCTTTCCCGTCCCCACTAAGCCTATCAATCTACAATTTAGTGAGTGATGTTCTCAAAAATTGTCGATGCTAATACTTACATGATCACAGTATCACTCTCTTTCAGATGACGGGAGTGCACAACCTCAAACGTTTCCGGGTAAGTGACATTCTCTTCGACGTTGAGGACTCTGGACGGTTGCAGGGGACCGGGTGAGGACCCGGATGGGGCCGGCATCTCCGTATCAACTCTTGCGTGGCTGGGATATTATAGACTATGGGGCGTGAAAGATATATAGGTTTGAGTGATTAGCGTTTAACAGCTGCAGGAAGCCAACCCGGAAAGTCTTGTCTAGTGAGATGCGTGACGTCCCATCTGATCTGCCACGACTGTAGGCCGGCGTCTAACAGCCAGAGTAGGATTATGAACAGGGCACTTCAAGGGAATTATTAGTTGCCGACTGACCAGTTACCTGGGAGCTTGCAAATACTTATGTACTCATCATTGGAATGGCTGGAGCGGAGTCACAAAATATATGATAAGCGGTCAGGAGGATCAGGGTTAGGTTGTCAACAAGAGAGCAATGATAGAGGGTATATGTAGCGATCGGCATAAGATTGGAAATTATGGTGTTCAGGTTGGATCAGGGCAATTTGCTTCCCAAGAATTTCAAAAACCGCCCTAGTCTCCTCTGAACACTCTCAGGCGACTCATGTAACCCACGTTTGGCCATCTGAACTTTTCTAGATCGACTTCCGGTTTCACTTTCTTTCCAACCACCCTCCCTTAGCTCGCTGATCAGCTCGGGAATTCGCCCTGGCCTAAATACTAGTGGAGGTTCTCCCCTATTCTCCTGAAGGAACTTGATAACCCTTAATGCTGCGGCATGGGTATTCTTCTGGAGACGTATTATCCGAGCACCTTGATCAATCATATCCCCCCAGTAATACCCAGCAAGCTCTCTTTCACGTTGTACGAAACCCTCCTCATAAGGCCGACCGTCCCACATAGTCGTCACAAAGAGCACTCGACTGAACAGCTGGGTCTCATAGATCTTCTCGAAAGATCGTAGATGTTTCCAAACCGGCGACCGTACGAGATTATCGGTAATGCGGTGGAGGAATAGGATTCCACTGAAGTGAACCTTCCTTAAGCCCCTGTACCAGATGTGACGGGATATGAATACTATAGTAAAGGTGGAAGGTAGAAAAACAATCCTGGCTCACATTTGTTCCAACCAGTTTGCGATGGTCTCGAGTATTTTATAATCGTCGGAGTAATATTCGAATCCAGGAGTGTCCACTAGGACTACATCCTCCTCCAGCCCTGGGAGTCGAAATCTATACCCCCTCACTTCGGTTGTTTCTCGAATCAAAGTGTGTCCTATGCCGACATCTCGACCTAAGACATTACTGATGAGCTTGATACGATTCAACCAGTGAGCTCTAGACACCGAGCGGAAACCACAAGATATGCGACGTTGGGACTTACCGAGGTCTTTCCCGTTCCCTCGAAGCCCATCAATCTACAATCCAGTGAGTGACGTTCTCAAAAGTTGTCGATGCTGATACTGACATGATCACGGTATCACTCTCCTTCAAATGACGGGAGCGCACAACCTCAAACGTTTCCGGGTAGTTGATGTTCTCTTCGACCTTGAAACCTCTGGACAGTCGCAAAGGACCGAGGGAGGACCCGGATGGCTGGGTTGGCATCTCCGTATCAACTCTCGAGTGGCTGGGTATTATAGACTATGGGGTGCAAAAGATATATAGGCTTGAGGGTTTGGTGTTTAACGGCTGTAGAAAGCCAATATTATCCCGGGAAGTCTTGTCCAGTGTGATCGCCACGACTCTAGGTCGGTGTCTAAATTCAGAGTAAGATTATAAACGGGAATGGATGCTTAGTTGCCGGCTGGCTAGGTGCCTGTGAACTTATCAGCGGAGTCACAAATAGTGATAAATAGTCGGGATGACCGGCACACTACCAAAAAAGGTGTCCCGGCGTCGGGGAGTGTGAGTCACGCCATCAGAGCGGAGCCGCGCGCATTATCCTTTAGCTTTTGCCCAAGCCTTGTGGCCGCGTCGGCGCCGCACTTCTCTCTTTCACGATACCCAGCGCAGTTATCGTAAAAAAAACCATGGATGAGGATTTTGTCATGGTATGCTATCCTTTTGGATGTTTGATTGACGTTAATTCGACTAACGATGGTAACCACAAAGGACCAAGAAAAAATACAACAGCCGTCACAACGACAAGACAGAGATCATGAAGGGGCTGTGGGACCCAGAGGACAATGGGATAATGCCACAATGACTAAACCTGAACCTCGGTTGGATGAGTCCATTCCGGAATTATATATACCCCTGGCCAATAATCCCCGCTCACCCTCTTTGACCGCATCCACCACTACCAACGCGAACCAGGCAGCCAAACCTATGGCGAAATCGCTCGGGCGGACTCAAACTCTTGGACAGATTGGAAGGACAGAGTCGTTTACTGATGTTTTTTCCACGCCCGGATCCGATGGTTCTAGCTCGGCGACGGCATCGACGCCGTCTATGTTGCAGCACCGGGAAAGCTCTGCCGTTCTAAATGACGACGACGACGACTATGAAGATCGCAACACCGCACCTGGTATCCGGATTGACGTAGATGGAGACGATGAGCTAGGAGATGGGGCTCAGCCTACTGCTGAATCGCAAGATGTCTCAATGGGCGAGCCACAAGTGTTGAGCGAAGAACAACTAGTGCGCACAATGTTCTTCAATTGTTTGCATAAACACTCACCACTCATTGTTCTAAAAGGTTTTATCGATAAGGGCCCCAACATCAGCATCCGAACCTTCCAGTGCCAACCTCACAGCCAACACAAGTGCAAAGGACAACGCCCAGCGTTTCCCCTCACCCGTGCCCACCGAGCCAGAAGACCCAGATCCGGAATACATTTCGAAACAACTCGCGAAACATCACATCAAAGTACGCGACTTTGCATGGTGTCCTCCCTACACCACCGGCGCCCCTCCACCCTCCGTTCCCGCTAACGCTGCCAATACAATTCCAAACACTCCCGCCCCTGCTCCTACGCCACCACCGCAACACCACACCACCTCCACAAATATACGTACAACCGACGTCACATCTACCAACACCGTAATTTCGCATCCTCGTGTGCCATTGATCCCATTCACACCTGAAACCTTTGATCCATACAAAGCACTCGGTGAATTCGAGTTCCGCCTCCGCCAGTCTCCTCGTACACTAGCTATCCCCGGAAAAACTATCCGAAGATTGATTGAAATTGGATGGGTCACGGAGAACGAGGTTGAGAGCCGATGTAGCGCAGATGACTTGGATGGACTCGAAGAGTTCGATTCGCGGAACCGGACGCGACTTTTAAGGTTGACCGCGCTCCATGACCAGCGCGAAAAGGAACTTGGCGTTCCTGCCCCTGTGACCGCCCCCACTACTGCCGAGAACCAAGACACACCAGGAACAAGTTTACTGATAAACGAAGGATTCACATCGACCGGTGCCTATCCCTATGTTACCCTCAGGTTTGAGTCCGTACCTACGTTCGCGGAACGCGAAGAGCTCGCGAATGGCGTTCGACCATTGTTCCACACCGTCGATCGCGTGATTCGGATGGCTATGGCTATGGAACGAGAACGCGAGAGGGATAGACAAGAAGCTGAGGCAGCATTGGTGAAAAGACGGAAAGAAGATGAGGAAAGAGATAGAGCCGAGAGAGAACGTGTTGAACGTGAAGTCTCGAATATGAGCATGGATAGAGACGAGGAAATGAGAGAGGTATCGAGTGGTGATGTTGGTGGTGGCGGTGGTACACCATCGACAGCTGTTTCTACGCCATCTGCTACTACGGGTCTACAGCCTCCTGCAGAGATTTCTCCGTCGTCTGGGGCACATGTGACAGCAAATTCAAGGAAGCGATCACCTCACCAGGCTTGGGCCGATGATGAGGATAATATGGAGGATGATATTGATGATTTGGAGGTCAAACGGCTTCGACTTGCGCGTTCGCAGTCCGAGACTTGGTATGAAAAAGAGCGCCGTCTTCAGCAAGAGCAGCAAGAAGCACAAAATGCATCCGACTCTCAGCCCCAACCCCAATCCCAACCTCCACTCGGGCGCCATGATTCCCCCTCCCCTCGTCCGCCAGCCCACGTCCGCCCACAGTCTCAATCCCCACACAAGGGAGTTATTCTTCCTTCCCACTCGCGTAACCCTTCGCAATCTCAGTCACAACATTCACGCTCGCATTCACGTTCGCAATCTCAGAATCAAAGTCAATCCAGCACTTTCATGCCACCAGAAATCCAATACCCAGCGCCACTCGCCGCATATGACCCAGCACTTTATCCTGATGCCGCTAGCGCCATCGAGTCACAGTCTCAACAATCGCAGTCACAAGGTCGTCGTCATCCGTATTTGAATAATTACCGTGGAGATGTTGCTACGCCGCCTGCTTCTGACGATGAAGAAGGAGCAGAAGGAAATGAGGATGGTGATGGGAAGGATAAGGGTCAAGGGAAGGGGAAGAGTAGTGTGATGGTTGGGAGAGGGTTTGGGTTGACGGAGGATGGGGAGCAGGATACGGACAGGCCTAACGCCCTTAAAAGGAGTCCGAAGAATGGTGTGAAGAGGGGGTTGACTAGGGGGAGGACGTTGGTTCAGATTTGTTGAGGTGAAGGGTTAATGGTTTGTATGTTCTTAAAGGTCGAGGTTTTTTCTTTCTCTCTCTTTCTTGTTCATCAATTTGGAAGTGTGTGGGCGAGATTGGGACCTGGAATAATCTTGGGGTGAATGGACGCGTTGTAGATTATGCAATGGTTATTAGCAGAGTTCATAATTGTAGGTTGATACACGGGTGACACAAGGCAACGTTCATATTACATGTTCGATGTGCAATTCCATGATTCGTTGACAGATTATTCGAGGTGTATTGTGTTTGACCTGTGTTTGGATATACAAAATACAGCAGTAAACAAGAAACAGGATCGACGCAAAAATCCAGCAAAGTGCACAAGAGACTCATACTGTAGAAGAATCCGGAAATCCAACAGAACGTCCACAGACCTTGTCAATCCAGGAGTGGATCGCTAATTCCAACGAGATTGTACATCCGAGAAAAAGCCTTGATCCTTTCCTCGTGGCGTTGTAGAGGCTCGTTGACGTATGGATATAACGTCAAGTAGAGTACTAGCTAGGTAGCTAGAATGTAACCTCAAATGAATTTGAGGGGAAGTATGAGAAATAGATGAGGATTTATGTTGCTATTGCTGAATAATGCGAAATGTGTGATGAAACTGAATGCTGTACTATTTACTTTGTGAAATTCTCAAACACTGTACTAGGATCCTGACTAAGTGCGCAGTTTGCAATGCTTAGCTGACTTCTATAACTAAGATCTTTTATCCTGTGGCTGTCTCTGTTTCTCTCTAAGGTCAACTGGACCTTGTCTATAATCACCCACTCAGTCACACACTGGTGCTGGTGCAGTCAATATGCTTTAACTACAAGCCTTCTTAGCTTGGTAGCTACTTTGCTGTGACACTAGGTCGAACTCAAGATGTCTTAGAATATTTCTTAGATTAACTAGTAGGAGTCTTTCCTGTTTAGAATTCTCTTAGAAGGTTGATCACTTATTCACTCGAAAATGCTTAGTTTGTGGTCTGCACACCCTATAGCACTATGGAGGCATAGGATTCCTTGCCTCTCTGCATGCTGTTGGGCCCTTTTTATATTATTTGAGAGATATGAAAATAGACGAAATATTCTAGAAAGGAATAGGTATGACTTGAAATTGACTAATAGAAAATGACTAAATTGTTCTGGATTTAGCTGGTATACTTTTACAATGCAATGCTGACTGGTAGGTCCATTCAATCACTAGGTTGTTGCATGGGTAGTGGAGTAGCTACCATGTGAGTTTCTTTCATTAAGCTTTTATTAATCATGGATAATCATTTTGGCTGTGATATTTTCTTTACCTGAGGACCCCTGCCATGTCAGTGCAACCATCAGTTTGCTTGGCCAGTACAGTTGTAGGACTGAACAGTATGGAAATGATGTAGCTAAGCAGCAGGGTAGCTAGGTTCCTGTCTTGTACATGTGGAAAATGCAGATTGTTGTCTGTTAATGGGTCCATTGATCCTTCTGATCCAGTTCTAGACCTTGGTCCTTATTTTTAGATTGTTTGGATCATTCTCAGTGCAGAGGTTTCCCTCAAGTCCCAAAGCAGTAATTTGGTGATGTGGTGTACTGAAGTTGAGGGTTCAAATCTCTGGAATGGTTCACAACAGTGGACAGCTGTACTAGATTACCAGTCTCACCTGCCATATTGGTTGACCACATTACTTCTTGGTAAGTAGGTTTGTAGCTACACCACTAACGCACTATAGAGCTCTTAGGCATAGCATTATTCTTTTATAATACTAAGTGTGAAATCACGAAAATATTAGTATTCCTTGTTTATTTTCAGTTTTTGTGTCACAGCATGAACCTGGAAAGATTTGGGCAAGGACATGTGCCCAGATGAGATAAGCCTTCAATCAGGAAGGATCATGCATCTGGTAATATTCCCAGTAATTGGAGTAAAATATGATGTTCTCCCAATTGATAATGACTGTGATTGTGGAACTTTTGACAGGAATATTTTGAGAGTGTAGATAGCTACTGGCACATCAGACAATCCTGGAGAAAATGGCTTAACCTGATCATGGAACCCCTCACAACATAGTCTAATATAAGCAATATTATATTGGACTATATTGTAAGGATGTTACGACTTTACCCGGTCCCAGTACTTCCCATGTCAACTTCTATTTTTACAAGCTACCCCACTCCTACATCATAGTCTATGTCATGGTCTATGTCATAGTTGCCTGAGTCCCCTGACTCATACTTACCTGGGTCCACTTCCTTCTCATATATATAGACTCCTAGGTAGAGTGTACTCCTTACGCTTTACTAATTGTATCTTTCCCTTTCTTATCCTCAAGTCTTTGCCAGAGTTGCAACCTGAGTTCCGATGAAGGTCATAACATTTGGTAAAGCATCTCCACTCACTTTGCAACAGAGTATCGCTGACATCACAACCGATACCGATCACTTGAAGAAGTAACTGAACAACAACAACGGTTATGCATGATAGCATCTAACACTGAAGAAGACTTCCTTGCGGAAGAAGATGCCCAAAGAGAATGCAAAGCCAAACAAACAGAAGGACCACTGATCACAGACAAAGAAGAATCCTCAGATGAAGAAGAAGTAACTGACAACCATGCAGAAACAACAGATGATGAAGAAGAATAACCCACACTACCCAGAAGCACACACCTTGAACAAGAGGTAGAAAGATTAGAAGAAGGACTCAGATCACTGTAAATCAGCTGAAGAAACTCGAACAAAATGATGGACACCACTACCCCCTTGTTTAACACCAAATCCTTGGTCCCAGAACCAGGATTCTTTGATGGAACACGATCAAAGTTTGAAGACTGGTAGAGATCAATGCTCCTCTACCTCAAATTCAACAAAGTCAATGATGCAGACAACAAAGTAACAGCCATAATATCACGGCTCAAAGGAGGCATGGCAGGAGACTTTGCTCAAATGGAATTAGATGCCCTAAACAATAGGGCAGACACCACAGACTGGAATGTATGGAAAACAAACTTCGAAAAACTCTTCAGCAATGATGCACTCAAAGTCAATGTGGAATGGAGAATCAAGAGTTTTAAACAAAACAAAAAACACACAGCCGACTTCCTAATCAAATTTGAAGTCCTCAAAACATGAGCAAAAACTGACGAAACCCATGCCATATTTTTACTAAAGAAAAATATGTGTGCTGATATCATCAAAGCTATCCTAGGGTATCCTCCCGAGTCAATCCCAAAAACCTACACAGCATGGAAAACAGCCATACTTTCTGTAGGACAGGGCTTTGAATCTACAGAAAGGAGTGACACCCACACTGGTACAGGAATAACATATGGGGGAGCAGGCCAACCCATGGAAATAGGTTGCTAATTCGGATGATCTCTCCCAAAGTACAACGAACAAGGAAAACCCAAATGCTACAACTGCAACAAGTATGGACACATGGCGAAAGAATGTAGACAACCAAAGGCAGAGAGATGCTACAACCGTGGAAAGAGAGCTCATAGAGCCAAGAAATGTAGAAGCCCAAAAACAAAAGTTAGAGGAGTAGAGGTGGAAGAAAAAGAGGAAAAGGAGGATTTTCAAAACAGCTCAGAGTAGGCACAACCTTACAAGCCCATGTAACTAGAGGACCGAAAATGAATCGTTATACCATCCCCCAATGACGGAACTCTAAGCATGAACTAACAATATGACCAACGATCAAAACAAAAGACAAGAAAAGGATTGAAGTAACAGCCCTAGTGGACTCAGGATGTTCACATACAGCAATCAACAAAAAACTAGTGGAAGAAGAAAAGATCCCAATGGAACAAATGGAACAACCCCTACAAGTTTTCAATGCAGATGGAACACCAAATGGCCAAGGAACGATCACAAAAACAGCTCCTATCACACTAAACTCTAATGGACACCAAGAACATATTCACGCAGTAGTCACTGACTTGGACAATGTGGATATCTTCCTGGGACATGACTGGCTAGTCAAACACAATCCAGAAGTAGATTGGAAAGAAGGAATGGTACACTTCACAAGATGCCTAGACAGCTGCAAAATCAACCATCAAACAATTCCGTTCACCACACACAACCAACAACTATTCCCAAAAGAGCTCACCACAGAAAATGATGACATGGAGAAGGAACCAGACCCAACCAACCCTGAAGACCTACCAGAATACATATGACCATTCACACACCTGTTCAACAAGAAGAAATTTGAATCACTACTAGAAAGGAGAGAATGGGATCATGAGATCAACCTACTGGACAATGCACCCAAGGAACTAAATGCAAAAGTTTACCCCATGACACCAAAGGAAGAAAACGAACTACACACTTGGATTGATGAACAACTCGGAGTAGAACTAATCACAGAATCCAAATCCCAATATGCCTCTCCATGCTTTTTCATACCAAAGAAAGATGGATCACTACGGCTGGTACAGGATTACCAATAATTAAACCAACACACAATCAAGGACAAAACACCACTACCCCTGATAGGAGAAGTTATTGACAAATTGAAAGACGCAAAGTACTTCAACAAGCTCGACCTCATCTGGGGATACAACAATGTCTGGATCAAGGAAGGAGATGAGTGGAAGGCAGCATTTTTAACAAACAAAGGACTCTTCGAACCAAAAGTCATGTTCTTTGGAATGTGCAATTCCCCAGGAACGTTCCAGAGAATGATGACAAGCATATTCCGGGAATTAATCCACAAAGGAGTACTGGCCAACTATATAGACAACTTCATAGTACCAGCTTCATCCACGAAACAACTCCAAGAACGAACGATCTGATTCCTCAAGGTTGCAGAGAAACACAACCTATGCTTCAAATGGTCCAAATGCGAATTCAACACCACAGAAATACCAATTCTTGGAGTACGAGTAGAAGGGGGAGAAGTGAAAATGGAGTATGACAAAGTCTCAGCAGTCAGAAATTGGGAAACACCAAAAAACACCAAAGGCATTGAAAGCTTCCTAGGATTTGTCAACTTCTACAGACAATTCATATGAAACTTCAGCGACATTGCAGTCCCACTCAACAAACTCACTGGGAAAGGAGAATGGAAGTGGGAAGAAGACGAACAAAAGGCATTTGATGAACTCAAAAAACTAGTCACAGAAGAACCAGTCCTTGCCCTACCACAATGAACAGGACAATTCAGAGTAGAAGTGGACGCATCAGGACATGCCATAGGGGGGGTACTATCACAAGAACAGGACAACAAATGGAAACCTGTTGCATTCCTATCACAGACTATGAACCCAGCAGAACAGAATTACAAGATATACAACAAGGAACTTCTAGCAATTGTGGAAGCATTGAAAGTATGGAGACAATACTTACTAGATGCAGAAACCCAGTTTGAAATATGGTTGGACCACGAAAACCTGAAATACGTCAGGGAACCCCACAAACTAAACAGATAACAAGCATGATGGTACCTCAAACTTCAAGACTATGACTTCACAATCAAACACGCCCTAGTTCAAGACTATGACTTCACAATCAAACATGCCCTAGGAAAGACAAACACAAAAGCAGACATACTCTCACAAAAAATGGGTTTCAACACAAGAGACGACAATAGAGACATTGCACTACTAGGGGAGAAAACATTCATCCGGGGAATAACAGGTGAAGAAGAAACCACAATGGAGATTGTCATACTGCACAACACACACTTCCAAGCGAAAGAGGATGAAAACGTCCTGAAAAGGATCCGAAACCACACAACACACGAAACAATGTTCCGAGAAGCCCAGAAAGATCCAAAAACAGCCTGGGAAGAAGACAGAATCCCTTACTTCAAAGGACGAATATATGTACCAAAACTTGCTGAATTATGAGAAGACATCATAATCACACACCACAATGACCCTGATGCAGGACACCCAGGCCAGCACTGCATGATCAACCTAATCAAAAGGACCTTCTGGTGGCCATCATTATGAAGTGACATCAAGCAATTTGTCAAAGGATGCCACACATGTCAGCAAAACAAAATATCACACACCCAATCAGCAGGACCATTACATCCACTGTCCACACCATCACAACCATGGGAAGAAATCAGCATTGACGTTATTGGACCACTCCCACCATCACAAGAAAAAGACGCCATTCTAGTGGTAGTTGACAGGTACTCCAAAATGATATGACTCATCCCCACAACAATGAACCTGTCATCAGGAAAACTAGCCGAAATCTACAGAGATGAAATCTGGAAACTCCATGGGATCCCCCAAGGCATTGTCAGTGACAGAGGACCCCAATTCGCATCAACGTTCATGAAAGAATTATGCAAAGCATTGGGAACGAAACGAAATCTCTCAACAGCCTACCACCCCCAAACTGATGGACAAACAGAACAAATCAACTGAGAAGTTGAAACATTCCTATGACACTACATCAACTACAAGCAGAATGACTGGGTAAGGTGGCTCGCAACAGCAGAATTCCAGTATAACGACAAAGCACATTTGGTGATAGGCCAATCTCCATTTTACATCAACTATGGATGACACCCATGGAAAGGAACCCTAACAGTTAAAACAGAGATACCATCCCTGGAAGAATGGTTAAAGTGGCTGGAAGAGACAAGAAAGGAAGTATTGGCGGCGTTAAATAACAACCAAGAGGCAATGGAGGAACAACACAATCGGCAGAGAGGACAAGCCCTTAACCTTAGGGAAGGAAAACTTGTGTGGGTCGAAGGTACCCACATCACAACCAGCCGACCCACAAAGAAACTTGATCACAAGAGATATGGACCCTTTAAGGTTAAAGAACCAATTGGAGAAGGAGCCTATCGACTAGAACTCCCAGAAGGATGGGTAATACATGATGTATTCAACAAGAACCTCCTGACACATCACCATGGACCAGAGTTTGACACACAAAAACTTCCCACTCCACTACCACCCGACCTCATTGATGGAGAAGAGGAATATGAAGTTGATGAAATCCATAGCCATCGGAAGAAGGGACATGGCATCCAATACCTGGTATACTGGAAAGGGTATGGGAACAAACATGACCAATGGGTAGCAAGGTCAAACATAGAACACGCAAAAGATGCAGTTGAGGATTACCATCAGAAGGTTCTGGGACAAAAACCTTTAAAAGAGGGGGGTAAAACACCAAAGTAATGCATCCCAACCAGACCACTACAATGCTACACACCAGCTATATCTACACTCTAACAACCTACCTTGACTCCAACCAAGCTATCATGTACCCAGCCACCACCTATCCCTCTACAGACGCAGTTATCTGACAAAACACAGCCATGAGGACAACTCACACCACCTCCACCACCAGCACAACCTCCAACCCCATCGCATACCTTGATGTAGATGACATCAACAAATGCAATGAGGCATGAAAGGATGGCCTCATGGAATACAATGCGACTATTGACGCAATCTAGAAGCTCATAGCCATTGAGGATCACATCAACTCAATCAATGAAATAGCTACAGAAGCAGTATCCCTCCTCATTGGCATTGAACCCTGACTCATCCAACTCCTCTCCCTCGAAGATGTTAATAAGAATGCCACACGAACCGTTAACAGACTACAAGGCTTACATTCCCACAACAATGCTGAATACATACATGAACTTCAGTTCAAGCTTGTCCAACAGTTGGGGAAATACTGGTACCTTGGTATCACTGACATCTGTGATCATGTTGATGAAATCCAAGCCTCTTACTCTCACACCAACAGGATGAGAGAACCGATACTCACAGCAAGGCACTCCCCACCATCCACCACAGTCAATGAATGCAAATGCCCTCACTCCCCTATGCTATCTGCATCCTCGAGCTCTCATTCTCAACTATCATACAAGTCAGCCGATGAACCTATGCTCATGCACCCACCTGCCAGCAACTTAGCCGAACCCCCAATTGAACCAGCATCAGAACCTGCCTTATCCCAAGAAGCAGAACATCTCATGAAATACCTACACACCTACCAACACAATGGAGGGGTCACCTGGTTCCAACCAACAGGATTCAACACCATGAAGGATGATGGCAAATCTGATGCTGCCTATTGGGATGATGCCATGAACACCTTTATAGCCACCCATGGCAACATTGAGATCTCTCATAGTGGATACTCTGTTGAAGGTTTCCAAGGCAGTCCACCAAATGCCCCTTTCTTCATAGTCACCGTACCTAACAATGGAAGGTTCATTGTTGGCCCCACCAAGAAAGCAATGGCCCATGCTGCCATTGAAGATTTCTAAAAAGGACTTACAACTCACTGCTTATGCTTCCATATGCCATATCTTACATGGACAGTTACATTAGTTCACAAGGACTTGAACTATAGAAAAGGGGTAATGTTATGACTTTACCCGGTTCCAGTACTTCCCATGTTAACTTCTATTTTTACAAGCTACCCCACTCCTACATCATAGTCTGCGTCATGGTCTATGTCATAGTTACCTGAGTCCCCTGACTCATACTTACCCGGGTCTGCTTCCTTCTCATATATATAGACTCCTAGGTAGAGTGTACTCCTTACGCTTTACCAATTGTATCTTTCCCTTTCTCATTTTCAAGTCTTTGCCAGAGTTGCAACCTGAGTTCCGACAAAGGTCATAACAAAGGGGCTCTATAACCAGGTCAAATGTCACAAGCTGATCCTCAAGAACAGCTGACGGTTCGAATTTGGTATCATTTTCATGAACTCCTAGCCGCTTTCACATATCAGTTACTTTGGTTTTTATCGGTCTTTCGCCTTCGGACTTATTCTGACATCTTCCATGTTATGAATTCATACCGCCTTGTCGAAATTTTCTGACAACCGTTTAATAGTAAATTTTATATCTTCTAGCCTTGTAAAATTTGCAGACTCCACTTTGATTATTTCTCCGTTTATTACTTTGTTTGTTTTCCTTATCTGATCCTATATCCTGCATCGTATATAAGTAGCACGACTTTGTACTTGGGTTCCTCAGTCTGATAATCAACTTAGCGATACACTACTTTCCTCTGCTCTCTGTTCGTCCTCAGCTCTCTTATATTGTCTGAAATCCGGGTCAAGTGTCAGTATTCGGCACAACACATAAGTTGAGGCCACGACCCACTCCCACGTCCAACGACTGGCTCCTGCCTTACCTCTGTCACACCTCTGTCCAACCAGTCCTTGACGTCGGCTCCCTATCTGTAGCGTTTGCGCGCTTAACATCAAACCAATTTTCCGGAATTCTCTTATAACCCACTGGGTCAAATTAACTGGAGTTTCCCTAGGAAAGTTACAGAAAACTTCTTTAATATATTCAGCTCCACAGAAATCAAGAAACATATTGCAATAGTAGTTGAGGAACTCTTTGGTGCTTGAGGGTAAGGCTTTGGATTGCCATGGGTAAGGCTTGTGTTGGTTTCTGTAGGGTCTACCTTCAACAGATCCAAAGGCTTTTGACTGAGTGCATCTCATTTAGGATGACAAGTAGCTGATTAGCATTGTGGTTGAGCTCAATAGGAGTCATATCATTGACAACAGTGTTAAGTGGTATGCATGGACACTCATCCATGAAGAAATACCAGACACCCTTCTTGTACTCCCAAGGGAAGATGGGGACATTGGGGAAGGGTGCATGCTGTAAGATGCATGGTGTATAAATGGAAAGATGTCCTGGTATCTATTGTAAAGCACAGATTTCAGGTTCATGGTTATGGTTCCAGTCAAGTTTGATTATGATTCAAGGTGCAAATCTGGTGACAGGCACTGCCAATGTACTCCTTGCCTTTCAAGTCTGCCCAAGTCAGTGGTGATGGAAGTATTTTCTTTGAGGTGCTGTCACTTCACTCATCTGAGAGAGGAAACAAGTCTGAGTTGAAATAAAGGTAATGCAATCCTAATGTGACTGAAGGTATAGTAGGTTGTAATGGAAACATGAGGGTGCCAGTTAAAAAAGGATTTCTGTTAGATGTCAAATAGCAAGGTATTTATTTTTAGTTCTGCTGGTGTAAGTATATTATTCCTACATTTGGGATATGTCTTCCTTAATGTGCACTGGACTGGTAACATATCTCATTGCTGTCCATGTCACTACCATCCTCCTCCTGCTCTCTCAATGTTTTGCTTTGAGCCAACATACATCATATAATGTCTCAAAACCTGACTCAAATGCCCAGAATGGTCAGAGCAAATGTACAAACATGCTTCATCTGATCATTGACTCACTCTGTTTCAATTTTATTGTTCCAAAGGACCTGTCCATTATTGGACAACAAAAAGAAGATCACTGGAAAGGCCTGCTTTTGCTCCTCCCCCTTGTAGAAACTTTGCAGTTTTCATTATATCCATGAGTTTATATATATCACTACCCATACAGCTATAATACCAGAATTCAGTGGGCAAGGGACATACTTACATATGGCCAGATAGCAATACTAGTGGCAAGAAAAAGAAAAAAGAAAAGAAAAGAAAAGCAAAAAAGGAAAGAGAGAGAGAGAGAGAGAGAGAGAGAGAGATTATTATTAGTCATCTTTTCATCCTTGGCAGTGGATACTCTATGTAGTTGACTTTTTCATAATGCATTAGTTTTACCCTTTCACCATACTGGAGAGTAGAAAAATTGAATATTGCATAATGCATAGCATTTTTTGGGATTATGTAGTATTATATGAAGGGATTTTTAGGCTCATTAGAAATAAAATATGGAGAATCAAGGGTCAGTGTTTCCACAGCAACTAAAGGGAGGGTGGTTCTGTTATGTATGTTGATTATATCTATGTAGTATTTGTATCCTTTACAACACAAAGTTGATATTAGCTTTACTTAAGTAATATTGCAATTATGTTTTCTCTCTAATTGCCTTTGTATTTTTCTTATCTTGTTTTGTCTTATTTGTTCTTGTTTGGTTTTGTTTACTCTTTGATAACATGTGATTGTTAAATATAGTTGATCTATATCTGGACTTGTCTTGTAATTGCATTATATGATCAAAGAACTTCTTTAGAAGAACTTCTAAAGCTTCTTTGACAGATTGTGTTTTATATAGTCTAATTAGAGTTAAGGAAGTTGTACACTTCTCTTCCTTCATTAGAAGCCCTTGACCCTAGTTAATATTAGATACAGACTTGTATTGTATATAAGTTGTTGACATCTACCAAGGAGAAACAATGTTTCTCCTTGGTTAGGTGGAGACTCAATACAAGTCTTTATCTAAACAAAGTTGAATTGAACTTAAGTCTTTAAACTCTCAATTACTGAAGTTTTTAACTCTTATAATCACCATATTTTAGCTCTGACTTAGTAAACAACTGTGTTGCTTACCAAGAAGGAGTCCCCTTTGATAAGATCAAGTTGATACTTATCATGCCAGCTTAGGACTAGGCCAACATCACTATAACAGATTCAATGCCTTTATGAGGTCATTAGAGTGTTTTTACCACCAATGAGACCTCACCAACTGACTCAAAAACCTCAACCTCTTCCTGGGCCATACAAACCATGTGTCAAAAAGGCCAAACCTAATTCAATGCACCCAAAACCTCAGCACAGCCTTCTCAGACAAAGAAGAGATGTGTCAATCTTATATTACATAACCAGACGATAGTCTTTGCATTTGTTGATGAACATCCAGATATGACATAGCAACAAGTGGCAAATCATTTTGCAACATTGCATAAAGATGCCCTGACCTTCAGTCAAGAAAGCCTCTCTTGTAGATTAAGTAATGCCCTAATTTGATAGCACACATCAATGAAACCCCAAATGTCCTGTCATTGAAGTGACCTCATATTGTCACATACTCAGATGTGGAAAGAGCCCTATTTTTGTGGATATTAGAAAAACCTCTCCAGTCAACTACAAACTCAAACTACCACCAAAGTGGAAGATTCACAACAAGTTCCATGCTTCACTTCTCATGCTAGTAACTGAGAATGACATTTATGGCAAACACAACCCTAAACCACCACCTATTCTTGTCTCTGGAGAAGAACAATATGAAGTCAAAGCAGTCCTGAATCATTGAACTTGCAGACTACAATCTGGAACAAAAATAGAATATCTAATTGATTGGAAAAGATATGGGCCTACTGAAGATTTATGGAAACCAGAGAAAAATCTTGAAAATTCAAAAGAAATAATTTAAGAGTATAAAACCCAGCACAATCTCTCTTAACATCCCCCAGCTTCAATGACTACTCCAGAAGTCAGTGAACAACCAACAGTACCAGTCTTTGGAATGATTATCTGTGAATTGCCCTTACCTCTTACTCCTACCAACACCATTGATGATGAGAACAAGGTTGAAGAAAGTCCTGATCTTGCCACATCACAAGAACAAGGCACCACTTCCCCTGCCAGAGATAGTGCAGGTGGAGACACTAGCAGTAAAAACTCTTCACCCTATTTGGAGAATGCCACCCTATGATGCACATTTCTTTGAGAACAAACAGCTGTTGACTTTCTGTCTGTCTATGGCAGCAATCCTAGACTCACTTTATATGTCTACAACATCAGGAATCACCTTGATGCTCTTGCTTCTGCAAGAAGTGAATACAAGCATCTCCAGGAAGAAATAGACTTACACCTTAGTAACCTGGCACACTATATCCCTCAGAGTTCCTATACTCTAAACATCATTGGATGCATCCAACACACCAACCCAGATGGAGATTACTTTGCTACACTTAAGCATCAACAAGCTCCAGACTGATATGCACAGAATTCTGAGTGCACTCCAGCTGTTGACAAAGGAGAAATTTCTGCTCCTAGCATCAAACCTCAACAATGTCAAGATATGGCTACACACAATGCCATATTACTGAGTACACCCCCTCCAATGCCTACTAATGAGCCTCTTTGAAATACCAATCAAGACATAACTCAGACTGGATGTCCTAGTCAAACCTGTGACATATATCACAGAGTGGGTCATATCAAGACACTTTGCCCAGGATATCATTGCATCTGGTGCAACACTTTCACCCCTGGCTATTTCACCAAGTATTATTCCTGAAATCCTTATAAAGGAATTGCTTGACAGGACTTATCCCCAGTCACCCTGGCAGTACTTTTCATTACCAAGGGAGTTGATGCTGCCAAGGCTCTTGCTCTGCAGTCTATCTCCAGACCTACCAGAGTACAGCCCTAACAGTCTGGTATACCAACTGGCAACCATGGTGCCCCTATCACTGATGCTGTCCAACTTTGATCTGAATGACATAATCCGATATCCATGGCCATTAATACCACTGCTCTCAGCCCTACCTACAACCCTCCTTTTATACTGCAACAAGGCTGTAAACCCACACAAGGATGACAATATGGTCATCTCAAGACCTCAGTCCATTTCTCCCATCTAAATCATCAAGGATGCAGTCCAAATGGACATCCCTATTATGGTAGGACTACTCACATCCATGAGGGAGACCACCCCCTTACACCCCATACGAAGATGGCAATTACAAATCTTATTACAATGATGAAGCCAACTTTAACATAGATGGTAAAGATAATTTATCCTAGTAACTTAGATAGTTACTAAGATGTGGACATCTTAGCTATGAAAGGGATAATGTTATGTATATTGATTATATCTAGCATTTGTTCCATTTACAATGCGAAGTCGATATTAGCTTTACTAAAGTAATATCATGATTATGTTTTCCTTTCATTTGTTCTTGTATTTTCCTATCTTGTTTTAACTCATTTACTTTGTCTCATTATGACTTATTTTGTCTTGTTTGATTTTATTTATGATTTGATGACATGTGATTGTTGAATATAGCTGTACTATATTTGGACTTACTTTGTGATCTTGTCAGATGATCAAAGAAGAACTTCTTTAGAAGAACTTCTAAAGCTTCTTTGACAGATCACATCTTATATAGTTTAATTAGAGTTAAGGAAGCTGTATGCTTCTCTTCTTTCATTAGAAGCCCTTGATCCTAGTCAATATTAGATACAGACTTGTATTGTATATAAGTCATTGACATCTAGTTAGATGGAGACTCAATACAAGTCTTTATCTAAACAAAGTTGGATTGAACTTAAGTCTTTAAGCTCTCAATTACTAAAGTCTTACTCTTATAATTACCGTATTATAACTCTGACTTAGTAAATGACTTTGTCACTTACTAAGAAGGAGTCCCCTTTGATAAGATCAACTTGATACTTATTGCACCAGCTTAGGACTGGGCCAGCATCATTATAACAGCACTGCTGATTGGATATTGCATAGGTTTGACTGTAAGATGAATATTTGCACAATTATTTGAGGTATGAATGATTGTAGTATTGCTTGAATGCATGTTTAACTTCTCCTACACATCTTGTAATACCCTACAGGGCATTGTAGTGGATACAATGTGGAATAGAACTGGCATGGGTAAGGTCCATCACAAGTGGGCTAGTTGACCATATTCAAGGCAAAATTTTGCACCCCACCAGCTGATACAATGATCTTCATCACAGAAGATCCTGATCAGCTTAGATGCAAACTTGATGTCTTTCCACAACACCTGAGTATGTATATCCTGGAGAACCTTCTCAGGACTGATTATGACTACTCAATACATCTCTGACTGAATTTCCTGTCATAGAGCATGAGGATTTCATCTATTTAGAGTTGTGTAGAAAAACTTTGAATAATTCATCTGTGGAGTTCTCAGCAATCACATTGACTGCTTCAATACCCAATACCTTGAGCTCCACCACATTTTGATCTCCAAGGATGTTGAGAGCTGTTATTAAGATCAAAATCCCCAGTAAAGAATGCAAGGGGATCCAGAAAGTCAGTGTCTTCTCAGAGCCTGTTGCAGCAATGGTGATGCAATCCTTGCCTCAGAATTGCACCAAAGCATCTTCTATCTGGAAGAGACAGGGCTCATAGCTGAAATGAGACTTGACTTTCTCTCAGATTTCCTGAATGGAAGAAGGACTTCTTCTAGGAAGCATGGGACAGGGACCAATCAACAAACAATGGTGCATGCCCTTCTCAATTTGGCAGTGGCAGGTGCAGTTCCCACATCTGAGGTCATTGGTGTTGATGCACTGATGGCCTTGTGATGGCCTTATGATGGCTGTCTGAGAGCTGATGGCATTGATCAAATTGCAATGGCCGGGCAATGAATGGTATTGGTAAATAAAGACAATTAACGTAGTGTGCCAGTCATCAGGATGCATTAACTTACGAAGTTTCAGTTAAACTTGGGAAAAAAGTTATATAATCAGCATCCCAGCATCTGGGAAGGAGTCTGGCTCTCTGGTGCTATGCATTATGGAAAAAGTCAACTGTATATGAGCGAGTTTGAGTTCAAACATTCTGGCAGGACCCCCTCCCTCCATGACAGACTACTAATCAACTTCATGGGAGACAATGATACTCCCGATGAATAATCCCCCTCATACCTGTAGTACACATTTTTATTCCCTTTGATTTTTCTTCGACACCCACCTCCTCGGCATATGCTGAGTCAGCTCAAGCAGTTATAGTCACGTGATTGATATACATGTCCGAGTCAACAGCATTGATATCGTCTTCTAACCCAATTTCTTCATTTCATCTGCCAAGCCATGGAAGAGACTGGAGGCAGGGCGTCGATTATTAGACGTTTGCGATCGGCAAGTGAGCCATATTTCTTGCATTTGGCTTCTAGAAGCCTGCATAAAAGCAAGCTCAACTCACAATACACCAATCATTCAAATAGTACCCGGAGGCCCTGTAGAACCCGAATGGCACCGCTACCAAGCAGTCACACTGTGTTATCCGGGCACTCGTGTTGCATTGATTGAGAAGATTATCTACTGGCTAGGGGACTATTCTCGAGGCTCGAATATCCTTTGGCTATACGGAAGTCAGTCAGCAGGCAAAACAACGCTTGCACAAACAATAAAGTCAAGGGTAGAAACCCAGGGGAAGGGTCTCCCTATTCCAATATTTGTATCATGCCTGCTTGATGCGCGAGGAGTCATTAAAAGGATCACTGACGAGCTTGCCGTGAAGCATCCTGAATACACCCGCCTGCTCCGGGGGTACTTGCGGAACAACCTGTATTCTGACCGGCCAAAGTCTCTCAAACAGCTTTTCACCGCTCTCCTCACGTCTATACTCCCCCGGCTGCATGCAGGCCCTTACCTCATCATCCTTGATGGTCTTAAACCCAACCACCTTGAGCTCATTGAGCTCATTGAAGCAGTTCAACGAGAACAACAAATACCTACCATTCTCTGGTTGATTACGAGCCGAGAGATCCCAGAAATTCGATCACGGTTATGTCTATCCACCAGCACATGCATAAAGTTGGAAGTTCCATCTGGTAGAGAACCAGAGGTAATGAAGGAACTGGAGCTCTACCTTCGAGATGGACTGAGAGGAATTTTTCTTGAAAGCACTGGTTCCGAAGGTAAGACCAAGTGCTAAACGCTGGCCCTTCATCGTGAGTCGCTAACCACCAATGAAACTAGGGCATGGTCTAATCTCTGCCAAATTGCGAGTGCCAGCGCATGCACATCTTTCCCAAGCAGCATCCTCAAGTGGTAGCTCTACTGCCACACCGAGCCTTGACACGGGGATTTCGCAAACAGACTTTTCCAGGATTTTTCGTGCCTGCTCAAACATGTTTCTGTATGCCGACAGATTTCTGCATTTCCTGCGAGAGGCCCAGTCCGGCGATCTCAATAACCGACTGCAATATCTTTTGCGATTAATAGATAAGAGGGGAAAAGACCGTGCTGTCAATGCTGATTCCCTCTCAAAGTTGTTTCCTCTGGATAACGACTATCGTAATCTCATGATCTTCCGCGATCGTGCAAACCTCATCAACAAACAGCTCATCATTGTTGTAGTCGATACTTCTTCCTGTTTGACGCAAACCGAATTGTCTCTCTTATTGGGCCTTCCAGAAGACATTGTCGCGGCCACACTCTATAACATGCACTCCATTATCAGTATTGCACCAAGAGCATTTCCTGGAGATCGATATCCTGTTTCCCTCTCTCAACACGCGATTATTGACTACCTGACCGAAAGAATTCGATCCAAGGAACTCTGTATCGATCCCAATATTGTATATCCTCACCTCACGCGAGCTTGCGTGACCGCGATTCAACAAAAAAGACACTATCCCGCGATGAAGATGGCACCAACACCGTTCCTCGTGGCCCTACATTATATCAACATCTTTTCCACAACTTATGTTTGGGACTATTTCTGCGAGATATCAACCCAAGGCCTCTCTCTTAGTGTTGCTCGGGGGTTTATTCCTGTGCTAGACACACTTCGAGTCCAAGCTGGTCGGATTCCAGTAATTCCTTTTGTCAGATTTCTCGTTTGGCTTAAAGAACTTCAGCTCGAGGTATTAGTTTCCGACTATATTGTTAAGGGTCGCTGACTTTAATGCCTACAGCCTGACATTGTTCGTACCGTTGCTGATGCTGATGCGTGGAGGGATCAGGAGTTGATTGACGCCTGCGAAACTATAGCTGAGCCTTTGGTTAGTGTCAAACTATCAGGAATTAACCGCCGAGTACTGAGCATCTCACAATGTCAGGAGATGAACTCGAGCACGCCCCTTTCCGATGATTTTTCTTTCGGCAATACAACTCGATTTGTGATTCTTGGGCTTCCCGAGAATCCTATGCTTGTTATTCTGACTGATGAAGCCGTCACCATGTATTCAAGGAAGGATCTAATGTCGTAGTTATGCCATTGTGACGTTGACCGTCATTGGAATGAAAAGGATTAGTTTATTTCTCTTCTGAGTCTTTGTTCAGAGTCAAACCGTTTTTAATTCGAATTTCCAGGTTATGCGATCACTTCCATTGCTGTAGCACTTGTTTTCTATATGACATTCTTGATGTAAATTCTCTCCTGCGACTAACTAGGCACCCATAAACAATCCTTTCATCTACCGAGCACCTTTATTCTTTCGTCTGATCCAACGTCGCCTCTCAACCACCTCTCCCTCTCAGTCTCGCTCAATCGTCCTCAAAATCCGGTTGCGGTCAACTATTAGAAAACGGGAGAGCAAGCTCCTAACAGTAGAGCCTGTGGATGGCTTCAAGGTTATTGTCTGGAGAAGGGGAGTAGCTGACGTGAAAAATGGGTGTGGCGCGATGGTCAAGTTCTGTTTGAGTGGGTCAATGTTGTCCTGATGCTCTCCTCCGGGCCAAAATCTACCAAAGGACGCTCACTGCTGAACGTGTTCCCTTTTATCCTTCACCCAAGAAAAAATGCAAGACTGAATATCAAGATGCACGCGCAGGGGTATACATTAAAGTGAACAGCAAAACCAATTCTCGTGGAGTCTACATAAAAATTTGAACGGCAGGATAGAAGTCGGGATACGAGGTAAGGACAATGTACGCATAGGCTTTGAGCCATGAAGGGGTTCACTAAGTCCATGGAAATGTGATTCGACGACGCTCGCAGGTAGAAGTTGGAACGAGGGGGAGCAATTGCTGCTGGTTTCCCTGTCTCGTTCCGGGGCGCGAAGTGTAAAATCACGACATACTCTGGTATGGCTCTAGTGGGAACATGTAGGAACCCCCTTGCCTTTCAAGTATCCCAAGTCGGTGGCGATGGAAGTATCGGCGTCTCTGAGATCCTTTCGCTTTCTCTCAACTAAGAGAGAAAGCGAGTCAGATTCATAATAAAGGTGAAGTAAGCTTACTATGGTTGAAGTTATATATCGTAGGTTGAAACGGAAATGTGGAGGTGTCAGTGAAGGAGGATATCTGTACTTCTGTCACTGAGTAGATGTTGCAAAACAAGGCTGCTTATTTTTAGTTGCACGAATGTAGGCATATTATTCCCACACTCGGGATCTGTCTTCCTCTCTAATGCGTGCTGGACTGGTCACATACCTTGTCGTCGTCCATGTCGCTGCCATCCTCTTATTCTCTCGAGGCTTCCTCTTGAGCAGACTTGCATTATCCGATGTCTCAAAACCCAACCCAAATGCCCAGGAATGGCCGCAGCAAACGCACAAACGCGCTGTCGTCCTGATCATCGACTCACTCCGCTTCGATTTTATTACTCCAAGTCCACCGGAACCACAGAATGCATATCACCATAATGTCTTGACACTACCCGCTGAGCTCACAAAAACACGTCCAGAACATTCTTTCATGTTCAATGCTTACGCTGATCCCCCGACGACGACATTGCAACGTATCAAGGCACTGACGACGGGGTCTTTGCCCACCTTTGTCGATATGGGAAGCAATTTTGGTGGTTCTGCCATCCTCGAGGACTCCATTGTCAAGCAATTGCAATTGGTTAATGCGACTGTGAGTACCTGCCTGGCGTCATTGACATAAACTCATTTGGGGATAGATTGCCTTCATGGGCGACGACACCTGGTTGTCCGTTTACCCAACCTCCTTCAACCCCAACCTAACTTTTCCGTATGATTCTTTCAATGTCGAAGACTTGCACACTGTTGACACCGGAGTCCTCACACATCTCTTCCCGCTTCTTCTCAACTCTCATCCTGGGCTCCCGCTGAACACCACTTCCACCGGCGCGAAGCAGTTCGACTTCCTCATCGGACACTTCCTCGGTGTAGACCATGTTGGGCACCGCGTGGGCCCCTCTCATCTATCCATGCGCGCCAAATTAACACAGATGGATACTGCCCTCCGACGCGTTGTGGACCTCCTCAATGACGACACTCTCCTCGTCGTGTTGGGTGACCACGGTATGGACCGCGCAGGTGATCATGGCGGTGATGGCATCCTTGAAACCTCGTCTGCCCTTTGGATCTATTCCAAAGGTTTGCCCCTGATGGACAGAACCTTACCCAAAGTGTTCTCTGGACTTCTTGGTTACAAAACATTCCCGGGGGGCAGCAAACCTTGGAGGTCCGTCCAGCAGATTGATTTGCTGCCAACACTGAGCTTGTTATTGGGCTTACCGATCCCGTACAACAACCTCGGTAGCATTATTCCCGAATTGTTCTGGCGCTCCTCCCCCACCCGAAAATCGGAGTTGGAGATTGCCCTCACTGCGAATTCGCAACAAATCCATCAGTACCTCAACACATACCGTTCGTCCTCTTCTGGCTCCGAACTCAACTCTGCCTGGACGTCTCTCGAATCTGCATGGGATGCGATCAGCGTCGCACCCCAACTCTCACCAACCAACCCCATTGAAGCAAAGCTTGTAGCAATGTCATCATTCAACCGCTCTGCCCTCGCCGCGTGCCGGGCTATCTGGGCCCAATTCAACCCTATACTCATGGCCGCCGGCTTAGCCCTCATGCTCGCCGGGATTTTTACCACGTTCATTGTCTACAATGTCCTTCGTTCACGTAGCCCGACTGCAGCGGAGGAGCTTTTACACGATGTGGTACCCAAAGTACTGAAGACTACAATGATGGCAGATACGGCGGTTGCGGGTGCTTCCAAAGTGCTTGGATTTGCTTTGCCAATTATATTCCCCAATGGTTTACCGATGACCACTCTCGAGACAGGGCTGTTCATTGGCCCGATGGTCGGATGCGTTGTCCTTTCTGTGTCTGCTCTTGTCTACGGTGAATCTGGACCGAGTCAGCGAGGAGGAAGTAGGTTCGGGGTGCCGGCGGCACTTGGGCTTCTTATACTGGCGTTACACACTGCTTCATTCTTTTCCAACTCTTTCACGTTTTGGGAGGATAGGATTGTGCTTTGGCTATGCGCCACGTCAATGGTGCCTTTTATTTTATGGGGAGCTGCAGCGCCAGGCTTGTCGTCATCCTCGTCCACAAACGCCAAGACCCCAGCCTCTACAACTTCGGGCCAGAAAAAGAAGATTACAAGCTTGCAGGAGAGGTTGGGATTGACGACGTTACGAGGCAAAATCCTTGGGTTCACTCTCTTATTCCTTGTCTGCATCCGACTCATGTCTCTCGTGACAGTATGCAGAGAGGAGCAAGGCGCATATTGTCATGTTACGTTCTACGCTACACCTCCACCTGCCTCCGCTCCAGTTACACCTCTCGACCTTGGTATTAACACGACGGCGGCTGGAGAGACTGTTGTTGCGCCAGAGCCAATGGCTATCGTACACACGTCCACGACACCACCGAACTGGTCCCTCATCCTCGCTCTTCCCACTGCCTTCATTTTGCCTGCAGTCATCACGCGGATCTTGAAGATTACAAAAAGTGATAATGGCATCGCACCCATCATAGTCTGGGGTGTTGTCACCCCGGCTTTGGTATGTTCGTGGGCATTCTGGACCCTTGAGTGGGTTGAGAGTGGTGGCCTATATGGAGCTGATGGTCCATTCCTTAAAACCATCGAAGTGGTCGTAGGAGCACTGGGAGGTGTGGTCGGGTTACGGACATTGCGCTCGTGGATAGCCAGAGGCGCGGTTTCTTGGGTGATGCTGGGAACCGCGGGGTGGTGGTTACTCCCTTTATGTTTGGATATTCGAGTAACGGCGCCGTCACCTACCCTCGCTCTCTCTACGTCTGCCTCCTCCGCCACGGCTCCGAGGAAGACTCAGGTCACAATACTTGGTTACGCAAACGCATATGGAGCATCGTACCTGATGTTTTACCTGCTAATGTTTTCATCGGTATATCTATGCACACCACTACCTGGGCAAGTCGTGTTGGGTTTGGCTTCTATTGCGCTGATGGCATACTTGGAGGCTTTGGATGGAGTAAGGGATGCGAAGGAGATTGAAAGAGTTGTTGGGAGGGCGTTGAATCCTTCTCAGATATCTACCGATACGAGATCTGGTACTGTTACTGCTACCAAAAAGCCTCAGGCAGACAGCGGTGTTACGAGCAAGGACGTCAATCAGCTTGAGGCAGAAATGGAGCCAATCACTTTCCTCACGACTATACCCCTAATCCTCCTCTCCTTCATCACTTTCTACGCTACCGGCCATCAAAGCACGGTCTCATCGATGCAATGGAAGACAGGGTTCGTGTTGACTGAGAGTGTGAGGTACCCATGGAGTGTGCTCAGCGTCGTGCTGAACACTGCTGGCCCATTCTTACTCTTGGGTATTGCGGGAGCAGCACTGAATAGCGGTTGGAAGCGATCCCCGATGCCCTCACCGCCACTTCCATCCAATGCTTCTCGCGTAAAGGACGGAGACGAATCGTCTGCAGAACCGGGGTCGAAACCAGAAGAACAGGAGGTTGCCTTCGGTCAAGACGTTGAACATTCATCACTTCTCACCATTCTCCTCATTCAATTATACTTCCTCATGCTCCTGTTTGGAACGTCTATGAGTGCTGCGGTGTTGAGAAGACATTTGATGGTGTGGAAAGTGTTCGCGCCGAGGTATATGGCTGCGGTTGTTGAGATGGGCGTTGTCGACTTGGGTGTTCTTTTGAGCGTGTGCTTTGTTGTGGGTAGAGTTGTGGATAAGGTTGGGTGGGTGCTTGGACGGGTTGGAATTCGGAGATCGCTGAGTGAAAGTAGTGAGAGGGAGAAGAGGGAGTAGTGGCTGGAATAGGTAATAAGATGCTTTGGACAAATCATAGATTATGTCTGATTATTTCCACAAAAACCTGAGGTGTTATTATTATTTAATTTAATGTAGGGGATCTCTACTGACAGCCCAGGCTCACTTTGTAAATGCCCCTGACACAAGTGACACCCAAATCGGTACCCATCAGCGGGTACCGATAAATTACCGCACCACCCGCTACCCCTTGCCTTAAAGATACCATGCCCCTCTGAGTCAAAACTTTACCCCACACCGCCATCTATCAACTTCACTCATCACACAACCAACTGTCTATTCTTATATAGGATGTATGGTTAGCCCCAAATCAATTCACGAGATCAACTTGATTCGTGAATTGATTCCTTGGTACCTTCGCGACTGACGACCCGACCAGCGTTGGTTCTGGTGTGAATTAACGGCATTCCCTTCACACGAGACACAGGTCCCAGGTTGATGTATATCTTTTTCGTCCTCAGTGTTGTGCACACCCCTGACCTTCCCGCCCTTCACTCCCTCCTACATACTTCCTTCCCGATCTTGTGGCCTCGCCTCGGAATAGTGGATATTCAGGTGTCCGGGATGAGTAATCTCTCGCGAAATGAAGCACTCGTTTCGTTCAAATTGACACTCGGACTTTGTCTCATGGCTCTGTTTGAAGGAGGAATCCTCACTCTTGGAGTGATCTGTATATTCCTCTTATCCCCGAGGCGCATACACCTTTCCAAGCAACAAAAAATATTGCGAGGCTACATCGTCGTTCTCCTCTTGATCAATTGTATCTATCTTGCGTCATATTTTCTCCACTCCCAGGTCATCTTACTTTACATTATCATGGGCTATTCCGTGGGCGACTCCAGAGGCTATCAAATAAGCTTAGCTTTATCTCTTCTCACAAACGTGTTGCCTGGTCTAATAGTCGGTCTGACTGATGGACTACTGGTAAGACACTTCACTTTCCGTCGTATAATAATTGACTGATTCAATACTCTGCCCAAAGGTTTGGCGATGCTACAGAGTACAGTATGCCCTGGGAGGAAGCCAAATTGGAGGATCTCAGAGGAAAAATATTTTCTGGATAATTCCCTTGTGCCTTTGGGTCGCCACCGCTGGTGAGAATTTTTCTAGTGAAGGAACTAGCTCCCATTGCCATTTTATCTGACAGCAGGTGTGGTTGCTAGTGATATTTCTCACCGCAGTCTGTCTGACTACTACCCGTCTGGACCTCTCCCCTACTCTCGTGACTACAGCATTGGCCTTGAATGCTCTGTCCAATGTGTTTGCCACTTGCTTCATCGTCACCCGCTTAATCCAACATCGACGTATGATTATCGAGCGTTTCGGAGATCGTGCACCCCCACTTCGACACTTACATATCGCCAGTATGATACTGCAGTCTGCTGCAGTTAATGTACCAACATCCATTCTCGCAGCAGTTGGTATCGCTCCAAATCAGGTTCTCGGATGGGTGACCGCGCCTATTGCAGTCGCATGTCAGGTTAGTCAAACTTTTCGTGACTTGTTCTCATTAGGCTACGCTCTGACGTTGGAATTTGCTTGAAGTCTCTTTGCTCCATTTTAATCATCCACCAGGTTGCATTAAGGAGGGTGATCGACGAGCAGAAGGACAGCTCTCAGAGGAGGACCGAAGGAGGGGAGCTGACAAGCGGCATCATTTCTACCGACCACTCGACCGCACATGCTCAGACGATCAGCCAAAGCTAGAGTTCGGTGTATTAAACGGCGGGTACTATCCTGCAGTGCCTCCGTGTGGAAAAATCGAGAAGCCTCAAGATTGTGCATCAAATCGACAACGACGACCAGGTCGTTGCCGGACCCGGTCACCACGGAAACCTAGCCATGTCAGATGCCTGCCAAGCCCAAATTCAATTAACTGGCGAAACGAGGATCGTTGGATTTAACCCCAACACAGATTGGCATACATCCAATACTTGATTGCCTTACTCTCCCGGTTCAACCCATCATCTATCAAACTCCGACAAAACTGGCCTCTCATTCTCGCTCTTCCCACTGCCCTCATTTTGCCTGCAGTCATAACGTGGATCTTGAAGATTAGGAAGAGCGATAATGGCATTGGACCCATCGTATTTTGGGGTGCTGTCGCGCTTGCTTTGGTCTGTTCATGGGTATTGGGGACCCTTGAGTAGGTCGAGAGTGGTGGCCTACATGGAACCGATGGTCCATTCCTCAAAAATATCGAAGTGCTCGTAGGAGTACTGGAAGGCGCGATCAAATCACGGACATTCAAGCACTCGTGGATAGCCAGAGGCACAGTCTCTTGGGTTGTACTGGGAACCGTAGGGTGGTGGCTGCGCCCTTTATCTTTGGATATTCAAGTGTCAGCCCCATCACCTACCCTCGCTCTCTCTACTGCCCCTCCGCTACGGCTCTGAGGAAGGCTCAGGTTACAATACTTGGTTACGCAAATGTGTATAGAGTGCCGTACCGAATGCTTTACCTACTGATGTTTTCGTTGGAGTACCTGTGCACACTGCTACCTGGGCAAGTCAAGCCGGGCTTAGCCTCTGTCGCGCTGACAGCACACTCGGAGGCATTGGGCGGAACCAAGGACATGAAGGGGACCGAAAGAGTTGTTGGGAAGGCGTTGAACTCTTCGCAGATATCTATCGCCGATACAAGATTTAGTACTGCTGCTGCTACTAGCCCGAAGACTTCATGCAGACAGCGGTTCCACGAACAAGGATGTCGATCAAGAGGAGACGGAAACGGAGCCCATCACGTTCCTCATGACTATACCCCTAGCAATCCTCCTCTCCTTCATTTTCTACGCCACCGGTTATGAATGCATGATTTCATCGATGCAGTCGAGAACAGGGTTCGTATTCCCCGAGAGAATGAAGTACCCATGGGGTGTGCTCAGCGTCGTGCTGAGCGCCGCTGGCCCGTTCTTACTCCTGGATATTGCAGCAGCAGCGCTGAATAGTGGCTGGAGGCGATTGCCGATGCCCCGACCGGCACTTCCATCTAATACTTTTCGCGCAAAGAACGGAACTGAGCCGTCTGCAGAACCAGGGTCGAAACCAGAGGATCAGGGCGTTTCCCCCGGTCAAGACGTTGAACATTCATCACTCCTCACCATTCTCCTCATTCAATCATACTTCCTCGTGCTCCTGTTTGGAACGCCGATGAGTGCTGTGGTGCTGAGAAGACATTTGATGGTGTGGAAAGTGTTTACGCCATTGTTTATGGCTGCGGCTGTGGAGATAGGTGTTGTAGATTTGGGTGTTCTATTGAGTGTGTGCTTTATTGCCGGTAGGGTTGTGGACAAGGTTGGGTGGGTGTTTGGACGGGTGGGTATTAGGAGACCCCTGGGCCCGGTTGCAGCTGAAGGCAGTGAGGAGGGGGAGGGGGGTGGTCGGGATGGGGACTATGGTACTTTGGACAATGGCATGTCGAGTAGATTGTGCTCGATTACTTCTGCAGGGGTCTGGGGTACTATTATTATTTAATTTAATGTAGGGGATCTTTGCCAGCAGCTTGGGCTCACTAGGCTATGGTGCACTCTATGGCGATCCCTGGCCGGATTTCCACTGAGATATGTCAGAGTCTGCTCCAATGTGGATGCATACTGCGCCAGTGATTTGATGATCCTGATGGATTGTTGAATTCTTTTTGAATGCTTTTTTTTACTCACCCACGACAATACCAATGAATTATTGATTATTGACCGAGTCTTATTGTAAGCTTTCAACAAGTCTTGGTTCGCCGAGCTTTTTGAAGGATTCATTAATAGTCCATCTGAATTTTCGAGTTTGTGATCAAGAAAGACATTCAATCACAATTCAATAATCCTGGCCCATTGTTGATTCAACGGTGCATTACGCAGGCACGGATGGAGGCGATAAACTCGGCTTTGGTCTTTGTAGAGAAAATGGCCAAGCAGAGAGATCTGAAAGTCACGCGGAATGGGCCATCACGAGTATGTCAAGAAAAGGCTAGCGTCCCATCGTTGTCGTAAGCAATAAGTATGGCTGCACGCCAACCAGTCTCGGGAGCTAATCTTCACGGCATGCTTACTTCCGCGCTCTTTACCTCGTTCAATACCCCCTGACTTAACGGCATCCGCTTTACACGAGGCACACCTCTGGGGTTGACATATACTCACCCCATCTTGTTCTGCCTCCGACCTGCGTGCACATCCCTGCCCTTCCCGCCCTTCACTCCCTCCTACATAATATCTTCCTGGTCTTGAGGCGTGGCCTCGTAATAGTGGGTGCTCAAGTGTCTGGAATGAGCAGTCTCACGCGAAATGAAGCACTCGTTTCGTTCGAAATGGCACTCGGGCTTTGTCTCTTGGCTCTGTTTGAAGGAGGACTCTTCACCCTTGCAGTGATCTGCATATCCCTCTTATCCCCAAAACGTATATACCATTCCAAGCAACAAAAAATATTGCGAGGCTACATCATCGTTCTCCTCCTGTTCAATTATATCTACCTTGTATCACGTTTTCTCAAAACCCAGCTTACTCTGCTTTTCATTATCGTGGGCTATTCCAAGGGCTATTCCAAGGGCAAACGAATAGATGTAGCCTTATTTTATCTCACCAACGTGGTGCCTGCTCTAATACTCGGTCTGACTGATGGACTGCTGGTATGACACTTCACTTCCCGTCGTATAAATAATTAACTGACTCAATACTCTGCCCAAAGGTTTGGCGATGCTACAGAGTACAGCATGCCCTAGAAGGGGACCAAATTGGACCATCACGGTGGAAAAATATTTTCTGGATAATTCCCTTGTGCCTCTGGGTCGCCACCGTTGGTAAGAATTTTTTTCAGCGACGGAATTCGCTCCCATTATGATATCTGACAGCAGGTGTGGTTGCTAGTGACATCGCTTGTCGGGGGCTGTCTGATCACTACCCGTCTGGACCTCGCTACTACTCTTGAGGCTACAGCATATGCCTTGAATGCTCTGTCCAATGTGTTTGCCACTTGCTTCATCATCACCCGCTTGGTCCAACATCGACGCATGATTATCAGGCGTTTCGGAGATAGTGCACCCCCTCTTCGACATCTACGTATCGCCAGTATTATACTGCAGTCTGCTGCAGTTAATGTGCCAGTGTCCATTCTCGCGGCGGTTGGTATCGCTCCAAAGCAGGTTCTCGGATGGGTGGCCGCACCTGTTGCAATCGCATGTCAGGTTGGTTAAACTTCCATGATCCATTTTTTTAGACTATGCTCTGACGTTGGCGCGCGTTTGAAGTCTTTTTGCTCCATTTTAATCATTAAACAGGTTGCGTTGAGGAGGGTGATCGACGAGCAGGAGGGGAGTTATCAAAGGAGGACCGAAGGAGGGGAGCTGACGAGCGGCATCATTTTTACCGACTACTCGACTGCAAATGCTCATACGATCAACCAGATCTAGGACACCTTGCACCAAGCGGGTACTATCTTGCATTGTTAAAGATCTTGACGGCCGCAAGCCCAACTTAAAACATCATGCTGTTCGATGATGTTTTCGTTGCCTGGACCTTGCTCTAGGGGATTGTATCATGGTGGCGAGGCTGAGTCTGCTAGAGCTGAAGCAGTAACCGAGATTTGGGCATCTCCAGCCTGAAGCTTGAACTCTGAGAAGTTCACAGTTTTTGCGTTGGAAAAAGTCAGGCTCCCATAGCAGTTCTCTTCGTTGTACCTATAACCTCAGAGCTGTCCGAGGGAGGCTAAGCAAATAACCGAAGAATATTTCCTTCAATCTCCAGTTGTTATATAATGCTAGAATCACATTTTCTGGTTTTTGATCTCCTGGCATTGCCTTCGTGTGGAAAAATCGAGAATCCTCAAGACTTGGGTGGGTGCTTGGAAGGGTGGGTATTCGGAGATCACCGAACCAGGTTGTAGCTGAGGATAGTGAGAGGGAGGAGAAGGAACGATAACTGGAGTTGGTACTGAGCTGCTTTGAACAAATGGTAGATTTGTTTGATTACTTTCATGAAAATCTTAGGTGCTATTATTATATGTAGGGAATCCTTGCCAGCAGCTCAGGTTCACTAGGCTATGGTGCACCCTATGGCGATCCCTGGACCCTGGCCAGACTCCCACTGAGATGTGTCAAAGTCCACTTGGACGTGGATGCACACTGTGCCAACGGACTGATGATCCTGATGGATTGTTGAATTATTTTTGAATGCTTTTCTTGCTCACTCAATAATACCAAAGTATCATTACCTGAGTATTACGGGAAGGTTTCAACAAGTCTTGGCTCGCCAAGCTTTTCGAAGGATCCATTGATAGTCCATCTGTATTTTCGAGTTTGTGAACAAGAAAAATAGAACAATCAATCGTAATTCAATAATCCTGGCGCATTAATTCAACAGCACAGTGCATGGGCATGGAGGTGAGGAACTTGGTGTCGATCTTCACAGAGAAAGTGGCCGAGCAGAGAGGTCCGAAAACCACGCAGGAACGAAGTTTGCTCAAAGATGTAGCTTGAAGACGAACTAGGCTAACGGGCAATTACCAAACCATATGCACCAGGAGGAGTATGTCAAGAAAAGGCTAGTGTCAGATCACTGTCATAGTATGGCTGCACACCAGCCAGCCTTGGGAGCACAGTATACTGTAACCGTTTGTATGGTGGCAACCGTAACGCGTAACGCTGACCCTCTATGTTGCCCAATTGACCTCATGTAACGCAGATTTTGGGGGCTCAGATGGGCGCTAAACTCAGGCTTAATTCCCAACAAAATAAATAATAATAATAATAAGGCCCGGAAGTGACTTGTTTACTGCAATCTAGGTTGTTTTCAATCAGAAAGACCTGCTCTAAGAAATTTCGGCTCCGAAAATGGCACATTCTTAGCCAATGTAACGCATAACAGGGAAGGCGTTGCGTCAACAAAGTCGTTGGTGGCCGTAACGCTCCCAAATCTGTTGCCACCATATCCAAGGTTACAGTACCTAATCTTCGCAGCAGTTTGACTTCCACGCTCTTTATCTCATTCAATGCCCCTGACTTAACGGCACCCCTTCACACGAGACACAGGTCTTGGGTTGATGTATATCTTGTTCATCCTCAGAGCTGCGTGCGTACTCGGCCTGGCATTCCCGCCCCTCATTTCCTCCCACACAGCTCCCTCCTGATCTTGTGGCGCCGCCTCGGAATAGTGGATGCTCAAGCATCTGGAATGAGCAATCTCTCGCGAAATGAAGCGCTCGTTTCGTTCAAAATGACACTCGGACTTTGTCTCGTGGCACTGTTTGTAGGAGGACTCTTCACTCTTGGAGTGATCTGCATATCCCTCTTGTCTTCGAAACGTATACACCTTTCCAAGCAACAAAAAATATTGCGAGGCTACATCATCGTTCTCCTCCTGGCTAATTGTATCCACCTTGTATCACGTTTTCTCGATTCCCAACTTTTTCTACTTTATATTATCATGGGCTATTCCAAGAGCGATTCGAGGGGCGTTCGAATAGGTGTAACCTTATCTTATCTCACCAATGTGGTGCCTGCTCTAATACTCGGTCTGACCGATGGACTACTGGTAAGACGCTTCACTTCCCGTCGTATAAATAACTGACCGACTCGATACTCTGCCCAAAGGTTTGGCGATGTTACAGAGTACAGCGCGCCCTGGGAGAGGGTCAGATTGGGGGATCGCGGTGGAAAATTATTTTCTGGATAATTCCCTTATGTCTCTGGGTCGCCACCACTGGTGAGGACTTTTTGAACGAAGGAACTAGCCCCCATTATGATATCTGACAACAGGCGTGATTGCTAGTGACATCCCTCGTCGGAGCTTGTCTAATCACTACCCGTCTGGATTTGACTATTAGTCTCGAGACTACGGCATTAGCCTCGAATGCGCTGTCCAACCTTTTCGCCACTTGCTTTATCACCGTCCGTTTAATCCAACATCGACGCATGATTATCGAGCGTTTCGGAGATCACGCACCCTCACTTCGACATCTTCAGATTGCCAGTATTTTGCTGCAGTCTGCTGCAGTTAATGTGCCAATGTCAATTCTTGCAGCGGTTGGTATCGCTCCAAATCAGGTTCTCGGATGGGTGGTCGCACCTATTGCATTCACATGTCAGGTTGGTTAAACTTCCGTGACCCTTAGTAGACGGTGCTCTGACGATGACGTGCATTTGTAGTCCTTTTGCTCCATTCTAATCATTCACCAAGTTGCGTTGCGGAGGGTGATCGATGAGCAGAAGCAAAGCTATCAGGGGAGAACTGAAAGAGAGGAACTGACAAGCGGTATCATACTCTCCGGCCAGTCAACTGCAAACGCTCAGACGATCAACCAGAGCTAGAACTCTGTGCATCAAACGGGTACTATCTTGAATGCATTCGAAGATCATGACGGCTCCAATCCCAACTTAAAGCATCACGCTGTTCAGTGATGCTTTCGTCGTCTGGACCTTGCTATAGGGGACTATATCATGGTAGTGAGGCTGAGCCTGCTAGCGTTGAAGCGGTAGCCGGGATTTAGGCACCGTCTGACATATCAGCTTGAAGCTTAAGTTCACAGTTTTTGCGCTGGAAATAGTCAGACTCCTGTAGCAGTTTTCTATCGCTGCATCTTGGGCTGTCCGGGGACCAAGCAGGTGACCGGAGCGTCTTTTCTTCAATCTTATTTTTTCTCTGGTTGTCGTTAGTGTCCTTTTTTGGTGCTTCAGTCTCCTGACATTGCCTCCGCGTGGAAAAATCAAGAGGCCTCAAGGCCTCAAGATTGTACATTAAATTGACTGACTCGGTCGTTGTCAGACTCGGTCATCACAGAAACCTAGCTATGCCAGATGCCTATCATGTCCAAATTCAATTAAGTGGCGAAGTTGCATTTAACGCCAACTCAGATCGGCATACTCCCAGACTTTGATTGCCTTACTCTCCCGGTTCAACCCAATATCTATCAGACTCAGACGATTTCTCGCTCTCCGCCATAAGAGTTCATTGAACGGTCTTGATGACAACAGTATCAAACACGACGTCAAGGCCATCAAAATTGGCCAGTAAACCACCCCATGCTGCTCAGCTTGTAGATCCGCAAGAGGCACTCGGAGCTGGCGATTCGCGTGTGGTTTACGATTTGCTGCCTCCTGAACTTGCAGGAAATGCTTATGAAAAATTGGTCGAGGAAGTAGAGTGGATCAGGATGATGCACCGTGGTATGTTATACTTGGACGCGATTACTGGAATTAATTGAACTTTTGTTCACCTGTAGGTGGAGAGGTACCAAGACTAGTAGCCCAACAAGGCGAGATCCTGGATGCAGATGGAAGGTAAGTTACACTGCTGGTTCCTTTTATTGGCTAGAATCGTAACCATCGCCAGCTATCCAATCTATCGACATCCGGCAGACGAATCGCCTCCTCTGCTCCTATTTTCTCCTACCGTCCAACTCATCCGCGAACATGTTCAAAAAGTATGGGTGCTCCGCCCTCTTTCATCCTGTTAACTGCTCTAACACACAATGTATCACGATCCACTAGGTCTTGAACCACCCAGTCAATCATGTCCTGATCCAACACTACCGCACCGGCGCAGACTACATATCCGACCATTCCGACAAAACAATCGACGTCGTCCGCAATTCTTCCATCGTCAACGTCAGCCTCGGAGCTCAACGCGTAATGACCCTCCGTCTCAAAAAAGACAGAGCTTTGAAGGAACAAGAACGGAGTCAATCCACTAATAATAGCACACCAACTACTACCACCTTCGATAATGACTCGACCTCGACAACACACACTCACACTCAACCACCACCGCGCTTAACACAACGCATTCCACTACTAGACAACTCTCTTTTCATCCTGGGCCTAGAAACGAATAAGAAGTGGCTTCACGGTATCTCAACAGATAAACGACCCGTTTCGACTAAATCTCCTTCTGAGCAAGTGCATGAAGGTGCACGAATTAGCTTGACGTTTAGATGGATTGGGACGTTCATCAACCCAGTCAAGAACACCATCTGGGGTACCGGAGGACGCGGAAAGACGCAGGAGGATGCAAGGACGATCATCAACGGCACCACCGAGGAAGGGACGAAGGAGGCAGAGAAGCTGATCTGGGCTTTCGGTGAGGAGAACCAGGATCCAAACTTTGACTGGGATAAATGGTATGGAGAAGGATCTGATGTTGTGAATTTCAAGAGCGTTAGCTGAGCCGTATATACAACTCATTTCAATACCCATCGATTCTCGTTGTCCAGGAGCAATAGAAATGAAACTAAATCTGATTGATAAGACTAAACAAAAAACCACTGAACCAAGTACAAATCCAATAAATACAAATGCGTTTGCCAATGAAGAAAAGAAACTCGTCAATTATCTTGTTTGCCAAACTGAAATTCCATAAAGGAGACAATAATAGTTCGTAAAAACCAGGATAATAACGCTGTGTAACGTGTAGTCGCTGTTTTTAGCTACTACGTAGTAATTAGTCGTGGAAAACATAAAGTCGTCAAAAAAACCGCAAAGGCGTCGTGACTCGTGAGGAGTTGGAATCAACGTTTATCGCGCGTGAGAGTAGAAGCGGAAGATGAGAAGGGGGTTTCCTATAAGCGGATAGAAGGGAAGAGGTCGCAGTAGGGAAGCAAGCAAGTAGACTAGAAGAATCTGAGAAATAATATGCAATATGAAACAAGGTAGATCACGCCCTCCTAGCGAAATTTCGGGGGGCAACAAGCATGAGAAAGTAACTTGGGGGAATGATGATCAAACAAAACAAGAAAAGCAAGCAGTAAAACAACAGCAAAATCGAGATCAATGAAGAGAGGAGGACCACATTATGAAAAGCAACACCAGAAAAATCTTGACCAGAAAATGAGCTCACGAGCTCCGCAGTCGATACACCACGCATTGGCCGCACGTCGCACCAAAACACCACGTATCATCATCAATGAACACAAAGCAGCCACCTCACCGCTGCCTCCAATCACCCATCGTGTCTCCCCTCTCCGGTCCAATCCCACCAGGTCCAATCCCCACATTCCCAATACCAGCACCCCTCATTGCTCTCGACGTCGCAACATTCCACGACGATTCATGTAAACTCCCCTGTTCAGTTCTCCCTTCACTACTCTCCGTAGTCGTCACTGTACCCTCCATCGTCAAAGGCGCCGTGACAAAACTCGGGGCGGCCGTACTGATATCCGGTGGTGATATTCCCGTACCGGAAGGACTACCGCTGCTCGTTTGACCTCTGTTGATGGACACTTGAGGTGGACTCGAGCTCGGTGAGCGTTCACTCTCAGCTTGCCAATGCCTTTGTGGTGGTGTAGCACGTTCGAGGACTCCATACGGCTCGTTCAGACGGTAGCGTCCCCATGGAATATCAATTCTATGACTGCCACTACTTGTACTTGGTCCAGCTTCAGCGTCATAAGCATCGTCGCCTTCAGGAGGTGTATGTGATCGGAGAGGTGAAGTCGCTCTGGGAGAAGCTCTTGCTGAGTGGAAAACCTCCATGGCGGACGCGGTTTCAACGCTAGCCGACATGGGGGTAGCACCTGGCATTCCAGGGCCCACAAGACCTTGTGGAGGATGTGTAATCTGAGGGGTCCTTACAGGCCCGAAATCACGAGTGATCTCTTGAACAGGAGGACTATCTCGCCGTGGGGCATTCTCATTTGCTTCCTCTTCCCGAGAGCTAGAATCACTATGAAGCTCTTCACGGAGGTGTGAAGCGGGAGCAGGGCGCATGAAGGGCATAGGTTGACCAAACGTCCAATTTTCACCACCACTAGCACTCCCACTCCTCGAATGTGAATGCGAAGACGAAGACACATAACCACGATCCTCCCAAGCTCGAGGGTCAGAGAACGAATAAGGGTAAGAAGTTTGTGATTCCTGTGTCGAGCCAGAGGCATCTCGCGTACGCGCTACAGATGGCAACTCGGGTAACTGATGAGCAGCTTCTTCCTCTAATCTCGCCATAGACGAATTCGTCCTCGACCGAGTCCCAACGACACCCAAGCTCGTAGCAGAAACGTTCTGCAACATCGACTGTGCACGCGATCGTACAGCAGCACCGAAAGAACTGACTCTAGATCTGATGGCAGGAATAGATGGTTGCGACCGTACGGAATTAGCTCTTGATCGTGCTGACGAGCCAGTTCTCGATCTTGACGAAGTAGAGGCTAGCTCTGCTCCACCAGGTACAGCAAGATTAGCATTGCTAGCCCCGGGACTGAGCAGTCCAACCTCGTCTTGGTGTTCATCACTAGCCGATTCACCGCTCGAAATGCTCTCTGCATCATCTTGCATCAGCTCCGCGCCCATTGTCGTTACACCCGGTAGAATGCCACTATCAGCCCTCAAGCGGATGCTAGGGAACTCAACAGCCGCAGCAGAAGGTACTACAGGGAGAGGAATGGCGGGAGGCCTTGTTCGACTTTGGGGGTTGGGATGACGGGGAGGCATGGGAATACCACTACCTCCGCTACTCTGGCTAAGACTCGCGCGAGGACGAGCATCCGAGCTGCTCGAGGGGGAATCAGGTGAGTCGGTAGATGGACGGTTGCCAGTCGACTGAGAGACGCCGGAATAGGATATACCAGAGTGGGATATACCAGAATGGGATACACCAGACTGTTGAGAGGGTCGAGATTGATGCGAGCGGGAAGATGTGCTGTTGCCTCGCCCTCCAGGGTGACGGAACCCGAAGGGATAGCGACGAGATGGAGTAATAGGGTGACCGAGGCTTGACATCGAATTTGAGGCGTGTCCTGCTGAACGCTCTTCACTCTCCTCAAACCCGTCCTCGCCTTCCGCTTCATCATCATCATCATCCTCCTCTTCCTCGCTGTCATTCTCCGTACTCCCACTAGCGCTCTCGGTAGAGCCAGAGCTGGATGTAGACTTTGACGTGGTGTGGGAGGTGCCGGATTGGGAAGTTGTCTGCTTGCTCTTGTTGGGCGAAGGTGGGAAGAGTACTCTGTCCTGACTGGAGACCTGGGCTGAGCCTTGCTGGTTGAAGGGATATGGTAGAGTCGAAGGACCAACGCCCTTATCCGACTCTCGGTGCTGAAGTTGAATTTCCTTCTCATCTTTGGGAGACTCAAAGAAATCATCCGTAATGACTCGACGCCGCGCAGGAGGAGGAACAGTAGGTATCCCGACAGCCGCCAAAACACGTTGCACCTCAACCGGATCAGCATCTACGACCTCCTTGCCCTTCTCCTGTTTCCAACCAGGACTAGGCAGTGAACTGCTACCCCATCGAAGTCCAGGGGCATTCGAGCACAGTTCATAGGTATCCTGAATCCTCAACCGCGTACACTCTTTCCAAGTCCAGGCAAGAGCATCAACATTGCGATTAGAATCATTGTCGGTGCTGTAAATCGATGATCGCGTCTTCTCGTTATCTTCTTCCTCCCATCTATACCGCGGTCCACATATACCAGCACACCCTTGCCCACTGAGAATCCATAGCCCAATCCAGCTAACGAGGAGCACCAGAATCCGCCAGGCGGCCCATGTGGCATTCGCAATCAACACGCCCCTTGCATATCCGGTAAGCGTCCCGTCACCTCTCCTAAAAAAGGTAGGGTCTCGATTACTGATCCCCATACTTGCTAGAGCAAGAGTTCCGGGTTCTGGAGTCGAAAAGGCAAATAGGAGGGCTAGACATAGTCCAGCACGAGGCAGCAGCAAGGCTACAGTGGGGAGATTCTGCGAATACCAGTAAAAGGTTTCCGCAAGGCCATCTCGGACACTGCCGTTTTCACCGAACCAGGATTGTAGCCGTAGATAGAGGAGGAAGCGGAAATTGGTGTAGGACGTCATGGACACGAATGTATACGCAGGAGACGAGAGGTAGATAGGCAACATGAGGGGTCGTTCTATTCAGAGGAGTACGTCAGCTTCCCATTAGTATAGGGTACCATAGGAGAGGGTACTCACTGACGCGCCATCGCCGAATGAATGAGTACACCAGTTCATACAGCAGGAAAACACAGACAATCCATGCTAGCCAACACGCAATGTAGGCCGCTGCAGCAAGTGCCCAGTTCCTCCCAGAGCCGGGAACACCGGGTGCCTCTGGATTTGGGTTCTTCGAGACTCTGCCACAAGAGAGAGAAATTAATACCGGGAACGTCCATGCCATCGATAATGAAACAGGGAATGACGCGAGAAGCGAGTAAGTGACGAAGCATAGCGCTAAAATGATAGCCAACAGAAGGTTCAACTTGGAAGGCGCCAAGCTGCGCTGGGGTATGAAAGGAGGTCGTTGGAAGGAAGGAGACTCACTGGATGAGGATGTAGGCTGCATTGAAGTCGAAGTAGGTTTGTAGAGGCAAGTGGGCAAAGGCCAGTATAGGGAAAATGAAGAAGTAAAGCCGGGCTAAAATCGATGGGTTGGCTACGGGCTTCCGGAGGTCGAGGTTCTTAGCATTGAACTTGGGCTGAGGTATCCGTGTCGATGTATAGTAGGGATAAGAAAAACCACCTTGCTCGTCGCCGGAGGACACCGGTGGGGCAGTTCCGCGGGACCAGACCTTTGCAGGTTGTCCCGGACGAGGGTTTTCCTGTCCGCGGGGACCAGGTCTCCCAGGAGGGTTCACTCCATGCAAGCTGACGATGCGCACCGAGCGCGGTGTTGGCTTGCGACCACCAATACTAGCAAAAAGCTCTGGGTCGGTATCCGGCTCAGGCTCGAGCACACCAACTGAGGAATGCATGGTTGACGTGGGCGCGGGCGGTGGTGGTCGTTTGGGTAGCCAAGAAGGATAGCCCTCCGAGTCCTTGGACATGCGGGGAGGGGGGTTGGAGGAGGATTGAGAGGTATCCGCGACGTTGTTGTTGGTGGGAGAAGGAACAGCACTAGATGGGCTGTTATTATGTGAGCTGTTATTCGGCTGCGACTCTTCTGGGGAGCCTTGACGAGGGAGCTTTGAAGGCAAGAGCATGATGGTTGGAAATAATTAGGGGAATAATAGTGGAAAGCAGGTTGCAAAAAGTAGAATGAAAAAACAATGGCGACTGAACAAAGAACGAAAAGAAGAAGGTCGCAAGGGAGATTAGGGGTGGAGTTAAGTAGAGAGATAGATAGGGAGGCAGATTTTGGGCGATGAACGCGCGAGCCTCGTGTTGCGGCAATGAGAGCAAAGCCTGCCTCGTGTTTTGCCTTTGACGGACCACCGTGGGCGGGACGGAAAAAGCCACAAACGCGACATCCATGCCTAAAAAACCCGTGCCTGAATTCAAACATTCCCTTTCTGGGTATGTGCTAACAACAAGTGACTTACCCCACATGGAAACCCTAACCACACCGCGTTCTCAACTCGGCGGCCATTTGCCCCCGCCAGACCTTCCATTTCGGCGGATTGGCCCTAGAATCATTGTTTGCGTAAGGCCTGGGATAACCTGGGAGTTTTCTCTGCTTTCAAACGTCGGGTACAGGTCTGTAATTCAAACCTGCGTACGGCAGATTCAATTGATGTGGTGATCATCAACCACGAATCAAACCTTCTTCCAACTCTGTTTTGAACAGAAGGGATCAACGCCGCAAACGTCAGTGCATGCGAAGACATCGAGGGTGCATGGCCTCCATCGGGTTACGGATCACCAACAATATGATAGACGAAGATAATGTATAACTGACACCCATAAGTTTAGTTCAAAGCCTGATCAGTGCGCTGAGCCTACCTCTGAGGATCCTGGTGGTTTTGGTGCGAACAAATACGCGTTTACGATAGAAATTTGAAATACGACGTCATGACCACGATCATTTACCCCGCATTCAACAAAAAAAAATGCTATAAATATCCTCCTCTGCTCGATCACCATCAATCCAATAAGGTCCTCGAACCTTTTCCAAAACCCACTGTAAACGTGTACTGCGCAAGGCGGCAGGCGGAAACCTCGAGAACTGGGCGAGGAGTCGGTATGAGCGGCTATCGAACTTACCCCCCTCCTCGATATATGAAGCTTATTCACGGCCGTATATTCAAGGCCGTATCCCTTCTGGGTTCATATCCGCGTCCTTCGCAGAAGTTGGTTACTCTTCTAATGCCTTTATGTCCCCGCAAGTATCAGATTATCCGGATACATTAATCAGATAGACGTGGTTACCAGCCCTCCAACACTCGAAATTATCTCGGACTCTGTTGGTTCGACGAGATCTAGAAATTTCCAACGAGAGGAAGCACAGTCAAATGATCAGTTGGAGACAATCCTCTTTATTGTAATTCAAACCCGACGCGTCTAAGTACTACCGATCTACACCAGAGGATTGGAACTGCTTGCCATGACACCATTAATCCATCTCAACATTTTCTCGTTAAACTCCTCCGCAACCCGTTTATCCGTCTTAGACCAGGGCACATGTGATCCTCCTTTCACAACCTCCACAATAACATTCCCCCAATTCTTATAACACCCCGGTAATCGATCCACCAAAACCAATTCATCCCGGTCTCCATAAATCACCAAACAAGGAATCATCGTCTTCCCTACAGCTTCATAAATCCCCTGGTCTTGTTTTCTGGTACGAATGGAACGTATCATCATATTCCGCGGTTGTGTCATAATACTCCCTAAACACATTTGTCGTACTTCGTAAGGCAGAGTACGACAGCAACCATCAATGAATTCTGCTGCCGCTTCTTGGAATTCTTCGACGGTCGGCGCTAACATGATTTGATGAATGAGATGAAGGACGAGGGGTGTCCCAAGCTGGGTTGCCATTTCCTCGTAGATGTATGTTGCACCTGCGATGTTGACGATACCAGCGACGTAGTCGATTGGATGATATGACAGAATATCCATTAGATGCGAGGCTAGATTGAAAGAAGTCCGGTTCACAAAACTAAGCGAGCGAAGGTTCAGTCACTTACCTCCCAGGCTCCTACACGATTAAAATTAAAATCACAGTCAACAAGACGGCACGACCGTAATAACTTCATTAAATCTCAACTTACCAGCCCACCACAAACGGCCTACACAACCCGAACGCATCAACCACCGCATCAAAATCCTCAGCAAGTCTCTTCGACTCCCATGCTTCATCCGTGTCCGGTTTACCGCTCCTTCCGTGTCCCCTAGCATCATATCTAACCTTCAAATCCCAACCCCAAGCCAAAAATACGCATGTCATTAGTGTGGTGGCTTTGTTAAGAGTAGAAAGAATCTCACAAGGTATAGTTGACTCGTCCACTGAGGATCATTAAAAATATCATCAAAAGCTATCAAGCTCCAACAGAACCCATGTATGAACACGATAGCTTGATTCATAGGATCGCCGACAGCGTTCGCGTAAATTTGAGTTCCATCAGCAGAAACAAGCATTCGTGTATCACTGCGTGTGGTGATTTCACTTGGCCGCTTTGCCTCCCTTTCCTTCTCCGAATTTCTCTCTAAACTATGACATTCAATTTGATTCACCTCTGGTACATGACCATGGCTAAGGTCCTCCGAGATTGAAAGTTTCTCTTCCTCAGGGGTTAGAATCATCCATGGTGAATCACGAGTAATACCAGCGACAAGCGTTCCATTCATGACAAGCAACAACACCAACCAGCGGAGTAAGAGGGACGATACCGATGGGGAGCCGCCGGTACGTAGAAGCGAAGCAGAGGAAAGCGAGCGCAGAGGCTTGAAGAGACTCTTTCCGATACAAGCTCAGAAAAGTTCCGTAGCACACGAAGGGTTTATACCTCGTTTCCTCAAGAAGAGCTAGCCAGTAACCTTGGTATCTCTCCTTCCTCGTCGGTCATCGAGTGGATTACATCTCAGTCAAGCATCGATCCTCGGACTACGTGTATCAAGCGTCCACCGTGAGGCCGGCGGCGTCGAAGGTTGATAAACTGATCGAGTCTTACCACTGAGTATGAACGACGCATTGTGCTCGAGATATGAACGCGAGGCAAGTATACTGTCGAATTTTCGGCTCCGGATAGGAGCTGAGATTCCATTGAACATCATCCAGAGTTCCTGTGTTATATAGAGTATAAGTGACTTGGAGGATCGGATATACTGTCCAACTAACTCACCTTATGTGAGCTATCCCACTCAATACAAAGGAAACCCAGTGTCGCATAGTATGACCATGAGGTAGAGCGACACAATGACCAGCCGCACAGCCCACGCAGCCAAGCACACACCTTTCCCAACCTCAACCTCCAAGTACAGTAATGCCAACACACGGTATCATTCCTCCCTTCGGCCACTCAACCACCTATCGCCCTTCTCTTCTTCGATTACCGGCTTCTCCACCCGGAACTTACATTACAGCCTTGGCCAACTGATACGTCAGTTATGAACCAATCCTTTACAAGCGATCGAATGACCGAGTAGTAGCCTTCCCACTCGGAGCCTTAGGCACTATGAAAGAGTCGGAACCGGAAGTTCGAGCTCATCATCTGTCCAGTTAGTTGAACTAAGCTCTCCTTCTCCAGTGCTATCAATACAATACAATGTCAATTTATCGGCAGATCTAACCCCGCTTTGATTCTGTCCCGCATGGCCCAACATGCCTCGAGGCATCAAACTCAAGATCACCGCGTCCTCAAATGTGTCAACAGGTCTCATTACCTCGTTGTGATCAGTACTTGACTGACGGCTTGGGATACCGGCTTCCCGAGGACAGACCTAGCCTTAAACATTTCAGTAGCCGCCGATGGTGGTTGTTGATCCGTAGGAACTAATTCGTCTGCCGGTACCTGGCATCGAAGGTGGCAGCTAGTGTTCGTGAATTCTTAAAGCATGGTATTAGAACGAAAATATAGTTGATAATTTCGTCTTCCAGCCGGAAGCTCTCCGAGAACATAAAAACAGACCTGAGAAGAAAATATTGGCGATGAATAGATATGGGACGATAGCATTATGCGCGAGTGGCGCTTCTGGAAGGCATCGGTCATACTGGCATGAGAAAAAGGCCCAAGTACATTCCTTGCGATTGATGCCATTGGTGCACTCCATCGTCAGCAGGGGGGACATGAGCCCGACTTTTGTGACAAATGGAAACCAGGAAGAAAAGAATCATTGTCTAGAAATTTGTTAGGCGCTCTTGGCTACATATAAGATACAAGCCAGGAAACAATCCACATATCTTTTTGTGGCAACAATGAGAGTAACAATTTTGCTTGGTCTTCTCGGTATATCAACAGGTCAGTCAGTCCCAATTCCAACCTGACAAAAAGTAAAGTCGATCTTACTTCAACTACTAGTCTATGGTCAAATCCAAGACCCCTTTGAACCACTCTGGCCCCCAGGCCCAGGTCAACCAGTGGTTCCTCAAGAACCCAGCGCAGAGCTAACATCCATGCTCTCCCAAATCGACCCCAAGCGCATCGAGGCCATAATCACCAAACTCGTTTCTTTCGGAACTCGGCACACCCTCTCTAGCCAAACCGATCCCAATCGTGGCGTCGGAGCTGCAAGGGACTGGATTGCCTCCCAGATGCAAACCTTCGCAGCTACCTCTGGAGGACAGATGACAGTCTCCACACCTAGCTACATCCAGCCCATTGCCGATCGCGTTCCTTTCCCCGTCAGGATAACAAATGTTGTAGCCACACTCAAAGGTTCAACCGATCCTAACCGCGTTTACGTCGTTTCAGGACACTACGATTCTCGCAATACCGACCCGAACAATTTCTCGGACGATGCCCCTGGTGCAGACGATGACGCATCCGGCGTTGCGGTATCTTTGGAGCTCGCTCGTGTCATGGCTAGACATAAGCCCGCGGCTACCATCATGTTCGTTGCAGTAGCAGGAGAAGAACAAGGGTTGTTTGGTTCAAATTTCATGGCAGAAACGATGAAAAATGCGAGCGTAGATGTCCAGGGGATGTTGGATAACGATATCGTCGGGAGCTCCACTGGCGATGACGGGACAAAAAACCCAACCTTGCTCCGCATGTTTTGTAGTGGCATTCCCCAAACGGAAACATTCCAACAAGTCACTGCAAGGGCGAACATTGGAGGAGAGAACGATTCACCTGCAAGAGAACTTGGCCGCTTTATTGCCGAGGTCGCTCAAAACAATGCAACCGGTATGAGAGGTAAGAAATCGAACCCCAATACAATCGAGCGAAATAGCTCACCGTTATGGCAGTCCAAACGATATGGCGTCCAGACCGCTTCCTCCGCGGAGGCGATCACTTGTCATTCCTCAGAAACGGCTACCCAGCAGTCCGCTTCACAGAACCCGCCGAAAATTTCGCTCACCAACACCAAGACGTCCGAGTCCAGAACGGCGTCCAATTCGGTGACCTCATCGAATTCGTCGATTTCGACTTTACAGCGGGCGTCGCTCGCGTCAACGGTGCCGGACTCTGGTCGCTCGCAAACGCACCAAGAACCCCAAGAGGAGTGGTCATTGACACTAGGCAACTAGATAACAACTCCACTCTGAGGTGGACCAACGATCCTCAAGCCGCGAGCTACGAGGTTGTATGGAGGCCAACCGATCAGACATTCTGGACACACGCAATTCCAGTAGGAAAGGTTACATCCGTCACACTTAAGCTGTCGAAGGATAACGTCGATTTTGGTGTGAGAGCCGTAGGTCAGAACGGGATGAAGAGCCCCGCTGCGTTCCCTGCGCCTAGTGGGTAGAGGGTAGTGATCGACCCTAATAACTTGAACATGTAGTAGATCAAAAGAGAATCTAAAGAAAGAATAAGTACATGTCGTCTCTCACGCATCCACTTCGCCGCCTGAGCTAGAGCCGATCACGAGGCCAGAGACATCAATGCAACAATCCCCGAGCCAGATTGTCAACACATCAGAAACACACCAAACGACGTGGAAAAAAAGCCATAGCTTGGCATCAAGATTGAAAAAATTGCATTAGGACAGCAGTGGACTGACGAGTTCTCTTTGCACATGCTGGTGTAAGTCGATGGCATAAACACACAATTAGATTGTAGTAAAAAAAAGGTGGCGAGTTCCTGAAGAAAGAAAAAGAAGAACATGCTGATCATGATGACCCTCCAACCTCTGTTTAATGGAATAAAAGTCAGCGATGGTAAAGGGTACAGAACAAGGAACCGTCACATACGTTCAACCATGACATCAATGGCATCTGTCCAGAAAGAAAATAGAACAACAGTCGTCACATCGTCACTGCTGTACTACAAGACAAAAGTGGGCGAAAAACACATACCGCCGTCCTCCATATCTAGGCTTGCAGGTGTATCATCATCGTTTATTCGGTTACCATCATACAAAAACCTGCAAAGTTCATGCCTCTATAAGCCCAGGACACAAGCCAAAAAGTTTATTTACAACACACCTGATGCTAGTCACATCCTTGCCGACCTTATTCGCATAAGCGCCCTGAAGCTTGCTAAGCTTCGTGCTCCTCTTGATCTTGAAAAACACTTCATCATTGGTTGAGCTCACAACCTAGAGCGATGGAGCGAAAATCGCGTAAATTGGCGGCAATTGGCGGATCACAAGGCGAGTCATAGGCACAATTGAGGTGATAAGACACGCAGGAGCGTCGATATTGGATGGGTAACGCGAAATCCGACAACAGCGCATAAAAAGGGCGCATAACGAAGGCGAAGGAACGCAGACACAAGATCAGTTCGTGTAGATAGTGAGTAAAGTAGATATAAACATGCCTTAACATTGATCGGGGCATTAGGGTCCTCCTTCATGTCCTCACCGCCAGAGGGAGAGTTTCTCGGCTCTTGGTCAGACATCTTCAATCACGGAATTATCAAGACGGATTTGACGAGATAGAGTGGTATTAATGAAGCAAACAGCAGCGGAAGATATCACCCGGACGCGGTGCAATGGTGCGTTGCAGGTGAAGAGATGATGGAATGAAAGAGAAAGCTGTTCTCTGTGGCTTGTCTGGCTACGGTGGGTAGATCATTCTCATTTACTTCGCTTAGTCATCAACCATCCCATGTTGACTCCGATCTGCCAGGAGGCGAGGAAAATAGATTACAGAGTGATTAGTTACAGCACATGAACAAATTGGACTACAACAACAGCTAGAAAATAAGCATATAAAATCAAACTAACGGTACGATAGCATATTAAAGAGCACAGCCAAATCAGCCAAAAAACCCCAGGAAAAAAAATAAATTAATATCCACGTCCCGCCCTCGCGAGCATCATCTTCGCTTGTTTGTACTCCACATCCTCATCACTATCGTCGTCCCAGATAGTTTTGCTTTCGCTTTTCTGCGTCCCATATCGCTGTGGTACCTGCTTGATCGGGGGAGGCAATTGATGCTGGGTTGTCGGAACAGCAGCGCCAGAAGCGCCTTCCTCTCTGAAAACATAAGGCGCCCTGTCTTCCTCATCCTCCTCATCCTCTATAGCCGGCGGTGTTGGAGAAAAGGTCGGGTTTAGTGAAACGCGAACACTTTTTCGCCTCGAGGGGGTCGAGCTAGGAATGGAAGATACTAACTGAGGCGGGGTGCTTGACCTCATCTGTGAGGTTTGTGGATGTGAATAAGTGGATTGGGGCGTAGCAAGGGGAGGAGAGCCATAGCCTGGTCTCCTGTCAAAGTATTCTGCCCGCCTCGGTTTCGACTGTGAAGCTGGGACCGCATTCGTGAGACCACTGCTCTTCTTGCGTCTAGGCCTATCCAGCTCATCATCGTCGAAATTCTCATGCCCAGTTTCATAAGATGAAGTCGAAGGAGAATCATCGTCATCATCATCCACGTCATCATCCTCAACAGGAGGTGGAGGCCCATTTCGATCTTCCACTGGTAAGGACGACACGGACGGCAACACTCCCATCGGTACAATGCTATCCTTCCCCGTTCCGGTAGAATAACCATGGGCGTAACCTCGGCCATCTTCAACAAACTTCGTGCCATCCGGTGAGGGCGACCTGCTCATCCTCATTGCACTCTTCAGGGGCCGTTTCTCCGGAGACCCATTAACCTGAGTAGCCGTGTATGTTGTGGTTGGGTGTGCCCTGCCAGGAGAGCCCGGCGTTGACTTCAAAGAGTTCATCAACGCCTGTCGGTCAACCCTCGGTGGCGCCTTCAGGGTACCACCACTCATCCCCTCGCTTCCCGTATGTGAGGCCCCGTCCACACTCGTCCTACGAGCTCCAGCATCCAACCTCATTCCATTACGAACCCCTCCCATTGAACTGCCTCCCACACCAGCTGTCGAGTAACCATCATTCCCAGAAGGAACGGGCCCTAAGAACACAGTCCCATCTCCATCCTTCGTTGTACTCCTCGACCTGTCCACCTTTGACTCCATCAATCCCGTATCCCAGGCCCGCCGGTTATGCCTCGTGACATTATCCACAATGCTCATTAAGCTCTCTTGCGGAGCCCGCGACACCCGGGCGGTAGAGCTAGAAACTGTGCGTGCTCTAGGTGAGGAAGTGGTCACCCCACCAGGCCGGCCGTAATCCACGCTAGCGGCCTTCCGATTTGAACGAGTACCCGAAGTAGCCTGAGGGGTGACCACACTGACACCGACAGAACCATTCCTGCCACCCAACCCAGTGCTCATCCCTCCTGGTGCGGTAGCGGTGCTCAAGATTGACGCATGTCTACCAACATTCGCACCTTCACTGGTAGTGGCTGGCGGCATGGATGTTTTCTTCTTGGATGGTTTACGGGTAGTGGAGGTAATGACAATGGCGCCGGTCGGGGAAACGAATGCAGGGGCAGCCGGTAAACCATCTATGCGAGACGTGGGTACCGAATTGACTGTGTCGCTGGCATAACCTCTGTCGTCTACAACACCCTTGGCCCTACTGTGTGGTTGAAACTTGGCGGATCCCCCATTCTGGCTGTTAAGCTCCTCTCGGAACCGAGTGTCTGCCAGGTGGGGCATGGAGTTAAGAGCTTGAGGAACTGACGCAACCATACTTGAGCCAGCGGTGGAACCGGCCATTGCACTTCGCTCCCCGGGAGTTCTCGACGGACCTGCATACGTCTCGCGAGGAGGAACACTCGAACTTCTGGTAACTTTGGCGCCGCGTTCGACGACGAATGATCCTCTCTGCGTTCCACTACCCACATCAGCAAAACCCCCAGCATCTCCGCCTCGTCCCTGGCGATGTTGGCGCTTGGCCTCCAGAATGCCTCCCTTTAGATTCTTCTCCAAGTCTGTATTCTTCTTTATGACATAGCCATTGATCACTTCGCTACCTGTCCCTTGATCAAGGCTCCCCCTCTCGGCATCTGAAACGTTGCGATCCGTCCTCGGTGTCCGCTTGTCAGTCTTCCTCCCTCCCGCCACAAGCTTACTGGGTCGCACTTCCTGGCGGTACCTCGTCAGACTATCATCATCCTCCACGAGCATTTCTTCTTCAGATTCCTCCGGGACAAGTAGACTTAGGTGACGGCCCTGTGCCTTAGCCTGCTTCTGCGACTTCTTCACCTTCGCTCTCTCATCCTTCTCTCGCTGATGCTCTTCCTGCTCTCGTAACCGCTCCTCACGTCTTGACTCACGCTCTCTAGCCTTCTCCTTTTTCTCTCGCTCCTTCATCTCCTTCTCCCTGACTTTCTCCCGTTTCTCCCTCGCCTTCTCAAGCGGAGTTGACTCGCGATGTCCACCACCGAAAACTTTCTTCAAGCTACCCAGGAACCCAGATTTCTGAGGAGATGGAGAGCCTGGACGCTTTCCCCGTTTCTTTGGCGTTTGCGGCTCCCCAGTAGGAACAGACGAAGGGACGCCCGGAGGCTGTTCAACAGGAGGCTCCGGCAGCTCAGATTCCTGCTGAATTTCCCTGACACCAGCGACATCGGGCTCCTGGTGCAATGGACCATCCACCGCTGGGGCGGGAGGAGGAGTAGAGGTAAGGATCGGAATTGGAACTGGGGCCGGAACTGGAGTAGGCATTTCGATCCTCCCATTGGTAGGTGCGGCGTCAACGTGAGGAGGTTCTGAAACAACGGGTGCCTGGTGATAACGAGGGTTCTCAACAACTTGAAGCTTTCCCTCCTTTACAAGCCGCTGTTCTTTGGTAAGATTAGGACCTTCGTCGTCGCCGTCTACATCAACGTCCTCATCAACTTGAGTAGCTCGATGTCCTGTTGGAGCTTCCAGAGTTGACCTTGAGCCATCCTCGTTTGAGACAGGAGTAATGTACCCACTGTCTGTCCGCCGAGGCTCCGGTTGGGCGGGCGGGGTAGAGGTGACCGTCGGAATTGTGCCATCACGAATGGCGTGCGCTGGTGGAACCTGGATTTGACTGGTTTCGTAGCCAACAGGCCGTTGATCAGCATGAACGACATTAGCCGTGCTATTTGAACGATGGATAGACATAGCAAAGGGCGAAGAAGAGCGAATGGGTGGTGGCAGAGGAGGTGTAGAACTCGGTTTAGACACAGTATTTGTAGACACTACAGACTCTTGTCCGCGTTGGATGTCACTTCCGTTTGCACCCAGTATTGGATTGGGGGCGTTGGGAACGACAGACGGGTGATCTGTGGTAGATCGGTTAACGATCATGTTCACTTGAGAGGCAGATTGAGATGGACCAATGGATGACAAGTCCGAAGACAAATGATAACCACGCTCAGATCCTGTCTCAGCTCGCATGTGAGGAGGTAATGCTTTTTGACTTGGGAGAGACTGTTGTGGGGCCGAATAGGGTTCCCGGGAGTATTTGGGTGCGTTTGAGTCTCCTATGATCAGATGAACACACAAGGATGATACGAGTGAAAATTGAGTGCACACCTGGTTCGATGAGACTCTCTGTCGCGTGTAACGCATCTCTGCCCATCTCTGCCCACGACATACCACACTCGATAAGGGCACTGCAGCGAATACGTAGTCCGTCACGGAGTGCAGTAATGCGAGCTCCCTCCAGTTGCCTTTCTTTCTCGGCCAGGTGGACTTCACAAGCTTGAAGCTCAGCTTGCGCAGCAGCAAGTTTGCTGGAGGTAGGAAGAGGGGTGCTTGGGGCATAAGAATGTTCAAGGGAAAGGGAGAGTGAGGAAGACGAAGGAGCACGTTGGTCGAGGACGGAACTACGCCGAGAAGATAAGTTGTTCCCCTTGTCCTTGGGAGGTTTTTCATTTTTGGATGCCTTCAGTAAACGAGAGACACTAAAGGTCCTTAAAATCGAGATTCTGACTAGAAGATAAAGAGACGACATACAGTATCTCTCTGTCCCGCATGATCGTCGAAACTTCGGCTTCCATGTCCTTCAGGGTTTTGAGCTGCTCACGCCATGCGTCAACCGCGTCCTTGTAACGACGAAGTGCATCGTCTGCGCTAGAGAAGTCGCCAGCAATTGAAGTTATGACCCTCGAGACAGGTTGTCCAGTTGCGGCAGCATATGCAGAAAGCGAAGCCAAGGATGAATACGACGAGTCGAGCAGGGATTGAAGCTCTTTTGAGTAGTCCTTTTCGTGGGATATTAGGTTTGAAAGCAAGCGCGAGTCTGATGGCCTGTGGACCATCGGTTCGTCTGCTGCCTTTTCTCCCTTCTGCCCGTAGAACCAGGTCAGCATTGTATCTGGTAGAGAGACGTAGTAGCTACCTTGCTGAGATATGTCTTGTGTGTGTGTTCTTGCTGAAAGGCTCCCCACCGGTTTCACTTATTTAGGACATACCCGCGTCTCCCACGCTTCTTGGTGACATCATCAATCGCCTCGTTGATCGCACTGCTTATGCCCGATCAAATTCAACATGCGATGATGCTATGAAACCTTTCAACGCCCTCGAGGAAATCAACCCTAAAGCTAATTTGAGAAACTGACTCTCGTCATGGTCAACTATAATAAGAACTAGAACCAGGTGTTTACTCTGTCTATCTCCGAAATAGGTCTACAAACCGTCCCCAAGGGCCCCAAAGATTGAATCCCTTTCGCGTACACAAACAATTACAACTGACTCACCCATAAATGTACACTGCCCCAATATGCGACAGCCAAGAGATTATGTCGGATTGTCGTATAATTTCCCATTCGTCGTCTCAACCCCCATTGGAGGAAAACATAGTTCACTAACAAACGAATCATGCATCCTGGTACGTATGCGCCTTCACCAGCGTTACCACCACCATCACAAACAACGAGAGCCAGCCAGAACTAGCGAGATTATTGAGAAAATTCAACCACTCCCCTAAAGGTGCTGATCAATCCCCGAACCACAAGCATTGCTACATATATAGACCCCCATCGTCATTTCGAGCGCATGATCATGTGGCGACAGTGGGCACACTACATGGGCATATGATTCTGGACCCGCCTTCCTGGTTGATCCAGTCACATAGGCTATAGCATAGAGTTTAACTGACCTGGGAGAGTGACATTCAGGTGCTTGAACTATGTGGCTTATCGCTAGGAAGAAGAAACTGATCGATTACGGGGGGCTCATAATCATCTTGTTCTGGATTGGTCAGTGGCTATTAGTCCGGTGTGCTAGAACTTTGACCCAGAAGATCCTTTACGCCGCTCATGTGCACAAGATGTGTGAGGGCATAAAACACGAGGCGATGGCTTTGAGCAAAGATACAAATCGTAATCATCGAGCATTCGGCCATACCGAGCTAGGAATGTGGGGAACGAGGGTCTGGATCATTCAAATTCAGCGTCTTTCTTTGAGGCAATTGAGTCTGAATGTGAAAGATTTATAAAGATGATCTGTTGGCACCCAGTTGAATTTTGAATCCGCGAGCCTGCGAAGTGGAGGTGAGATATCCGTTACTGGATCCGCACGCTGAAGCCGTTCAGACAAGCACATGTGAGTCGTAAAGAATCATATCGCCTAGAAGTAGATTTAGCAAAATGGATATCCTGAAAGAACCAGCCCCGGCTCACCTCCAGGCTTCTTGGTCTTCTGCCGTAGTCCTTTCTCGAAGGCTTTCTGTTCTTTAAGGGTAAGAAATTCTTTCAATTCCCCATTAGGGTGGCTTTTTGGACGATAATATTTGACAAGAACGTGGTTTCCCTCTGTATCGCGAATGATAAAGCCTGAATACCATAGAGGGAGAGATTCATGATATATTATCATAATAACTAAAATCATAACAAATTTAATCCCACTTGACGCCTCCGGAAATCTCATCAATGCATCAAAATAGCAATTAAACGGCAACTACTCGACTTGACACCCATCCACTGCGTAGCTCTGCGTCTTCACCACGAGGTGTATCAGATAAAACGCACTAGTGAAAAACTTACCAAATATTGACGGCAAAGTTTCTTGAGAACGGAGGAGTTTAGCTCAATGTTTGACGCCGAGGACCGGTCGATTCCCTCTCGCTTCACCTCCCCTATGGCCGGCCTCGCCAGTCATGGGGTGGATTCACGTTCTTGATCGATCGAGTGATAGAACTCTTCACCTTCGCAACAATCCAGTGCCCTCTCGCAGATACCGGCAAACCCCGAAACCGTAAACCAAATCGAAACTCGGAGAAGGTCTAGAGCTCGAGTGGCTTTTTGTGCTCGAACAGGTGTTGAAAATGCTTTTCAGCTGCTGTGGGTACTTCCATGACAGTAAAACTGGTTAATATTCAGACCTCCAGTACCTCTATCCGAGGACTTGCGATCCGAAATTTGGGTACAATCGTGGCTTATTCCCTGAGGTGTCTTTCATACGACATCTATACATCGTCGTCTGACGTTCGTGACGAGTCAGGTGCATATTCTCCTTCTACATGCAAGAAGCATCTTTGTCCGGGCCCGATCCCAGGCTCGATGGTTCATCCGGGGATTTTCCAGGCTCACCTTTCGCAGTTTAAAGGCAGGGAAGCCAAGAGAGCTTGATACGTCTACTGTACAAATGTCATCCGATCCTTCCATTACTCGCGAAAGCAGGTCCTCTTTGATAGTAGACGAAGACGGGCTACCGCTTATTCCCCAACCATCGGCTTCCCCCCTAGACCCGCTGAACTATCCTAACGTCTGCCCTTAACCTGTTTCCTGCCGATTTACCCCTCATCTCCCTCATATAGTGGTTGAAATATTGGACCCTCCTAGAGCTATCGCTTCTTGCTTTTATGTCTTCACTCACGGGCTCCATTATCAACCCTGCAGTGCCTGAAATTGCGCGCGAGTTCAGGATATCGCCTCATGTCGCTACTTATCAGGCTACTGCTTATACTGGACTCACCGCGGTCGTGGCCCTTATTCTGATTCCTTTTGCAAACACATACGGGCACCGCATGATATTCATACTCGCTTCTTTCCTGACTGTGGTATTCTCGATCATTGCTGCGGAGTCGACGTCCTTTGGGATGTTGATTACATTCCGTGGCCTCTCCGCTTTTCATGACGTCAACATCGTACTAGGCATTGCGGTCATACCCAATATCTTCTTTGTCGGTCAACGAGGCAGAGCAACCGGGTTTTATATTTTTGTGCACCGGCTGCAGCACTTATCATCCATTGTATGTCGCCTACCTTTGTTGTCTCTGCTGGCAGGTCATTCTGATTACTGGAAACATAGATAGGGGGATACATCTCATTTCGACTAGGCTGGCGTTGGACGCTCCGTTTCGGTGCTATACTCCAGGGTAAGTGTCATCCAGTCCTCTTCCTCAAGGCCCTTGTTGACGCTAAGAGCGCGTTGAACCTCAGGTTTAATGGTCAGCATACTCGTAGTCTTACTCCCAGATACTCTGTTCCAGAGACCTGATACAAATGTCACACTCGGCCTCCGCCATGCTCCCTCCTCTCAGATGCAAAACCATACCAACCGCCTCGCATGACCCTGCCGACATATCTGCGCTGCCTTCGCCTTATGGATCCCGAACGTATGCCTAAACAAGGTGTACGATTCACGGATATTTTCCTGCGTCCTCTTCGACTGCTCAGATACCCGTCGATTCTACTTCCTGCCCTTTCCTAGTTAGTTAATTCATTATGACTCGATATCGGTCGAACTGCATGATCGTGACTAACTTATATTGCTCTTTTCCAGCGCTGTTGTGGATAGCTTGGGTACCCATGGGCCATCGATCATCGGTCCTTCTCAATTCACCGAAATTTTCAATTTTGATTCGGCTCAGAATGGGTGAGCATTATCCATGTTGAACCTCTAGCTGCGGATCCCGAAGTCCTGACCTTCAATTCCAGCCTTGCTACTGGCTTGTCTATCGTTATTGGATCGTGCGTTAAATGATTATCCATGAAACACTCATATATCTATCGTTTCTCAAAGGTTAATCGGCGAGCTCTTGTCGGGATGGGTTACAGACCTTCTTATTCGACGTGCCAGAGAAAAAGCTTCAAAATCTGGGGAAGTTGTTCAAGCAGAACTTCGACTTCGAGGGTTCTGGCTCGGTGCTGTCATTGTCCCTCTGGGACTACTGATGTAAGCTATCCTACCCGTCTGCTATCAGAGTGCCTACTTATTTCTGTTACATGTGTAGGTGTAAGTGATCGCCTTGTTCGAGTTGAGACTCCCTGCACCGCATGCTCATCGGGGCGCCTTGAACTCTATAGTTGGTTTTACGATCCAATATGCCGACACCCCCATCGCTCCATGCATAGCCATTGGTGAGTTATATTTCTCACTTTCCTTTCTTCAAAGCCTCATCATATTTTTGATTAAGGTTTTACATCAATCGGTGGTAGATCCCTCCCCCTACTTCGTCCACGCGCAAGATGATGACTGATAGGACTTATTAGCCCAAATCGTCATCTCTGTGTGTTTCGCGTACTCGTGCAACGATTGTTATCCCATGCAAAGTAGTGACATAAGCCAGATCTTCAAGTCCGTAGATATTGTTGATCCCGGCGTATTCTTATTCCAGCATGAGCTCACTTTACCACCAGTTTTTTCAAGGCTTTATTTACTCTTTCGCTCACGTTTTACGAGTGCGTTCTTTGTTACCTTATTAACTGAGCCAGATCAGTAAACTCCAGTTGGCTAGGGTGCCTCTTGCTCGGAAGGTCTGCTCTTATTCTCACTCTGAAGGCGCCCCCTCACTCTTCACTCCTTAGATCGGATACCAGTGGGCATTTATAGCCTTCGCACTATTTTGGTGCGTCCTCTCCCATCCTCGACTAAACCAGCTTGAGGTTAAGGTCTTCTTCCCAGTGTCATCATTTTCTCTGGTGTTGTTACCCTGGTATTCAAGGGTGCAGAATGGAGGAAAAACACGTCAGACATACCTCCCTGATCATTATCCCGGTGGAACGAGCTTTTAATTCACATACCGGTATCCTCCTCAGCTTTGTTTAGCCTCAGACTGATCCTCAGTTACACACCCTCGAGTAGAGGCTTTCTTCCAAAGCATTTCGTGGTCTTCCTTTCCCGTGCTAAGAGCCTTGGGTTAGATTTCGTGGTGTAAGCCAAGATAGTTGTCAAATTTTTATCTCTAGATAACGGCCGTTCCATGCATCGTGTTTTATTTCGCTCATGCCATCCTCCCAAAGTCGATGATCCTAGTAAGCAAGCTTGATGGAACGAGTGGCCACATATGCAGATGCTCCACGGCCATTCGCCTGAGTTTGCGGCATCAGAAATTTCGGGAAAAGCGGCTAAGACATTTTAACACCTTATATTGCTATAAATTCAAACGATAATGGATTGTAAACTGGGCATCATAGTCCGATGACACTTTATCGGGTTTTCCGGTTTTTATGGTGCTATTCCTAGCCAATTCTACAAAATTATATAATCATAGTAAATGATCATCATTTCCACTTTCTGGTATTCACCCTGCTGAAATATCATAGCATGTATCGTTGTTCAGCCCGTGAAATATCTAGATATCGTGCATTCGCTCAGGAATACTAGCTTATCCATCGCCCGTGTGTATTTTTCACTCAACCACCGTAGAATTTCTGTCCTGTATCCTTGCATTTTTGCCTCCCGATATGCTTTCTTCTCGTTATTATCCAAGTTCCTTTAAAAACTACCATGGTGAGGTTGTTAGGGTAGAGTTTGTGTATCCTGGAGGTGCTTTATCCGTTAACTTTGTCTTGCCTTTTGTTGAGTAGATGCTACGGGTGGAAGCTTGCTATGGACGCAAACACATCCCGCAAGCAGTACTCAGAGCCTGTGTTTATACTTAGGAATGGTATTTCTCGAGGTTTGGGGGTATATTTAGAGTGAGAAGGGAGATTTGTCAAATGGCGTCCATCTCTCGGAGTCCGTGCCTGTTGGTCACTGCAATCATCTGTCATGGTAAATCATCATCAGACATTTCCTTTCATATTCCTGTCCCATCTCAACACTCAACACTCGTATCTCCGACGCGCTTCAAACTTGTGTTTTTTGTGCCAAGGAAAATACGAGAGCTGTTCTAGGTCTCCCGTTTCTTAAGTTCTCGAGCGTTTTGGGGAAGATAGGAAAGTACGAGCAATGTGCTTTTATTCAGCCAGGAACTGGTCTGATTTCTTGTTGCATTGATCTCGTTCTGATAAGTAAACCTGTGGACCAGGACAATTCAGGGCGTCCAAACCCTATATATGAACTCAACAAATTCGATAAGGCAAAGCATGAAAGAAGAACACCAACCAGTGACGGCGGCTGTGGCTGCAAATTGTCCGAGTTGTCCGAGTCAATCCAGGCATCAATATGACATCACAAATCAATTGGCCAGGACTGAGCACAGCACCAATCGTCCACGACGCCAGAGGAACGTAATAAGCACGGGTTTGCGTATGGGTGCCGAATAATAGGACTCACTCGGGACTCACTACAGACGATATCATGGTTCTATACAGTGACTTATACTCAGTAGCAGGTATTCGACGCCGAATATAGCCAGCTTTACATTACTGATGAGATAGACTATTGCTGAAGCGAATACTACCATCACACGAAAGTTCTAGTATTTAAGTATACACCGTTCAGGAATCAGATTCATGACTATTAACCACTTTCTCTTCCTCTATATCCCATTTATCAGAAACAAAATCCAAGTGAAAGGGTACAAACCCCACCTTTAATCTGCTTTACAGGACCCGTGAACCATTTCCTTGCTGATATTACCCAAAATCCAGTGGAATACACCACTACGATTGCAACAGCGACTATAGCATAGTTCAACGTCTGCGAATTTACAGGCTTGATAGAGAGCATGAGTATCCCAATAATCCGATTGAGAGATTCTTGCGACATACGTTGATCTGTGGGAGAATGAACACGATTGAAATAAAGGCTATCCAAGTGATAGCACCAAGAGCCACGATGTAAGAGAACTTTCCAAGGTGGAAAGGTCCGCGCTGGAAACGATCTCGATAGATCACACGCAAAGCGATAGGTATACCTATCTATCATCAGAATCGCACTTTCAGGGGCAGTAGGAAGCAGAAGAGTCACCATAAGAGATGTAAAGCCCAATCGTGGCGATGGAAGTAGCCGCCGAAAAAGCAACCGAGCTTCCAAGACTAGGCAGACCGAGAATGAAGCTAAGAGTGCACGCGAGCCATACTAAAGTCGTCTAGCATTCGATGATGAAGTCCATCAAAGCATGCAGGTCACCTACCAGTGCGGATCGGGGACTTCCATTTATCATCCACTTTGGCAAAGAACTTATGGCCTGGTATACCACCATCTCTCGCGAAAGCGTACATCATACGGGAGTTTGATGTTATCGAGAAAGTCCTGGAAACAATACATAAGGTAAGAGGCTACGGCGGAAGACTTTGGATGTCGCTGACGTACCCACAAAAATACATAGCACCGATGACGATAACCTAGAAGATCACGAATCAGAGTAATACTTGAGCAAGACCAAGGTCAGCACCTACCATTAGCACAATGGCTCCATTCTCACCGACAGTGTCAAGGAAAATTTGTGTGACAGGTTGGCCAGTTTCCGACGCAATTGTCCTATCCAAGTCCTGGATGGAAAACAGGAGGCCGAGAATAAGAAACCAGCCAAGGACTGCAGACACTCCAATCGCCATGACAATTCCAATACTTCCCGACATCGCCGCATTTCTCGTTTCTTCGGTCATCTGGAGGGGTCCTGTTCAGTCAGCTAACATTGATATGTGTCGAATGGACCGACATGAGCAGAAGCATCAAACCCTGAAGTTTCGTAATTTGAGTACCGCATTACCAATACAAAAAGCGAAGTTCAAACCCTTACCAGTGAGTGTATACTACCTCAGTCAGCTCAATTAGCACCTGCAAGCATATACTCAGCGCCACATTGACAGACCTGTGCCATTAAAACCTCAAATAAAGTACTTCAGCACTCCTGATTACAGCTACAATAAACTTTACTCAACTCACCCCAATAACAACAACATATGCGTTGCTCGCTCTAGCCCCCCAACCAACGCTTCCATCTACTCCCGTCCCGTCGATGAATGTTTGGAAAACAAATCTTCCTGTTTGGTGGGTCGGCGCCTTCGCGAGAATGGCGACAACAAGTGAGAACGTTCCAACGGCGTGCCACCAAACAGAAAGGTTATTGAGATAATGCAAGAGCTGTACTCCGAACGTGTTTATAAGACCCTGGGTCACCAGCACGGCCGCATATATCCCGATAGTACTATTCGGTGTCGGTACGAAGCTTGATTTCAAGGTACAAGCCGTGGAGAGGAAATTGGCACACGCAAAACTTTGAGAGCATATCGTCACTGAGAAAACATAATTATGAGGGATATTAGATGCACACTATACCTAATTCCTGTGGTTACTGCGACTTGTCCAAGGAGATTGAACCAGCCTAAAAGATGAGTACTTTATGACCAGATCCCTAATTGGATGGTACAAGCTTTCACTAACCAGTAACCCAGGAAGCCAGGGGTGCGTCTGATGGATTGGATAACATGGCTGCCCAAAAATAAGGTCCTCCTGAAGTTGGGTGCGCACTGGGGAGGCCCTCTGCTTAAATTCCAGACGAAAAATTTACCATCAAAGTTGAACTTACCTGCATACCTCTGGTAACGAGTCAGCAAAGTGAGATGGAAGAATATTCAAAGAAGAAACGCACCAGCCATTGCCAGACCAACTAACATCGTGCAAAATGCTTACGGAATGAAGATGTCATTCGTCAAAACAAAACCATTAAAGGATCAAGAGCACTCACAGGCAACTACCCAACCCCAGACCATGACTACTGGTCCACCAGTATTCTGACAGTTCTATTAGCCACCCAACCTATCTGAGAGCAGGGAACTCACCAATCCATAGAGGAACAGAGAAGGAATACCGGTGATGACGGAAATGATGGAAAATGAAACCTGGTAGATGGATTCGAACATCAACTTGACAATGTAAGCACAATCTAATGACCACACAAACCCCAAAATTCTGAAGCAGACCTAGCTCTCTCCTGCAGATAAGATATTTTAGCGTAGAGTCTCGAAAAAGAATAGATGACACACGGACTTCAGTTCCTGTTTATACCCCATTCGAGCCAATTCGGCTTCATCTCCTCCTGTCTGTCCTGCTTGGAATGTTGCTGTTTCAACCACGGCAGAGTCACCACTTGTATTTTTCTCCATGATGGCGAGATCTTCGGAGCTTGGAGCCTTGACATCCAGCCCACATCAGGGCTTTCCGGTCTTATATAGCTGCATGAACTAGTGGGGTTAACTTTACCAGTGGCCTTCTCACGATGATAAGAAGTTCTTGCCTGAATAGTTTAGTGTAACACCTACACCCCATGCATGACTCCTAATGCCATAAAACGTCGTTAAGCGAGATTAAACATGCGGTTGAAGTTAACTCAGATATTCGGGGAAGAAATAAGGGGATATGAGCCCTTTGGTAATAGGGCTGAAATCATTTCGGCGATTCCAGAATTGACGCCCTGAGATTGAATACTGAAACCTAGATTTAACGGAAGGCAACAACAGATCTGCATTTTCTCGAGGAATTTTAAGTGACTGACCAAGATCTCGTATGTCACCTAGGCTGGTCACAGTCGGTACCCACACACAACCTGGAGAAATTGCTTGACTCCAGCTACGCCAGGCTTTTGAGATTTTATTCAGAAATAACGTATGAGGGAGGGTTTTCAGGACGAGGTAGAGAGTGTATTTCACCACGAGAAGACCCGCACGGAAAAAAAGTTGAAGGTTGGATGTTGGGCTGAGCTGGTGAGCGGGAAGTCATGACCTGGTGATGGGTCCAAAAATCGTAATTTAAATCAGTAGCAATTGATCTCAGGAGCTTGATGCGTCCGGCTGAAGTGTAAGACTATCGGGATTGGTGAGCCCCTTTAGTGACCAGGCAAGGCTTGGCGTCTTATGGACAACCCAGGGGAGGCAAGGTGAGGATTTTCAAACATAAGTCAGTGCAAAGATCTACAATCAGCCTTCCACTTGAACCAGGGAAGAGAATACAGGAGGTTGTCTGGCCTGGGACTTGAAATTTTGAGACAAGCATACAAGCCTCCGGGAACATAATTTCAGACTGACATACCGACAGAACAAATTGTGACCGTGGGAATATATTGTAAGCCTATGCTGATTTCCATCAACGAAGCATCGATTCAGCCAACGAGCTATGATCCGGACCACCACTTTCCTCCTCATCAGCCAGCTGTACCACATCATCACCGGACGACTTGAAACCTAGTGCTACTGGAATGGGTGCTTATTACGACGAAATCGAGATTGAGGACATGACATGGGACCCAGACAAGCGAGTATACCATTACCCATGTCCCTGTGGAGATCGCTTCGAAATATCGCGAAAACAGTTGGCCAGCTATGAGGACATTGCGACATGTCCAAGTTGTAGCCTTATAATTCGAGTGATTTACGATCCTGTAAGCACCGTTTTGTTTAGAAACTTTCGGAGCTAAAATCCTTGTCTAGCTAGATTATGAGGACGATGATGAGGAGGAAGCTGGAGAGTCTGGTGAAGAGGACGAGGACGAGGACGATGAAGATAGCAATGACTCGGGCGATGATCACTTTGAGGACGCGCTCGAGAACCTTCACATCGGCGGTGATCCCGCTCCCGCTATCCCAGTCGCAGCCTGACATTTAACAAGGCTACATATATATATAAAGTTTGTCATCTTGCATATTCTACAATCTTCATAATTGGTTTTTAAATTGTAGGCTATTTAATTTTCGCCTTCCTGTATCGGTATGATTTTCTGCCTCACTGCCACCGCAGTCAATTTCAGACGATCGCATTCCATCGTTACAAGCACATTTTTCATATCATCTCGAAGATTCCGTTTGACAAGAATTGACCTGGGAAGGGCCTTAGACTTCTAGTAATTGATATTTTCGAACTGCCTCTAGAAAAATGATGTATTGATGTATCGCCCTATCAGAATTCCTGTAGTATGTACGGTACATGTGGTCAAGAGGTCTCGCCCTCTTGGCTTTAGCTTCAGCTAGTCACATGCCTGTCACATCCAATAGTCTATATACAATCTTTCCCACTCCACTACATCGGGTCGTATACGATTTACGCTTCAAGGGCTGGCTTGATCATTCCCATCACTGGGCGGCGATTGTAAGTGCACCGTGACAGGATGTGGAACCTCGTCCCTCCAAAAATACCTCGCCTGGGATTTTGAACAATAAACATAGAAAATAACCGCCAAAAGTCCCTTGCTACACCCTATTAGCATCAGTCTCTGTCAACATCAACATCAAAAAAACTGCTTCGCTGGTGACGAGGATACCCTCATTAGGCAGGTCGTGGGCTCATAAATTGCACGTCACTCTTGGCTTTATTACCTGTCCCCTCCACTTAACCGCCTACACATGGAACCCGCTTCAACGTCGTTGCCGGGAAATGCACCTCTATTGTAAGCATGACTGCATCCCAGTAGACTTTCAGGCAAGCTCAAATATTATTTTTCAGATTAGGGCCACCCGTCAGTGGATGCTACACAGATATCTTGCACTGAACTGATCGGATTTGTAGCTCATTGGTGTAGCCCTGAACTGGTGGCTTTATGGCATCTTTGTGATGCAATACTGTACGACCCTCGTCATATTGGTCTACTTCTCCAACTGACTCGTAATAAAGTTATGTATCTCAATAATAGCAGTAGAGATGGAGCGATTCTTCGAGGAGTAGGTAAGCACTTGTGAGTCTCTCCTTTGCGATTCAACTCCGCTCAATTTCTTCCCAAGTGCATTTCCTTTTCTTGCTCGACACAGCCCAAACCATAATGATAATGGACGACACCTTCTTCTGGTTTGTTCGCAACTTCGGCGACATTAAGGCGTTGAGAAAGTTCAATCTAGCGAGTCTCGATGGCCCGCTATTGGACGCTATCATTACATTTACGGTGCAGCTAGTGTACTGCTGGAGGTTACGTATTATCGGAAAGTGGAAGGTTTTGCCTGTAATTTCTGCCATGGTGAGTGGTGTCCTAATATGTATTCATTGTTAGAGGAACTTAAATCATTTTTCGGTAGTTCGCACTACTCTCGTGTGTGAGCGGGATGCTCGTTGGAATTCGTGTAACCATCATTTTCTAGAATGTTTCGCTTTTCTGATGACCTGCAGGATAAGATAAATCCGACTAATTTTAAAACTGCAGCCTACGTTAGTGTTCCTTACATGAACGAAGGATCTAAACCTCATATTGTACCAGGTCTGGCTATTCGCAGGTGCTTTCACCGACATATTGATCGCCAGTTCCATGGCCTACCTGGTATGAAATACCTATTCCTTGTCCATCTAAGTTGTCCCGGGCTCATTCTATTGCTATAGCTGATGAAGTACCGAAAAGCCAATACCAGCCAAACTACGATGGCAATCGTCAAGCGAATTTTATTGCTGATACTGGAAACAAACGCCTTGACAGGTGAGGGGAAAAAGTGTTTCCTGGAATATACTAACCTCCACTTTTTACACAGCTGCATTAGCAATCGCGCTTGTCACTGTCTTCCTCGTCCCGTCAGTCACTCCTCCAGTGAGACTCCCTTGTTCATCTGCAACATATTCAATCGCTCACATGAATCCTTCCATAGGTAACCAACGTATATTTAGCACTGTAGGTATCGATCCAAAGTGACTAGAGGATAATTCACTAAATCTCTTTTCAGTGGATACACACTCGGTAAAATGTACTGCTAGCGATAAGTATTCCTTCGATCGTGCAAGTCACTAACTGCTATATCGCTGCTAGGTACAGTAACTGCTTTATGGTGCTCCTCAACCAGCGCATCTATTACGATGGGCCCAAGGGTTCCACGAGCGAAAGTGAAACGTTTAGTTCCGTAAGCCATAGAAGTAGAGGATTCATTTCGCGTAACCGGGATGGTCTGTCCCACCCGAACCCGGCCCTGGGCCAGATATCTGTCATACGATTTACCGAGACGAGGACCGATGAACCTTCGGCAATCGAATTGAACGATACTCACAAGGCGACAAATGGTCAGGATTTCAAGTCTAGCTCCGATGATTTTGCGTGAAGATAATATGATCTGCTTTTATTAACTGACGGTTTGTTATGACCGGACTGGAGTCTATTTTGGTAGCTACTTTGGTTTTCAATTGTGTATATCAGCAATAACAGGGGTCTATCGGTTGTTCGTCCCTGCTCTACTTAGAAGAGGACAGGTGACAGGATGGGAGGCTCCGGCCCTTAGTGGAGAGAGAGAGAGGGCAAGGAACAATGGCAGGATTAGAAAGTGGCACGATACCTGAATAATCGATGACTTGGGAATGGCTGACCGCTCTGGCTGAATTCGACTACGGTACCAGTGCTAAATTTGTGGCGTTGACCATGAGAGACACTCCAAAGTTAGGAATACAAGTAATCAACAAGACAAATGATTCTTGATAAGCCTAGGGCCGGCGCTTTGAAACCCATTGAGATAACAATAGTTCATTTGATCGGGACTCTTCTCTTGAAGGAGAACTTTGCCTTCGCACCGGGCTCCATAAACATACCAAGGAAATCCTTTGGCCTTCCAGCCTTTTCGTCTGTCAACTTGATGTCATAGTCAAGTAGAATTCGAGCAACAGCGGTCTTTAATTCGGTGGCAGCAAAGAATCGTCCTGGGCTTTGCGTAGCAAGTTGGTCAACCAATGATCACCGATAGGGTCTCTACATTCAACTTACCATGCGCGTTTTCCAATACCGAACCCCATAAACTCGAGGCTGAGGGACGCCAACTGCCACTTTGAAGGGTCCATATCGACATAGCGGAAGCCTTGGAATTCATACGGGTTCGAATAGATTCGCTAAATGTTCGTCAGAAATGATTCAAGGTCCAGCAGTCTGCAAAGAATTCACCTTATCGTGATTGATTGCATGACCAGCAACAGCAAAGCGGGTCCCTTTTGGAATAAAAGTACCATCGGAGAAGGTAAAGTCGCTCACGGCCAATCGGTCACTCATGACTGAACGGAATGAAGGAGTGAGTGCTTTGTGTTTGCTTCAAGGTAGTACAAGTTGCCTCACCAGCATCAGAACCATGAACCCGTTGCGACTCTTTCATAAAGCTATCTAATTTTTTCATTTTCTCGATCGAGACCTTATTCCATCCTTCTGCTTCTACGATGGTTGAAATTTCCTCCCGTAACGGCTCAATATACGACTTGTATATTGCCAAGTCAAACAGGACATGTGTCAAGATCTTCAAAAGGAAGTTAGTCTCGTCCGACTGTCATACACAAGCCATGAATGAACGACTCACAGCTGAGGTGGTACGGATCGCTGCAACATTAAGCCAGATAATACGGATGGCAATGTCGTGCAGCGTGCGTTGAGCCTCAGGTGCAGCGTTCCATAGCCAAGTAATTAGATCATTCTACAAGAAAACTGGTCAATAAGCTGAGCGGATTAGCTCCTGAGAGTAGGTAAGCTCACTGAATCTGCATCAGGGTTTTCCATGTCACCCCTTTCCAAGCGTTCCGCAAGGATGGGACGCAAGTATTCTTCGATCTCGCGGATATTTCCTTCCGTATCAAACTGGATGCGACTTACGAAGCTGTATTCGGGACAGTTCAGCACGGGGGAATGCAAAGTGAGATCAACACGGCTCACGGTCTAAGCCATCCCGGAAGCAGGCTGAGCATTCCACCATCCTTCACTACGTGAACAGCGAATTTCTCCATTATCTCGGTGTACTTTGGGTTGGAGCCTAAACCATTATCAGGAGTTACACAAGAAACCAAAAGCCGATGACATACTGAGCACCGGGCCAGAAAAGAACCGTGCGCTGAGCCTCGAAACAATTTGAAGGGCCGAGGGGAAAGCGGTCAGGTGTAACCAGTCTTCAAGGCGGCTTTAGCGTTAGTCGATAAGTAACTAAATGAGCATGTACCTTTGTCCGCTCCTGCAAGGAGACTCTCCAGCGTCTTATTCATTTCATCTAAAACATCAGGATAACGCGCGCCAATGTTTTTTGTCATCACGCCACGAATAACCCTAATATGTGCATCATCGGCCCGCAGCCTTGGGCTGATTGTGTGGTCAAACTGAACTGACTAGAATGCGGTGGCGTTACTTCTAGTCAGCGGCTGATTAAGCGAAGGGACTTACTGCGTCGAGAGCAGCGAGAAAAGATATTTGTTCATCGCTAGCCTTTCTCATGTCCTCTAGAAGCTCGGGACCAGCAACAACCAGAAGCCAGGAGGAAAATGTTGGTATTTTGAATATAGGGTACTAGATTTCTACCTAAGAAAAGTAGTGTAGCGCTGCAGAAAGCAAATACCCACCTTCTCAGAACCCTCCTGGATCATCAGAGGACCATGACGGAAGCTTCTCATGGCCCCTATCCATGAAGTGAGTACTCCAGATGGTCCTACTGTAGGAATCTTGTCGAGCTATTGCCTCTTCATCAGCGACAGCAACAAACTACAGTTGTATTGCGAATAAGACATCATACATACAGGCGAGTTTCTCTTCCTCACAGCAGCGATAGCATAGCTGAAAAAGGCAAACCCAAGAACCGCCGAGTAAGGACTGCTTGACAGGTGGTCAACGAGGTGCATGTTCAAAGTCGCTAGAACAACGTGCGACCAGAGTGGTTTTTTATATATAGATGACCCACGCCATGCGCCTAATCACCAAGTGGAGCAGCCCTTGTGATGGTTGATACTACTCAGAAAATGATTGATGTGGCAAAAGATGAAAGTATTCAAGAAGCATTCAAGACCTGGGCTTTTAGATCTGATCGATGATCCTTGGGGGAAAAAAAGGTCAATGCTTTCTGTAGTTAGGAACAGAGGGGTGGGTAAAACACATCGCATGAAAGGTTGACCCGAAGCTTGCATTGGTTGTTCATCCTACTGAGCCTGTTCAATTGATGATCACAAACAGACACACTCTAGTAGGAATCAAAATGCGAAAGGTTAGGTCGTTCATCAGACTCAGGCTGTCAGGTCTGCTAATCCCAGGTTTGCGTATTCACAGGCAGGCCCGCGGAGCTAGAGATCTGTTAATGTGGTGGCAAAGGTAACAGTAGTGTAGTAACAAACTCTCGGCGGAATGTGGTCATGGAGGTGAGCAGTGCGTCATGACTTGGTATGTAGAGGGCTTGAGGTACTTACGTGGGAGACCGCAATTGAGGTCAATTGGGTGTCCTTCCCACAATGGTTATGATTCAATATTCATTCATGACTGCACAATAAGCTGGAATGATTACAAGCGATTTCGTTGGATCAAGTACAAATGGCTAATAATGCTCCGAATATATTTCTTCAAACCGTGTTACCAGGGAGCGAGTTAATCAAACCCTGGCCATCGTTCGACTCAGCGTTAGCCTCAACAGCCGTTCCTATGTCCATGACTGTCCTTGATTCCTTGAATTGTAACATAGATATCGACCCGGTGGTGTGGCTCTGGCCACTGTGTTGAGCCCAGTCACTCCCACCACCGAGAACAGCCACCGTCCCGCTGGACTTGCCGTGGTTATTATAGTAAATGCGCTGGTTGAGGAGTACCATGAAACAGTTGCTGTACCTGTGAACGGATCAGTAAGGAGTGGCTGTGCGTCAAGGATAGTGATCCGTAGTACAGTTTACCGATCACATATCCACTAGGAATTGCATGATGTTACATGATTGAGTGAAAATCCATTCAAGTTATTTCCAATGAGACTACTTACAGTGTTATGTATACGTTGGTTTTCTAACGATTTCAAGGTGAGCACTGCGAAATTGACAGATGAACGATTTGAAACCCTCACAGGGTCTGTGATTGATGGAATGAAAAAGGTAAGGACAAGTGTGAACGCAAGTGCAGCTACGTAAGGGAGTGTGTCAATATCTTGCCGAAAAAATCCTGGTTAACCTGCTTACCTGTTACGGCGTTTGTCTCCAACGTTAACAGGAGAATTCGTTTCAGCACAGCTATCATACTCGGGCTTATTAGACGGTTGTCTTTGCGATACCTCATAAGCTGCAAGACAGAATGAGGTTAACAAACTTTGGATAAATAAGATTTGAAACCATATACCAGGTAAGTCATAGAGGCGGCGATTATGATATCAGTAACGGCACTTGCTAGTAGCCAGAGCTAACAGCGCATCACATTAATTTCAGTCTTTTCGCTGGGACTGAGAGTGCTGACCTCCTCGACATGCCTGTACTGCCTGGCGAAGACTGGATCTATGATAACATCCTATGGCTTGTTAGCACTAGGGACTGGTACAGAATAAAGTCAAGGTTTACCTTGATGCCAATGAACATCCCAGCAACACATGAAACTAATGCAAGCTACCCAGAAAATGAATTAGCACCGTATCAGAAACAGCTTTATTCACTTACTAATGCAGTCGTCGCAGGTAAAATTGTCCACTTGCTGAGCTCTCGCACCCTCCAGCAATATACAAGTTGCACCGTGAACATGATGAATGCGTCGAGAAATGGACCATCGACGGTTGCAATGCTGAACTGGAATAGCGCAGTGTAATCGCTGAAATTGTAAACATACCAAAAGAACAGGTCGTACATAGCCATGAAACTCTGGATGGTGTCGAGCAAGAATATAAAATGCACTAGGGGACAGTCCGGATTAAGGTTCTATAATAATAGATCCACTCAGGTGGAGCTTTACGTACCTGCCGTTCGAGTCCATAGCTTATCTCGATGTCCACTGTTGAGGTACATGACTTCAGCCACGAATTTAGTGAAGAGATATAATCATGAAGGTGCAGCGTGTGACGTACAGTACTGCATCACTAAGATGCCATAGAAGAACCAGTTGAGAACAATCCCAACTATCTATGAGTCCAGTCCTCAGAATTGTCTCGAAGTATTTCTGAAGTATACCAACTAACCGGTGGTCCTAGTCTATAGAAGTTTCAGTTCATAGTGTCAATGAATCTTGCAATCTCTGTGAGACGCAGTTAGACCTACATGAGTGGAGCATTGTCTGGCAAAGGTACCGCCATCGATGTCAGATGCTAATGAGTGGTTCAAGGGACAAGCCAGTCCATTTAAATGGCCTTACTTTGGTTGTCCCGACTTACCTAAGGAGCACTGTAAAAGTAGTAAATCATGTTGATCCTATAGGTGGCCTGCATAACAAGTTGCTGAGCTGATAATCTCAGGGCACTGTTGGAAAGATGGAAGCCTAGATCGTAAAATCAAAGACGGATTATGTTCAACGGCTGCTACTGATATTAAACAGCGAGAATATGATGAGGCCTATTGTTTTAGGGAAGAATCAGACAGTTTTGGATGCCTGTAAAATACCGCAATCAATAAAATATAACTCCAAGGTAGTTCCAACGGGAACGGCGATATAATATTACTACTAGTTCCTATGATATTCTTGAGTTTGGCTTCAAGCTTCGCGCTCTAAGGGGTGACGACGTGGCCTAGGAAAAACCGGTCAGTCCCGATAACGCGACATAGCTGTGTGTAGATGATTTTGATGGATCAATGTTGGATTATGAGCCGTTACACCGTGTTATCGGGCCTGTCCTGTTTTTCAGCAATTCCAAGCTGATCTGAGGCTGTGACCCATCAGCTGGTGCTCCTACCTTGCCCACTACCGTCTCCCCCGCGTTTCAGGCGGCTGCAGGAGGCAAGGTCCGCTTTAACAAGTATTCTGAGCCTCTTCGGTCTCAGTGTCAGGCCAGAAAAAAGAGCGGCAAGCATCCATCATGCACACTACTTTCAACTTGATCGTGATGTTGATGACGCCTAATAGATATTTTCCTTCCTCCGCCATTTCTTCTAAATCAGAACTCTGCGTCGAGTCAACATCAACGGCCATCACAACTTAAAGAAAACATTCTGCTATGTCCACGGGGCTACTGGTGACCGGACTTGGTAATTTTACTAACTAATCTGACAAGTATGTCCTGCGTCAAGCCAGTTGTTGAGTGCCAGGTGCCTTCGGTTAGGTTACAAAATATCCAAACTGGATACTGCTCTCGTTAGGGCACCAAACAATTGGGTGACCTTCCCACGATTTTCTTCGGCATTTGCCGTAACTCCCGCTCTACGTTCTCTCAGCCGTCCTTGTACATCTCAGCCGTCCTTGTACATAAGTCGGTTAAAATATCTCGCTCTCAAAGTGGAGATGACGAGTTCAAACGTCAGCTATCACCAGGTCAAGCCGTCTCCTTGGAACATACTATTATAGCAGGTCAGGACCTCATGACCTGCCAAGCTATCCAACATGGCGGTCATCGGAAAAGTTAGTTTACCGCCTGGAGAATGCAACTCCCCGAGCCTTGGAATTAAATAAAGGCATAATCCTAGTTAAGGTGGAGAGACAACTCCGGGAACGCACATCGGAGCTCGTGGATTTAATGCGCAGTACCTGAGAGAACGCCGATCAGCAAATTTACCGCTAATTAGGACCCTTCACCTTCTGAGAGAAGAGGCGAGGTACGTAGATCACGAGTAAAAGCGAGTGAAATGGACCTCATGTGTAACTGAATTGGTCCGAGTTGGCTTAGGTGCTATCCCACGATAAAATCTCAACTCGAGCCCTCGGACATGGTACATAGGCTCAGCCTGAGAGAGCCCACTTCGCAGTTTGAAATTTGACAGTTGTCAAAGAGAACCTAGACTTTTGGCTGCTACATAAAAGTTTCCAGTAGGGGCGCTAGGAAACCATAAACGGATCTGAAGCGTGTGATCCGCCTGCTAATTATCATAGAAACCAATCGCTCTTACATACTTACGGATCGAAGTTCATCACCACCCTGACATAGGGCATACCTGTGTTCATGTATCTCACAATATATTTATCAGCGCCAATAGGCGAGGTAATACTCTACAAGCGAGTAAAAAGACAGATCCTGCCTAAGAATCCGGTTTGCGTACAAGAAGAGAATCTCTACAATATAGCTAATCAACGCTCAACTCATGCCGCCTATCTGGCCGAATCTCTCTTCTTCACGGAGATCTTCGCGGTCCTGCTAGGTTCTCTAAAGATACCCGCGAAAACAGTATCTTCAGGCCTTCCAGCCGCTTCGTCTGCCAATTTGATATCGTAATCAAGCAGGATTCGAGCAAGGACAGTCTTCAATTCAGTAACAGCGAAAAATCGTCCTGGGCTATTCAGATAGAGGGAACTGGTCAGCCAACGGTCATGTAATGGAATAATCGAATGTCACTTACCATGCCCGCCTGCCAATTCCAAATCCCATAAATTCCAAGTTGAGAGATGTCATCTGCCATTTTTGGGGGTCCATATCGACGAAACGGAATCCTTGGAACTCGTCCGGGTTGGAATATATTTGCTGTTAATACCTCAGTAACAGCGGACAGTAAAGATGTCTACCGCAAACTTACCTCGTCAAAATTGATTGGGCGACCAGCTACGGCGAAGCTCGTTCCCTTTGGAATGAAAGTGCCGTCAGAAAAGGTAAAGTCGCTCACGGCCATTCGACGACTCGCGACTGATTAGAACAATACAGGATTGAGTACCGTGTTCCCGCTTAAATTCAGGTGAAATCGCTTACTATAGCTTGTACCGTGGCGCTGCGACTCCTTTACGAAGCTATCCAGTTTCTTCATTTTCTCAAATGAAATCTTGTTCCATCCCTCCGCGTTTACAACCGATGAAATCTCTTCTCGCAGGGGCTCAATATACGACGGGTATGCTGCAAGGTTGAATAGAACTTGTGTTAATGCCTTAATGATGAAAAGATCAGTTAAGAAGAATTCCTGAGCACAAAATAAGGTCTCACAGCTGAAGTGGTACGGATAGCCGCGATGTTGAGCCAAATGATTCGAATGGCAATGTCATGAGTCGTGCGTTGAGTCTCTCCCGCGGCGCTCCACAACCATGAAATCATATCGTTCTTCCATAACAATAAGCCCGAATCAGGTCCTAAGAATAGAGGCCAACTCACTGATTCTGCGTCCGGCTCCTCCATAATTTCCCTTGACAGCCTCTCTTCAATGACGGGGCGGAGATAATCCTCAATTTCTCGGATCTTTCCCACCGTATCGAATTGTAGGCGGCTCACAAGACTGCAAAGATGACTTAGCGAAGAATGTTGCGCAGCGGGAGCTATGATACGTACGGTCTCAACCACTTTGGAAGCATGCTTAGCACTGCACCATCCTTTACTACGTGGGCAGCGTAAGCTTCCATTATCTCGTTGTACCTTTGGTTAGCGCCTAAAAGTGATGATTAGAAGTCGTAGACTGAATCAAGAACCAGGGACATACTGAGCTCCGGACCGACGAAAAACCGTGTACTGAATCTTGAAACAAGCTGGGAAATTGTGAGATAAACAGGTATGTCTATCCAACCTTCATAGAGTCTTAGTGTAAGCAAATGGGGACCTATCGTGATACGTACCTTTCTCAGCTCCTGCCAGGGCAGTGTCCAATGTCCTATTGATTTCTTCCAAAATGTGATTGTAGCGAGGGCCAATATTCTTCGTCATAACACTGCGGACGACCTTAATATGACAGTCATCTCCTTTCAGCCTAGGGCTGATTGTATAGTCAAATTGCGTCATCTTGAATTGAGGCTTAATCCCGGTCGATATTATGTGACAAAGGGGCACTTACCTCGTTGAGAGCGGCAAGGAAAGATATTTGTTCATCACTAGCTTTCTTCATATCCTCCAGATGTTTTGGCCCAGACACAATCACAACCCAGGAGAATAGAGTCCGTATTCTGAATATGGGGTACTAAACTGCCACTTGAACAAAGCAGTACCACCTCAAAAATAAATGCTTACTTTCTCGTAGCCCTCCTGGATCAACTGCCCCCCATCTTTCAAGGCTCTGAAAATTCCAAGGCGCGAGGTGATTATCCCAGATGGTCCTACTGTCGGAATTTTTTCAAGCTATCCAATATTTTCTTAGTAAGCAAGGAACATGGTTGGAACACGAATGGGATATCGTACGGGGTCGTTCAGTCTTCGCACAGTGGCGACGGCATAACCGAAAAGGGCAAGCCCTAGAGCAGTTGAATAGATATTGCCTGACAGGTATTCGGTGAGAGACATGTTGGGAGCCACTCGAGGGCCGTGCGACCAACGGGTGGCTTATATACAAGCTATTCGAGCCGTTGATGGCAGTAATAGGCCATGACATACACGTAACGCGGCCAACAGAGGTGATCCAGTCCATACCAAAGCAAGCCGCGTTCCGTGACAAAGAGGGTTCTCGATCATTAAGAGGCTTCTACTGGAGCACAGTCAGAACGAGACCCCTCAGCGCCCAGCAGGGGGTCTGACTAGGACGACCCACCTGAGTCCCTGGGAATGGAAGACTCAGCTCTGCCGATAGTGACTGTGCTGAGATCAGAAAGATTCGGGGGAGTTAATTGAACACCAAAAGCCAGGGTTAGTTTTCACGTGCCGACCGATAAGGCAATGATGGCGGCCTCCTCCGTGCCTTGGTCCTCGGAGCACGGAGACTCCTTTCCCGTATTACTACTTACTGCTTATCATTGTGCTCTGGCAACGTTCAAGGCTGAAGATAAAAACACTTAATATTAAACTATACGAACTTTACTTTCTCGTCGTACCGGCTCGCAACACTCCGGTCTGCATTATACGCCAGCTGCCAGCGCCTGCTTGTTACCCTGTTACGGCATCTCATGTCGGTGCCCTCAGGATCACCCCATATCGTAACAACTCGGTAAGAACTTCACATGTCGTACCACGGCGGCCAAACTAAAACATATTTTCCTGCAACCGTTTCAGAGAAGTTGCGATGCAGCACAAGTTCACAAGTTCTACAGGCCTTTGGTATCATCGCTCTCATATCTTTTCACTTGTGGTGATGTTGACAGTCGTTGGCTGTTGCCAAAATTAACGGCTTGACCCACTCTTGCCGAGATCTAGTCCAAACCCCATCAAGAGAATTGTGATTACACTGATGTTGTGACAGGCTGTGGCATTTGAGAAGATTGATCGCGTCAACAATAGGACTTCGCCTGAGATTGCACGCACAAACACAGAAGTCCCGCCCCTTGGTACCTCACGACGTCTTCTGACCATCTGCTTCTACCACCTTGGCAATCAGCGGGGGTTATTTTAGCGACCCGGGACACCCGCTAGGCAAGGATCGTACATAACATACATAGATAAATTCGGCATTGCCGATTTGTTGTACACCCCCACCACTACTTGTCCTACCGCTTGGTTAACGTTATCCACAATGGCGCCCGCCTTGGAACCTAGTTCAACACCACCGCCTCATGCACCACTCGTGTAAGTCACAGCTATGTCCTCGCTGGTTTCAATCAGTACTGAAGTGAGATATCACATAGCTTGGGGCCACCGGTGGGTCTATTCTAAACAATCACTTCGACTAACATGGAGCTGATAGAATCGATAGATCATCGGTGTTACACTCAATTGGTTCCTCTACGGTATTCTAGTGATGCAGTATTGTACGTACTATGGCCTACACTTATCCACTCTCCTCCTCACTTGCATTGAAGTTATGTATCTCAATAATAACACCAAGGACAAGAAGTGGCTCCGAGCAACGGGTACATCATGTTACATGGCTTTGACTTCTCAACAGCTTCACTAAAGCCCTTCCTCAGTGCATTTCCTGATGGCACTTGACACAGCCCAGACCTTGATGGCAATGGACGACATCTTTTATTGGTATGTTTACAACTTCGGCAACTACAGCGCGCTGCTCGAGTTCAACATCGCGACTATTGATGGGCCGTTCTTGGATGCCCTTATCATGATCACGGTGCAACTCGTCTATTGCTGGAGAGTCTGGGTTCTTGGGCGGTGGAGGGTCGTCCCGATTATTGCCTCCTTCGTAAGTGATCTCAAATCTCCGCCGCCGATGGCGAGACTAATTCCGTCTGTCAATAGCTTGCGTTCGTTTCGTGTGCTTGTGGGATGTTTATTGGCATCAATGTAACGCTCCCTATTCTCTATCTCCGTTCCCTTGACTGACGGACCACAGGACATCATTGTCGATCCCATCACTGCCACGAGATTCAAGCCTGTGGAACTTGTCAGTATTTTCTGGTCCACCCAAAGAGGGCGTAAATCTAACGAAAAGATTAGACCTGGTTGTTTGCAAGCGCCGTCACTGATGTGATGATCGCTTGTTCCATGGCTTACCTGGTATGCATCGTCGAAATTCTAAAATGTCTAATGATCGTTGGCCTCATTCCTTTGCACAGCTTCTCAAATATCGACAAGAGAAGTCAAGCAGGTCGACAATGAGCCTTGTGAAGAGAATTCTGCTGTTGACACTTGAAACCAACGCTGTGACTGGTAAGCAAGCGAGCTGTTATTATCCCTAGAAGACACCTGACTTTTTTCGTTTACATAGCTGCGTTGGCGATTGCACTTATTACTGCCTTCCTTGTCACTTCGATTGAACCTCCGGTGAGAATTCCCCGTTCACAGTATCTGCTGTCAGAAGTTGCTCAGACGTATTGATCTACTGTAGAAAACAAACGTATACATGCCAATGTGAGTTGCAATTTACACAGCTCAGGGAGATCTTCGCTCAATCATTCAATTTTTAGCGGTTATATCATCGGCAAAATGTAATTGAATCCATGTCGTTATAATTTCACAGCCACTCGATACTGATCCGTTTACAGGTACAGCAATTGCTTCATGGTGCTCCTCAACCAGCGTATCTATTATGAGAAACCAACGAAGACTAGCGTGACGATGAACTCACTCAGTGGTGCGAGCGACCTTGGTCGGATCCAACAAGGTGCCCAGAACCAGACTACCGGCTCGATATCTATGATACGGTTCAACGAGTCAAGGACAATGATGGACACAAGGACAGCTATTGAGTCCAACGCTGGTGCGAAGGATGGTCAGGATTCGATGAAGTCTGTCCCTTCAGGCGATTATGCTTGATCCTGAGGAGTATTCCGGAGTCGGAGGTTCATCTGTCGTTCGATGAACAAATTTTACGATATTCTGTTGACATAGGTTGATGGAAAGGATTTCATGATTGATGTTGGTTCTGATTTTGAAGGTTTGCGTGCGATCATGTATTGGAGGAAATTAAACAGGAACGTATATTAATACTAGCGATTAAGTTTGTTCCCCGACCACCAGCGTTTGATATGTAAAGTAGAAATTTTAAAAAATCTTCCTGACGCATGATGCTTTATCCTTTGACCTCTATCATCATGAGAACAGGCAGTTGAGAGAAGCACTGCGATAATAGTCTCATCAACAACATCATACGGCAGTTCTGTCCTGGCTTCACCCTAAGATACGGGCATCCGTTTTGCTGGGTCCGGCTTCCAACCTTTTTTTATTCAACTTCATGTTCGCCGATCAAAATGATACTCCGAGTAGAATTATTTCTGTATGTTGGATCATGGGAGCTGCATCCAAATCGGATACTGTGTAACCTAACCGATGCGTAGGCACTCAGCAGTTGGTTTGACACAGGACCTACATGTCAGGTTAGCTAGTAAAAATACCGGGTCCGGTTACCAGATTGATCGTGGCCCCGTGGACATAGCGGAATGCTTTCTTTAATTCGTGATGGTCATTAATGTCGACTCGGCGCCGAGTGCAGATTCAGATGAAATGGTGGAGGAAGGAAATGATTTATTAGACGTCGTTCACATGACGATCAGCTTGAAGGCAGTGTGCACGATAGATGTTTGTCGCTTTTTTTTTATGCCTGAGATAGAGATAGAAGAGGGTTAGAATTCTTGTTAACGTGGGCCATGCCTCTTGCCGCCGCCTGAAACGTGGGGGAGACGGTAGTGGGAAAGGTGAGCCCACCAGTTGATGATGGACCGCAGGACCACGTTGTCACCTCTTGGAGGGTGAAGCTTGAAGCCGCACTCGAGAATACATGAACTAGTAGTAACGTTGCCGTCGCGGTTCCTGTTGGCACTATCTGGGGGTTATATTTGTCGATTGCGATGTTTTACAGGCATCCAAACCTGTCTGGTTTTTCTCTTCAACAATAGACCTCATATTCTCGCTGTTTGATCACCTCAGTAGTACCGGTTACACAGAATCTAACTTTAATTTTATAGCATCGTTCTTCATTGTCATGAGGCCAGATCTTGTACCAGTTCAAGTGATGGTTACCCTTCCTTCAGCGAATTTGTGCATAATTTATGGGGGAGGCTTTCGACTTTGCGTGTAGTAATACTCCATCGTTACCCATGCGGTTTCCCTAAACCTAGCCACACACGCAAGTTAGTTCGCCTGCTGATACGAAATTGTAGTGTGAGTATGCTTTCCCTAACCCTCAAATGCTCCCAGGATTCGGTTCGATCACTTAAAATAACAATGCGTGACCAGCCCTTTTGAGGGCGCTATGATGATGGAACATGACAAGTAGCCAAGTGGGTAGGCTTCCATCTTTCCAATAATACCCTGCCTGGGACTATCAGCAACTTATCAGCAAAACCACCTATAGGACTAGCATTTACCACTTTTAGAGTGCTACTTAGGTGGGTCGGGGCACCCGAAGTGAGGATATATAAATTGACCGTCATTGTTTGCTGAACATCATTCGACTAGCTTGTCCCTTGAGCTGTTTAACAGCGTCTCACATATGGCGACACCATTGCCGGATAACGCTTCACTCGTGTAAGTCTAATTGCGTCTCACGTTAATTGTATGGTGGACTGACATGATAAAACCTCCCTAGACTAGGACCACCGGTTAGTTGGCGTACTTCGGAAAATACTTGGAGGTTACGTTTTCTGAGGACTAGCCTGCTTATAGATAGTTGGGATTGTCCTCAACTGGTTCTTCTATGGCATTCTAGTGATGCAATATTGTGCGTCACATCCTGCACCTTCGTGATTATATCTCTTCACTAAGTTCGTGGCTGAAGTCATGTACTTCAACAGTGGAAATCGAGATAAGATATGGATTCGAGCAGCAGGTACGTAAAGTTCTACCTGAGTGGATCTATTATTACAGAACCTCGATCCGACTCTCGCCTAGTACATTTCATATTCTTGCTCGACACCATCCAGAGTATCATGGTTATGGACGACCTGTTCTTTTGGTTTGTTTACAATTTCAGTGATTATACTGCACTATTCAAGTTCAACATTGCAACCGTCGATGGTCCATTTTTCGACGCGTTCATCATGTTCACGGTGCAACTTGTATATTGCTGGAGGGTGCGAGAGCTCAGCAAGTGGACAATTTTACCTGCGATGACTGCATTCGTGAGTGAATGAAGCTGTTTCTGATACGGTGCTGATTCATTTTCTGGATAGCTTGCATTGGTTTCATGTGTTGCCGGGATGTTCATTGGTATCAAGGTAAACTTTGACTTGATTTCATGCCAGTTCCTAGTGCTAACGAGCCACAGGATGTCATCATAGATGCAAGCCTGGCCAGGCAGTACAGGCCTGTGGAAGAGGTCAGTGGTGTCTGTTTCAACAACCATGCTGGATCTAATACGACCTGCTACTAGCTCTGGCTACTAGCGAGTGCTGTTACTGATATCATAATTGCCGCTTCTATGGCCTACTTGGTATGTGGTTTCAAATTCCTGTTTATCCAACATTTGTTAATCTCATTCCCTCTTACAGCTAACGAGGTATCGCAAAGACAACTATGTAATAAGCCGGAGTATGATGGCCGTGTTGAAGCGAATTCTTTTGTTAACGCTGGAGACAAACGCCGTGACAGGTGAACAGGCTAAGGGCTTTCCTATCAGATATTGACACTCCTTTACCTAGCCGCATTTGCGATCGCCCTCGTTCTTACCTTTTTTATTCCGCCAGTCGCAGAACCTGTGAGGGTTTCGAATCGTTCATCTGTCAACCTCGCAGTGCTCACTTTGAAATTCTTAGAAAACCAACATAAACATAGCACTGTAAGTTGTATCATTGGAAATAACTTATAGGGATTTTCACTCAGTCATGTAACATCATACAATTCCTAGTGGATATATCATCGGTAAACTGTACTACGGGTCCCTATCCTTGACGCACAGCCACTCCTTACTGATCCATTCACAGATACAGCAACTGTTTCATGGTACTCCTCAACCAGCGCATTTACTACAATAACCACGGCAAGTCCATCGAGATGGCAACCACGCTCGGTGGTGGGAGTGACCTAGGCCGGGCTCAACACAGTGGTCAGACCCACACGACCGGGTCGATATCCATGATACGATTCAACGAATCAAGGACAGCGATGGGCACCGGGACGGCTATTGAGGCTGACATCGGGTCGAAGAACGGTCAGGATTTGATCAAGTCGCTCCCTGGCGATGTAGTTTGAAATATGAAGAAAGATATTCGGAGCACAATTAGTGTACTTGATTGAACGAACTGCCTTGTAAAGATGTTGGAATTTATCCTTTTTGGGCGATTAATGGGTTTTCTACATTTGGTCCGTCCCCTTTCAATGATAAATCTGTAGTAGAGGAAGTTAGAGGAAGAGGAGGAATAGGTTTAAGAACGCGGGTTTCCTAATGAGCTCGCAATATAATGTCACGTGTGGAGAAGTCGCGTCGCGTGGTTTACCTAATACCTCGAACGCGTCACTTGGTATGTGTCTTTCAGTTCTGGTCACCGGCTGCACACTACCAGACTGACAGTTGAGCTCAAAACCTGGCCTCCAGATAACTTCTGCTCATACCGTCTGATTACATACACCTTGAATATTCTTGCCAAAACATCAAGGTCACAATGTTCCTCACTTATCCGGTTTCAGTCATGCAGTTGCGCATGAATTCATAGGTATGACTTGCTCGTGTGTGCCAAATTCCTACCCGTCTTCATCGATCCATCTCTGGTGCTGGTTAATCTCAGAACTTGGGTGTGTTAGCTTGAACCTCGGAGCTCCTGGAGACAAACGACCCTAGCAATGGTATAAACGGTGAGTGTTCTTGAAGGTTGGGTTCTCCCATGGACTTTTAGACACGACCAACCCTTCCCACTGAGCAAGGTTATCTGGCTCCGTGGTTTACAATACGCACTGGTGAAGGCAATTTATTTTCGTGTAATTCAACTAGGGAGAGGCGGCACATGCCGACGTTGGGTAACTGTAAGCCCTATATATCCTCATACTATGGTCCCCCCCCCCCCCTTTCGTGCACCACCACCCCTTCGTGCACCTTCGTATTCCTAGCCCCCCGTTTACTCTCTTGGCACAATTTTTTGCACAGGAGTAAAGCACATTATTCTACAGTTTTGGACAGTTTTTTGAAATGCGTAGCTCAAGTATGTCAGAAGATATGTCTTGTGGTGATTGTCACGCTTGCTAGGCGATGCCGTGTCGGAGTGTAATTGCAGTGATCGCATCATTTGCCTGTTTTGTCCACATATCCACAATGACGACATAAGACCGCTCCCTTCCATAGTCTACGTTGTCGTAATATCCAGTGACTCTAGTCCATTCAATCATCACCCGGCTTGCGTCGGCCTGATGTGACGGGTGTGTGACCCACGAAGGGGTGGTGGTGCACGAAAGGGGGGGGGGGGGGACCATAGTATTCGATAAAGTGAGGGAGAATCTTGTAGATCGTTGAGTTTGGATCGTGAGTCGTTAACCATAAATTCAAGTTGTCACGATGCGACTGCCAGATAATCCTTCTACGACACTTCTTGTAGTGAAAGCCGGCGCCAAAGCTGGACTCGAGCTGCCGTATCACTTCAATGCCCTTATCGTGCCACAAACTGCCATTTCGGTTATTGCCATTGCTTGCGCAGATTTACGAGCAGGTGCGTGACACACTATGCGCGTGATACAAACCAAAAGCACCTCTCATCCGCTCTCGCCTCCCAACCTTTCTCTCTCATCGGATATGAAGTTATAACTTGGCAGACTGTGCCAAAACACCACTCGAGCATTCCTACCGCTACTCTCGAGGAGATTAATGAGGACGGCGAGTTTGGGTGATTGAATAGAGAGAGAAGACGAAGGGCTGGGAGAAAGGTACAGGATTCGTCATAGTAACCATCTACAAATATGCCAGGTGCAGCATGGACATGTACAGCCACGTGGCTGAATGCAAATGATGCGCTCCCAAGTGCCGTTGCGTCCGACTTGCCATTTCTAGGAAACACCTATCGCCCGAAGTGTTTGCATCTCGGCATCAGTGAGCATAGGCATCCATTCTTACCACCAATGATTGATTGATCCCTCCTCCGTTACCCGCCTCGCGCCCGTCCATTCTTACGTACTCAGCGCCATACCACTGTTACCACTTGTGCGCCCTGGTGTATGCTTGCCCCACGTTCTCCATGGAAGAACCTTGTTAGCTGGTGATCTGTCCCCTGAACCATTTTCCTTCTGGGCCACTTTATGATATCAAGCTCGGACAGCATGTCACTCGCCTTAACATCAAAGCAGAACATGCGTGTGTTTTGTTGATACCGAGATCGAGGGCATGGGGCGAAAACTCGAGTGTAACTCGCGTTCTTGGAGATTGCACGAACTCTTGTAAGCGTTGCGAAATACGCGAGCTTCTTGTAAGTAACTCTATACTCCAGTGTTTTCTGAGCTCAACTCTGTCTGCCGGGTGAGGTAGATCGACCGAGATATAATGATCAGGCGAGGAGCGCTTGGGCACCTTCGCATCAGTAGTGCTCCCGCTCCCACTGCCTCTGTAACGCTTACAAGCTCGGGTTTCCCTTTGTTGTGCCCAATTATAGCTGATCTGTGCCTACATGAATCGCAGATTCTCGACTAATGATCCTGGTATCAGCGGTATTATCCCGCCCAACGTTGAACCTGATTTCAGTAATTGTTACCGTCTGCCGTACAAGTACCCATTCCATACCTATGGAGTCACGTCCGCGTTTGAGGCGAATACGATAGAACATGTACTTCATGTGCCCTTGCCATTACTGTTAGTTGTTGATTTTCTAACACATCTCTCAACAAGTCAAATATCTCCACTGTGCCCGACGGATCGCCTTGCACGTACATATCTCATTCCAGACAGTGGTATTTCATATATTTTCCTGACTCCTGACAAGAATCCCTGATTCACCCTTAATTCCAGTGATCAGGCAGAGGCAGAACCTCTTCTCAAGTCCCCCAGCATAAACTATCGATCTCGCCGGAGTCAGACCTAAGTCAGGCCATCGTGGTAATTGTCTCGACCTTTTATATACTAGACTGGGGTTTGTGTGACAGCTTGTAGGAAGTTCCACGGTTCTAAGCTTTTATTTCAAACTCAAGTTCTTTAGTGTCACTTTCTTCTCACCCAGAAAGCGCTATTGATTCCTCGCTATCAACATGAGCGTTGAAGCCAGCGATACCCGGATGATGATTCCCTTCCAACCATGGACCAGGTTCATTGATTATTGCTTGGAGTAATAAAACTGATCAATGGTGGGTACCGTGACGATGTGGCGCTCCGAGAAGATTGATCTTTCTAATATTGATGCATTGCCTGGGATTGTTGACAATTATGGTACTGCTTTAGCACCAATTTCTATCAGCTTCTCACCCTCTAAACTTGGCTCCTGCTGATGACCCAGAATACCGACATCAACACATGGCGCGGTGCCGTGGGCTTCGGATATATCAACACCGCTACTTGCTCAAACCGCTAGCAACCCCTCCAGTTCACCCTTCACAAATGGCACCTGCTCCGGTACCACTACCAGCCAATGCATCCCTCGTGTAAGTCTAAATTGTACCTTCAATGGATCTAGACACTCACAATAAAACTTCATAGACTGGGACCACCAGTGAGTCAACTATGAAAAACGTTCCGTCCTCGCGCTCACGAGACTGGATTCCCAGATCGTGGGGATTGTCCTCAACTGGTTCTTCTATGGCATCTTTTTGATGCAATACTGTACGTCTTATGTTCTATAATCATAACTAACTTTATTCTGACTCTCACTCTGACGCAAGTCATGTACCTCAACAATAGCAGGACAGATAGCAAATGGCTTCGAGCGGTCGGTATGTAGAGTTCCGTAATTTCCATCTGCAAGGCCAGCGCCAAGACCTCTCTCAGTGCACCTTCTGCTCCTGCTCGACACTGTACAGAGCGTGATGGCAATGGATGACCTCTTCTATTGGTTTGTCTACAATTTCGGCGATTACAACGCATTGTTTCACTTCAACGTTGCAACCGTTGACGGTCCTTTCTTGGATGCCTTGATAATGTTCACGGTGCAACTCGTATACTGTTGGAGGCTACGGGAACTTGGAAGGTGGAAGATCTTGCCTGCAGGCACTGCCGTGGTGAGTTTCCTGCAATCACCCTTTCTAATCGTGGTAATCATTGTTCACATTTTCGGTAGCTGGCGCTTGTTTCGTGTGTTAGTGGGGCTTTCGTTGGTATCAATGTACGCCTTTTCTCTCTCTCTCAATACCGGCTCTCCATACTGATGGCCTACAGGATGTGATTGTAGATCCTGTCACCAGCAGGAATTTCAGGCCAGTGGAAGAGGTGGGCAAACTCAGCTGTGGTGTTTTGTAAAAAGAAACTATGGGAGTCTAACGGGATCTACTCCTAGCTCTGGCTAATTGCGAGCGTTGTTACGGATATCATCATTGCTTCCTCCATGGTTTATCTGGTAAGCAGGCTCAAATCCCCTGTCCCGGGGTTTGCCGGCCTCATTCCGTCTTTGCAGCTCCTGAGGTATCGAAAGGAGAGACTGAGCACGGGTCTGATGGATACGTTGAAACGTATCGTTTTATTAACGCTGGAGACAAACGCCGCGACAGGTGAGTAGGCGGAGGCCCCTATTTCGAAAGAAGTTGACTCTTACTTGTTACGCAGCTGTCTTTGCAATCGCGCTCGTCCTTACCTTCTACATCCCACAGATTGCAGAACCTGTAAGTCTTCCTTCTGGATACTCATTTGCTAAGCTCAATTATCTTTTTCTCAGCTAACAAACGTTAACATTGCATTGTATGTCCCCTTCAAATTGTCCAAAAATCTTCAACCGCTTAATGGCTTTTCAGGGGCTATATTATCGGAAAATTGTGCTACTTTACCGCTCGCGTGAACTTGACAGTCACTCATTATCATTCTGTTTACAGGTATAGCAACTGCTTCATGGTACTCATGAACCAGCGCATCTATTACAATACACAAAACAAATCCAGCATTACAATGGGCTCATATAGCACCGACACCCAAGGCAGAAGCACACACAGTGGTCAGACTCAAAGCGCAAGACAGCTTTCTACGATACGGTTCAATGGGCCGAGGACAACCACAGAAATGGAGACGGATGCACCTTCACAAATTCCCATGGTTAGTATAACAAAGGCAGAAGAGGGCCAGGGCTCGATGAACTCCTCCACTAGCAACGTGGTATGAAGGTCGATTCGGTGAAATTGTTGACAATACCCGAATCATGACCATTACTTTATGTTTTTACTGGGATGTGACTTGATACACAATGAATTTATTTTTCTCGCGTTTGTATGATGTTTGAATCAAAAGCCCTGCAATATCTCTGGAGCCAAGTTCGCCATAAATGGCCATGGGCGAAAGGGGAATTGTGCAGGAGCGCCATGACTGATTATTCAGTCAGTAAGCAGTCAGTGTAAGTTAGCTCAGCCTAGTTGGGACCACTGTGTTTCCTTGATATATGTAAGATTTCATCCCATCTGAATATTCTCAGTACGCCTTCTGGTACTTGAGTATAGTGTCTTATGGCTATCTAGTAAACAGCTGATTCAGCAGGATTTATTTCATTTGACGTGCTCAATTCTCTGATCTTAACGTAAAGATGTATAACCTGATCTTATCGTTGTCGAGCCCGCTCCGACATCGATACAATCGCCGAAGTTGTGATCAAAACCCATACTGGGCTGAGAAAATCATGACGGAATTGGGTAGTTTGTTTCCATTTATACCACCGTGTGGGACTACATATGGACACAAACAAGAATCACCTGTATTTCCGCAATACATCTAATGTGGCCGCAAGCCACCAAGATGGTACAAGCTTCACCATCGAGATGGGCTACTGGGATTAGCCAATCATGGCCACTCGAAGAAGGGTCCGGTTCAGATAAATTGAGTACCTCTGTTGATCAGACCGGTCTCAGCGATTACTCTATGAATTCTACTTCAGCCAAGGTGCCAGACAATCTGCCACTTTTGTAAGTTAGCCCTTTGCCCCGCCTGTTACCTGGACGAACTTACGAGTGATCTTCTCATAGGTTAGGACCGCCGGTAATTTCACTATAGTAAACCACGCCAAGGCCGCCCTCATTAACGAATACATAGATCATTGGCGCTGTCCTCGTCTGGTTTCTATATGGCATCTTAGTGGTGCAATATCGTATGTTATGCATTTCACTGTTAATTCTCCTTTGAAATCCTTATTTTCACTAAAGTCATGTATCTCAATAACGCCAGGCCCAAAGACAGGAAGGTCCTTCGAGGGGTAGGTATGTAGACATCTGTCTACTTTTTAGCGCCCTTACTAATGCCCTCCAGTACACTTCATATTCTTCCTTGACACTATTCAGACCTTGGTGATAATGGACGATGTCTTCTTTTGGTTTGTTTACCACTTCGGCGATTTCTCTGCCCTATCCGAATTCAATCTCTCGAGCGTTGATGGCCCATTGTTGGATGCAATCATAGCATTTACCGTACAGCTTGTGTATTGTTGGAGGGTATGGGTCATCGGTAAGTGGAAGGCTTTGCCAATAGTCACGGCTCTGGTAAGTCTCCTTCAAAGGGCCGGGATTGTTCTATTGAGAGAAGTCGACGAAGCTGATTCTGAGTAGGTTGCACTTGCTGCATGTCTGAGCGGGATGGCTGCCGGTATTCATGTAAGCTCCAGTTTCTTGATGTCAGTTTCGCAATTGCTTATAGATTGTAGGGTATAATAGAATCATCCCATACCGAAGCCGTCAACGTCAGTGGCCCTGACACAAGAAAAGTCACGAGGCTAATTCGACACTAGGTCTGGCTGATTTCAAGCGTTATCACTGATATATTAATTGCGGGTTCCATGGTTTATCTGGTATGTATTCACTAACTCATATCTAAGAATTGGTTGGCTCATCCCATCCTCGAAGCTCATGAAGTATCGGACAGAGACAGCAAGTAGAAATACAATGGTTATCTTGAAACGAATTTTGTTATTGACGCTGGAAACAAACGCGCTGACCGGTGAGTAGAAGAGCTGCTATCTTCAGGAAGAACTGACCCTACCCCCTTCCTTAGCCGCAGCCGCGATTGGCCTTGTCATTGCCTTCCTCGTCCCATCAATTGCTCCTCCAGTGAGATTTCCTTGTCACGCGTTTCAACTCCGGTCCCTTAGACGTATTGTTCTCTACAGAAAACCAGCATATACCTGATACTGTAGGATTTGACTGCAGATAATTACAGGGTTTGGACTGACTTCCTTTTCAGTGGTGATACACTCGGTAAAATGTGGTCTGATCATTGGCCCTTTTATTCTTGTGGCTATTTATTTCGTATTTTATTACAGGTACAGCAACTGCTTCATGGTACTACTCAATCAACGCACATACTATAGAACAGCTGGCAGGGTCATGGGGGTGACAGGGTCATTGAATTGGGAAAGCTATCAAGGTAGAGGATCTACTACGCCAAACCAAGGTGAAATCATAGGCGAGGCATCCGCGATACGGTTTACGGAGGCACATACAGATGAACACACATGCATTGAGATGAATGTTGTTCATAGGTCAAAAGTCGGCTCGGAGTTTGGGTCGATCCCCCGCGATCTTGTATGAGATACTCAGAATCTGACCACTGACCGCCTGGGCAATGAAACCCTAATTTAAATATTGCTGTGTCTGCGCACCATGCGAGGGCTCTCCAGCTCTAAGTTCTGCAGCTACTGAAATAAGAAAAAGAGACTCCATTACCTCAAGAACCGCCAATGTTGTCCACGCATGATCAAATCTCCTTATCTTCCACTTCAGTCATGGTAATGTAAACTGTTGACCCACCGAGAAGGCTTAGGAGTTCCCGTTGTTTCTTCGATCGGGACCACTCAGCGTACTTTGCACAGCAATACATTGATATCAGCTTCTGGGAAGTGGGGTGTGTGAATGGCAGAGTGCCTGCCTGATTCGGAGCTGTCGTGTTTTGATCCACCATTTGCCGGATCAGTGTGATTCGAAACCAGCTCTGAGTCGGAGTCCGAGTGACACTAAGTCACGCGCACGACCACGATCACGGCACATATCGATCCGTCCTTCCCTCTGTCGCATCTCTGCTTCCTGCCTCTATTACCTGCCTGCCTGCGGCAACTCTGTGGATTTACAATCTATTTCCAGGGCCTCAGAACCTGCGACTCCTCGTTCTCTCTGTACTTGACTTGATCCCGAGTCTGTGATGGCCCTTCAACACACAAGACCCGTCCACAGAAACTGACCTAGTCTCGCATTTTTACAGCGGCACTAGATCCATAGATCGCTGGGTTAACTGGCCTGATGTACTTCTCAAGCCGTATGGACCGGTGGAGATCGGTTGTTGTCAGTTTCGTGTCATTACGACCACTATTATCGCGAGAACAAGCTCTCGCAACTTAATCGCTTCTGTTCTGATAGAGCGATCGTTAGAAGAAATCAGTGGGTCTAGTAAAGGCCGTGGTCAGGCTAAATTTCGTCCTGGGTGCATGGTATACGCTTCTGTCGGTGATAGCTTGCCTTTTGCAGTTGCCGCCCAAAGCTTGAAACAGGCATGCGCCGTCTTGCGCATTAGCTACGCTCCAGGGGTCTGTCATCCAGAGGTTCCTGTGGAGGCTCCAGCTCCTATCGAGACTTGTATACACACAACCCCGGTCGTCAATCAACCTCTAGTAGGTAATGTTACCTACATTGCCGGTTTAGTTCTATCATACCCAGACCATCCCTCCTTTCATATTCATCTCCTCAAGAGCGATTTCCGTCCTCTTTCTAATGTAGTTCTATATGCGAAGCAGCCCACGGTGAAGGCCTCCACTTGTACTTTGCGTGTCACAGCCCAGTCCAATCACCTCTCCTGTCATCTCCTGAAGGCAAACTCGGCGGCTTGACATATTCTCTTTCCTTCTCCAACATGTCCTATCAAGGCCTTTACGTGACAAACAGTCCCGGTATCATTCCAAATCACGATGCCGCTCTGAGCCGCCTCCCATCTTCTGCCCCAGGAACCATGTCAGAACCCTTTAGTATGGCCCTTTTACTGTCACCCCGTTCACCCACATACCCCATATATGTGCTCCAATCCACCCAACCTCTCGATTCCCACATATCTACCATATCCCTGAACATATGTACACTACCACATTGCTTCTCACGAGAGGCTGGTCTAATGATAGCACTCGTCATCCATCGCGTTCAACTAATGCCCCTACTCTACCACATAGCTCCGTCCATAGGAAACACGGACACCGGGATGGAGTTGAAGGAACTTGTGGGACGTGCACTCGAACGCCGAGATCAGGCACACATTGATAGGAGCCATTAAGGGCTTCATTCATGGACCCGCGGACTACGAGGACGTTGCAATGGGTTTGGGCTAATGTCAAAAGCCTTAAATGGTTGCAATCATGCAAGTGACCTATAGCTCTCTGCTTTCTAAGACGAACTCCGGCTTCGGCTCGATCAGGAGGAGAAACTCAGTTTTACGACACATTTGAGATGACGGATACCGGTGAGTATCACTCTGTCGCTATTCTGGTCACTCCCTGAGAGTCTAATTCGGTCTTGTTTCCCAGGTATCCGGGAATGTCAGCCTCTTCCCGACACCACAGCCTTTGCCTTTTTCTGTTGTATCTTGGTATCTTTTAACACCATGAATTTTTTTTCCATACCTAAGATTTTCCTTGGCCGATTCTAGTTGACGTTAACGCCCGCCTAAGATTTAATCTTCCCTCAGTCCGATACAACGGATATCATACCTGGAGTTCCTGAGCCCAACCTGTTATTCCGACAATACTATCATCAGTCGTTGGTTTGCCAAGACTTACTCTCACAATCGACTTCGCATCTTCACATTTCAGGACCCTGTAATTTTACTTTCATGTTGGATTTGTTGACCCACTTTCTCCGAGATCCAAAATCATTCTAATTAAGGACTAGCCCAGCAACTTGGAACAACAGTGGGTGAATTGAGCACGTTGTGATCTGAGGTACACATGGAAGCCGGGACTCGGGAAGCCTCCACCTTCCATTAATACCTCGCCTGAGATTATGGTCACATAATCAACCTTTCCCAATGGCATTAGTTTACTTCGCCATCAAAGAGGATGCTTCGGCGAACCGGGATGCCCGTATGATATAAATGCAGGCCACACAAGCTAAGCTACCTCCTCCACCTCCTCACAAATGGCGCCTACTGCGACACCGTTACCGGGCAATGCGTCACTTGTGTAAGCCTGAATTGCGTCTTCGATTGACTTTGAAAGTACTGAGATGATAAATTTCACAGACTGGGGCCACCAGTGAGTCAGCTCCGCAAAACGCTTCGTTTTTGCGATCCTGAGACCGAATTCGTAGGTAATTGGGATCGTTTTCAACTGGTTCTTTTATGGCATCTTAGTGATGCAATACTGTACGTCCCATATCGAACTCTCAAGATTGGCCTCTCCTCACATCGTCTCCAATCAAGTTATGTATATCAATAATGGCAGGAAAGATAAGTTATGGCTGCGAATAGCAGGTACGTAGAGTTGTACAGTTGATCTTGGAGACCTCACCTAAATTAACTTCCAGTACATTTCATGTTCCTGCTTGATACTATCCAGAGCATCATGGTCTTGGATGATCTCTTCTACTGGTATGTTTACAACTTCGACAACTACACCGCGCTCTTCTCGTTCAACATCGCAACCGTCGATGGACCGTTCTTTGATGCCTTCATCATGTTCACGGTCCAAATCGTGTACTGCTGGAGGGTGCGAGAGCTTTCGAAGTGGAAGTTTGTACCTGCGCTCGCTGCTTTGGTGAGTGTGGCCCAAGATTTCCGCTGTGGATTAGGGCCAAACCGCTTTTCCCTTAGCTTGCACTCGTTTCATGCGTTGCTGGGATGTTCATCGGTATTAAGGTAAGCCTTTAGTCTTTGTATTCTATCCCGGCCCTCGATATTGACAAACTATAGGATGCAATTATAGAACCCTCCACTGCCAGCAGATACAGACCAGTGGAAGAGGTCAGTTTGCTTAAATCCGAAAAAGTAGCGGAATGTGAATCTAATGGGATACGCTACTAGCTTTGGCTATTAGCGAGCGCTATTACCGATATCATAATCGCTTGCTCCATGGGTTATTTGGTACGCGGACTCACATTCTCATTTATTCTGAGTTTAAGAGTCTTATCCCGTCTTTGCAGCTCATGAGGTATCGAAAAGAGAAAATAGATCAAAGCATCCTAGCTCCGGTGAAACGAATCCTTTTATTAACGCTGGAGACGAATGCGGTGACGGGTAAGTAGATTATGGGTCCTTCTCTAGAATGTGCTGACCTTTGCTTTTTTCACGTAGCCGCATTTGCGATCGCGCTCGTCCTTACCTTCTTCATTCCATCAATCACAGAACCTGTAAGAGCTCTTATATCTGTCATTCCATCATGACTCAAGTGAATTGTATTCACTCAGAAAACCAATGTAAACATTGCACTGTAGGTCCCATTGCAAATAGCTGAGAGTGATCTTTACTCAATCATTCAACTCTTAGCGGCTATGTCATCGGTAAAATGTACTTTGATTGTCGCCTTCGTAACTTTATGGCTGCTAATCACACTTTCATTTGCAGGTATAGCAACTGTTTCATGGTGCTTCTCAACCAGCGCATCTATTACGATGAACCCGAAAAATCCAGCATGATGGTAATGAACACACTCGATAACGCGGGTAACGAGGGCAGAACGGACCACGATAATCAAACCACAGGACAATATCCAACCCTGCCGTTTAACGAATCAAGGACGTTTATGGAAAGGACAAATGGACCTGCACAAGTCCCATCGGACGGTGTTAATGAAGCGAAGGGTCGAGAGTCCATGAAGTCCGCCTCCAGCTCGGCAGTATAAAGAAATGGTCGGAATGCTCAGATTTGAATAACACATCATATTGATGCTAATGCCTTTCCTGTTATTGTTGATCTACGTCGGTTATTGTTGTAATGACACCGCTCCAATAGTGATAGCAACGAGCGCTCTGTCTGAATTATGGTTCCGAGGGTGGTACTGCGAGTTGAGAGAATCATCATGGGAGATATTGAAGTGTGGAAGAATGCGTTTCCGAGAAGAAAATCATCAGAGTACAGGGATTAAAATATTCAAGTGATGCCAAAAGGCGGGCAGTTAACGCGCCTGAGCTCGTATTACGGGGGCATTAGGTATATCAGGAGGCCGTTTCGCCTCACCTTGAAGCAACACTCACATCGTGAGGACAGTGCTTTGCTACTTCAATGCCCTAATCACAGTGTCCAATTGCGATTGCGTGGATAGATTGGAAGCCCGTGGTAAGTTCAAAGCCGTGGGAAAGCTCGTGATTAAGCCGAAGGTGTGCACGTGAGGCATCATACTTATTCCTCCTGAGCCATTGTTCCCGCCTTTTCATCGTTGAATGACATAATATAGGTCATTTCGACACACCCTATGGGCAACCATATCATCCACGATCAATATGTCCCGCAACAAGGGGCACTAGTCGCACGGATTCGACCAGCATACCCACGAAGGTCCGTGGGTCCGTGGCCTTTCAGAGACGTGCTAGAGGCTGAGGTCCTGCACTTAGCTCCCATGTCTCTCCATCACGCTTGCAACGTGATTCCGACGCAAGATGACCCCAGCCATACTCTTAGGTCTTTTGAGTTGCTTGTTGTTCCTTTGAGTATGCTCAAGCCACGAACCGTCTCTCGTCTTCTTTCCAACACACAAGAGCTACCTCCCTTTCTATCACTTAGATGAGGTGGGCACATAAAAACGCGAAATATCCCGCGCAGACGACTTCACATTCCGTGTAACACAATGCGCTCGGAGAATTATCTTGCCAACACCTCCAGCAGCAATCCCAGCGAGGATAAAAGCCACCACGGACTACTCATCCTACTCCTTGAGTCATCATCAAAGTTTGATGGTACATTGACTCAACCAGATATAGCTGCCTCTGTCACTCGATTCGATGTTTCTCACTCATTCTTCGACACATCAAGGCCGCCGCCTAGGAATAGCGCCAGTATTCTTATGGATTTCGGATATCATCTTGAGGCGCATCTTGCTCGGCGTCTCTCACTCACATCCTCTGCCCCGCTCCGTTGTCATCATATCGAGTGTATTTGGCGACGGCAGAGTCAATTCCTTTCCTTGAAATTCAATCCATCTCGTCCAGCCCCGATTCCTCTTCAACTCAACTGCCATTCATGAACATATGTCCACTATTGCGTTGCTGTCTCGTGTGACCAATGATTACACCAGGGAACCTTCCGAGAAGCTGTTCTGTCGATAAGAGCGTGAATCATGTATACTCTACACAACACACTGTATAACCATGGGAACAGAATGAATTTGGCAGAACATTCGAGGTGTATCCTGGAACGTCGAGATTGGATGTGCGCTGATGCAAGCCGTTGGATTCTTCCACGACCTTGCGAGCGTATAGGGTTATCTACGTGAATATGCGGCACTTCCAAGTTATGGTTTGGATGAATATAATTATACGCATCATCCGAAGTCCTAAGCTTTCACAAGCTGAATTCTGCTTCTAGCCGGGTTACAAGGGCAAGATCGAAGACGACAAAGAAGTCGAAGAGGGCCAAGGGAGGGGAGAACGTGACCATAACTTTGATGAGGTGCTTGAGAGTGTGCGTATTAGTATCTTGCTGACATTCTTCCGATCGCCGCCTGAGAGTCTTACATGTCGGTCGTATTTTACCGCTACCTGGACTGTTTACCCCTTCTCCATACATCAGAGTTTTGATCCCACTGATCTATCTCAGTTCCATTTCGTACCATGACAATCTCCCGTTGAATTGACAAGATTTCCTTTTTCCGTTCCAAATTCACACATCCCACATCGGCCCACGAACCGCACGTTGTCCATTGTGAGCGGATTTCTCGAGGCATTTAACTTTTCCGATGCTACCATTATAAGCCGCTGACTTGCCAAGTTCTGGCTCTATCATTGAGACTCTGCGTTCCCTGATAGGCTAATTCACCTTACCCAGGACCATGGCGTGTCACATGTTGATCTGAATATCGAGTGGCTCCAGATTGATCAAGGTTGACCCACTTTTCTCGAGCTTAAAATACTCAAGATTTACACCTTTTTTTTTTTTTTGATGAGAAGCTTTGACGCTGAAGGATCACCTGGCCCAGCATAAGGCCAGAGTGGAAAGGGCATCAGCGACTGTGGAGCATATCAAGTTGACAACCTTCTATCTTTCCAATAATACCTCACCTGAGACCGTAAACAGCAAATATAGCCCATAACACTAAGTCCATCACGGTTACTATCAAAGGGGCTACCTGATCAACCGAGTAACCCATTTGGCATAGTAAACCACATAAATTGATCACTGTTGGTCTTTGAGACCCGTTTGACGAGTTTAACCCTTTAGTCGTCTATCTACAGTTCAAATATGGCGCCGTCCGCATTGCCAGGCAATTCTGCGCTCATGTAGCTCTAAATTTGCTTTATGTGCATTTCTGGTTGTACTGACATTGCGAAACTTCAATAGTCTGGGGCCGCCGGTGAGTATCTTTTAAAATACTTAACGCTGACGCTCCTAAATGCTTTGCTTGATAGATAGTTGGAATTGTTCTCAACTGGTTCTTCTATGGCATCTTGGTGATGCAGTATTGTGCGTCTCACACCATATCCCTGATAATTCTCGCTCCCTTATATCTACACCAGTTATGTATCTCAACAACGAGAATAAAGATAAAAAGTGGCTACGGATAGCAGGTACGTCGAGATCTACGGTCTATTTTCTATGAATTTCACTCAGACTGTTTCTCAGTCCATTTCATATTCTTGCTTGATACTATACAGAGCATCATGGCCATGGACGATGTCTTCTTTTGGTATGTTTACAACTTCAACGATATACTTTCGTTGTTCAAGTTCAACATCGCAACTATCGATGGACCTTTGTTGGATGCCCTTATCATGTTCACGGTGCAACTTGTGTATTGTTGGAGGGTGTGGGTACTAGGGAGGTGGAGGATCGTACCCATATGTGCTGCCTTTGTAAGTGCTCTTGAAGGTTAGTTATATGGACAGTTGGGTTGATCCAGATAGCTCTCGCTGGTTGCGTGTGGCTGCGGAATGTTTATCGGAATCAACGTAAGCTTCTCTTCTCTACATTATCACCCTTGTGCCAACAAAACACAGGATATAATCGTAGATCTAGCGACTGCTAAACGACTCAGGCCTGTGGAAGAGGTACGTTATCCCAATCTGTTGAAATGAGCGTGAACCTCACGGAATTCTAGACCTGGCTATTAGCGAGTGCCGTTACTGATGTCACGATTGCCTGCTCTATGGGCTATCTAGTATGTGATGCTGATATTATTCATCTGAGCTTCGTCAAACTTGTGTTGTTCCCACAGCTCATGAAATATCGAAAAGAGAAAACAAGCAAGAGTACAATGGCCCTTGTTAGACGACTTCTGTTGTTAACTTTGGAAACGAACGCGGTTACCGGTGAGCAGAATGATGGTTATTGTCATCGAAGATATTAACTCTTATCTTTACTCAGCCGCAATGGCGATAGCGCTTGTCACGGTTTTCTTTATCCCATCAATCAGAGAACCCGTGAGGCTTCCTCTTTCATGTATATCATTTAAATTTGCTGAAAGGATCTCCACTCGCAGAATGCCAATATATACGAGGCCCTGTATGTCTTTGATCTCAGTGATTAAGAGAATTTTTTGCTTATTCGTTTACTTTACAGCGGCTATACTATCGGTAAACTGTATGTCTACTATTGCGCCGAGAAACTTACAGTCACTTATCATCATTTTGTTTATAGCTACAGCAATTGTTTCATGGTGCTCCTTAATCAGCGGATCTATTACCATACATCCGAAACAATCGTTGAGGGGACTCAAACTTCATTTGGCTTTGCGAATCGCCGGAGTACAGATAATCGCAATGCGTCCGCCAACCAAAATCAAACAGCAGGAACAGTTTCCGTGATACAATTCTCAGAGACAAGGACGGATGCTGAAAGTGGCGGAACGGAAATGGGTGGCATCCTTGAAACCAAAGGCAACTTGAAGCCTGTGGGCTCACGAGAGTTTGGAGGAGAAACGACCATTGTTTGAGTAAATACCTCGTTCAGTCAGGACCTGGAAGTGGCTTTTCGACTTGTCTGTCTGCTTCTACTACTATTTTTTGTGTTACATAGCTATATTGGAAAGAAGAAATCTCGTCGCAGACCCCGGTCCATCGTAAAGGGTTTACCTCCTCAGAAGTTGGAGCTACCTGATTCACAATGAACAGTTGAAAGAGCTCTTGGCAATGACAGCAAGAATCCCGGAAAGCGCACGGTTCGTTAACCTCCTTTTTTGTTTTTTTTTGCGCGAGTCAAGTGGCCAGACCGCCAGAGTACACATTCATGTCGTTATATCCTGTACTCACATAGTCGAGCCAGCCATCCACAGCGTTCAAGCCACCATTCTCCCTCAGTAATGAGCGCTCAGATCCGAGTCTCTGTGCCTTAATACACCCTCGTACCTTCAACGATAATTTCAGGGGACATTCGAAAGCCTTGTTTGAGTTTCGCAATGTGAACTGTATACCACTCCCGAGCTTGATAGATCGTTCTTTTTGAGAACGTGGACGATGAAATGAATAGAAGCGGTGTATCAAAGGTGTTCCTGGTAAAACACCACCTTGATTGCTTTAGTTAGTATTGACGTGTGATTGGGCATTGCAATGCACTCACCGGTGGATTTTGCCAGGCGGTGTTTAGCCAGTCACGGTGTCAGTATCAATGAAGTTGAAGGAACTTAGGTCACAATCATAATATATCCCGTACTTCCCGATTGGTTCCCCCGTAGTGGAATACCACAGCTGCTTCAGGAAATACCTAACAGAATTTCAAAAAGCAAGGGCCACCCATGAGAGCAACATAGGGAACGTCAACCTTGTCTGAGGTTGATAGCAGACCGCTCTCGTCAGTTCGGCTCTTTCACCCTCCAAGAAACCAATTCCCACTGTATTCGAGCGCGGGTCCACGTCATTGTATGTTTAGTTGAAGGTGCTGGATATAATGCTAGTTGCTTCGGGCTTCTTGCTGTTCCAAGCCATAACACAATCTAGAAAAGAGTGGAAGCAGCGGGGTCCGCCTGTCGGGTCGCTAAGAAGTTGCCTGACACTGCGAAAATGATCTCGGGGAGTGCATCCCAACGTGGACTGATCTACTCAGGACGTTGTTTGAGGGTAGTGGGTCAGATAATATCAATGAACATTATCTGGGGACCGTAAGGCTTGATTACAGGAGGCTGTGGTGATCTCAGCACTGCGAGTCTGCCGAATATTCATTGCACCTACCTATCGCCAAAGAAAAATAACGAGCTCCCCTGCAATTTAATACAGTACCGTAAATGTGCTCCTTCACCTCGGTTTTGTGTACAAAAGCCTCAAAAGCCCAGCTGTTTTCAGAATCCCAGGAGATTGTTTTTCGGGGAGTCGGTTTCCCCTTAGCTGGAGTTCGGTGATAGCAATGAAGGGAAAGAGGAAGAAGCTAAATGGAGAGATGGAAACGATACACGGGCAGTAGCTATATGGCGATCACTGGTTTTAGGATGCTCTCGAGTCTCGAGAGCTCCGAACCCGGGTTTCCGTTATCTCCGTTCTGTCCGGGGATCTCACGTGCCACTCACCCCTGCGGCTGATTGTGTATTACAAGTCACTCTTCTGTGTTTGTGCACATTCCTACGCCATAAAATCCTGCTATGCATTATCACCTACGGCCGTATCAACTCAGCTCCTTGAATATACTCTGCTCATGTCATGCCTATCGGCTCATGCTCTGTGGTGTTCAATCTCGGCCGCTTTCCCCGCTTTTATTTGGTTTTGACCCGACTGATTTTTTTGATGGCGCAGTATATTTTAATTCGTCAACAAACCTTCTCCGACACGCTTCAAGAATCTGAAACCCCGAATGGGCGCGCACCTGTGCAATCATGATTACATTCTCTAGACCCAAGGTGTCGCAATAGAACATACCAGCTCATTTCTATCCTATCTATACACCTCTTACAGACTCAGATAGATATTCTTATTATCAATCCACAACATCCCATTATTAACGTTTTTCATCATCTTCGGAGCCAGAACATATCCGTTCCATGACCGGATCTCCCAAGGCAGATGAGCGTCATTTAAATACTTGAATGGTTTTGCTACTGTACTACTCTGCGCTACTTTTCGTTTATTACTCCAGCGAAACTCGAACATGGATTCAGCTGCTCCGCCTGTTCACGCACCACTAATGTAGGTCGCAACCTCTCTCGCAGCTTTGAAACCCCACCGGACATGTCACCACTAGGTCGGGACCGCCGGTGAGTGCGCAATGTGAAAATGCACCTCAAGCCGCAATTGTTGAATCAGGCTTTGGGTTCGAATGTTCAAAGCTCATCGGCGTCATGGTCAATTGGTGGCTCCATGGTATCTTGGTGATGCAGTACAGTACGTCTCCCCCAGGTGACTAGTCCGCTTCCTTGCCTCATTTTTGTTCAAGTCATGTATTGCAGTGGCCCTATCCGGGATAGCAAAATGCTACGAGCGATTGGTACTTATATTTCCTTGTACTGCATTCAGCGCTCTTACTGAAATAATACACTAGTTCATCTACTGTTCTTACTCGATACTGTTGAGACGTTGATGACCATGGATGACATCTTTTTTTGGTTTGTTTACAACTTTGGCGATTACTCTGCACTGCTCAGATTCAACGTTGCAAGTATCGATGGACCCTTTTTGGATGCCATCATCACGTTTATGGTCCAGCTCGTGTACTGCTGGAGATTAAGAGTCATTGGGAAGTGGAAAATTGTGCCCGGATTCTGTGTCCTGGCAAGTGTTCTCCGACGTCGTCCATCATATGTCCGACGCCTGTACTAACTCAGCCCTTGGATAGATGGCGTTGGTCTCGGGTATTGGTGGACTGATTGTTGGTATTCATGTAACGCCTTGTATTTTGTCAGCGTTCCTTCTATTGATGAGATATAGGATGTTTTAATCCCAAGAGAGATTAGGCCTGCGGTTTTTGTGCGTATACTGAACTCTCCAGCAAAAATGTGAATCTGACCTGATGTTAGATTTGGCTGTTTGCGAGTGCTACTACAGATATCGTGATTGCTAGCTCCACGGCGTATCTGGTGGGAATGACTTCAGGACAACCGAGATCTGATAGGCTCATTCGCCGGTGTAGCTCATGAAGTATCGAAAAGAGAGTGCAAGTCGGTCTACGATGGCTACCGCGAAGCGCATTGTGTTGTTGACACTTGAGACAAATGCAGTCACTGGTGGGTGGATAAGCCATCCTTTAAGCGATTGCGGTCCTAAATTGCTGTTGACATAGCCGCATTAGCTATCGGATTTGTTACAGTCTTTCTGACCCCTACAATTTCACCCCCGGTGAGGGCTTTCCTTGTTCATATCCAATACCTCCAATCTTATTTAGACCAATGATCTGCTCACAGAAAACAAATATATATCTGCCATTGTAAGTTCAAGTTTGAATGTTCAGATAACTTTTGCCAAACTAAACGGTTCATGACTAAGTGGCTATATCCTTGGTAAAATGTACATTGACGATTGCGACCCCGATTGACTTAGTCCGCTGATTATCCTCTCGTTTGTAGGTACAGTAACTGCTTTATGGTGCTTTTAAACCAGCGGATCTATTACAATACGCATGAGACGGCTACTGAAGTGGTCGAAACATTGGATTTCGCAAGTCATCGAAGTAGAGAAATCACGTCAAACAACCTTAACTCCTCCTCTGGTCGTAGCTTTGCTGCGACGCAGATTACTGTGATACAGTTCACAGAGACTAGGACAGATGGGCCTTTAGGAGCTGAAATGGGCGATGTTCATGACGTAAAAGACGGTCAGGTTCTAAAGTCCGCACGCAATAGCTTAGTATGAGGCACTCCGAACTGCTAGTATGCTGTGACGGATGTCGATGAACATCTAATTCATCTTTCCTTTATTTTCTTGCTTAATTCTCTGATTCCTTATTACCATAGCATGTATTTATTTTACTCGACTGATTAGATAAGGCTCGGTGTACACTTAGGCAGGTAGCATAGATTGACGGAAATTCAAAGATTTTTCAAACTGAAGCCTGTGATTTGCCTGTGTTGTCTTGAGTCATTGTGATGTTACCTTTCGCGCTGGAACGCTTGCAATCTTAGAGGAACCCACCAAAAATAGCCATGCTCGTGCCGAAATAATACCATAATTGAGAATTCAAATATTCACGTTTCAGCCTATGGCTCCAAGGCAAGCCTTTTTGTCCCCGACGTGGGTATTCGCACAGTAAGTTACTGAATATTAATTGCCTATGCGCCCGACGTCGAGGATGACATGGGCTTGACAAGGGCTCGGATGCTTTAATGACCCAATGGAAAACGTTATGATTTGACTTGATAACCAGCTTGGACTCACAAGATAAACCAAACCTGATGTTGCAACCTCAGGTTCGACATTTGAGTCATGAATGTATCAAGATCGGGAATCGTTCCGGGTTCCACCTCAATTATTGAATCAGCCGAGTCGCAGTCTGTCCCAAAGTGCATCTCAGAGCGTTTCTGAAAATTGTGACTTAGAAGTGTCGAGACTATTAATAACCTACAAATATCAACTAGATGCAATGTAAATTCTGTGCTTGTACGCTCTAGAACGACCATGACTTCGAACTAGTGCATATGAGGTTCCTGACCCGCTTTATCCTCGAGCCTCGTTTCAGTGCTCTATAATTGAGGCACAGTTCTGGCGGGGATGCTGTCTATGGAAACGCTTTGACGTCTCTTATCGACCAAAGCGGCAAGGAATGTCGAGATAGTTTTGGCACCTTGCATTCAAGTTGATATCTGAGCACTGGAGTCTCATCTCAATGTTGTCACTCTATGCTGATGAGCTTTCAGTGTTCCTATAGCTGATACGATCATAGCACTCCATGTCCCATTAGAACTCTTCCAGCCATCAGTAGTTTCCAACACAAATCTCTCCTTCGACCGAGCTGATAGTGAACTGATTTGACTTCGGGTTCCTTAGCGCAGATTTGGAAATATCATTTAGTACAAGTACGACCGAAGCTTGGCAGTCCGAGTTCTGTGTATTAGGGCCGAAAACTAACAGAAGAATTCCTGTCTCTCGAGCCCGGAGCCCGGAGCTATTGTACGTGAATCTTGAGAAGTTTGAGACTCGGGGAGTCGGCGCTAGTCCAACGCAATGGTGAGCTACCCTGACGCGGTGGCCCTGACAACCCTTCATTTTACCTTACACGTCCATTTACACCTGCACATCTCCGACACAATGAAGGCAAAAGTAAACAAGCGAAGCCCCCAGCGTAATTTAATTTGCGCTGAGCTGGAAAAAACATGAAATATTGTCGTCCTGGTGATACTCTGAGTCTTGTGGATACTACTATCCCAACCGAACATGGTACTCCGGGGTTTTGGTCTAATCATTCGTGGAGTTGAGGAAGATTTAAAAGAAGTGCTAATTTCTTGCGATATGTTCGTCATTTTCTGATCCCCTTGCGTCCTCAGGATACGGACTGAAAGCTCTCCGAATTTGTCGTCTGCGGGGGGCGAAACGCGTCCAGATTGTTGCACTAGAACAAAGTCATCGGCATGAACGCCTCCGCAAAGGGACTCATTATTCACAGTGGACTGGATCGGAAATTTGGCTACCGGATCGATTACGAGATAGCAGGCAAGGACCCGTAAGCTTCACGAGCCGAATTCCGTTAGCTCGCTTCGTCCTAGCGCCGTACATCACTTCTCGTCACTGGTTAAAATGGTTGGCTGTTCTGGTTTCGGTTCCCCCTTCTTGGTTCACTTGAGGTCTTTCCGCGCGTCAAAGCACTTGGGTCTTGTTGCCCACCTGCGTTCCTGCCACTCGTTTTCCATTTCGTCATTCGCAGGATTCGGTCCTTAGCTCGCAAGGAGTATGAGGAAGTTTGAGATCGATGCGGCACAGGTCGTAGGGTTGTTCATGGAGAGTATTTTCTATGGGTGAGTGATTTGGGTATAATATGTTTGAGGACAGGCACCTAACCTTTCTGGATATTCAGTATGCTGAATACTGCTTTCCTTGAGCCGGACTCTAGCTCAACGTATTTCAAATCTAGGTATCTTCTTGGTGACCTTCCTCGAATGTCTTCGGGTCCTGTTTATAATGGATGGAAGGCTTAAGCCAGCTGGACGTATCCATTTCACGATGGTTTTTGCTGCGCTTGCAATGTTCCTCTTCGCGTCTCTGGATGTTGCGTTTCACCTCCGTCACAACCTCGACGTCTTCATCTACAGTGGCGGAAACGCAATCCAAGAATTCTCAAAGACGTCGAGCTGGATTAATGTCATGAGTATGGGATGCTATGTCGCCCAGACCTTCATTGGAGACAGTATCCTGGTAGGATGCCTGTGCCTTGTCCTTTGGTATTTTTTTTCTGATGTAAACTCTACAGTTATACAGGTGTTGGATTATTGGGGTAGGAACTGGTATGTCGTGCTAGCGCCTGGAGCTCTCTGGTTAGCTGGAACTGGTGCGTTCTCCAATGACCAATGTCTGGATCCCTTCTTCTGCTAAAAGTGTGATTAGCATGTGGAGTGCTGACTGTTTACACTGAGGCCTCGCTGCAACATGATGGCTCTTTATTGAATGCAAATAAGATAGTTCCGTTCATTACGAGTATGCTTAGCTTCACACTAGTCACAAACCTTCTAACGACGTGTGAGTTCCTCCCATAGTCCTTTATAGGAAGCCAAAGTACTCATCCGGTTATCACCCAATGAATAGCATTGATGGTATACCGAATCCAAAAGATCAGGCAGAGGTTAAAACATAGATCGGACTCGACCACTTACGCGCCTCTTACCAATGTAATGCGCTTATTAATCGAGTCGGGGCTGCTCTACACTTCGACGATCGTTATCTTGTTCATCCTTTACATGATGTCGAACAACGGTCAATATGGCGTTTCCAATGCGGTATGATTATTTCACTGGCCATATGAATTCTCTTATTGATCGGCTTTTAGGTCGTCCAAATCATTGTGAGGCTCAGATTCCATTAGGGTTCATCACTACTAATTGAATATGAACTAGGGCATTACCTTCAATCTGATCATTACTCGAGTTGACCGAGGAGAGGCAACCCAACCAGCATCTCAGAATCTGCAATGTACTGGAGCTACCGTGGCACTTCAAACGATCACTGTCCAGACCACGGTGTTATCACGTTCTGCAGAGCTTGAAGTGCCTAAGGCATCCAACTCGACTTGGGAGATGTCGAAGCGCAACCAGAATGGTCGAGTCAGAAGGAAACCTATTAAATAGGTTATATTGGTCGAGAAAATAGTGAAACTCGGTGCTGTACCTGGGATAACTGTTGGGATTTAGGCTGATGAGATGGTTGTACGTTCTTTCGAGCTGACATTCTTTTGTACTAGTCATTCTTTTATGCTACTGAAGCAACCTACATTGTTAATAGTTAACTTATAATACGAGTGATGTCGCGTCACTTTGGGTGAGGCGGAAATTTGATCCGAAGCCGGTGGAAATACTGTTTAAGGAAGTGATGATCCGGCACGTCTCGTGGCGCGTGGGCCCCGTAAATGGCTACTGGCGCCTCCACACCTTTGCATCATTCACTCCCCTCACTCGCTCTAACCTGGTCAACATGCCACCGACGCCATCAGCAACACAACCAATTAACGTGAAGCTACTCCTCATCGGAAACTCATCCGTTGGAAAATCCAGCCTTTTGTTACGGTTCTCGGATGAGCAATGGCTTCCGGAAGACGAAAGCAGCGCAACGATTGGGGTCGACTTCCGTGTGCGTCGAATTGGATAAGAATCTGAATACATTAGACTCAGAACTGTTTCACAATAGGTGCATAAAATGGAGGTGAAGGGGAAGAGAGTAAAACTAAGTATCTGGGTAATTATTCTGCTTTGCTCCATAACGGTACTTCAAGCTTATTCCAAGTACCTAGGACACAGCTGGGCAAGAGCGTTTTCGAACAATCACGTCTTCGTACTATCGCGGTGCTCAGGGTATTATACTAGGTACTCCTCGGTGATCACTATCCCTTACTCTGAGACTGAAATCAACTTTGGCTGCCAGTGTATGATGTCTCGAATCGGGAAACCTTTGATGCTCTACCTCGCTGGTATAGCGAATTAGAGACCTACGTTTCCAGCTCTGTTGTCAAAATACTTGTTGGCAACAAAGTTGATAAGGTCAGCAGTTCTACTCATACATTTATCCACCGACTGAATCATTGATATTTTCTAGGAATTTTCTCGACAGGTTACTGTCGGAGAAGGCCAACAGTTCGCAGAACGAATGAACTCCCTTTTCATTGAAGCGTCTGCCAAGACTGCCGTCGGAGTTACAGAAGTGTTTACGGAGGTTGTTGAAAGGATCATGGACACGCCAGGGCTCTGGGACAGCTCAGCCAGGAAGCAGAATACGGATGGTGGTGGAGGTGGAATGCCAGGCGGTGTCCAAGTACTGCGACTTGACGCCGACAATACTCACTCTCAAGACAGTGGTTGTGCTTGCTAGATTACGCGAGGCCTCGTGGCATGGCTTTACATCATGCTCATTGTGCCGGAATGCTACACGCGTCACAATCATCGATTCGTCAACCTACTGTACAGTACGCTTGTATATCAGCTCCAACTTCATGGACCTATTGGATACCCTATTTCGTGCCTAATTGAACTTTTTTTGGCTCAACTTTAGCTCCCCTAAGCGATAGCAGCGCTGAACAGCTATGTCGGGGCCACCCCACATGAGAAAGCTATCACAAACCTACTCTCAAAAATCCCAACTTAGCTGACTGTTGAAGAGAATTTCACGCATCGCGTCTCCTCATGATGCTCTATTGAAGCTATTCGCTTCTAGACCGCCTCCTCACCAAGGTGGGCCGGACCGGGGATTTCACCAATGGGGACGCTACCAGCCACTTCTACGTCGAAGTTTGCCGGGGCCATCATGGTCGATCCGACTGGCCCTTGGGCCAAGATACTGCCTTCCTCTATCGAAAATAGATTCGTGACTCCTGTATTGTTTTCAGATGATCCAGGGTAATAGATATGTTGGCCGAGGTAGACCATGAAACAGTTGCTATAGCTATAGCCTGGTGAGCCAATGCCCGGTTACAGAGAGCAGAACCACACGAACAGTTTCCCAAGAATGTATCCCCTAGTGAGGCTGTTATTGGCAATCATAGCCCATACGAATTTGAGTTATGCTCACCCAGCCAGATGAAGATTGGTAGACTGTGCTCCAATTAGCAATCAGGGTATTTGAGTAGTACCGAAAGAACTTTACAGGTGGTGCTAATGGTTCTATTAGGAGCGCAATGGCAGTAACCGTCGCAACGACAGCTGGAATTCCGCGTCAATCAGGAGAAGGAAAAGTGCACTGCCCAATAACAGAGGACATACTCGTTAGCAAGTTTGTCTCAAGAGTGATGATGAGGCCCTTTTCAGGGTCACCAGGACAGTCTTACTTTTTGCTTTTTTTTTAAACTTCGTAAGCTATCCGAGCCAAAGAAGAAACAGGTCCAGTTAAAATAGACACATTCAAAGAGCCTTTATCGCGCTCACCAGATACGACGTCGATACAGCGATAAGTATGTCGGTAACAACGCTTGACCATAGCCAGAGCTGCAAGCCGCGAAATCAGATGAGCTTCGAGCTCTCGGTTACATTCGGTAAACGAACCAAAGCTGGTGGGCAGGCCCGGAGTTCTGCTTGTGGCACTATTCGACCCTATGGTAAGTGTAGGTAGACCTCAAATTATCAGCAGATCGTCTTGCAGACGTACGTATATACCAGTTAGCATACCACTCACGCCACCTACAACAGCAAGCTAAATGTTTCGTAAGACCCCTAATCTAATGTGTACGCACGAAACAACGCACGAAAGCAATCAAACATGGGAGCACTATCCACCCGCCCAAGCTTCGGATTCGCCAAGCATAAACAAGTTGCACGATGAGCGCGATCAGGCCATCCATGAATGGCGAGTTAATGCTTGCGGTACCGACTTTGAAGAATGCATCATAGTCGCCGAAGTTGTAGACAAACCATTGAAACGCGTCAACCATCGTCATGACGGTCTGAACTGTATCGAGGGCGAGCAGAAGATGAACTGGGCAATGATTAGGTCGACACACGTTGTCCTGAGAATCTTTAGGAGCATACCGATTCCTCCAACATATTTAGAAACATTGGACTTAGGGTAGCGAAGGTACATGACTGGGAATAGAATTGGATAAACGGGCCAGGTGAGTGAGTATATATGGAACGTACAATATTGCATGATAAGAATGCCATAGAGCCACCAGTTGAAGATGATTCCGACCAGCTGGGGACATGAGTTTTCCAGCAAATAGTTCAGTTCCGGGAGAACGTACGGGAGGACCTGTCCTATATTGAGATCCATGAGCTCAAGGCTGCAGAATAATGGCTTGAAGACATACTGTAAGAAATTCTTTTGTGACGATTCGCTGCTGACTTCCAAATTCATAGTTGTCAAAGCACAAACGCAGGGGTCAGAGGAAATGGAATCAGCCAGAGCACTGGTTCACCGTTGCAAGCCTGTGGGCTTGCCATAATATATGCAAGGCTTAACAGCTTTCTGGAAGCTGTATGAACACTACCTGGCAATAATGCTCCTGGCTTCGTAAATAAGCTATTGAACACATGCGCAGGCGCAGGAATACATTCTTATCGGGTTCCCTCTCTCAGACTTCCATCTACTGTTCGGGAGGAGCTGTTTGGAGAACAATGATGACGAAGAGCAGACCGGGGATTTCATAACAGCAGTGAAGGTTCATACAACATCGCTGAGAGATACAGCATCTGTACCATCTATAATTAGCAAGATATACTTGCGACTCCCGGAAGTGTGATGAGTCGAAGATTTGTCAGTGTTCCAGGTTCTTATCCGGTCGACGCTCTGTGCAACGGTAGCCCTAAACCAAAGTGAAAGGAATGTCTCTTCAAATAGAAGGCGATATGATCTATCATGAGAGTTGATGGGTGAACGGCGAAGAGTCGTCAGCATAAAGAAGGGAAAAGGTGCTCCAGTGACGAAGCAGTACAAAATCCTGCTTGCATCCTCATTGAATGTTGTGAGTGTATTGAAAAGGAACATTCGGAATTAACAGAAGTTGATCAATTGAGACTCCGACATCATCGACAAGCAATGTCAGTTCAACATAGTGACACTGAATACCACATCGCCAGTGATCGACGATTAGGATTGTCAGTCAATCCTACAGTTCTACATTTTTGTCAACCGGCGGCCACAAGTGACTTGCAAGGATCGACAATATCCATGGACGCAATTCCGTTGTTGCCCAATCGGCGTGAATACCAATTGGGATCATAACCCAGTGCACTGATCTCTAGGATCAGTTGTTCCAATGCGGCGTTGCTTCTTGAAGTCTTCAGCTCGTCGTCTTACCAACAACGGGCCCAAAAATCAAGTGGTATATGTGTATCAGAGCATAGATAGTAATCGTAAGTGAGTATTTATTATTCCCTAGCGTATCTCTCCAAATAATACTTGCAGGTCGCTGCGGTATTGAAAATTGACTAGGAGCCCCTAACACAAATTGGCCGTACCACCTTGGCGCTTTATATCATACATATCCACCGGGAACGTACTTCAGATCCTGACTGTCCTTAGCACCATGAATATTACCCAACTCAATTTCCGTGGGCCCATCCGCTCTGGTTTCCGTGAACTGTACCACAGTAATTTGTGGTGCAGCTTTATTACGGCTGGGAGGGGAATTGTGCCGGTTCGAGATGATTCCTCTGCTTCGATGGCTTACAGTGTCCAATGTTTCGACCTCTTCAGCTGTCGTCCCGTGTGCATTGTAGTAGATCCGCTGGTTTAAAAGCACCATAAAGCAGTTGCTGTACCTATAAACGGGGGGATAATCAGCGTTCAAAGTCAATCGGGAATACGATCGTCGATGTACATTTTACCAAGGGTGTAGCCGCTAAAGGTGACCGATTCAGTTTGGTAAAATTCTTCCAAGCATTCAAATCAGTGGTACCTACAATGTCAAGTATATGTTGGTTTTCTGTGAATAGATCATCCATCTCAGCACTATAAGGCCACTAGATATAAACAGGAAAAGCCTCACCGGTGGCGAGATTGAAGGGGTGAGACAGACTGTAACAAGTACGATAGCCAGCGCAGCTACGTCGACGTTAGGATTTCAATCACTTAAAGGACGGGTTTTTAACCCACCGGTCACAGCGTTTGTTTCAAGCGTCAACAACACAATCCGCTTCATGATAGCCATTGTCGTTCGACTCGGGTTCTCCTTTTGATACTTCATTAGCTGCGGTAGTGAATGAGCCCATCAAACCCTGATCATCTCAAAAACAAGCCCTACCAGATATGCCATGGAGCTCGCAATCACAATATCCGTGATAGCACTCGCAAACAGCCAAAGCTAAGATCGGATCAGATTCACACTTTCAGTAGAGAGCTCTGGATACGCACATAGACCGCAGGCTTAATCTCTTTCGTCGATACAACATCCTACCATATTCTCTCAATAGAAGGAACACTAGCCAAGTTCAAGTCCTTACATGAATACCGACAATCATCCCACCGATACTTGAGACTAATGCCAGCTATCCGAGGGCCGAGTCAGTACAGTTGTCGGTCATACAGGTGAGATCAGGGAACACTTGCTAAGGCACAGACCACGGGCACAATTTTCCACTTCCCAATGACCCTTAATCTCCAGCAGTACACGAGCTGAACTGTAAACGTGATGATGGCATCCAAAAATGGGCCACAGATGCTCGCAATGTTGAACCTGAGCAGTGCAGAGTAATCGCCATAGTTGTAAACAAACCAAAAAAATATGTCATCCATGGTTAAGAGTGTCTGGATAGTGTCGAGTAAGAATAGTAAATGAACTAAGGAAAAATTGTGGTAAGGTCACGGAATCCAGTATCAGGAACAATAGATATTACCAATTGCTCGTAGAGTTTTCCCATCTCGGATAGGACCACTGAAATACATGACTTGAACGAAAATGAGGCAAGGAAGCAGAGTGGTGATCTGGACGAGACGTACAGTACTGCATCATCAAGATTCCATAGAGCCACCAATTGGCCATGACACCGATTAGCTTTGAATGTTTGGAGGCAAACACCATTTCAATAATTACGACTTGAGGAGCCTTATTTTCTCACTAAGCACTCACTGCTGGTCCCAACCTAAGGGCATTGTCACAATCAGTGCAAATCCTTTTTGTAAAGTGAGAAACTGTGACTTGCATTAGTGGTGCATTATCGAATGGTGCTGCCGAATCCATGTTCAAGTTCTGCTAGCTCAAACAAAAGGTAGTGTAGAGCAACGGCAAATGCTCTAGGTATTTAAATGTACTCATATGCCTTGAGAGATCCGCCTGTCAGAACCAAAAAAAAACACATTCTGATTTGACATGTTATGGGCTGGTGACAAGGGTAATCTATCTGTCTTTGCTGTTAGTGATCGCATGCGGGGTGTAAATAGCAGTGTGTTGGTACGCACTTCCATGTCATCCTGAACCTAATATTGTGATAGCAATCCACAAGTGCCCACGCTGATGAGAGCGGTATATACACTTTTGATTTTAGGTTCTTAGATCTCGGAAACAGCCGGTTAACAAATTAAGGATATACTGTATACTTGCTAGATCACTCCAAATCAGTCCTGTCAAAATTAAATAGAAGTAAGAAAGACCGAGGAGGACTTCAGAACATAAGTCCGTCGATATTCTGAGGTGAGCAGAGGAAGCGAGTTGATAGAGCTATAGATAGGTGTGGATTACAGGCAGGCGTTCTATCCGTTTCATCGGCCACTTTTGTAATTAGAAGTATCCATCAGTTCCCGTTGTCACTCTCAATACACAGGTCCTCCAGGGTTTCCTGAAATGATTGTCAAATCTATGAAGGCACATTAGAGGGTAACATTTGTGCTTCACGATGCTTGAGTATAGATGAGATGTTGAGGTCGAGGGTAAGGGTAGAGCAAAGAGACTAGTTATGATTAAGTATGTGAGGTTGTGTACGAATTTATCTCGCTCTGCTGCTGAGAAATTGATACAACTAGTGTAGTGAGAGAGTGTGAGAGATAGATCTCCAATAATGTTTATTGTTCGGGATGAAATAGAGGCTGGCTTTCAGGTGAAAATATTATATGGGTCGGGGAAGGCCAGAGATTACTGGATTCAAACACCTAGTAAGATGGCGCACTTAGTCGTAATAATGTTGAGTCAGGTGATGAAGAGCAGAAGTAGGAAGACGCTATCATGACGGTGGATCACAAGGATGCTGTAGTACCAAGGGGGATCATTCATAAACGGCTGGAGGTAAAAACCCCAATTAATTATAATGGTACTGAATACATTTAATGCCAATTATTAGGCCTTAGGACCGCTGATAAACGCTACCATGAGAGTTCTGCATTGTGGCAACTGGCCGATCAGATCTCAGATCTCAGGGATCGACAATGTCAGTGGGCGTAAATCTGTTGCTGCCGAAATAGCATGAATCTCACTGATTGGAATCATAACTCAGCGTAGTATGGTCTCAAGGATCAATGGTTCCAATGTGGTATTACTACCTGAAGCCTTCACCTCGTCCTTTGTTCGAAGAAGCAAGCAGTGGCTGATGGAGATAAGAGCATATGTAGTATTCGTAAGTGAGTATTTATTGACATGATAGACTTGGTAGCATGTCTCTCTTCGTCAAATAATACTCGTACTAGGCCGTCTATTTGATCAGGAGCCTCTAACATAGATTGCTTATACCACTTCGGTACTTGATATCATACATGGCCGCCGGGAACGTACTTTATATCCTGACGGCCCTTAACACTGTGAACACTACCCATTTCAATTTCCGTGGGTCCATCCACCCTAGTTTCCGTGAACTGTACCACATTAATTTGTGGTGTTGATTTGTTACGGCTGGAAGGGGAATTATGCCTGTTTGCCATGATCCCTCTGCTTCGGTGGTTTGCAGAGTCCAATGTTTCGACCTCTTCAGTGGTCCCGTGCGTATTGTAATAGATCCGCTGGTTTAAAAGTACCATAAAGCAGTTGCTGTACCTGTAAACAGGAGGATAATCAGTGTTCAAAGTCGATCGGGGATGTGATCGTCGACGTACATTTTACCGAGGGTGTAACCGCTAAAATACGACCAATTCAGTTTGGTAAAATTCTTCTAAATATTCAAACTAGAACCCACAATGACAAATATATGTTGGTTTTCTGTGAATGAATCATCCATCTCAGCACCATGAGAGTATTAGACATGAACAAGTAATACCCTCACCGGGGGTGAGATTGAAGGAGTAAGAAAGACAGAAACAAGCGCAATGGCTAATGCAGCTATGTCGACAAGTTATAATTTCGATTGTTTGAAGAACGGCCTTTTAACATACCAGTCACAGCATTTGTTTCGAGTGTCAACAACACAATCCGCTTTACGATAGCCATTGTCGTCCGACTTGCGTTTTCCTTTTGATACTTCATGAGCTACAGCAGCAATGAGCCTATCGGGTCGACCCTCGGTTGTTCTGAAATCAACCCTACCAGGTACGCCATGGAGCTGGCAATCACAATATCTGTAATAGCACTCGCAAATAGCCAAAGCTAACATCAGATCAGATTCACACTTTTGTAAGTGGGAAGCTCGGGATGCGCACATAGACCGCAGGTTTAATCTCTTTCGTCGAAACAACATCCTGTATTTTGTCAATAGTCAATAGCAGGAACGATGGATGAGTCCAAGCCCTTACATGAATACCGACAGTTATTCCACCGATACTCGAGACTGATGCCATCTATCCAAGGGCTGAGAGTCAGTACAGCCATCAGTTGTACGGACGGGGTCGGAGAACACTTGCCAATGCACAGATTGTGGGCATAATATTCCACTTCCCAATGACCCTTAATCTCCAGCAATACACAAGCTGAACCGTAAAGGTGATGATAGCATCCAAGAAGGGTCCATCGATACTTGCGATGTTGAACCTGAGCAGTGCAGAGTAATCGCCGTAGTTGTAAACAAACCAAAAAAAGACGTCATCCATCGTTATAAGCGTCTGGATAGTATCGAGTAAGAATAGTAAATGAACTAAGAAAAATATGTGGTAAGGACACTGAATGCAGTACAAGGAAATAGATATACCAATCCCTCGTAGGATTTTCCCATCTCGGATAGGACCACTGAAATACATGACTTAAACGAAATGAGGCAAGGATGAACAAACTGGTGATCTGGGGGAGACGTACGGTACTGCATCACCAGGATGCCGTAGAGCCACCAATTGATCATGACACCGATGAGCTTTGAACATTTGAACCCAAACCAATTTTAATAATTGTGACTTGAGGTGTATTTTCTCGCTATGTACTCACCGGTGGTCCCAACCTAAGAACATCGTATTCAGTAAAGTTACAACAAAAAGAGGCTAAGACTTACATTAGTGGTGCATTATCGGGCGGTGTAACCGAATCCATCTTCTAGTTCTGCTAGCCGAAACGAAAGGTAGTGCAGAGCAACGGCACTGCCCAAGTATTTAAGTGACCCGTGTCTGCCTTGGGAGATGCGCCCGTTAGAACAAGAATATTCTGATCTCGAGCGTGATAGAAAAAATATACTATTTGGATGTTACGGTTGGTCATTGGAGTAACCTATCTGCGTTTGTTGTCGCAATCCCATGCGGTGTATAAATAGTAGTGTGCTGGTACGCACTGTCGTGACATCCTGAGTTTCAAATCGTGATATGATGCCCAGGCATCCACCTTGATGAGAGCGGCATATACATTTTTGGCTCTTAGGGTTCTTAGATCACGGAGGAGGTGGGTTGGCCAATTAAAATATCCTGCGAGATCACCTCCAACCATTCCAGTCGAAACCAAATAGAAGCGAGGAAGACCGAGGAGAACCGCATAGATTTAACCCGTCGGTATTCGGAGATGAACAGAGGAGGTGAGCTAATAGAGCTATGTATGGGTACAGAATATAGACGGGTCTTTTGTTAGTTTTGCTGACCACTTCGTCAGGCTCGGAGCGGTGTATAGTTCCTGTTGCCACCCTCAACATACAGGTTTCCCAAGGTGTCCTGAGCGATCGGCAAACACACGAAGGTGCACTAGGAGGCAAACATTTGCGCGTCGGGAAGCTTGAGGGTACGGGTGGAGCAAAGGAATTGATGAAGGTTCCGTGAAGTTGCCCTACGAGTTCACTTCGCTCTGCTGCTTGGTGTTTGATATGACGAGAATGTAGTAAGGGAGTGTGAGAGGTGGGCCTCGACCGGCGTCGATATTTGTGATGGGGTGGGCGCTGGAAGATATATTATATGTTGTTGGAGAAGGCCAGAGATCGTTTGGATCAAAGCCTAGTAACGTGGCATACATAGTTATAGTAATCTGAGTCGGGCGATGGGAGCGACAATGGGAAAGTACTTAGTCAGGTGGATCCTGTGGGAGGAGATGGTTCATAATTATATAAACGGCTGGAGAAGAAAGGGAGGTACTCTAGGTGTTCAAGGGTGAATTCAGTGATTCATTGGACAGGATGAGACTTACCAAGTACATAGCTAAGGTTATCAACTCAACTATTCCCGAGTATGGGAGAAGGACGATCCGCAAAAGTATCAAATAGGAAGCGAGCAGCTGCACGTAGAGTATCGCAATATTGGGTGTAGGCCTGCACCTTCTAATTGGCTAGATTTTGATTTTGATATTCGGACGTGTATCGGATCAGATTCAGGTTTGCAACTTCCCAGTCGACGCTCTTGGAACCTAATAACCTAGAAGGTAGCCCTAGTAGACTGAAATGAATGGACGATTTCTCTAGATACAAATTGCGCACATGTGATGCCAGGCTCTAGAGCGAAGGGTAATGCCACACCCACTTAATATATCCACTTTCTCGCTTTATTTGGTTTTTTGTCTGGCGCGCGCTCGTGCCCCTCTTGCTGGTTATATACATGGTGCTGAGACGGTGAGACAGTGGATAACAGATGATCGATGATCAATGATACCTGGGTTGCTTACGGAACGTCATTGACCCCCAGTACCATGGTAAAGACAAGCTCAACGAGATCGCTTGGAGATTCACAAAGCTGATGTTCGCGTACTGCCATTTACAATTACCAACACACTTCCAAGCGTCTCTCCGTGTCAACAGTGTATTTATAGAACCTCGAAAACGTCCTTCTGGATCAGGTTGAGACTCACAGGTCGCTAAACACTGGATCCCAAGAAATCAGGTTGGCAGAAGTGGTTACTTCCTTGGCAGATCTCAACACGAACTAGGCTATTTGGCTCCAAGTGAGGGCCAGGTTGGTGTTGCCATCTTGTATCAAGTGAGATGTTATATAGGTGAACAGAACTGGGACGGCGTCTCGGGGCTACTAGTTCGTTCTTGGTCCTCTAAAATTGCATGTGATCCCGATGCGAGTGTTCCTCAAATCCCAACAACTTGAGATATTTACGACCGGACCCAGGCAGCTCCGTTACGGAGCGCCGGGGGACTTGAATGCTTCGCAATTCACGATTTCTCAAAACTTTACCTACATACATAGAAGACGAAGCTTGTGTCCACATTCCATTAATCATTCGACTCGGTACTCCAAGGCAAGTTCTGTATTTCATTAACATTATAAATCCAGTTGAAGAAGAACGATTCCAGGCGATGGTTGGTGTACATAATGATGAAAAGGTCTTAGGGGCTGACTCGTATATAAATACAACAAGAGGCAGGAAAATTGTAGATGCCGAGAAATTTGTTCGTTTTGACCCTGAGTGAAAATTGCTTTCGGGTTCATCTGATAGTGCGCTATAAGAACTATTCAGCGCATTTTGATTGAGCGCAGTGGGCGGAATAGGCCGCGATTCAGTACTCATCCAGGTCATTAAAACCAACCGTCGATACATAGCCTAGACATTGGCAGGAAGAACTGTGGTCATTCAACCTAGCTCAACCTGACGATCAACTCGGACTTGGACGCGGGCATCGGAAGACGGTTCTGCAAATTGCATCGTGGAGATTGAACTGGCAGTTGGATCGTCCTCTATGGGCTTTGACCGGGCTCCTGAAGGATGCAGAGTCTGACTACCACTGGCGGAAGTGGTGGAGAATGTTCCCAGCTCTGAGAGCACCTGGTTTTTTGGGGTCTGGTTGTAATATGTCCGCTGGTTCAAGAGAACCATAAAGCAATTACTATACCTATGAAACCAATTAGTTCATGATCAGAGTTTGAAACAAGTGTATGCGACGAACAGTTTCCCAAGGACGTAACCACTGTAGGCGCCGTCAAAATAAACTTCTAACACTCAGAGAAGAAGGGCAAGATCAAGACATACCCGGTGAGGTAAATGGTGGAGTGCTACATGAAGGTCAATCATCCTCCTTGCAGTGGCTGGGGTTGAGGTGCTTACCGGAGGTCTTGTCGGTTGCGTGAATACCAAGACGAGGCTCACGAGAGCCGCGCCGGCTGTTAGGGAGAGGGTCAGGAGACTGCATGAAGGATGACGTTGCGGGAGGTACGTACTTGTCAGAATATTTGTTTCGAGAGTGATGATCGCAAGCCTTCGCAACACGACGAGAACATCTCGGCTGGTGCGTTGAGATCTAAACTTCATGAGCTAGATCATTCATCAATTAAGACTCACAAACTCAGAATTTGAGTAGATATTCCATACCAGATATACCATGGACACAGTGATGAGAATATCGGTGACGGCATTTGAACCCCACCAAAGCTTTAGAAAGCAAGACTTGAGCGTGGATTAGGCAGTGAGAAAGAAATCACCCTGACCATAATTGGGATGTAGGATTTGGGTTGGAGGCGTGTAACGGATTGGATTAGGGCATTCTGGACGCATTAAGTTTCGTTGAAGCCCAGCTCAGATATCCTGAAACCTACATTTATCCCGACCACAAAACTATTGGCACAGCCAACCAGGGACAGCTGAGTGCATGACTGGTTTTAGCTCTGGCAGCATACAAGGATAAGAAAGACGACACACGAATGCAATAACTCCAGGAAGCACTCTCCATTCACTCAACACCCAGATGCGCCAGCAATACACAAGCTGCACTACAAAAGCGATCACGCCGTCCAAGATAGGAGAGTCGATACCCGCGAATGCAAAGTCGAGTAGGTGATCGTAGTCGCCAAAGTTGTACACATACCACTCAAAGGCATCCGCCATGACCATGATGGATTGTACAGCATCGAGCAGGAAGATGAAATGGACTACATATATCAAGGATCGGTACCGAATAATGAGAACACTGGTGCTTTGACTTACCGATTCCTCGCAGAAACTTGTGATCTCTTTTTGACCCATGGTTGAAGTACATGACTAAAATAACGTTAGTTCCGGCCGGGGCGCACATATCAGATAAAACCAACATACGATATTGCATTATCAAGATACCCCAAAGCCACCAGTTAAGGACAATCCCGACTAACTAGGGCGTATAAGCCATTGAGATCCATGCTCCCGAACATAACTCACAGGAGGACCGGTTCTGTCATCTCATCTATTAATATTACTAGTCAACAGAATCAAGATCAAGGAAGCCCACTTTAATGCATTGTCGCTTAGCGAGTCTTGGGGGTTGCGAGGGACAAAGTCCGCCATCCTTGTTGAGGAGAATGAACAATAGAGGAGGTTGGGGTAGGGCGGGGGGAAATGAGCTCAAACCCGGGTTCTGCCTTCTATATAATTCCTGTTCGAATTGGAAGCACTCCGTGGTTTAGGCTCATGCTTCTAAGATTCATCAGTAGCGGGCATCAAAGAAATGATGAGAAAATAAGAGCAGATTGATGATAGAACACACCAAACCTATCTGGATCACATGAAACGTATAGGACTCGCCCAGCCACGCCGTGGCTTCATGCTAAATAATGCAGTGCGACCCTGATTCAGCAATAAATATAAACGCTGTCGTTTACGATTTGAGCGTATAGACCCCAGTTGGGCGAGCTGAAATCCTTCCCTGGTGTTTCGGACGCGTAAAAGCGCTTAGTAGAAGAAGCTGTGGAGAGTTATGTACTTCCCTGATTTCAGCCCCACGTCAGTGCCAAACGTGTAAAATCTAGCGCGTCATCTCTTAAAAAGGATAATTTCAGCCATGGCCTGTTACGAGATTCCCGCATAGTAATCATATGATATCAGTAGCTGATGACTGAGTGATCCCCGTTCATAACGACCAAGAGAACAGTGCACAGAGCTGTTAGTGGATAGACTAGTAGGGAAATTTTCTCAGGGGCTGAATCAAAACGTACGTGGATTGCATACCCTAGGCTCTTAGGTATTCTATCATTTACAGCGATTTAGTACGAGCCCAAACTGTAGCTGTCCTCGAGCACATCAGTGACGTCCGAATTTATCGGTCAATCAACGAGCTTATGGTCGATGATCGAGCCTCTGTCATCACATCGACCAAAGCTATGAACGGGGGGTTCGAACCAGCGAGCATCTCAAAGTTGGATCCGACTTAAAGCCGATTTTGAAAGCGTTGGAAGATCGAAATTAATCGGATCAGAAAATACAGTAAGATAGGGTCAATTGAAGAATATACAAGTAATTCAGTCCATCTTGACAAAAGGAAAAAGGAAAAAACCCTAATCTATCCTCGCCTTCTTCCGCCTCCCCAATCCTCCCTCTCCCAGCTCGACTCTCAATCTCTTCACACCACTCGCAATCGCCGTTCCAACACCTACAGCAACTCCAAGTACCGAATCCACAACAGTCGGTAGTACCACAGCACCGGCCCAGCACCCTGAGTACTATTCGCCACTTGCGACTGAGCGATCCTCTTCGGCAAAGGCTTAATAACCCTCTTCGGTCTCCTAACCAGCTCATTCGCCTGACTCATACTAGAATTCAAACTCCCAATCATCGGAGGGTAATTCCCCGGTTGCAAACTCGCAGGAATAGCAGAATTCCAGTCCCCCAGCGACGTCGCAAGCTGCGAAGGCGACGACGAATCAACACCTTGCAAGATCTGCAACCACCTCCTAATCCTCAACATCTGCCTATAATCCGCTCCCTCACTCAATACACTCTCCACAGGTCTAACATTCCTCGTAGGCTCAATAATCGGCCACTGACCTCTCTCCGCCGTCCTCCTACTCGGCCTCCTCGTCCAATTAACCGGAGTCAATAACAAAGCCGAAGGCATCGGTGGTGGTGGTCTCCTCCTAACATCAGGAAACTGAACACCAAACTCATTCTGAAGATCCTCTAAAGGGATTAAAGGTGCTGGAGTTCCCGGATGTCCGAGTATACACTCGATAAGCATAGGTGCCGAACGAGGGGGGCTATCGAAGGTTTGGAGGATACCGTATTTTTGAAAGATGGGGTTATGGAGACGGATGTGGGCACGGAGGTAGGATTCGATGATGATGCAGGCGACGGTGAGAGTTTGGTAGGTGAGGCGGATGGAGTCGATGTATTGTTGGAATTCGGCTTTGGTTGGGATGGGGGTGTTAGATGAGGTGGGGCTGGATGTTGATGAGGAGATTGAGCTAGTACTGTCCATTGTAACGACCGTCAGCATCACGTAGAAGAAAGAAAAGAAAGAAGAGATAAATGAGCAACCCACCTCCCCGCGGTAACAGCTCCCGGTAAACTACCCTCCAAATCCATCTCATCGTCCTCATCATCAAAATCGCTAAGATCATCATCATCGTCATCGTCACTAATCAAATCACACGTACACCCTCCCGCCTTACATCCAACCCACTTCACAACAGCCGTCTCCTCCTTCTTTTTAACATCATCAAGTAGAAATGCATGGTTCGGAGCCATCAAGATTGATCTCCAACTCGCATCCTCTCGATCAAGCTCTGGCCACTTCCTTTGAATTCTGTCGAGGAGAGCTTCTCGTTCCTCATGCGTGCGACAGTTTGACCATAGAGAAGGAGGGAATTTCTGGGCCAAGGACGAAAAGAATTCGTAGGAAAGTTGAGAGGAAGACATCGCGTCGTAGTAGCGGCAGTGGCGGCGATTGCTGTTACTGATGTTGCTGTTGAGAATAACCACGCAGAGTAAAAACCGAATAGCCTAGTTTTGTTCGGTAAATATAGAAAACAATAGCAGCGGCGATAGAACAGCAAGTCGCTTGCTCGGAGACCAAAGGGTAAAGAAACGAGATGATCCAGCGAGTGGCTCCCCACATCACCTTTTAAACCACCAGCACCACCACCACCCCATAACAGCAAACTACCGCAGCACTGCATCCTCATTCCCCTTGCTGTGCCATGTCCACGAGGACACTCGGCCACAGAAAACTGAATTAACACGCCCACAATTCACATTTTTCACACGATGTCCAGACACAGCAGTAGCAGCACACAGGAGTACCCCCCTTATCCTTGCCTCGTGGTGTCCAAGCGCAAGATAGTAACCAATCAGATAGGGAGCACATAACACAGTATGACGTAGGTAAGAGTCTAGCGAATGAAACAAAACACAGGGTTGAGGAGGATCGTCGATTTGTTACAAGAATTTAGATGTTTTCATTGGTTCGCGCGCGCGCAAGAAAGGAAATTTTCGTTCTTTTTTTGCTGTGTGGCCCTGTGTTATGGCCACTAGACACGAAACGATGACTCGAGGTAGACAGAATGGTAATCACTCTCCGAAGAACAAAGCACAAAAAGCCCCCGAGTCATATCCGAACCCCCAGTACCAACCTTCCTCGGAAAGCAGAGTATCTGGTTGAGAGCAAATACAATAAGCCAGCACATCGTCCCAGTCCAAGTCCAAGTCCGTCGTCACGCCTCCTTTGCTTTTGTTGTTGTTGTTGTTGTTGTCGTGGTCGTGTGGAAGAACTGTGTTTGGATCAGGGTCACTGTGACTGTGCATTGTCCGATTCATTTATCAAAAAATGATGCTAAGAATAGAAGGCGCGTGATCGTGCATTCACGCCACGCCACTGACACTGTAACTCACAGCTCCGACTGCTCAAGCGTTTGCAGTCAGTTGCGGCACATAACAACCCACGAAAGAACCAGGACATTTGCTTTATTGGAAATCAGAATACGAGAAACTACCGCCTGAGTCTAAGAAAACTCTCGAGAAATCAATGTCCTACTATTGACACTGAACAGCTTTGTAAAGAAGAGAAAGTGATAAATAAAAAGGAGTGAATGACTACTACTATTCCGGCAGGGAAGGAGGGGTGATAGGGGATGAGGAGGGAACGAGATCGGGGAAAGGGCAGGGGGTTCATATACCATATACACAGAGAATCCCAACCAAAAAACAAACGGAGAGCCCTCTTCGTCGTCCACCACCATCGCCGTCGCACAAAAACCCAACTGATCTAAGAAAACTTCCAACGATTTCCACAATTCGTACACGTCACAAACGTCTACATCCACCACACATCAGCAGCACATCACAGTGGTGGACTAGCATACACTCACCGTCATAGGTTCATCCGCACTCCTCGTCTGAGCCTGTCTATACCGACACTTTCTCTGTTTACACCTCGAACACTGAAACGCATCCGTCTCTGCCTGTTGTTCAGCCGCAGAAAGCGATTTGAAAAGGTTTTCTTCTTTGATTTTCTTATCTGCCGCTTTACGTTCTTCCGATGCCATTTCCTAATCGCGCACGCGAGTGTAATAAGTGAGTATGATAAGATGTGTGAGGGGAGGGAGGAAGGGGAAGACTTACCTGACTTGTCATCTTTGTAAACTTCTCCACTGCCAAATCTCCACTAACGACCGTCTCTCTCAGTCCTGGATTATTTTTGTCTTTGAGATTGACAAAGAGAGTTCGGATTTTTTGTTTATATTGTGGGGTTGTACCATCGTTGTCGGCGTGTACGCATTTTTCGATAGAGCGTGCGCGGGAGAGGACTAGTTCCACAGCTATATAGGAGGCTTTGAGTGTTTGGGTAGAGTGAGAACGAGTGACGGGAACGTACGAGCAGAAGAGTCGCTGGCAAGCGCGTCGTAGATCAATTCGATACATTTATCCCTCGTCGCATCGCTTGTCCCGCCTTTGATTCCATCGGACTTTGCAGTTCGTTGTGTAGCCTGTGCTGAACCTTGACGGAATCCCCCTGCACCGGTTCCTCCGGTGTAAGCAGCGTTGGGTGCAGTAGGCGTTGCTGGTGTAGTCGATTTGCGATCTAAGCAATAGTCGCGTGAGTGGACAGGATGGAAGGGGGGGGGAGGGAGAAAAGGAAGGGGACAAGGCGTACCGGGTTTTCCGTTCAGCTTAGATTGGGTCGGCGTGCTCCCGCCACTCGCCTGCTTGGCTTTCTCGACAGACGATTTCCACTTTTTAACAATCTCTTTCGCGGAGTCTGCTACCTCCTTCGACGCATGTGTGCGTAGCTTGCCCACCGCCAAACCAGCTCTCGTTTCCTACAAAGACGAGCTTATCAGTAAACAGAATGGGAGAGGGGTCGGAGCACACGCACACGAAGAATAGCCTCTGTCACATTCTCGGTACTCTTGAGTATACCCAACACACCCACGATATCCTACCAATCAAAAGAAGGGACAACAAAGATCAGCGTAAAAATCAAACTTGACGGGTTTGGCATAAGGGAAATTAAGGGGGGAAGGGATATACTCACCGCAGGCGTGGGTGCACTCTGTAGCTGTTTCACGAGCTTTCTAAGCTCTACAGGGTCTATCGACATCGTCTTCTAACCGATACTACACTATCTCTCTGGCTTTATCCCGCCCTAAATATTCCCCTTTGCACTCTGAGCCACGGGAAAGGGATTGGTTAGATGGCAGAGAGAATGCTACCGCACGAACGGCACAACACACACAACACACGCTGTTGTGGACACGTCAACATGTACAAATAAGCATCTCGTTGGATATTTGCTTTGCTCTGTCACTTGCTAGTGACGACTTCAAGATGGCTGCGACGTTGCCTGCGCTGGAATCGCTGTACAAGAAGAGTGCGAAGAGGACTTGGGATGTCTTTGCTGCTGATGCAGATGCGGGTCTCAAAGACGACGATGACAGGTGCGCTTTTCTCTTCTCAACTCAAATACCCTAGAAATCACTAATAACTTTGAACAGTGCACGGCTTCGCGTAGCAGTGAAACTACGAGACGAATACGCCGGCTACCGCGACCTCCCCGCCGCTCTCCTCTCACAACAAGCTCCCGTCGGCCCAGCACGACCCAAAGACCCCTCCCGCAAACTCCTCACCGCCGGTCCCTCCGCTCCCGTAGACCAAACCACATCCAAAGCCCTCTCCCTCCTCCACCCCACACCCCAACAAAAACCATCCACATTCGCTTCCCAATCAAAACTCTCCCAAGCTCTCACCCTCCACAAAACCACACGCACCATTAAACCCACATATCACCCCCCCTGGAAACTCGTCCGCGTCATTTCGGGACATTTGGGTTGGGTACGTAGTGTTGCTGTTGAACCGGGAAATAAGTGGTTTGCGACGGGTGCTGGGGATAGGGTGATTAAGATTTGGGATTTGGCGAGTGGGGAGCTCAAGTTGAGTTTGACGGGGCATATTAGTACGGTTAGGGGGTTGGCGGTGTCGAATAGGCATCCGTATTTGTTTTCGTGTGGTGAAGACAAGGTCCGCCCTTCTTTATCCCTTTTGCTTACACTGCTGATGATTACAAGTAGATGGTGAAATGCTGGGACTTGGAAGCTAACAAAGTCATCCGACACTACCACGGTCACCTTTCCGGAGTCTACTCCCTTTCTCTCCACCCAACGCTCGACGTTCTCGTTACATCCGGCAGAGATGCATCCGCACGTGTATGGGATATGCGTACCAAAGCCCAGATTCACGTCTTGGCAGGTCACACTGCTACCGTCGCAGACGTGAAATGTCAGGAATCAGATCCGCAGGTTATCACTGGAAGTATGGATTCCACTATCCGGTGCGTACCTTCTCCCACTCAACCCACTCGCTCATTCGCTCATTCGCGTTTTAGGTTATGGGATCTAGCAGCTGGAAAAACATTAACCACGCTCACACATCACAAGAAATCAGTCAGAGCATTGACCATCCACCCTACCGAATACACGTTCGCTTCCGGCTCAGCGGGAGGTAACAACATCAAGAAATGGAAATGCCCCGAAGGCGCATTCGTGTTCAATTTCGCTGGGCATAACGCCATCATCAACACGATGAGTGTTAATTCCGAAGGTGTATTGTTTTCTGGTGGTACGTCTCTTCCCCCTCACCTACCCATGTGGGTGTGTCTGGACACTCACGTTTATACCCGCGCACACTTCAGGTGATAACGGCTCAATATCATTCTGGGATTGGGATTCGGGTCAACCGTTTCAGAATATGGAAGATATACCGCAGCCTGGGTCGTTGGAGGCAGAAGCGGGATTGTTTTGTTCGACGTTTGATCATACGGGCACGAGGTTGATTACAGGCTGTGCGGATAAGACTATCAAGGTGCGTGTTTTTTTCTTTTGCTTTTGTGCGTGTGTGGTGGGTGGTGGGTGGTGGGTGGGAGTAAGAGGAAAGAGGGAGGGGGTATATATGCGCTCAGCTGCTTTGTCGCGTTCGAGATTCTCGATTTTGAGTTTGGAGTTGTCGCGGGAAAAGAACGATGATCGCTGATTGTTTGTTTTCCCTTGTTTTTTCTATAGATTTACGCTGAACAGTCGGCTTGAGATGTCCTGTATTTGTATGTGCGGTAGGGGGCGGATGGTTGTGGGACGGGTTGGCGTTTTTTATCGGCCATTGGCTTGTGTTTAGTATATGGTTGATAGTGTGTGTGTTATTTGAATTACGAAAGGTTTTCAATCAAAGTGCAGACTGTTGATGTACCGATCTACGAAACGCGCGGTTTAATGTTTATTGGATATCGTGGCTACTGCTGCGAGCTCAACCGTTGATGTGGCTTATCACTGCGCCCATAATCCACCAAGATTATTATAGAGTATTTTTTTAGCCACAAAGTCAAAAATCGGGATGGATTATTGATGAATTATTATGATAGTATTTCAGTGAAGCTTGTTCCTCGACCTTATTGTAACACATTATTGGGATAGTCCATCAGTTTATTTTCAATAATCTGTCTGCATTATTGAGTTCAAGATCAAGAAAATTAGTCAATGATAACTCAATAGTTCCAGAGGGTTATTGATTCACCGGTGCAGTGTTATGTTATGCTAACTGCTGTGCTAATAATTGATGTCGGAGTACGTCATTGACGTCATGCCGGGACGACAATGATTACAGGTTCCTTCGGTGTTTTTTTAGATTACATAGTCCTTGTTACGTTTTCTCCCTCTCCCTCCTCTCTTGATTCAAGTTGTTGCTTCGTGGAGTAGAGCTGGCTTACCTATAAGATGTCCCTCTCATATGTCCACATCGACTCGTGTGACCGATTTATATTGGCTTCATGCATGGTTGACGGGTCCGAACGATCACCCAGACGTGACATGAACTTGCTTACTCGGTATTTAATAATCATGATTTGAGCTTCGCGTAATACTCAGTTAAAAGGTGAAACATCAGTACAAGTATACGGTAAGTAGTTGCAGAAGGTTTAGTCTACCAACTTTGATCACCGCTTGAACACTAGTGAAACAATGACTATGAATCAATAGAATTTTGAAGAGGGCCATCAGAGTCACTAGGATATTTTTGTGAGCTTATGCTATGTTGAACTTGGGAGATGATATTCCCTATAGACGATTTAGAACGCTAGTACGGTCGAATATAACGGATTTTGAGGATTCTTCTATCCAGGTAGAAATACACATGGAGACAAAGAAATGAAGTAACAAGTAGAAAAGAGTCGGTAATCGAGCAGAACTTCGAGGTAGATGGTGAGGTAGAACTTGGAATATTTAGAAGAGTTAATTAAGGTTTAAATGAAGCCATTTCGAACAATCTGGGAAGAGAGAAATAGAGGATAGATTGATTACTTTAGAATTATATCGGGTATGGGTTTATATAGAGTGAGGAGATAAAATTCGAGCAGATGTTTTAAGGTAGAAAGAGGCAAAAACTAAGCAAGCCACAAACGTTAGCAATACGACATGAAACAGGCACGAAACGGGGGGTTAAACTAGGAGAGAATACAAGTACAACATGGAGACGGGGGGGGGGGGGTTTGAATATAGGTCAAAATGAGTGGGAACGCGATTCGAACTGATAAAGTCAGACTATTATAATGTACAACGCACCGCCACCTGGTCAGACTACTTTTCTCGGAACTCCTGGTAGTAGACTCGTGATGAATGCAGAGTACAGTACGGTAAGACGAGGCACGAATGAAGAAATTCGACATGCGATTTAAAGAAGGAAAGCCGAGAGAATCCAAAGGGCTTCAGTTTTGAATGGAATCCAAGGGCTGCAGCTATTGCATGTATCACTGTACCTTGTTTGATTCGAGCAGCAAGTCACGTCACAATCGCCCTTTTTTGCTGATCGGCAATCTCGGGTTACTTACGGCCTCAAGACTCAAGGGCTGCTACTCGCTGCTGAGCCAGAATCACGGCGTTTGGTGCGCGTTTGACCCAAGGCGCCCATTTTTGATTAACCACCGGGCAGAGCCTGTCACACATTATTTCACTGTTACTTGCTCGGCTGGGACCCTAGTTTTCTTGGTCACGGCCGTCCCCCTCTACGGCTTGAATTAAAAAAGGTACAGTATCCTGAGCTTAATTCCCGTCATGGTACATTCTCGGGTTAATAGTAGAAGCCGTTTAGCCGTTGACGGTCAGCAGATTTAATAGTAGCCCAGTCCTGAAGTCGGGAGAGTCCGACCTTCAGTCTCAGTATCGGAGAATGCCATACACCCCACCGGCAGCTTCCAGGACCCGGAGTTAACGGTCAAGCTAATGGGCGCCGTCCGAAACGTCATTGATCCATGATTGGTGGAAATCGAGAGGGTCAGAACTACTTGTGGTGATTCAAGCTGTCAATCGACAATACAAAGAAAGTGAATTGACGTAGATCGGTTATGGTGGTTATCATCCCAATCTATTGGTCCCGACGATGCACGAGCCTCTGGTTCACAAACACTGTCGGTGGGCCTCGTGAAAGCCGTGCGACCATGACGGGATTTTGCACTCGTAGGATTCAAATGGACTTGCTTCAAGATCCAAATGAGGAGATTGCTGATCCATATTCATTTGGAATTTACCGATTGCGTGATTTCATATCATGTGTTGGCGTGTAGTGTACTCTGTATATAAATATGTATGTAATATATATTGGAAGCAAACCAACCGCTGAAGGAAAGAACCCTCGAATCCAACCAAGAGATACTACTCCCAGAGGTGTATCAATTCCGGCCATAGTTACCTTGTCGAGTAGAAAAAAATAAATCATCCGTATAATCGTGGGTTTATCATGGCCGAAAGGCTGCTCGAGCTGCTAGGATAGAACCGAGGCAATGAGTCCAGCTCCAGCCCGGCACGCGATCCATGACAAAAGCTCGTCGAGGGCTGGGGGATCGCCTCCTCGGGACTATTTACGGGAATATTGTCTCCCCCACCACTCATCGTTGACATCATCGTATTGGCACGACTCGGCTCGGAGTCTGGCAGAGCGTGTGACTGGTCAAAATTGGCGCCCGTATCTGACGGGTTAGGGCAAAAATACTGCGGTGGAACAGGCAGGTAGGAACCAGCTTCCTGGGTATTTTCATTACCCAGTAGTTGTGTTACATTCATGTCGCCTTGATACTCGACATTGTCACCCGACGCGTGAGAGGATGAGGAAGCCATAAAGTCGTGGTGACCGCCCCATCGATATGGAACTAGGTGATCCGAGCCCAACGAAGCAGGCTGGGTCCAGGAATTTATGCCAGTACACTGAGTTGCCTCGATTGAAGAGGTTGTGGCGGTGCCGATAGCTGCTCCTTCTATGCATGGATTGTGCGTGGTCGCTGGAGGAAGTGTCGAAGGGCCAAATGCCGTTGAAGTACCGTAAGAGGCGGCCAGTGTGCTGGTCAAATGAGGCAGAGTTGGCTGGCCATAGCCGTCGGGCTGAAGCGGCTGTAGTGGCCCAGATATAGGCTTGGGCTCGTGGGTGGTACCGGTGGAGGATATATACGAATCGACTGAAGAAGCATTTTGGCTCGAGGCTGGTTCGCATGGGCCTACTGATAACACTACATCGGAGGGGATAAAGGACATAGGAGATGGAGTTGGGTTGTACGTCGTGTGTGGAGACGGCGGTGGTATTGCTGTGGTGACATGGTCCGAAAATGATAATGAACCTTTGTGGGCGACCTTTCCCTTTTGAGTCGGTTTGGGGCTCGTTGTATTACGCAGTGCCAGGCGATTTTTCCTCTCCCCCCTGGCCCTCGTCTGAACCCTCCCGCCCGAGTTTGAGAGTGGGTAGCTATGGCTGATGTATTCTTCTACGTCGCGCGGTATGAGCGGCTGTGAAGGCGCCTGTGGCGGCCCTGTGTCTGCCGGCTCGTTAGAGAAAAAGGGTGTGCGAGGCGGTGGGTGACTTGTGGAAGCGTATAATTTCTTCTTTGTTAATCCATGAAGTTGTTGTAGCCGGGCGACGATATTTGGCGAGGTGGGTGTCTCAGTCAAGTGTTCGGTAGAAGGCGTCGGGGAGGAATGACTCCTGGTAGCTGGGCTACCAGAAAGGTGCCTGGAAGAGGTACGAGGAACCACGGTGCCAGTGCCACGATGTATCAAACTCGGATTCGGAGAGTCAATTCGACCAGCCTGTGAATTGAGGGTCAATGGGGTAGAAAGTCCCACACGAAATTTCATGAGAGGACGGCCTTTTGCCCTATTTTACGTACATCGTTAGACAGCCGACTTTCTACTGGTGCAAAGAATTCCATACGCAAAAGCGTAGATCACCATGGTGATAAGTTAGGTATTTTCGGGTAGAATTAGCGTCGAGGCGCTTGCTTACCTTCTTTCCCTGGTGCGTTCTTGCTTTCACTTGTACCTCCCGATCTGGCCACTGCCAAACGAACAGTCATCGCGCTCACCGATGATTCTACTTCCGACCTAGCTGAGCTTCGTGGTGGTAGAGTTTCCTCTACAAGGTTCTGCATTTTCATCTGCCAGCCACAAGGACCAATATGAGTGGGGCCCGCGCGGGGGCATAGTGTTCGGAAGGAGAAAATGTGAGGGGATGATCCTTACCGCGGTGTTAAAAAGCAGTGTGAGCCCATTCATGCCTTGATTTGAACGGTGAACTAAGTGGCATCGTATACCGGTCTGCCAAACAGTAGTTGCATTAGGATTCTATGACAGCGGCGGATGTAATGGAGCTCTTAATGCGTGTATTACCTCCTTCAGTAGGTGTGCTTGCTTGTCACACCAAGCCCATTGTGGACTGCGGACACCTTGTTGGGAACATGTGCTCACTCCTAAAGGTACGGGGCTTGTAGCCACTATAACGAGGTGGAGCTCTGAGGGACACCCCTGCGTACGAGCCGAGGATAATATCTGTCACCAGGGTCATCAGTTCTAAAGTCGTTGGATACAGGGTCGTCGCCTACATCTATACTTTGTCTAACGATGGCGCTGGTAATGATGTTACCCGAGCAAGAGGAGAATTTCACGCTTTCCAGAGCGTTTCTGAAGCTATCATAGCGTCGCGGGAGTGGCCCCGGATGGCGGGAGGGCTCGGCTGACATGCTTTCCAATAAAATCGTGGTCATCTTCGGAAATAGGGTTACGCCACCACATCGAACACTTCTACCTGCCATTGACATACCGAAGTTACTGGTCCCTCATTTGGAGTTTGTAGTATTTCTTCCAGGGGCGCAAGGCACCTATACCGAACCTCATTCCAGATGCTTGACATAGCCGAAGAGTTTTCGACCAGGAGCATTATCACCACATTCTGGCGGGACATCAAGGATTCCCATTGTGGCTTCGGAGGTACAGGCATCGGCATTGATGAGCTACTCCAAAGGGTCGAATATTTTCATGAGCGTAAGCACGAGGGGGTTCTACTCCGAGGACTAGGCCCACCTGATGATAGCGGCTCAATGAAACTGGACGCACAGGAAGAAAGGATGTTAGTCAAAGAAACTAAATTGCACTAGATGATGTTAGAGAAGGTCAGAAGCTCAAATGGGCAAACGTCAGGAGTCCAACAAGCTGGAGGGTGACTAATATCGTGGATCACTACAAGACCTCGTCGGACTTTCTAATTGACAACCTAGACTGGCCACTGTGCTGTTTTACCGCCGCCAAGGGCATGTGTTAAGCCTTCATCGTGAAGGATATGCTTCATGTAGTAGCTGATAAATCTACAAATGCACACGCCCTCAATTCCCGAAACGTGAAACTCACCGTGCTTTGTTGTAAACACATTTTGTTCGAAGTGTTACTTCCATTTAAAGCTAGATATTCCCTACGGCTTGAAGAGAGGTTGATGCGTTCTGGACATCATCTCATATCTATCAGCCCCGATGGAGTTGTGAGGGGGTTCGGCTGCAAAGTGCTGTCCACGAGGCCGTTTATCGGAACAATTGATTCATTAAGCACAAAGTCAGCTGAACCCTTTTCATTCTGCTGTTCCTCGCCGTCAGTCTGGCAGGCGCTGCGATTAGCATGCCGATGCCACATGTAAGCCTACTTATATCCGAAGTGAAGACGTACTCAGGTATATCCCTACGCGCGCCTTTGTGCCAGAAAGCCGAATGCCTGAGCGGCAAATTACCCGAGTGAAAAAAAGTAGTATCAGCGAGATAACAGCTCAGGAAAGTCTTTTGTGTCGATACTTACACCGGTTAGAGAGAATCATGGCGCGATTTGGAAGCCACGGCAAGCAGCCAACTTCCAAGGTCTAATTTGCCGGGCTCACAATTTTCGGTATTCTCCGTCAGTCGCCTTGCCATGTTTGCTCTGAAAGCTAAAGCAAACACGGCCTCGCATCCTGTCCGCGGATCTCGGCGACGTCGGTTAGCAAGTTGATCCAGTAACAGGCTCTATAATCCAGAACTTTACACACAGCAGGACCTCTCTGGTATCACCCTCCAAACAACAGTCACATTCGACCTCCTTTGATCCATCCCAATATGATCTCTCTGAATTCATCACCCCTCGAAACCCATGGCATATGATCCGCTTCATCTAAGTGCTTTACAGTGCACTTCTTCCAGCCCATCTCCTCGTATACTGCTCTCAATCCGGGAGCACTAACCAGGCTATCTTTGCCACCGGTGACTACCAAAACTTCCATCTTCCCATCCCGACCCTCCTGCAAAAGTTTTGTCGGATCTTGTTTCCTGGAGACAACTTGTGCCGTGACTGCTCGTGGTTGGATTATAACGCCTTCGAGCAAAGTGCAGAAGAGGTCATGACTGATCACTTCCGAAAATAAGTGAACGAGATTCAATGCGTTTTCCTGGAACACGTCGACTGAAGGAGGCTGCGAAAGCGCTGCCAAAATACCCAAAGTTGCAGGCCTGGCTACGCGAGCGAAGAGATCTTGATCAATATATGGGGGTCCTGCGACATTAATAAATCCGGTGATATCCACGGAACTGGCGAAATTGACGAGGTCAGAAAAAAAGGCCCTGAAATAACCGTCAGATTTAGCGCCTGGCCATTCAAGTCGTAACCACATACCGCCAAGGCTCCACCCCAGGACAATGGCACTCGTGACTCGGAACTTTTTACAAACAGCCTCAAAATCTTCCGCCATTCGTTCAGAGGCCCATGCGGAGTCTGCAAGTGGCTTTTCGCTTTTACCATGCCCCCGAGTGTCGTATCTAACCTGACCCCATAAACACACCGCAGAGCCCGGGTCAGACACGGACTTGTAACTCAGAAACATAACACCTTACCAGAAAGGTGTTAGAGATCCATTTGGAATCCTCAAAAATTGGGTCGAATGCTTCCTTCACCACGGAAAATCCATGGATTAACACGATTGTGGGACAGCCAGCCTCGCGATTCCCGACTGCATCAGCACAGATTCTTGTCCCATCTGCAGATGTAACGATTGCTGGCTCATATGTGGTGTGGGCAGGAAGTGTCATAGTGTTTGGAGTGTACGGGGAGTGACTTGGGGGATGAGGAATCGATGGAGTTCATCGCGAGCGATGTCTGCTTTATATCCAAGCACATGTGCTTACCCGGAGGCATATGGTGTTTCGTAATTACTCAGCGCATTAATTGGCCGCGAAATTGTCCCTGAAGAAACCGGCGGTCATCGTAATTCGAAAAGACCCACGGCAATATATTAGCGTTCTGCTCTTAGAATCCCACTTTATCTTACAAACTCAATTGCAGAACGATCCAAGCTAGGTCTTTTAACGTACGCTGACTCGCGTTCGGAGTTCTGAATGTGAGACAAGGAATTTCTAAGATGCCGAGCTCCAAATATACACATCGGTCGAGTCCCATCTAGTATCCAATTCCGTGGAAAGATTAAGTGGAACTCGAACAACTGTATTGATAGGGCAAGTCCCTAGAAGCTTTTTTTGCAAAGTTTATCAGCGCATCATGGCATAATTCAAGGTCGCTGAAACCGAAATGACGACGCGTTTGGGGCCAACCATCCACGGTACTGGTCCCCATTATTAGTGCTCGAGCTCGTGACACAACCCTGATAAGCCACTAATTCATAATCAAGACTCTAGAACCCGCCCTGATACGTACGACCATGACCTAAACGCGTTCAGTCGAGAGAAGTCGACAGGTGTAATTTATTTTTTCCTATTAGAAAGAGCCTAGCATCGGGCGGGGGTTCTCGGAGGGTGCTTCAGAAAGTGAAAACACTGATTACTATCGAGTGAAGGAGAAAACGGTTGAGAAGTTAGGTTGAAGTTGAATTGAAGCCCGACATTTTCGCAAATGACTCTGTGGTTGTTGCAATCGCAATTATACAGGGGCTCTTTCTAACAGGATCTTAGGGAGACAGTGTCCCACTCCAGTATCGTAGTGGATCGTACTACTGAGGCACCAGAGAGTGACATTTATGAAATGCGTCTCGAAATCCATCCGAGTACGATATCCCTGAATGCATCAGGTTGCGAAACCCATGGCATATGGTCAGCCTCCTCCAGGTGTCTGTAAGTATACTCTTTCCAGCCCGTCTCGTCAAGTAGCGCCTTAAACCCTTCAACATTCAAAGTTTTGTCCTTCCCGCCGCCAATTACTAGTAATTTCAGACGTCCCTCTCGTGCTTCCTGCAGCATCTTCGTAGGATCGTGAGTTCGAGCGTTCATAGATATCGCACATCTACGAGGCTGCAACATAATTCCTTCTAACAAAATCCGTGCTAGATTCGGGGATAGTTTCTCGGAGCATATGTTGATGAAACGAAAGACAGTCACTTGAAAATCGTCAACCGAAGGTGGGCGGGCGAGGGTGGTAAGAATCTCATGTGCCTCTGGGGTATAGGATGGCGGGGACTTGAACATTCCCGGAACCAAAACGACCGCCCCCGCGACGTTGATGAGTCCGGAAATTGTGATCGAGGTATTGTAGGTCAAGATGTCGACGAAATGGGCGGCTGTCTGAATTCGGTCAGTCATAAATCTAGCGGGTAGCCCAATCGCTTTTAACGTACAGCCCAGACTCCACCCCAGTATATACGCCTCCTGGACTTCGAATTCCGTGCACACTACTTCAAAATCCTCCCAAATGCGCTGAGAGTCCCATCCCTCGTGCGTGAGGGGTTTTCCACTCCTTCCATGCCCTCGAGCATCGTACCGAACCTACAACCTCCAAGTTTTAACTGATTGCTCCAAGGACAATTATCTGAGTTCTAGGCATACCAAGAACGCTCGAGAAGTCCACCTCGGATCCTCGAAGATAGGATCATAGGACTCTTTGACCATAGAGCCTCCATGTATCAAGACGATGATAGGTGCGCTTGGAGAACGATTTCCCGCTGCATCCGTGTAGATCTCCGTTCCATCAGCGGACTTCACAAATCGCGCCTCGTACTTGGTTGAGTAGTCAATAGCCATGGGCAGGAGGAAGGGAAGATTCAAAAAACGCGCATCGATAACACTCCCACTTTAGCTGCTCGAGAAGCATCACATGAAAGCTTAATTGCGAAATTGACTTGAACTAGGAATATTATAGTTAGTCAACGAAGTTTGATCATCAAATATTTGACAATGTATTTAAAGTTACAAAACACACCCCTTCTCCGCCGGGGGCTCCCGCTAGTGTGTTTCTCAATCGCTTCTCAATTAACCCTCTGCATCACCTGTTGAACCCTATCAGCTCCTCCCTCCACCCAATCATCCCAACAGATGGCTAATCGTGCAGTATCCCTCCCCGGCTGACCTGGCTTTGGATCTCCCTCCCTCAGTGTCTCCTTCCTCCCAAATCCAGCCCGACTAGGGGGTAGGACACGATCCCACCTGAGTATAACCTCTAGCTTCATCCCAAGCCTTTCCGCAAGCGCAATACTACGAGCATTGAGCGTATTGGCGCTCCAATAGACCCTTCGCAAACCCAACCCGGTCGGGATATCCGAATCATTGGGACTAGAACTGGGTGTGTTCAGACAATACTGCAGAAGGAGACCGACTGCATTGGACGCCACATGTGTTCTGTGGAATGCTGGGAGAATAATCAGGAACCCCATCTCGACCGAAATATTGGATTCAGATGCATTCAACAAGCCAATCATTCCTGCAAAGCCTGCGTTGTCACTGCTATCATTGCGAGTTTTATCGAAAACGGCAAAGGCAACCTCAGATTTCTGGCTTTGAATTCTGCCATGAAACCAAGGATCGAAGCTTTCGCGAGAGTCGAATGGGCCAAAGGGTAACCAGTTGAAGAGTTCGGGATGAGGAATGATTTTTTCGACAAAACTTGTCGAATGAGCGTCGGGGTTCCACGGAACAAGTCTTAGACGGGCGTTCTCAAGGACGGAAGGGACAGAAAAACAGAAGTTTGGGTCAAAATCGGACATGGTAGGTGCAAGAGAACGATTTACAACTTCCCCAAAGAAAGACTATCTTACATGACTCAGAGATTAGTACCAATCTGCTCCGATGAACGATACCCCTGAATCTAATTTTGTCGTGAACGAAGGATGCTCTAAGCGAGCCTCGCCATGACTGCATCAATCTTCTCCCTTCCACCATCCTCCCAATCATCCCAGCAATGTCCAAGCATGACCGTATGCCTTCCACCCCAATCTTTACCTCTTGGGTCCCCTTCCCTCACATCGACACCCACACCATGTACCTTTTTATTTGGCGGTAACACTCTATCCCACCTCAGAATCCCTTCAAACCTGAATCCCAACCGCTCCGCCAATCTCCTCGAAGGCTCATTCAACTCATTAGCCTGCCAAAATACTCTCCTCAAACCTAACCCTCCTTGACCAGGGAGATCGAGAGCATAGTGCATCATGAGCCCGACGGCGTTGGACGTGACATGCGTACGCTGGAACGGCGGGAGAATGAGGATGTATCCAATTTCTGTCGCGAGATTAACCGCGGAGGAGTTGATGTACGCTAAGTGCCCGGCGACTGCGCCCTCTTCTCCCTCTAGACCAACCGTTGTAGACGGGGGTTTAGTTTTGTCGATCAGGAGGAAGAGCACGAATCCTGGTTCCTTCTGTATGATAGGGTTATAAAAGGTAGAAAGAAAATCATCTGTCGTCTCGTAGGGACCGACGGCACCCAGGTACTTGAATACATCTGGATAAGACCTTGCCGCTTCAACAAATGCTTCTGTATGTTTCGGGATGGGCTTTCAAAACATTTAGCTTTAGCGAAGTACAGAACAGGAAATCAGCTCACTCACTTGAAATGGGATCAGCTTAACCCGGTCATTTTCGAGCTTTGGAGGGACGGGGAAACAAAAGTTGAAGTCATAATCCCCGACACTGGAAGTCATATCGAAGTATAGAATCAAAGCTGCAATTAAAGTACCCAGCGAACTCCTGAATTATACAGACGATACTGACTCAGCGAGGATGTTAGTGATCTTGCCCATCAACGCGACGGCATTCCGTCTCTCTGAACCAGGCAAGCCGCAAGATGCGAACTCCCGCTCATCTTGCCGCCATCAGGGATCACTACAACAATGATCACATCAATTATTGCACGTGATCTCATTGCAGAACTGGAATGAACTGGAATGTTAGTTTTATGACGTCACTTTACTTTCTGTCAGAATTATTACACTTGCAAGAAGAAGCGGTACTTACTCCATCATTCATGACGCACAGTATGCCCTGTGTGCTAAATGGGCTGTGTTGGAAATGGTGGCCTAGTGCGCGTCATTTGCGATGGAGCATGAAGTTGGAACCCCATCTTTCAACGTCATCACTTCGATTCGAGAGTTTATAAAGCACGAACTTGAAAGGGTAGAAAGAACACTTACATCGCTTCAAACAACTCGACATTAACTTGTAAATTATCACATTTCACCTCGAATATCTGAAGAATCATCAACTATCTATCGAACCTTATCGTTTTAAACATGGTACGTCGCCCTCCCTTGAAGTCGAGATATGCAGCATTTGCTCAACTGAGCGTTATAACCATAGGGATCAATCTTTTCAGCAATCGGCCGCGGTATCAACGCCATTATATCGGCGATAGCCAACGTCATCATGACCATCGTCAGCGTTATAACAACTGTACGTTACGTTCACTTTCCATGCCGGGAGGATGACTGAGACTGACCAACACCGCTTACACAGATAATTGTCACAATATTTGAAGTGATCGTGGACATTCTATGCTGTCGATGCTTTGGCTCTAGGAGAAGGGGTGCAAGGACGGGAACGCATCATAGAAGCAGGGGAGGATTTGGGAGAAGAAGAGGAGCTTATTGATTAATTCATGGGGACAGGCGTTGAGTTATGAAACTCATTTGTCTTTATGATTTCTGGACACTCTTTCTTTGAATATCTTGAGCGCTCATACCATACATGATGATAACACTTTATTTGTAATTGCATGGATTCTCCGTTTATGCCAATTATCCCTGTTTCCAATATGCGAATTCGGCTTTTGTCAAACTTGGTTTTCCGGTCCCGGTGTTGTACATGGAGAAGGCGGCACCTTTGAAGAAAAAACCACTGAAAGTCGATGTCATTCAGTGAGATGCAGATATGGCCAAATGTTGGCTACTCACCCAGCTGGTGGGATGGAGAGAACAGATCCATCAAACCTCGCAACCTCGTTCCACTGACCCACTGAACCCTCCGAATACGAGAACGCGTATTCCATCGGAGTAGCTTGAACTCGTAGCTTCACCGGGTCCGTCGTACTCGCTAGAGGTATGTAATTGGTCTACCATACTGTTTCAGGTTTTATTTCCACAAAGAAAGAATCATAGAAAACCCACCTGGATAACGGTCGCATTGTCTGTCGTCAAGGCCCAAGGCCCAACCTGCTTATTCAACGTCACAGTCCTCACCACCAAGAACCTCCCACTTTCCCCATCCGGCGGTCCACTCACACCAATCTCATTGTGTAACATATCGCCATAGAAAATCCCAATACCCCCTCTTCCAAATTCGTCCTCGGTGATCGGAAATGAAGCTCCGTTTCGAAAGTTTCGTTGTGTGAGGCTTGTTTGCGTAGGAACATCGCTGGAGAGTCGCGGTCTCCTGGGGCGTAAGCATTAGGTCGGAGTTGGAGAGACCCAGAGGTGAGACTGTGGAAGGGAGCGTAGGGTGTTCGGAGAGTGTAGAAGGATTTGTCGAGTGTGTGAGAGGTAAAGTCGTTCAGGTAAACTTCATTGGCTTGTTGCGGTGCGTTGTCCGTAGACGAGGCGGGTAAGGAAACGTTACCACCGTCATGCGAGAGTACCTCCTCGGAGAGTGGTTGTCCTTTATTGAACACTGGCCAACCGTCAACCCAGTCAACAGGAAACAAGAAAGTCTCCCTTCCGAGCTGTTCCCTTTTTAGCCTCAACGGATCATCAGGTGGGCCCTGTGGCCGAACGCCCAATGCAACGCCCCACCACTTCCCATCAACAGCCTGAACGATGTCAGCGTGCCCGGTGTTCTGAACGCTCAGATTCGTGTTGGCACCATTGTACAGGATTGGATTGTTCGGGTTGTTCTCCCAAGGACCTGAAGGGCCGACAGAGCTGCGTTGGATAGTAGCACGGTGTGTGATACCAGTTCCACCTTCGGCTATGAGGAGGTAATACGTCGAGTTGATGTGATATATGTGAGGACCCTCGGGCCGTGCGGCAGCGTCATGTGTGAGGGTACCGTTGAAGATGATTTGAGCAGGTGTGAGGGACGTCCCGGTTTCGAGGTCGATCTTTGATTGGTAAATGCCTATTTTCTCGGAGTGTCAACACTGTAAAACATCAAGTGGAAGCGAGCGAGCGAGAGAATATACGAACTATAAATTTTATCGTGGTTGTTGTTAATCCCCGACCAAGTGAGGTAAACCTATTCGAGCCGATCAAAACAGATCAGCGAGTGGAGGCGAGAGAAGTAAGGAAAGCGATTTACATCACCATTGGTATCCCAAAATATGTCGGCATCATAGCCTAAGCTGTCTGGGCAGGGTTAATGGAGGAAACGGGGTGCTGAGAAGAAGTCAGATGACTCACCGAAGTAAATTGGATCGCTCCATTCATTGGAGAAGATGTCCTTCGTCTTGACATAGAAAGATCTAGGGAACAGCCTAAGCTCAGCTCCACTGCTAGTGAGGAAAGCGAACAATGGCTTAGAACAGCGTTAAAGCTCACAAGTATACACGAATCGAGTCGTCGATGCCAGATAGAACGTTCCATCATGATATCTCAGCGAAGGCGCCCATGTCCCTGTATGAACGTTTGATTACTCGGTGTAAGTATCAAGAGAACCATTGGTAAGGAACCCACCAGCATCCGAAGGGGTGCCAAACAATGGCAGCTGTGACTGTCTATTCAAACCATGTCCGATCAATGTCCAGTCCTGGAGATCCCTGCTATGGTAGATCGGATGACCGGGGTAATATTCGAAGGTCGATGTCGCAAGGAAGTAGTCCGACCCGACGCGCAGAATACTAGGGTCCGGGTTCCAGCCGGGTAATATTGGATTTTTGGACCTTGCAAATGCCAACAGTGTGACTTGGAACACCAAGAAAAGGGGCACTAGCGGGAAGCCCATATGATGATGGTTCTTGAGTAGAATACAAGCACATCGTGCACAGTATTTATACGTATTTCATCCCGATGAACCTGGTGAGAATGAAATGGAGACTGGCCGCTGCTGCTCATGTTGTCGTGGTCATTTGGTCGTTGTACGGGCCGTTGACGGGATCGAACACCCGCCCCGATTACCTCCAAGAGAAATGTTTATAAAATAATATTTCTCGATATAAATAACTCAGCTGTGGGAGATGCCGGACAGCGAAAATGATGGGAGTCCATAAGCGGAATGACACCGCGCACGGTTCTAGCGCTTCCTTGGTCGCATTTAAGTTGCAACTCCGTAATGAGCCCTGTCCTCGTTTCTTCTTCTTCTTCTGCCCACCATGGCATCACAGCAGACACCGACCCAAGACGAGCGCCAGCCACTCCTTACCAAGCCCACCGACGTCGAGAACCAGGATGGTTCTGGGTCTTCAGATGAGGACACGGTATACGTCTATGACAAGCAACAAATCATGTGGTATACCGGTCTTATCGTTAGTGGATTCGTTGCTGTGGTTTTCATCATCAGAGGCCTAATTCGCAGTGGGGACACCGATGTAAGTCTTCGCTACTCGGTCATTTTTTTGGTGACTGAAATAACAATTTTTTGGATGTCTAGTTCGATCTCGGTGGAGCGCTCATGAAGGCTTTGGGTGGTGGACTTAGCGGTGCAGCTGCTATGATTCTCCAAGTTCTCAGTCTCATGCCCCTTCGCACAATCATGAACTACCAGTACCGTTATGGTACCAGTTTCACAAATGCGACCAAAACCCTCTATGCCGACGGAGGCTGGGGACGCTACTACCAAGGCTTGACTGCCGCCCTTTTCCAGGGTCCCATTTCCGATTCGGTGATACTGCCGCAAATGCCGGAATTCTCGCCCTTCTCAACTCCAATGAGTACATGCGCACACTGCCTGAACTCGGGAAGACTGTATTCGCATCGCTCGCTGCTGCCTGCTTCAGGATGCTTCTTACTCCCATCGACACCATCAAAACTACGCTCCAGACACAAGGCAAGCCTGGCATTAAAATTCTCGTAGGCAGAGTAAGTTGTATCGGACTTGCTGTGGCGACTTGGAGCTGACATCAATCCGCACAGATCAGAAAATATGGCATTGGAACAATGTGGTATGGCGCTATCGCAACCGCAGCTGCCACGTTTGTTGGCCATTACCCGGTATGTGAAACGTGCATCAGCGCCCAAATACCCTCAAACTAAGATTTTCAATAGTGGTTTGGCATGTACAACTTCCTCACAGCGCACCTGCCCGAAGCCCATACCGTGATGCAAAAACTCGGGAGACAAGCTTTCATTGGTTTCTGTGCTTCCGTGACATCCGACACTGTCTCCAACTCGCTCCGTGTCGTCAAGACATACCGTCAAGTCAATGCGACCCGCATTAGCTACATTGATGCTGCTCGCGCAGTCATCGCTTCTGATGGTGTGAAAGGACTTTTCGGACGTGGACTGAAGACCAGAATCCTTGCCAACGGTCTGCAAGGCTTGATGTTCTCCATTCTCTGGAAATTCTTCATGGACTTGTGAGTATCTTTATTACCACCTGGATGTTACCGTTGACTAAGACCCCGAATAGGTGGAACAAGAGTTAAATGAATGAGGAGGGGTCGGAGCTAATGGACGTATCGTACAGACTGTAGAGACATGCATATCATAGAATACACCATACACGTTCGCCACAAAAGCATGATGTATCAAACAAGTGAATGAGGGGCATATTATAATCAACGTCTATATCCATCTCATTGACGAGCTTCTCTATCATCAATCATCAGGAAACTCGACAATATCGACAATCACGACTCAAATCCAAAAAGGGAGGGAGCCTAACACAGTAATCAAAGAAGAAAAAGCAACAAAAAGGCAATCGCGTCATGGTGTCATAGCGAAACAAAGGAAAAAGAAGCCTCCTCGAATTCAAGCGACATTCTATGATTTCTTTGATCAGTATTCCGATAAAGCAATCCATGGAGTAAGAACGTGACGTACGAATTCAATCCCACCGTTCTCATTCATATAATCCAGCTCAATCTTCAAACCATCTCTCTGCAGGTCCTCGAGCTCTGAAATGAACTGGGCATGGAGTGGCTCAGAATACCGTATCCGAACGTGTTCCAATATCGACGGCTTATCAATCTCGTCCTCCTCCGCTCCATCCTCGCCGTCCTCAGCATCTTCAGCCACAACAATCAGTCCACTCGGTTCTCGTTCCTCCTCGCCACTCGGTGATCTGGCTTTCTTGTATCGGTATCGCTTGCTCGGGAAATGAACACTGGTACGGCGAGAATGGATCATATGGATGAAGGCGTCTGCGGTGGTGTTATCCAATTTGACTTCAATCGAGTTCAACCTCGGCAAGAGTGGCAATATCGAATTCGACCGTTTTCTTTGTTTTCTCATCGTCCCGCCACTACCCTCGCTCCCATCATCGCCTTCATCATCTGAGTCTTCCTCCTCATCCTCATCCTCAACGACATTCTCGTCAAACTCGGTATACTCCCCATCAACAACCCAACTCTTCCATCTCAATTCATCAAACACCATAGAGGTCACACTCGGTGGCCCGAACCCTTCTATCAAAGGATGTACCACGAGCTTCTCCACGGTCGGCACAACGCGCAACCCTGCGACGAGATTCTGGTCCGATAATGCCGTTTTGCGAAGATGGAGCTTTTGGAGAGAATAGAGCCTAGAGAGGAAGCTTGTGAAGCCGGATGTACCAAAGTGGGACTTGAGATTGCAAATGGTAAGTGAAAGAAGGCTGGGTAAGGAGAGAAGAGGGAAGAGGGGAGTTAAGTCTATTGACTCGTCCCATGGTGAGGTAAGAATCGAAAAGTGCTTCAGAGAAGGATGATGAATCGATCTGAGGCCTCGAGCGGAGGTTGTACTTGTTGTCGCCGTTGCCGCGATAGCCGCGGCAGGTACTGTGGCTGAAGTGGGTGTAATGACTGGCGCCGCTATTGATGGTGGAGATGGAAGAGGGGAAGTTGAAGTCGCAAGGAACATAAATCCCGCTTTTTCGAGCGAGGTGGCCTGGTGGAGGATCGATAAGCATTCCTCGATTGTCACGGCCATTATCGGGATATTGGTGAGATTGCTCCAAGGGAATGTGAAGAGGAAAGGCGATAAGTTGACACATTCCAGGCTAGCCAATTTCGGTGCCGTACTGAACATCTGGAGCTGATATCCGGCATCACCACTGGTCCGACTCGTGGCGCTATCGCTGCCGTCGCCGTCGCCATCATCGTCCTCATCGTCGCCATCGCCATCCTCCTCCTCATCGTCGTCCGCGCTGGTGATCATGTCCTGGGCATCGCTGTCCATGCCAAGACTCAGGTCCGTTAATAATGGTACCTTTCCCGCAACCTTGCCAAAGCGACGAAACACGTTGAACGGCAAATAGAAAAACATCTCTTTCCACCTAGCAGAGTGCTGCATGAGGCAATCAAGAACAGGATGACTAGAAGCAAAGGGAGCTTCCTCCCAAAACACATAAACGGTCAGCGGACAGCCGCCTGAACGTTCCATCCATGCGCGCACCAGCGCAGCCTGGGATTCGGCCTTGGAAAGGCCGAGCTGGATGAAAAGTCGAGCCCAAAGACGAGGCGTCGCGAGGGCTGCAGTTCGCCAATGCGAACATACGTGAGATACGAGTAGAGGGTGGTAGATGGTGTTTGTTGTTGTTGGGGAGGAGGAAGGTTGCGATGCGATTAGGTGCAGAAATATTTCCGATAAGAGTTCGGTGGGGAAGGTGTGATGGAGGTCCCAGAGTGCCATGATGTATATCCTGTGCTTGCGGGGAGGAGAAGAGTTAAATGCCGACGTGGAATATATTCCGAGTTAAAGGTATGTTAATTGTGCGCCTGATCATACGAGCATCAGCTGAATCTATAGAGGAAAGACATCGTATATCCAGTCAAGCTCACCACAGGTCAAAAAAATCACCAAGCGTTGCGGTTCATCCGATGCCAAGTCTCAAGCCTACAATACTGACATCCAAAGCGTGTCGCTTATGCCGACAACCAGTCGGATTCCAGAGATATCGTCGTGTCAAACCTCCAAACAGGTAGTCAGACGCTTCAAATCAAAGCCGATATGGATCTCTTGAACGATCCTACTCGGACTACTTGATCTGTAGGTCCAGGACGGAAAAACTAGCGGGAGAGAAGGATGAAGGAAGGTGGAATGAGGACAAGAGCCTGGTGAGAGATCATCATCGATGGAATCAGCATGCCGTTTAGAATATGCTATCTTTGGAACAGTGTGCTTTCCACGTGGGGTTTGTCGACCCGTTTTGGCACTTTATGTTCGGATGTGGCCGTGGTTTTCTGGGGATGCCGAGATGCCGACATTGGACTGATGCGGGGTAGACATCCTCGGAATTGAGTCGGGAGAGTTATCGTCTGACCTTGGTTTTGAGGGAAATCCTACCTAAGTGCTTTGATATACTTACCACCAAGCAGGGGTCAGGAATTGTCAGGCATACCCTCCCCACGAGGATCCAAATCCGGATAATGTATGTTGATACCTATGAGTTTGGGATTACCCTTGAGCCTCTTCCAGCACGCCATACCTTTTCAACTGCGTTTCTGTCATTGAAGCCACGCGTATTTTGCACCTGGAAAGCTCCTTGAGCTAGATTATCTCGCGACATGGGTAAGACGGCTCGTATACTGGCTTGAGGCCTAGGCCCGTAATCGTCATCCTACTAAACCCTGTAGATGTCAGATGATTTCCTGGTGTCTTTGAAAACTGTTAGTGGCAGCATCTGAGGTGGGAGTACTGAGATTGTATATCTCCCTGGCCGACTTGCAGGATTAATGAAATTCCAGCGTAAAACATGAAGAACCCGGTGGCCGAGCGACCCGACCCCTGACAAGTTATCTTTGCTCTCTGATTACCGACGGCTAGCTCAATGTTTGGAAGTCCCTGCGACGAGAAAGGACCAAGGCCAGTTCTTGATTCATTGTTAGCACAGGTGAGTGCATTGAGCTATTGCAGAAAACTGGGCCAATGACGGGGACAATGAGGAAAGGAGAGATGATCAAATGGTCGACTAACAGCAATTAGTCCCAGGCCCGCTGTTAACTCTTCCCTTCGTCAAAACGTTAGGCGCTGCAGCCACGCGAGCACTGAGCGTCTGAATAATCATGTAGATTTTGATGAATGTATGGATGTGAAAGTATCAGTTAGTAGCCGGTGACAATCCCTGCATCATCATCACAAGTTCTCCCACAGCATGCAGCCCGTTCCTCACCAAAGCGGCACTACATCCTTGGATTGATGCGACACATCACAAGAACTAGTGTCAGTGTTTATGGGACAGTGGGACGAAATGATATTTGCGCCAGACTCCACAACTTGAATATGCCACGACCGTCGGAAGGCTTCCAACGTTCTCTCAAGCTTGTACCTTCGTTGCAAGGTTTCCCTAGGATGCCTCATTTGTTGTGTATAGAGTCAAGTATTATTTTTATTTTTATTTTTTAAATGAAGTGGAGTCCTAGACATTAACTCCGATCACAGCGTGTACCGACAGTGAGAGAATTCGGTTAACAGATTAAAATGCAAATCAACCACTGAAGAGATTGGGTACGATGAAGGCAAACACAGCGCCCTCATAGTATGAGTGCCGAAGATCATCACAACCATGGGCCAATCTAGGACTAGCACTCAGGAGAACGTTGATTTTGGTGGAATGTTATATGAGTCGGAGATATCAAATTCTCGGCAAGACCCATATCGCCCTTATGGGCTTGCTGCCTTCCCAGGGCCATCATTCACTTGAAACTTCAGAGTCTCTATCCACTTTGACTTTGTAACTTACGTTGGGTCCGCCTATCAGACCAAAGACTTCTGACACTTGTCTTGACTCGTTCCCCATCGATTCCAGCCCAGTATACTTCAGGACTCGCTCAGCCAGTTCCTACTTAGAACTGCGATGGTTGTAACCCTTTTAGAAACGGAATTGCCCGAATGTCAGATCCGCCCTCTGACTTCAACAAGTGGCCATCTAGCCCAAGCAACTGGACCTTACTTTCTTCCAACTATTGTTGTTGCTCTTCAGCCTTGAATAAATGACTGGAGGTTTGATGACTGTGTGCTCGACCCAGCAGGTGCGGGCCCAAACGTAGGGAGATCGACGAAGGTACTACACCGAGAATGCGAAAGATAACACTGTGATCCTTGATGATAGCGGCTAATCACACCTCTATTTCCCTTTTACTCGGATAAGTTACTAACTGCATATTGTGCTCAGCATCTCGGGACTGTGCTATAGATACAGATCATCAGCGACAACTTACTGCGACAAGTGGCAGATTGGCGTATCAATGAAGTTGGTCGTTTATTTTGACTAGCACAAGAGTCGCACGATCTCCCAATTCGCACCCCTCAGGGGAGGCTGCTACTTCTCATATTAATCTGCAAGTGCAGTAAATCTAATCAAATGGGGAAACCATGGGGTGTTGGCTGAATGACTTCACCATGTGTGATTGACGCTGGATATTTTAAATGTGGATTTACTGTTCCTTTGGTTTGGGCTGCCTTCTGTCTATGTGCTAGATCAAACTGAATCCAAGCAACAGGGAAAAAATACTCGGCTGTGAAAGTAGGGTGCTGCAACAAATAGATTACCGATGAAATGATCGGAGATGAAGAAATTAGATTTGATGCCAAACTGGAATGGTACGCGTGCCCCAAACACGCATCACTAGGAAGCATGTGTGCATATTTTGGGCCTCAAGGAGCACGATACACATACATAAAACTGTCACGATCGTCGGCACAGGATATATTTCTCTTTTCTCCCTTTTGGTTTTTATACCTCCCCACCATTTTTTGACTAGGAACTCGACCCAGCCGTGGTCCCTAGCTGTCATTATGGACACCCAAGTAGTTCCCGAACATAACCTTGGACCCATCTTCGCACCAATTTACTGGGGTGAGCTCCTGAATTCGTTCTTTGCCAACCCTTCCGTCAAAAATTGACGACCCTTGGCTGCAGGTTTCGTTATTTCATTACTGTGGGGAACCTGATTTCCAGTCCTGTCATGCCTTTGTTAACCGCGACGTACACATTTAGTCTTGGAGGGATGACGATTGTACAAGCCTACATTTACTTCCCGAGTCGAGAAGATCGGATGATGGTTCGAGTAACAGTACGTCCCTCCCTTCAATCTCCGAGCACTATCATTTAGAGTTCCCACAAATGTCATTTTACAGGCCGCTTCCATGTTGTACGTACTCTGAAGACGCGCCACAACAACCATTAATACTCTATGACTCGTAGCCTCCTCGACATGGGTTCATCGGCTCTGACAGCGCAGTCGATCTACTATTATCTGGTCCGTATTCAATTTGACGAATTTTTGGAATTGACATGAATATCCTTCCCAACTTAATCAGGTGCCCCACTATGGATCCCTCGCTCCTCTCGGCTCAGTCACGCCGTGAGTCGATTCGGGTTCTCGATGCTGTTACCAAGTCCTCAGTTTTACCGTATATTAATACAGGGAGCTCTCGGCAGAATGTCTATTCTCGACAATAATTACATCGATGTAAGTTTATTCACACTTTGGTCTAATCCGATGATGCACTCACGCTGCCTCTCTAGCTCTCAGCTGTACTTTGTTCATCAGCTCGTAAATGGTATAGATCACACCTTAAGCAGATAGGCGTGGATTTAATTCACATGTTATCACAGTGAAACGATCAGGAAATGGAAGCTGGGTGCTCATTGGAACCATTGTAAGTTTCCAAGTATTAACAGAAGCGAATTTACTTAGTCCATAATCAGGTCGTCTGCCTCTTTGTGGCCTTTGGTAAGAACACGACGCAATCTCCAATACAAGTTATTAACAAGCTGAAAATACATTTTGTTTAGCTGGTGGAGTTGGTGAGTAATTGACAACAATTATAAGTCAACAGCTACTAAAATCACCCTAGGTTGCGTTGGGACTATGTACAAATTCAATCACGGAGTTCTGTCCAACAGAAACGAAATTTTTGCGGTATGTTTCTGTGCTGCGTCTGCATGATAAAAGCTCGTTCTTAGCTCATTTTTCCGACCCCAGGTTTTCTTCGGTATAGCTAAAGGTGCTGGTGCAGTGACTGACATTTTAGCAACAGTCGCAATGTGTCTATTTTTGGAATCCGCTAAGACTGGAATGAACGGGTACGTCCTACCACCCCTTCCACTTCCTTTGTGCTCACTAGGCAATTATCCAGGACCAATGGCCTATTAGAGTCCCTCATGCAGTTCGTTATTCATAGAGGAGCACTTGTGACTATGGTCCAGGTGCTCCTCTTGATCACATTCTATGCTCTTCCCAATCAACTTACGTGGTTCGTATTTTTATCCGTGTCTCTCGGTGATTGTTATACTCACCGTCGCTTTAGGTTTGCTTTCCATGTAAATGTCACGAAGCTCTATGCCAACACTTTCTGTGAGTTCACTTCAAATTTGAAGTCTTTGATCCTTGACTGATTATGCACCCGTGCAGTTGCTATGTAAGTCATGTGAGAACGTCATGGGCAAGATGTTTCTCATGCTCAAGCGGACAGGTTGAATGCGAGGAAGCATTTGAAGGAAAAGCACACCAAGACTTCTGCCGGTATTTCCTCGCTTAGCAGCTTCCAGATGAGCGCATCGAAACACATGGGAACGGGCGGACGAGATACCAGTCGGATTGATTATGGGGTTCGTTCGCATTCCAGAAATGTAAGTCATACTGGTTATGAGTGGTCTAGCATGTATTAAAGACGATCTGCACCTCATAGGGGGACACGAAACCGATGGACATACCAGTCACTGTCACTAAGCATGTCCTCGTCTCTGAGCTTTGACTGGATGACTCCTTTTGCTGTATAATTTCCCTGGACACATATATGACATCTTCGACTATGTTGCTTTACGAAGTTTGGCGCCTGGCCTCACGTTATGTTTATTTATTGGGTTCTTCGCGACTGACATCAGCGGATCTCGTATTCACCATTCACTCATTCATTGCTTGCAAGAAGCTTTCTGCCTCTGACAGAGTCCAGACCTCAAAAAGCCTAATGACTGTGCGAAGGCGGCGGGAAAGTGGAGAACACTACGAATTCGGTGTCAGATCCAGAGGGCGATCAAAGGCTGTGAATGGTATTCATAGATGACAATCGACAGTAACAGTATTTCAAAATCAGGGGGTATTCTTCTACAACCCATTATGAAGCGTGGGAGACCATCTGTCGCTTGGCGGCCATGACTTGATGGAAACGAAAGGCCCACCATCCCCTTTCTTCTCGTTCTTGAATGGATGCATCGCCTTCATACGGACTTAACTCAGGGAGCCGACCTGAGGGACTCTTCGGTAGAGGCAAGCCAGAACCAACAAGAGAGTCCAGGATCCGTAAAGTATCATTCCCAGCTGCAGCCTCGACGACCTTCCATGGTCGGCACCAGCGCTGTTTTGTATAATCGGCTGAGTTTTGCAAGGCAGAGAACATGTCTTGATAAGAGTCTCGACCTGAAGATGTATCTAGAGCCGGGGGTGATAAGGAGACGATGACACCTTTTATACAGCAAGGCAGATCGACTGGTGAGGAGTCAATAGTATCGATTGGTATCACTTCTAGGAAAGCGCTCGAAGAACCTACGAGTTTCAGTTAACATTGGATCTATCGCATTGGAAGAGATGTCTTACCAGAATTCTGGACTGAGAAAACCCGACTCATTCCGATGTTGCTGATCAGATCATACGCGTCCGAAGAATCAGGAGAACGTTCGCCGAACAGGATAACGTCGGACAAGACCGCAGCATACACAACAGTAGATGAGCCCAAATCAGCCTGTAGAAGCGAAGAGTCATCCTGAAACCCGCTGGTGGAGCTAGAGTAATTCGAGGCTGCGTCAGAGGATGCAAGACTATCCCGAAATCCATTGTTGTAGGAGTTCGGCCCATCACGATGCATATCCCAAGCAGTTATTGCCTTTGATAATCTTCGAGTTTTATGAGCCGTTTGTGGAGCATCATGGTTGTGGAGAGCAGGTTCCTCGTTGAACTTCAAGATTACAGAACCATGCCACCGAAGAGTGCGTTTCCGGTCAGCCAAGTAAGCCATCAGATCCGGGCCGCGGAACCGACCAAGAAAGGAACATAGAATTCTATGCTCCTCCTCTTCTTGTTTCACGGTATTCAAAACATCGATGATCAGCCCTAGCACCTGTAATAAGCTGAATATAATCAGGAACTGGGGTGCTTGTCGAGGCGTTAGCTCAAGTAGTGCCTGAAAATAGTCAGCGGACGTCAAGTGATAGTAAACTATACTTACAGAAATTAAGTCAAAGTATTTCTGTAGCCGTTCTCCAGGCTCAGAAATATACCTCAACAACGACCATCCAGAATGTTGAACCTGCTTATCCTGGAGAACGACAAAGTGCCCAAAATCGTTTCCTTCGTCGATCCAGTGTCCAAGCTGTTGCGAAAAGTCTCTTAGGTTAACAAAGTATGGCTGGTATATTTCAAACTTTGGGAGAAAGTGAATCATGTCCCCTAGTATATGTTCTTGCGATCCGCGGAAAATGGCGAGTATTTGTTCATGCAGATGCAGAATGTCCTCAAACCAGTCTAGAAACCGAGAAGCCTGAGAGGGAACGCCGGAGATCCACGCCTTGCTTCCTTGGACTCGTAAAGGCAAGACGTAGAGTTGTATACATATTCGCATGCTTGCCACAAAAGTCTCTTCGGATTCCAGAAGCTGCAAGAGAATACTGGGTAAAGGCGGTGGTGTCTCATTTATGGTGCTATTATTGGATTGAGGAGGCGGGGTAGGAAAAGCCTTTGTGGTCGAAGAAGAGCGATGCTTCATGTCGCTGATCGACTCCTGATTCATTATGAATAGACCAATCAAGTTATGATATATATCACTCACTTCACTAGAGGCGCCACCATCGACTGGTGTCGGAGCATCCCGTGATGATGGTTGCTGCCTCGCTTTAACGGATCGGAGTAGATACGATGCTCCGTGGCTGAGAGCATCGTCCGGCGCAACAATTGCATCACCAACAGATGATCTTGACAAGCGATTATCACCATGTTGATCCAGATGAAAGTCCTCAAATCGTTGGTGAAAGTCCTGTGAGTCGGATGGTCCTAGTCCGAAAGCTTCCCTTTCACGCGTAGCTACCATAAACGATCGTCGAGCTAGTCGAGCAATAGTACTTCCAATCGTTCCCTTTGTCTTCTTGCTATTTTCATCTGATAATATGCTCAATTAGCAATGGAACCGACCAACGAGAGGAAGGTTTACCTCGACGAGCGATATGTGGTGTGCCTCGGGATGACAGGGGAAGAGAACCCGGCATGTATGGTGAAGATCGTCGCGCGAATCCTTGTAGGGTTGATCGCATTGGACTGGTTGGCACACCGCTAGTGGAGATCTGGGTTCCTATTGGGTGGCCGGAGCCGGAAGCAGTAAATTTACGAGGAATCTGTTCCAGTTCGCTAGAGGCGCTGAGGGTAACGTCTTGCTCCCCAAAATGCTTGCCACCACCCTGGATTGTATAACGTTGGGGCTTTCCATTTAATATCGAAACAAGATTCAATGACTGTCCCTGCCGCTGCATCTCTTCGCCCATTTTGTTGCCAAGCAGTAATCCTCGGTTGTCGGAGCCTGTAGAATACTGAGAGTTGGATGATTGAAAAGAGGTGACGGAAGAGCGTGGTGTTTGATGGATGGAATTGTCTGAGTCAGAGTACGAATCTACTCCAGCTGTTTCTGGGCAAGGTGACCTGTGTGAGGGAAAGTGGCAGTTGAGTCCCAGACCAACTCCAGGAGGAAGACGAGTGGGAGTCGTAGGATGCACATAGTTATCACTGTCGCTGTCAGAGCTTGAAGGGACTGGATCTGGGGCGTTTATAACGGTCAACCTCCGCTGCTCTACGCGGGCAGATTCATATCGACGCTCAACGTCAGAAGCATCTGAGTTTTGTGAGTGGATCGGATCAAGAGCGAACCGAGCGCGAAGGCGGGGTATATTGGACTTATGAGGTTGAGAAGGTTGCCGCAGTGCTGGTCGTTCCGGAACATGCTTGTTATCGGGTGGACATTTGGGAGGTGGTGTACTGCGCGATACAACGATAGGCGTTTGTTGCTGTTTGCGAGGAGAGAAAGCTGATCCGCTAGAGTTAGGCATTGATTTTGGCGGCTGGGGGGCGTCCTAGGTCAGAAGTCAGTAAAAGGGTGTAACAGTGAACCAGAAATACTGACCTTGAGAATTGGTTTTTTGGGGGATGATTGCGAGGAGACCGTGGTCGTCGAGTTTGTAGAGAGCTTGCGCACCAGGAGGCTCTTCACGGAACGCAACGTAGGAGTTCCGGTAGAAGATTTCTTAGGACTTGCGTCAGGCCGGGGCGAGTCATGGTGTCGGTCCTTATTTGCTAAGGACCTCTGCATGCGCTCGGCTGAAGATGGCGTTGGAGTGGCATTTGGAGAGGCTTTCGAATAATTCCGATCATGTGGATACAAACTTTGAGGGGATAGAGCACGACGTGGCCGTTTTTGGAGCATATTGGGGTCATACCCATTGCTCAAGAAATCAGATTGAAGGTTTCCGTGTTTATGTCGCTGGCCATGACTATTCACGTATGGTGCATCGTTTTCCGTAGTGATAGCTACAGGAGGTGCCAGGCGTGAGGGTGGGCGCGTCATCCTGTCAATGGTATCGCGCAATGAGGGCAGCAATTGGGCCTCAATCTGGGGCAGTCCTGCAATTTGACTCTGGCGTTTCGCGCGGTTTGTCGACCTAGATGTTGACGATCCAGTAGTGGTATGTGGTTTCGTAGGCCTGTACTCGAAAGAAGAATCGGAAGATGAAGGATCTGGGAGATAGGATATCGGCATGAATCGTTGATAATGGGTGGTGTTGGTAAGCTCGTTGGCATTCGGGGATGAAAGGGAAGAGGGGTCCGGTCGAGGAGTCCGCGGGTATGGTATACCATTAGCTGCCGCATAGTATGAAGGTGGCTGAAAGTTTGGTGACTGCGTGGCAGAGCCGGTGAGCAATGGCCACCCTGGCTTTGGTTTGGCAGAAGAAGGCATTATGCTCGCAGGAGGAAGGATGTTCAACAGGTGGCAGAGAGATACATTCTCTGCTTTGGTATAGCCTAATCTGATAGTTGCCTGTGGACCTAGGACGGCGTTACCGAAGTCACTTGTGGGTCCTGTTGTTGAGAAGGCGAAACGTCTGTTTGGCGTGTTTGGCTCATGTGACCAAAGAGATGCAATATCAAATGAAAGTAAACTATAAACTCTATTTCCTTCGCTCATTTCGCTGCTCAAGTTAACGAAGAGATCACATAGCACTCCTTCTCTTATCCCGACCTAGCGAGCAGGATAATACAAAACAAAACAAAAAAAAACAGATATACATTCTTTCCTAATATTATAACAATCAATTTTAATTTTCCTCGCTGGCATACTGATCCAAATCTTTCAACAAAGTCACCCATCGCCCATTATTCCAGGTAATAACATCTTTCCACTCCTCACTATCCTCTCCAAAGCAGAATCTCATTGCCTGAAGCACTCCCCCCACAATAAAATCCGCAAAGGACGCCGACCCACCCATGAAAAATGGACCTCCACTTTTCTCAAACCACCCATTGAGTTTGTCAAATCCAGCTTTCAGCTTAGCCCAGGCCGCAACACGTTCCTCACCAACAGGTGCCAATTGGTCCAACGGCTTCCCGAACGTTTCTGAGCGCGTTCTATAGAAATATTCCGCAGCGGGCGGATTCAATATCCCTGGAACCTTGGGCATAATGATAGGCCAGAGAGGGCTAGTCAATTCGTTAAAGTTATCAAAGAATGCGGCTTGTAGTGCTTCGCTCCCAATAGGAAATGCTTTGGGAGTATCGGGGTATGCTTCATCAAGATACTCGGCGATCTTATACGAATCGGGAAGTTTGGTCCCCGTGGAGTCGTCTATGATAGCTGGGGAAGTATACAAGGGCTTTCTGTTGGGCCGTAACCTGTAGTACGGTATTCCAGCGGCGACTTCGGCAGCCTCGAGGTCTGGGTAGTCGAAATAAAGGGTTTTATAAGAAAGTTTCTTCATATTCAAAACATATCTTATCAAATATCGGTATTGGTCATTCGAAGTTCAATATTTAAATGTCCTTTAAGGCACTTACCGAAGCTTCCAGGGATTAGGAGACCATGTTTTTCCTGGTATCTTTGCTGCAAGGTCGTACAGTGTGATCATAATGAGGTCTTATTAGGGATGTGGATGTAGAGGTTCGCCAGCCACCTTCAACATTTATACTTTTTAAATCCTATAGTTTCCTCCTTCCGGTCCGCGATCTTACAAATTGGCTGACTCAACGTCCTGATCATTGAATAAAAAGGGAAGGGACTGCTGATATCGCCGACGTTATCGCGTACAGCGCAGCCACTGACTCATGCAGCCAATGCAGAGCGTCCGACCACGTCATCCTATCCCATCTGTCGGATCAGGACTTAGAGATACCTATCACCCCAAAGCCTTCGCATGATAATATGCTAATAATATCATAGCAATAGTACAAGAATAACCTAGTCAGCATAGAAGCAAATGATTTTGTTTCTTTGAACTTTTCATGTTTGTATGTTAAGTCGACGTTTCGGCCTCCTGTGCCCCAATCATTCAATGGCTTCGTTACAGTGGAATTAAAGGACATTAATGGGTATCATCTAAACATCTACTACTATATCAAAACGGAAATTGATGGGATGTGAGGTGATCATTCTCTCCGGTGCCTCTTCTGCGACCTGAGACTCCTCTCCTTCTCTTCCTCTTCCTCATCCCGGCGAGGCCGCTTCAGGGTCGAGTGGCGTTGACCACCATAGGTATCCTTATCCCGCTCCGCTCCGTTCCGAGGCCCCGTACACTTCTCAGCGAAGGGTGAACGGGGATAAGGCCGGGAAGGATCGTCCTTGTGTGACGATGATAAATCGTAATGTTTGCGCTCCCGTTCCCGATTCTGCAACAAGCGATCATAACCGTGAGTGCTGCGGTCGCGTGATGATCCTTCTCCGTTCCTCAAGGCTTCAGATCCTAGCGAACCACGCCTGCGGGGCTCACTATCGTGACGGTGAATAGACTCTCGGCGTCCATTTTGGTTCTCTTTGGGCCGGGACATCTGACGTTCATCATAACTTGGATAGGGGTCAACCCTACGAAGATGGTAACGAGGTGGGTATATTGGCGGGTGCATCGGCGGGGGTTGATAGCGAGGAGTGTCGGAGGTAATAGGGCCAACTACAGTGTAATTTCGCTTGAACTCCTGATGTACCAAGAGTCGTTCGTCTTCCTCGGGATCTTTTTTGGTAAGTTCCGGTTGCTCTATGTTGTCTGCAGAATTGTTCAGGTGGGCTGCAGGACCGGCTGCATCGGCGTTCTGTGTAGGCGCATTTTCCGAGTGAGTTGCCCGACCCTTTCCCTTGGATCGACCTTGTGCGATACTAGTAGAGACATCAGTTTGTATGGCTGTGTGGGAGTGGGAGAGATTCCCAGTGACGCCGTCCGGTTTGGTCTTCGGTGTCGAGTCAATTGAAGGTTTCTTGCCCTTTTTTGAGGAAGAAGCCGAATACGGTTTTGTCACAGGAAGAGTCGGTTCGTACAATGGCTGGCTAAACGAGTGAATGTAGAATTAACTGGCTGATCGGCGAATGGCCCAAACTCACACATACCTTGCCATTTGCGAGCTCACGTTTGACGTTTGACACCACTTTTCGTCTAGGATTTTACTTGGCGATCTGGTTTGAGGTGGTGCATTTGATGGACCTTCGAAATCCATCATCTGTTTGAGGTAAATAAGAGCTCTGTGACGAATGACTTAATTGCTACCGCGGCGAAGAAGAACGCTTAAGAAGGGACTTACTTATGCATATCCTCAAGATAATGGTTCTGATAGTTTGAGTCTGCATCATTTCCCCAAGCTGCTTCGAAGCACTTCATCTCGTCGATCAGCTGTCTATGTAGTCGTCGAATGTGGATGGCGTGATTGAGGGGGGAACTGAATGACAAGTCAGGAGACGCAGTCCCCTGCGGCTGGGTGGGCTGGGTGGGCATGTTGGAAATATTCGAGAATATACTAGCCGACTCAACGGCGTAGGGAGATGAACAGTCGGAGGTCGAGAGATGGATCCGTAGCAGTTCGTTTCCGGTGGCGTTATATATGAGGATGCCTTAGTACAATGGTAGAAGGCGAATGTGGTTGCTATGCAGATCATGGACCTACAGAATCCCATTGTTCGGCGCTCCTGTTTGTGGTTGTTCGTTCCTCGTGTCAATAATAGAGACTTATTGCAAAAGAGGTTTGATATTCGGAACAGCCACAAGGGAACAAGAAGGCGGCGAGACAAAAGACTTGCTAGAAACGACAGGGTCGCCTCAATAAACTCGGTAAAGAATGGTAGGTCTCAATGGAGTAATAGCAAACATCTAAAGCAAAAGCGAGAAATCTCGTTGTAAATTCATCGCACCGCATCCCAAAATGTCGTCCTTTCGTCTTCTGCAGCTCGAAAATGATGCTGGCGTTTAGCGGCTGAGGCAAGTTGCGATGCTATTTTTATTGTTATCATGCCACTGTCCCGTTTTCGGCAAGTGCAGTTTCTCGTGACAAACCACTTGCGTCACAAGAAATGGGGTGTCACACTCTTCATTAGTATACTTTCCGGTTTCTAACCCGAGTCCACCATAATGAATATATTATATTCGACCATTCTGGGTGCTTAAGGTTTCGTGGGTGCTTTTATCTTATATTTTATGCAGTCATAGGACTGGTCGCAGTAATACGGGACACTCCCGAAAGTTCAATTCAATTTGCATGACCCGAGCGCTGGAACCGGAATGGAACTTCGGCAATCCGTGTTCCGGGATTCTCACAGGGACCAAAATGATTCTCATCGCTCAGGCCACCATAATCTATGAGACCGTATGATTCAAGAAACTCGTGGTTCGATCTCTGCAGGTGTTTGATAGCCATCCTGCTTAGGTAGCAGATACCTTCCACGCAAATCCATGACAAATGTATTTTAGGGATCAGTATCTGAAGGCAGCATAGTGTTTTTCTGTCTCGATCGCAGTGATGGCGTGATCGATCTCATCAAAGAAACTCATGATCAACGAGCACGCCATTGGACCATACGACCTCCCCTCTATGCCAACATATAAGAAACGGCTCCAAATGCGCATGTCACTAGGTAGATACCTTCATTCTCACCACCTCTTTCATCATCTCCCATGGCCAACCCATTCTACAAGCAAGTATTCGACTCAGACCTAACCGACTCATTGTCTCGGCTAATTTCCTGTTTATAGGGAACCTGAGTTTGATACCCTTCAGCTTCACGCAGGCCAGGCTCCTGATAAGACCACGAACGCTCGGGCTGTCCCTGTCTATGCTTCTACTAGTTTCGTCTTCAATGATTCTGCCGTAAGTATACGGGGAACTCTGATCTGCGACAAAGGGATTCACGAATATAATAGCACGGCGCGGATCTCTTTGGATTGAAGTATGCACCTCGTATGCCTTATCATTTGCACAGCTAATCGTTCCGTAGACAGTTTGGCCACATTTATTCACGAATTGGCAATCCTACAGTGGTAAATTTTCTTCGGTATGGAACTTGCTCATGTGATGAAATCTTCTCAAGGATGTCTTCGAAGCGCGTGTTGCCGCGCTGGAGGGTGGCGCTGCTGCTGTCGCGACTTCTTCTGGCCAAGCTGCTCAATTTTTAGCCATCAGTGCCCTTGCCGGAGTTGGCGACAATATCGTTTCCACGTGAGTCAAATATTGATCAAGGGGCTGATCATTTACTGACACCATGAGAAGTTCTTACCTCTATGGTGGTACCTACAACCAATTTAAGGTCACCTTCAAACAGTTCGGCATCAACGTCAAATGGGTCACAGAGCCCAAACCCGAAGCATTCGCTGCCGCCATTGATGAAAAGACAAAAGCTATATTCATTGAGAGTATTGCTAACCCAAGATACGTTGTAAACGATATCCCTGCACTCGCCAAAATTGCGCACGACAATGGCATACCCCTCATTGTCGATAATACTTTCGGGATGGGAGGCTATATCATCAAACCTATTCAACATGGCGCCGATATTGTTGGTAAGGTCGTACATGATCGCTATTTTTCTTTGATTAAAGCAGGGTCTTTTTAGTTCATAGCGCTACCAAGTGGATCGGCGGCCACGGAACCACCATCGCTGGTGTGATTGTTGACTCCGGCAAATTTGATTGGACAAAATCGGGAAAATTCCCTGGTTTCACTGAACCCTCCGAGGGCTACCATGGATTGAAGTTCAGCGAGACTTTCGGCCCTGTTGCCTTTGCAATCAAAGTCCGCACAGAGGTGAGTCTCGAATCCATATTCCTACTGGTCCGCGTTTTCATACTTTTAAATAGCTTCTTCGTGACATTGGTCCGTGCTTGAACCCCTTTGGTGCCTTCCTTCTCCTCCAAGGTCTCGAGACCCTTAGTCTTCGTGGTCAACGCCACAGTGAAAACGCCCTTGCTCTCGCCCAGTGGCTGGAGAAACACCCTAACGTTGCATGGGTCTCGTACCTCGGCCTCAAATCGCACGAATCGCACGAGCTGGCAACCAAATTGCTGAGAGGCAAAGCTTTCGGTGGGGTCTTAAGCTTTGGTGTAAAAGGAGATGCCAAGAAAGCAAGCAAAGTCGTTGATAGCTTGAAGCTTGCCAGCCACCTCGCAAACGTCGGTGATGCCAAGACCCTCGTCATCCACCCCGCAACTACGACTCACGCTCAGCTCACGGAGGAGGAGCAGGCTTCCTCTGGTGTCACCCCAGATCTCATTCGGGTTCGTGATCTTCTGCTTCTTATCACGACCAAAATATTCACGATGCGTATCAAGGTTTCGGCGGGTATTGAGGATATCAGTGATATCCTTGCGGACTTTGACAACGCCATTCGCATCGCTTTTGCAAACTGAATAATCATTGGATAAGATACTACATATGTCGTGAAGTGCCCGATGGATGGTGTTCTGTATTACTATATCTGTAAATTAAAATCACATCCATTCAATGACGCAGCCGTGGGGCACCGGCGGAACCGGCATGCCATTCCGGCCGGGACGACCCAATCGATTCAATCATCAGTACCTCAGCTGGGCAGCAGATATACAAGCGCCTCAGGCTTCACCATGATGTCAGCGAATCTTCGGGGCCTCTCCTTCACCTTAGCATGTCACTTCTTGTCCTTTCCGCTGCAGATGTGCGAGAGGTTATCTCCTCGTTTGGTACCACATTTCTCCAGGCCCTCATGGGTCGTGTTTTCATTGCGATTTCGCAAGCTGGAGAAAAATCTATCTCTAGGATAAGTCCTGATATTCAAACACCACATCGAACGACAATTGACATGACATCTCATACAACGTTGTTCATGCCAGCACGTATATCCTCCTCCCAGTCCTCAGTCGAGGGCACTAGCATCAAGGTCGTCAGTGTACCTCGAAACCAAGGTGATGTTCGTGGTTTACCTGCGACCACGCTTGTAATGAATGAGGACACTGGTGCAGTTGAGGCTGTTGTCAATGCACGAGAGCTTACTTCCTTGCGCAATGCTGCGGGTTCGTCTTTTCGCTGTTTACTTGGAGAATGTTTGACCGACCACTTGGTATAGGGTCCTTACTTTCGGCAACCTTGGTCAGAGTTCACAAACCTGAGCGTATCGTGTTATTCGGCGCTGGAAAACAAGTCGAAAGCCATATCAACTTGTTCCTCAGGCACTACTCAAGCATCAAATCCTGCACCATTGTCAATCGCACTCTCAATGAACGGGCACTGGATCTGTTCAAGTCAGCTACAGCGGCCTTCCCTCGTGTTGTCTTCCACTTATTCCCTCAGCTTGAGCGGGATTCAATTGAAAAAGCCGTTAGAGTAGCCGACATTGTTGTTTGCGCGACACCATCCACATCCCCTCTGTTCCCTCTTCGTGGGTCAGAAACGGGACACATATCATCCTGATTGGGAGCTACAAGCCTTCCATGCAGGAAGCTGAAGAAACGCTGGTCGGGAGGGCAGTCGCAGCGGTCAAGCCCGTCGTTGGCCAGAGGATCAATCAGGCCCTCATCGTCGATTCGCGAACTGCTTGCATGCAGGAGGCCGGGGATTTGCTGAAGGCTGGCGTCGACAGTACTTCGATGTTGGAGATGGGAGAGTTGCTGTTATTAAAGAAACCGCAATCTGAGTTTTCACCGCAACATTCCCCCGCCGAAGAGAAGGATTTGACGAATCTCACGGGTTTCACGGGTCCTATCACTATTTTCAAATCAGTCGGAGTGGGTTTGCAAGATGTGGTGATGGCGAAAGAGGTGGTATCTCACGCGAAGAACATTCCTGGCGCAGGAACCCTGATTGAGCGATACGACACAATGTATTAAACTATTTGCAGTAATTAAAATGGTTATCGATTCAACAATACCAGTCTAGAGCGATCTATAAATTGCGATATCGTTGTTCAGGAATAGCCACCTAGTTACAAAAGGTTAGCTCAAATTCTCTCGAGGAGCTCTATTACATACCGAACAGAAATCTGATTCCCAACAACAGTGCTCAATCAATCTTTGATCAATAAGCGTTGAATCATTCGACTTAGCTCACTTCGACATCAATGCGACGAGATTCTCTCCCCACAGACCAGAATATACACGCTGTACCAAACGAGTTTGATCTTTATTAGGCTATCCGAAGCTGCTCGTCCGATATATAAAACCATGTTAGTCGCAACCCCAATCCCAGCTCTTTCTTACAAATAGTAATAGCCCAGCGAGTTGGTAAGTGGCCTTCCCCGCTCCCGTTTCAAGCTCTTATCTAAGTCGCCCTACAGGAATGGATACCGTTGCTCAGCTAACAAGTAAGGGAATAGTCGACGTTTTGGAGGTGCTTGAACCGAGTGAGTGCCATTTCAATCGTTCGCCAAGTAACTGGCTAACTCCCATTCAGCGGCCACCGCGTTCAAACAAGTCATAGAGAAGAAAGGAGGCCTCAAAGATGTCAAAAGAGAGACCTTCCAGTATGGGAACACAGATCGTCATAAAGTGAGTTGAAGGCACTTGACCAATGAGTTCAAGCTGCGAGATATTGAAACACACACTCTTCAGCTTGATATATACTATCCCTCAAAGTCACAAACCGGAAAAACTCCCATAGTTTTTTGGATCTATGGCGGAGGCTTCGTAACAGGAGAACGCGTACTTGCTCCCCCTTTCGATGTGACATACACGAACGTTGGCGCGTTCTTCGCAGATCAAGGCTTTATCACGGTCATTCCTGACTATCGTCTTGCGTCCGAACCTTGGTCAGCTCAGTACCCCAAACCCGTCGAAGACGTCCGTGACGCCATCACCTGGATTGTATCTCATACTCAAGAACTTACTACCTCCACAACTCCGAACCCTGATACCAATTCGATCTTCCTTATGGGTCATTCCGCGGGGGGAACCCATCTCGGGACCTTGGTTTTCGAACCAGAGGTGATCCCGCCCAACTCCCCTCTTCGATCCCGTATCAAAGGCGTTGCCCTCCTTGCTGGCCTTTACTACAACGACCCCAAGTCTTTGTTTGAACCGGAGATGCAATTGTATTACGGCGACAAACTGGACTCGCATTCCGTCCTGGCATTGGCCAAATCGGCGAAAAGTAAAGGTCTTACAACATTCCCGAAACTCTATTTAGGAGAGGCAGAGTTCGAGCCTGTGGCGTTTAAGGAGATTAGGAAGGTTTTCCAGGGCGAGCTTGAAAAGGTGGTTGGAGCCCCTGTTCCGTTCTATGAGGCGAAAAAGCACAATCATATTAGCATGCCTCATGGGCTTTGGACCGGACAGGATGAAGAATGGGCATTGGACATATCAAAGTGGATTCGAGAGAACTTATGAGACCAATTTAGTGTACATGAAGCAAGAAATGAATGAGAAACTCCCATTACACACATGTACATCATATGAGCTCTCCCCTTCGAGTGATATCAGCTGTAAGTCTCGCCCAGATCAGCGGTCAGCTTCCTTGCCTCATTTCCGTTCAAGTCATGAATTTCAGTGGTCCTGTGAGGGACGGGAAAATTCTACGAGCGATTGATACATATATTTCTTTTTACTACATTCAATGTCCTTACCGCAATTTCTCAGCTCATTTACTATTCTTAGTTCATGGTACTAAGGATTGTCAAGATCTAAAGTCCGCCCCCGGTCGCTATGTATGACATAAAGTGCCCAAACAGTAGGGGCAATTTGTATCAAGATTTTCAATACCACGATGCTAGTGACCTACGAATATTATTTGATTCACTCACGGTTACTACTTATGTTCTGATTCCCGTCAGTGACTTGCTTCTTCGAACTATGGTTGGTAAGAGGACGAGTTGAAGACTTCAAGTAGTAATGCTGCATTGGAACCACTAATGCTCGAGACCCTAGTACCATTGCGCTGAGTTATGATTCCAATTGTGAGATTCACGCAAATCCTGCAACAATGGAGCGCCCATGGACAATGTCGATCTTGCGAGTCACTTGTGGCCACCCTAATCGATATTCATCGATCACTAGTAATGTGTCCGGTGTCATTATACTTGAACGCTGAAGCGCTGAACGTTGGACGTCGGACTTTAAACGTTGAAACTTGTTGGACGTTGGCCGGGATGATTGATGTCGATGATGCATTGATGTCAGAGTCTCAATCGATCAACCTCCGCTAGCTCAAGTTCTATTTCAATATATAGTTTAAATAATCGGTGAGGATACCAGCAGGGTTCTGTACTGCTTCGTCACTTGGGCACTCTTTCCCCTGTTCATGCCGGCGATTCTTCACTTGTCAGCTCTCATGATAGGTCATACCGCCTTCTATTTGAAGAGGCACCCTCAGCCCAACCCGCACAGAGCTTCGGCCTTCGACCGGGAAGGAACCTGGAACACTGGCAAATCTTCATCTCATCAGACTTCCATGAATCTCAAACAAATACCGCCAACAATACAAGATGATGCTATCTCCTTCAAAGATGTATCGTGAGTCTTTGCTGCTGATATGAAAAAGCCCAACCCGCTTTCCATCATCATCATTGTTCTCCACAACAGATAATGATGCATCGCCACCTGTATGTATGGCTTCTATATCTTATCTCCGAAGTCCGAAGCATCATTGTCAGGCAGGGTTCACAGCGCTTTCAGAATGCTGTTGAGCCTTACATATATATATCGTACAAAAAGCCCACTGCTGGCTTGCAACGGTGAACCAGCGTTCGAGTTGGCTCCCTTTACTCTGACATCTATATTTGCACATTGACCACTATGAACTCAGAAGTCAGCAGTGAGTTATCGCAAAAAATCTTCTCAAAGTATGCCTTCAAGTCATTATTCTGTTGTCTTGAGTTCATGGATTTGAATACAGGTCAGGTCCTCCCGTACGTTCTCCCAGAATTGAACTGTTGGCTGAAAAACTCATGTCTCCAGTTAATCGGAATCATCTTCAATTGGTGGCTCTATGGTGTTCTTCTCATGCAATATTGTACGTTCCATACTATTTGTTCACCTAGCCCGCTTATCCGATTCTATTCCAGTTATGTACATTCGTTACCCTAAGTACAATGTCCCTAAATATGTTGGAGGAATTGGTACGCTCTTATAGATCCCCCCGACAGCGTGCGTCGACCTAATTACTACCCAGTTCATCTTCTGCTTGTCCTCAATACGGTTCAGACCGTCATGACAATGGTTGATGCGTTCCAATGGTTCGTCTACTTGAACTTCGGGGACTATGGTGCACTCTTCGAAGTCGGTACCGCAAGCATAAACTCGCCATTCATGGACGGCGTAATTGCGCTCATCGTGCAGCTTGTTTATGCTTGGCGAATACGATCCTTGAGCGGGTGGATAGTGATTCCATGTTTGATTGCCTTTGTGCGTATTCTTTTTGGTGTGTATATATTGGGTCAGGGTCTTACGGAATATTTAGGTTGCTCTTGTAGGTGGTGTGAGTGGAATGCTAACTGGCATCTACGTACGTTTGAAAAGAGTTTGGTTGGTTAATTGAGATCTGACTATACAATAGGGTCAAATAGTGCCACAGGCAGAACTCCGAGTCCGCCTACCAGCCCTGGTTCGTTCGTCGACCATAGCCGAGAGCCCCAAGCTCATCGGACTTCATTTTTCAGCTCTGGTTATGGTCGAATGTTGTTACCGACATATTCATCGCTGTATCGACGTCGTATCCGGTGAGAGCAATAAAGGCTGTTTGAATGTGTCTATGTTAACCAGATCTGTTTCTTCTTTGGCTGGGGAAGCTTGCGAAGTTTATAAAAAAAGCAAAAGCCAAGACTGTCCTGGTGACCATGAAAAGGGGTTTCGTCATCACTCTTGGAACAAACTTGCTAACGAGTATGTTTTCCCTTATTGGACGGTGCCTTTTTACTTCTTCTCCTGGTTGACGCGGCATTCCAGCTGTAATTGCAATGCTCACAGCACTTGCGCTCATAGTAGAGCCATTAGCACCACCTGTAAAGTCCTTTTGGCTACTATACATGTTCTCTGATTGCTTAACGGAGCACAGTTTACCAATATTCATCTAGCCGGGTGAGCATTACTCAAATTCGTATGAACTATGGTTGACAGTCTCGGTAGAGGATACATTCTTGGGAAACTGTTCGTACGGTTCTGTTCTCTGTAATTGGACATTGGCTCACTAGGCTATAGCTACAGCAACTGTTTCATGGTCTACATCAGCCACCATATCTATTACCCTGGATCATCTGAACACAATACAGGAGTCACGAATCTGTTGTCGATAGAGGAAGGCAGTATCTTGGCCCAAGGGCCAGTCGGGTCGACCATGATGGCTCCGGCAACTTCAAGTTCGACGTCACAAAGGTGGCTGGCAGCACCCCCATTGGGAAAACCCTGGTCCGGCCCACCTTGGTGACATGGCGGCCTAGAAGCGGGTAACTTCAATACAACATCATGTGGAGAGACGAAATCCTCTCCAACAACTTGCCAAGCTGGGATTTGGGGGTATGTTTGTAATATATTTCTTCTGTGTGGTAGCCCCGACATAACTGTTCGGTGTTGCTATCGTACGGGAGAACCAAAGCTGAGCCAACAAAAAAAAAGATCAATTAGGCACGACTCGATAGGGTACATAGTACTAAGGTCTATGAAATTGGAGCTGATATACAAGCGCGCTGTACAATAGGTCAGCGAATCAATGGTTGTGATGCACATAGCATTTCCAGCATAGTGAGTATGATCGTAAAATCTTGCCATGAGGCCTCACGAATCTAGCAAGTGCAACCATTGTCTTGAGGCTGAGGATTATGTGGGCACTGCCTGGCCGCATTCCCGCCTCGACCGCCACCCGTACTCTGCTTCCTGGTGTGTCCATGGTCTTTCAACGACCTCCCTAAGCACTTCTGCGACCCCGACAGCAGTCTTGGCAGACACTTCAATGAAAAGAGAGTTCATCAGCTCTCCAAATTGTTGGCTTTCTACGACGGCAACCTGTCGAGAAAACCTGTTAACAGGATAGTGATATCTTGTTGGACAAAAGTTCCATGGTTCAGTCCAGGTTCGAACTGGAGACCTTCTGTGCACAACAATGTAAGACAGAAATCATAACCACTAGACCACTGAACCAATCATTGAATGGATACTTGAGTACACTCCAACAATTCAAAGAAGTGTAAAAAGTCACTGAACAATCCTTCAGTGTTCTCAAACAGATTTACGTATCATCTTATGCCTTATAATCAAAACAAATGATATATTGCACTGTTATAAACTTCAAAGTCCCTAAGAAATGTATGAATAAGTACTGCCAGGTATATATCGGAAACAAGGGCAGAAGCATATATCATAAAGGCCAGGAGGAAAAGGAACGGAAAAGGTAGAGCTGTATCTGACAAAAAAAAGAATAAGGGAAATCCAGTACACCAGTCAAAACCGGAAGATATAAGTACACTAGGTATTGAAACCGGAGGGATAAAAGCAGTAGCAGTACAGGTGTATTCATTGTACAATCATGCTCTCCAAGAAAACATGCATCTCCTGCATTGAAGGACGCAACGGACCTTCTTCATTCCAGCATCGATCAAGCATCACCCAGAACGACGAGACAGATCGAAGTACCATGCCACTGACCACGAGAGAGACTCCTCGGGTCGGCTTAATTCCCCGCAAAATGTCAACAGTCACAGAGTGATCATTACTACGATGGGCGTAAGGGAGCTGGCCAGTAGCAACCTTTTTTATCGGTTTAGTCTTACATTCCACAGAGAAATTCAAACGGGCGCACCTCCAGACAGACGGATCCAAAGGCATAAACATCGCTGTATGTGGTGATCGGTGGAGTGCGCCCATCGTCTTCAACGAGTACCTGAATGAGCTCGGGCGCCATCCATCTTGTGGACCCGGCAAAGAAAGAAGTCCCATTTTTGTTATCGGTCTTCGTTATAGCTTCTTCCATGGCCTTGGAGAGGCCGAAGTCGCTGATGATAGCGCACCCGTTGTCATCAATTAAAATATTTCCCTGCGGGATAGGTAACGTTGGAGGGGGGAGAGAAACGAACTGTTTGATAAACTCACGCCTTTCAGATCTCCATGAATAATGACAGGCTTGAAATTGTGCAAGTAGGCAATTCCGGAAGCCACTTGGATCAACTATCCCATATACCCAGTAAGGTCCGGGAGGTAAAGAAAAAAGTAGCTAGAATAATTACCAGCTTGAGCCTGTTCGCCTGAGGGTTGCGCTTCACATATTCACAGATGGTCCCGTTATCGTACCACAGTGATACCATGCCAATGCTATGGGGAGATTGAACGATGCCAAACAGCTGATTGATGTTGCGATGGCATAACTTATGCCAGGCGAGGACCTCGGATTGCAAACGCTGAAACAATGATAAATGGATGAGCAGATGATCCAACAAAGTCAAGTCTTTCTCACCTTTAGGAGTTTATCCCGGATGTTTTGAGCCATGATTTGGCGCAAGAACTTGATGGCAACCTATATGGCGAAATATTTAAGTACAGGCGTTCAACACTGCCAGCACGAGACTCACAAATCTAGTGCGCTTTTCAACGGGATCATTCCACTTAGCCTTCCAGACGTCCGAGAACGACCCGTGCGCAACTGCAGAATTTCCGACCATTTTGACTTGATCAGTCAAGTCCGTAAGTACAACGGAGGGTCGTAGCACTAGCGTCTTTGTCACAGTCTCCTGCAAGAATTTTTGCCTGCACCGCTGCTTCAGCCGACTGTAATCTTGGTGTTCCTGAATCCAGCGGAACTCGTCATACGATGAAATAGAGAGAGCCACAGTACGCAGTGATGAAAAGTGAAGATAGTTTGGGTAGGTTTGCAATATCATAGCGTTTCGCAAATGTACGTCGAGGGCTGACTCTATCCCAACATCGACCCATATGGTGTGGTGGATGGGCTGTGCGTAGGTAGGATTTGATGGGTAGCAGCCATTCGCAGTACCGAGTATGTATATTGATAGGGTTGGAAATATAGGGAAAAATAGGTCGCAGCAAGTCCTAAGAGAGCGATGAGCGAAACGAATAGATAGGGTGCGAAAATGAGTCTTACGGATCCTCTTCAAAACCTTCATCCAGCGTTCCAAAGACACAATCAGGAAGCATGTACTCCTGATCCTCTGACGCGACCCCTAGGCAGACCTCGGCACCACATAGGCGCCAGCAATACAGTTCCATGACGTCCTTGAATTCACTAAAGGCTGAGCCAACACCATAACCGTTGTTTTCCGGGCGAATATGGGGAGCATCAATGTCGGCGGAGGTATGTTTGAGAAAAGAGGTGAATTGTCGCAAAATAAATCGCTTGCGGACTCTCACGAAGAGAGGCCGATAGGCAGGATAGACGCTCCCCTCGTAAGGCTTTTCTTGTTCAGCTTCTCGTAGCGAAGCAACTGTCTTCGCATATCCCGCGCTGTTGCGAAATCGTATGGTGAGGTACTTCCGTATAGCCTCGACCTCTGAACGATCCAGCGAGATTTTGCGGGGAGGCTCCTCGGCATCTAACCAGACAGTGCGATGAAGGATATCAGTGAAAACGACTTCGCTCTTGCGCTCCAAAAGCAAAAGCTCTTCACTAGCTTGTTCGTAAATCTTGATGGTCTCTGGATCGAGATCATCAGAGTAGATGTCTTGAAAGATGGGGCGCGACGTGATGGGAGCTTGATAAAGTTCCGTGAGCTCGTTATCGTAGACGTCATATTTATGGATTCGGGGACTCGGAGACGAATTAATATCCTGAGTCAAGCTGGGGTATTGTCAAAGCTAATCAGTATCGCGTCAAGCGATAAAAGGGTGCAACCATACCCATGCGACAACCAAAACCTCCACAAAAATTGTGGGGTATAGGCCGGCAAACGGATGGTCATACTAGGAAGTTTGAGGCTTCAGCCACGGGTGACGTACAGAAAACATGGAGCATACCAGACCAGAGTTAAGACGTGACAGTTGAAACTTCAACCAGTCTTTGGAATCCACTGTGCATACCTCGAAGGATCGGGTGAGCAAGCGAGCGCAAATGCGACGTGAGAATATGGCTGTGCCCAGCGTCAACTTGGCAACAACACGTTCTGGGGTACCAACTAAGAGCACTGCGCAAAGTAGGGACCAGACAGATACGCTGCGAGCTGGGAAAGCCGCTGTCAAAGGGGGAGGGGGGAGAAGCTCAACTATAATCAACGCTGTTTCAATTTGGGAGTCCCGGGTCTATATGGGCAGAATTGATTCCCCTTGCGTCATTTCCATAGCCATCGGAACTGGTAACCCTGTGAAGACAGGAAATTGACGACAGTGATTGGAGCAGAACTGAATATGAATACTTCGTGAAGGTTCCGGAGATTTGCTCTCATAAGGCAGGTGTATGGCACTCGGCCAATCCGGCCACTCAAGTGCGATGCCTGTTCGACGGCAAAGTCACCCGAGGATGCACCACGAAAACATGAGCCTATACTCCAACATTGGTCTGGGCCTAGGGACTTCCTGGACTTTTTTTTGTTTTTTTTTGTTTTTTTGTTTTTTTTTTTTTGGGGGGGGGGGGTTCGTAAAGGAAAGTAGCCAAACCACCCGCCGCTATGCCTAATTGACGGAGTATGGATGTGAAAGGAGGGAAGGATAAACAGTTTCAACATACACCCTATAGATTCAAGACTACCACACCTAGGAAATTTCCCTGGGTTAGAACGTGGTAGCGAGGTTGGATATAAGTCTTGAGGCTTGCCATGCTATGATGATGCATGATTGGCTTGATATACCAAAGTGACGTCATTGTTTGGTTCTGCTCTAGTGATTCAGGCGGGAAACTGAGGCCGTGCTAGTGGTATCCCAAGTATGACGACACATGTATTAGCCAGAGATCAGGTGGTTATCTCAAAAACAGATCATGAGCTTTCTATGCTCATGATCGACTGAGTGACTCGTTTGATTTCTGATATCTAATCTTGCGCGAGACGATGTATCCCAATCACGATTGTCACATTACGATACCTCTGCAATGTTTGAATCGAGATTTGCATGTCTAGATATCCACTAACACTGTTGAGAGATAATTGTAGTAGTACCCCAAACTGCGTATTCATGGCGATCGGTGGTGCTGATTCAGTGAATTCCATCATCCAGAGGTTTCGGAACGTTCAACAAGCCATCGAGGCTCCGAGCAGTACACTTGGTACTGCTAGTGTTATAGCAACAGACGAGGGAATCGTTGGGATAAAAATGAAACTGAGAGGAGAGTGGTCACTCCAACGGTGATCCTGGGGAATCAAAACCCATAAGATGCAGAAGGCTAAACGCACGAGCTCACAAATAGCATTGCTGCCCCCCTTGAAGAATCGCACGCGACAAGTGAGGGAGTGCTTTCCCAGTTAGTACAGTGTCCCACTTGGTATTTGACTCGTTTGCACCAGATGAACCGGGTCGTGAGCTGACGGTTTTGTAAGAGATCGCTAGGAAATTGAATTGTCGTAGAGAAGGAGAATAAATCCTGTTCTCCCAACATGTGGTTGAATTTCCGTGTCCCACCTGTATCGGATTCCAGGAACGAACATGGGCTGCACATCGAAGGGAACCGCCAATTGGAGTGCGACGTGGGTGATCCAAAAGGCAGAAAAAGACCATCGAACCCAGCGAGTATCGCTAAATACAGCGTGGACTCGCCGAAGAAATAAGAAGGTTGTCGAGATGACGGTAATGACCGCGAAAAAGAGAGAAAGTGTAGGAGGAAGGCGAGTAGGAAGGCGAGTCGACGGAAAAGCTAACTTCCAATGAGCGACGAAAGTATGGTAGGGCTACCAACTTCTTTCCAAGACGCTGGGCAAGACGTATCCTGTAGCAAAAAGCCTGAAAAGCTATTAGGTTCATACCTTAAAATCTTGTTATCAAGGTTAGTTAGTTACCTCGAGAGTACAAAGGATGCGACGATACACTGGAATGAACTATGCCTCACGATCTGCCAGTCCTTCTGTATATAAATACCACCATCTGTAAAATCGATTACCGATGTGAGCGTCAATTTGCAGGGTCAAAAAGAAAAGTACTTTACCCCACAGCTAACCAGAGCGACGTTTCTGGATACCTCACAGTCTTTAGCATTTCTGGGAGAGAGATGCTTGAGATAAACGTTCGGGTGAGGAAAGGTGGAACCTGGGGGACACTGTCATATGAACATGGGGAAAGTCCAGGGGGAAGCGGGGTTCTTTTGAGGGCTCTGTCAACAATCAACTAACCTAGCTCGATTTCCACACAGATCTGGGTTCTCACAATTTGAATTGACACAAATAGAAAGCTTAATGCATGCTGCCTCGGCAGCACAAAACTTGTGCAAAGCCGATTGAGGCGACCCTGCGCATTGACGGTAAAGTTGAACGATTGACCCTGGAAATTGCTCCCGAGGTTGAGTCCAAGTTCATGTGCCCATCACCGCAGGGAGAGATACTAGGTGCGTGTTCAATCGTAAAATGGGGATTTATAGACAAAAGGAAGGTCCTCCATCCTCGAGGTATTTATATAAAACAAAATGCAAGTACTACTGCAGTATGCTGGGAGGCTGATGTCCGTTTGGATACGTAAACCGAGAGGGATCCGGCCGGGGGTCTAATACATGTGTGTGGCTTCTCTTCGATTCTCGGTCGATAGTTGTGACCAACTGCTCGGTTCCTTTAATGCTGATGATGACCAGCTCAAGGCAAGATTTCGAAGGCACTGTGAACTTTGATGCTTTCTCATCAGAAATTTGTTGAGTAAGTCCTTTTTGTGTGGCAGTTAATCGAGAAGAGCCGAGTTAGTTACGCTTTAAAGTTTATGGTGTGTACGGAATCCGTGACACATCAGGAAATGTCCAAATATCACCAAATAACGCGTTCATAAATTCCTTCCGCGCTATCCCTGATGACTTTTTTTCCCTCAACTTACGAGTGACTTAGCAGTCTGCAATATGGTTGCCCTTGTTCAGCGCCCCGCCCCCGATTTTAAGGCCGAAGCTGTCGTCGAAAGTGACTTCAAGGAGGTCTCTTTATCTGGTTTCCTGGGCCAATGGTACGCGGTAGTCATTCTCCCCCCACTCTAGATGCGACTCACATGCCGTTTCCAGGGTTGTTCTTCTGTTCTACCCTATGTGAGTCCTTTTTCCAACATGATGTAGCCTACGGCAAGCTGATGAGAATTTAAAGGGATTTCACGTTTGTTTGCCCGACGTGAGTATCTTTATATATTCGAGTCCAGAGTATTCATCTATGACAAGTGAAATTCTGGCGTTTAACGATGCTCTCCCACAATTCAAAGCTTTGAATACCACCATTCTTGGTATGTCTCGGGTTTCTATCGTCGTAGCGATACTTATTGGAATTATGCTAGGCATTTCGACCGACTCGAAGTTCTCTCACTTTGCATGGGCTAATCAAAGTCGCAAGGAGGGTGGACTTGGCCCCAACCTCAATCTTCCTCTTGTCGCCGACAGAAGCATGCAAATTGCTCGCGACTATGGCGTTCTTCTAGAAGATGAGGGCATTGCTCTTCGCGGCCTCTTCATTATCGACCCTAAGGGTACACTGAGGTATGTCATTTATATTTTATATTTAGAAATTTAGAAGGCTCATCAATATCAATGTTCCGTTGATGCTATTTCAGGCAAATCACCGTCAATGATCTACCAGTGGGGCGTTCGGTCGACGAGACTTTACGCTTGATCCAAGCATTTCAGTTCACCGTACGTCACTTTGATGGAAAATTATATTCACCGCAATCTCATATATCACTATCAGGATAAACACGGTGAGGTTTGCCCTGCTAACTGGACTGAAGGTTCGAAGACCATCAAGCCTAACCCCTCTGAGAGCCTCGAATATTTCTCCGCTATGAATACCAATGGAACCAATGGCCATACCAACGGTCATACTAACAAGCGCCCTCGGACCGATTAAACGTGCTGCAGTGTGGTTCAATCAATCATTCCTAGATCTCTCTACGTGGAGCTACTTATATTTTCTACTATTCCTTATACACGTTAATTGCTTTCATCGCCGTGCATAGATACTTCAAGGTTTACCACCGTCCATATGGAATCAAATAATTTTTTGAGCTGCCCCTTTATCATGATCCATGATGTGTGACCGCTTACGATGCGTGAACTTAGCTATCCAATAATTGATGTGTCCTGATCAACCGTCCTGGTTAGTATGTCAATATAGCGACATCTAATTGCAGCTTTTGGAATGGTTCTCTTGAAACCTTGGATTTGGGGATCCTGGGCTTGGCTGCTATGTTGCAGTAGATATTACCTTCTACCAGTCAACCCAAGAACGGAGATGGACGTGCTCAGTCGGTATGCACAAGTTGTTACACTTTGAGCTTAAAGCTTAGCTGGCATCAGGTGAGAGTTTTCCATCCAAACCCACGATATAGCGATTCTCCGCCTCGCGAGCGTCTTCGCATCTCTCATTCAACTCCTCTCGTGATTACTAATAGCAGCATGCCAAGAACTCTAAGACGACGAGGCCAACAGACGAATAAAAATGCGACAGAGCGACAGAGGCTTCAGCCTTATGAAGGAAATGAACCCAAGCTCCTTGTAGCCATCGACATTGGGACCACATTCTCGGCTGCCTCATTCTGCCTCCTGAAACCTCGTGCCTCACCCTCCCTAGAAGATGTGCACCACATTCACCATATTCTGTCTAAACCCACCTGACTGATCATGATTCTCTTTTCTAGGTTCAAAACTGGCCAGGCCAGGTGAGAAGTGCCCTCAACGTCTCCCAGACAAAAACCAACTATCACTCAGTTTCAATCGGACACGAAAATTCCAAGCGTCATTTACTATGATCATGATGGAAAGCCCCAGATATGGGGTGCACAAACTCTCAACGATGTGAGACCGAGGATTTTCTCGTTCAAGTGATTAATTACCGATTTACCTAGGATTACATTACGCAAGCAGAAGAGAACAAGTGGACGAAAGTTGAATGGTATGCATTTCCGCATCAATCCTTGTTTGACTGTAGACTCAAGCAGCCCGCGATTTCAGGTTCAAATTGGCTCTCCGCCCAACGACTGGGTCATCCGAAGAGAGCTTTTCCTTCACGATTCCACGGCTTGGCTATGATCTTCCCACTCTGCCGATTCTCCTTCCAATCGAGAAGGTTTATACAGATTTCTTACGCCTCATATTTGGTCACACGAAGGAGTACTTTTGTAAACATCACGCTTCTGGTAGAGAGATCTGGGAGAAATGCTTCCCAACGATGGAATTCGTCCTGTCTCTTCCGTGTGGCTGGGAGATAAAGCAACAGTTCCAGATTCGCAGTGCTGCTATTGCGGCAGGATTTATTGACGTTCCTAGCAATGGTAGCAGCAGTGAACAAGAGGGAATGCGGAGGATACGTTTTGTTTCAGAGGCGGAGGTTCGTGTTCCTTCCTACATTTGTGTTCGCCCCTTTGACTGAGTAACTTCAGGCGGCAATGATTTATGCCGCTCAAAGTGGCCGAATCGATCCATGGCTTCGGGTATGTCAATAAACTCCTTTAACTCCCTTCGACTCCTCAATCCGATCTCTTGAAGACTGGAGAAGACATAATTCTTTGCGATGTCGGCGGTAAGTAGGTACCTTGGATGGTGGCTAGGCTCTGCTCATCGTGGTGGTTCGGTTCTTAGGAGGAACAATAGACATCACGTAAGTGTGTATTCAAAGCTCACGGCTTGGATCCAACCAAAACCACAGGGCATACACGGTGAAGAATGAGGATCCTCTTCAATTCAGGGAAAAAATGGCATCCCAATGTAAGCCCTCGTATGCTGCATGTTACATGATTGTTGACTCAACACTGGGATCTCCAGGTATCGTAGCGGGTGCGGTTGTCGTTAACCAGGAAGCCAGACGATATTTCTCCGGTATGTCAATTGGAATACAAATACATATAACACAAATACTCATCTGACCATGGTATGATCAACAGATCGTCTCCGCGGCTCACCTTGGGACACTCCACAAAAGATCGAGTACCTGCTGACCTCCTTCGAGAATGGGATCAAAAGAACGGTAACTTGTATACAATAAATAGAAACCTCGATTGATCGCGCTAAAAGCTACTGATTAGCTGAACAATGTGAGCTCTGAACTTGGCGTCGGCCGAACTCAAGGCTGGGAAAACATTCCCGAAGCAGGGATTCGCAACGGGAGATTCTACATACCTGGGTAATCGCTGTTTGTTGACTCATGCATGTATTTCGAACCGTTGACCCACCGTCAGTGCCAAAGCTGCAAGTTTCTTTGAGCCTCCGTTGAATGCAATCAAGACAGGCATAAAGCGTGTTATCGAGGCCGAACGTTCAATCAAGGTAGCTTATACCTTCATGGTGATCGTATCCTGTGAAAGTCTGACGTTCTACAAACAGAAGATCGTTATTGTTGGAGGTCTAATGAACAATAGCTACGCCTTTCAACAGCTCGAGGTCTGGGGCCATTCTCAGAATATCACGCTTAGCAAGCCTGATGGACATATGGCCAAATGTGTTTCGCATGGCGCCCTCTTGTGGTTCCTCTTAAAGCCTGTGACATCTCATGTTGCCAGATTTCACTATGGGACCAATATAGCTCTTCCGCTTGCAGAGTGCGAGGGTGAACTATCAGGGAGAAATGTATCCCTCAGGGCCGACGGCGTGCAAGTTGTGCAGGGTATCTGGCACACTATTGTGGCAATGGTAAGAACATAGACACCCTTTGAACCGCCTTTCTTTATCTTGGCTTATGCCAAACGTGATACAGGAATCCCACCTAGGAACCGACACCCCGGTAGTTTCGGAGTACTATAGAATCATGAGCGAGGAGGAAATCCAGAGATCCTCGAATTATCACGAGAAAATTTACATTTGCCGGAGCAAGAATCGACCGCACTTCACGACCGTAGCTAAGTCTGATGGTAAGCTATTGTATCACTTTCTGGCTAGGCATAGGGTTTGACGTTCCCAAAGGTAACCTGGAAACTCCTCGCGACAACGTCGAACAATGCTGTTCTGTCGTGGTTGACCTAAAAAGCATATTTGACGATGCACCGTTTATAGAAAACACGCGTGGAGGAGAAAGATATAAGGTCCTCGATGTAAGTTATTAGTTCACCACACGTTTTTAGGCTACACACTGAAATTTATTTGTATGGGATGCTCGCAGTTCGGCATATGCATTGTATTTGATGGCATGAACCTGAAGGCTTATACAAAGTGGTCGTCGAAGGTCCGCATCTGCGTTTTGCCTTTCACTTTGGAATCAGTGGTTGATTTCTGGTGTAGAAAAGAACTAAACGAGGAGAGGCAATCATTCTACCCGCTTCTGCATAACTGCACTTCGCAAATCCAGTGCTGTTGCGGATTCACGCAGCCAGCGTTAGTTTAAAACATTCTATCCTTCTTGTCTCCATCTCCTATCCAAGAGGTTTCGCCATTGTCCTTATTGTATCTCGCCATGTATTTCTTGGTTCTGAGAGCAACCCAAAAAATAGAAATATTCGGATAAAGCTAAATCATACCAATAACTCCAAACATGATGCCAACTTCCTGCTTGTTATTAGTTGGAGAGGTCACTGGCCATATACACGCTCAGAGGACGTCTGTCATGGATGTTTTTTGAAAACAAAGCTGTTGATTGCAAGACGAACAAAGACGCCACTATCAAAACTCCTTCACGAACGAGTCGGGATGATCCCAGCGGCCACGCTCGGCTGAATATAGACCTTTTGAGAGCTTGGATCTTCCGTCTCGCCAACCAAGCCAAACCCGACATTTCCTAAAACCCTCAATTGTCTCCTATTTCGCTTTGAAGTAAGTTCAGGCTTGAAGTCGAATATATGTGCCGTCGTTATGGCGTCATGGGCGACGTGCAGGAGCCTAGGCAAGCAAATGAGTTCTAGCCGCTCCGACATAACCTTTGTCTGGTAGGTAGTCGTGATTGTGTACGCGGAGTAAATGATGTCACGAAGATGAGATAATGGGTTAAAAATGGTACGTCTGATGAGCTTCGTTTGGCGCTTAGGGCGAACCAGGATATGGAGCAAACATTCATTGATTTCGTTGAACAGCTGCTTGGCTAGGTTATTAAAAATATTCTTTTGTGTTTCCGGGATGGTGCTGTACGCCGTGCTTCGCCACCACTGAGCGGCTTGGAAAGGCACTGTTTATTTATTTATTTTTACAATGAGTACAATTCTGGAGATATGGGCCTAGTCATTGTTAGACATACCATTCCTCTCAACACATTCCAATAGTGGTTTTATTGATGCATATTTTTTGCCCTGGCAAAATCCGACCCTTTGTCCCACCACATGGTCGTAGACGAAGTTGAGAATGATATTGTGTAAAAAAGCATCCAGTATCTTATCGCGCACGTCACGGTCTTTGACCTGTTCTGGACCTTGTAGGATAAGAACTGCCAACGGAGAAACCTCATCACTGAACTCGATATCGACCTGTGTCAGAGTTTCATACTCCACTAGCGAGTTCTTGTGGATAAGTTGATACACAATGTCGCTGATGGCGGCATTGAGGTTCTCGACATCGTGGCAGATTTCACTGATAGACACTTTGTCGCAGGTGCTGAACAGTGGTCTAGAGTCCAACGGGGGAGCATTGGCATTGCTTTCACTGGATGCCGGTATCGGCGTCAACAGTAGTTCCGAGCTGCTTGATATGCTTGAGATTGGGTCAGATCCTTGCGTTATTTTACGGCTGGCAGTCACGAAAGGCGGTATTTCGACTTCAACGACTATGCCTCTGGTTGCCCTGCTAGCATGAAGACGGGGGCTTCGACGATACGTCCGTTCCTGAATGTGCGCTCGGGAGGGTAGTAGTTGGCCGGGAGCCATGCCTTTGTCTCCGGTTGTCGCGTTGACTGAGGATCGAATGTGGCTCACTGGCGCCCTACAATGGGAGGTTCAGCAGTGTTAGTCATATTTTTGAAGAGGCTCAGCAATAATAAGCCCACAGATCCGGGTCAGTGTCTGTTTCTATCTCGAGAGATTGTTCTGGGCTCTCAATTCTCCGTGTAACGCGAGGCATGGGAGAGTAAAAACAGAAGGTATGAAAGTGAGGGGGATGGTGGTCGCTAAACCTTGCTGTTAAAATTTTTTTGTTGATGCTATTTGAGTGATCACGAAACTCCGTTAGAAGGAAATGGTGTTCCGAATTCGTATTCAGCCTTGAGATTAATAAGATTAGTCTTTGAACGGGTTGGGATTGAGCAGGGGAGGCCCATTTTGACTAGTAGTTGACTGCTAGAGCCCCACCCCACGTTCACTCAGGACGTGTCGAAGACCACCCAATATGAGACACCGTCTTGTTCAACCCAGCGCAATGATCATCACTTTCCACTCCCTTTCTCCCGGAAGTTCCTTGAGTCCAGCGAGCTACTATATAACCCCAGGCGCCCGAATTGGGTTTTCACACTTTAGTCACATTTGATCAAATACCATTGTAACAATCATTGAATCTCATGTTTACAAGGAGCTAGTTGGCACGAAATTATTCGGGCTCGTGTTCTAACCAATTCGACAACTCACAGGTGCTTAGAAATGTGGATCAGACTGACAATGGCCGATCATGCCTTGACATACCGACCAGCACGATGCCAGAAAAGGTTTTCGTCTGGTTCTCCTTCCTTTCCCCATACACTCCTCTCCTTCCAAATGTTCTCTCCACCTCTCCCCTGTACCTCCTCAATGTAGAGATGTGTCGGCCGATCCATCCTACATCCATCGAGCCAAAAAGCCCATAAAGGCGCCCAAAAATGTTGCCACCACGCGACGTCCTTACGAGGGCTCAAGACGTGCTCGTAAAACAACAGTGCTCCTCCTGGCTTGAGAACATCGAGTACGAGGTTCGTGATGGTAGCCTGAGGCTCGGGTACTGAGCAGAGAGTGAGGATTGAGACGATAGTATCGACTTGAATATTGTTAAGAGAGGAGAGAATGCTAGAGGTATCCTCTGCCCCGCAAGAAAGAATCACAAGTGTCCCATCGGATTCCGTGTATCCGGCTTGGGATGCAATGACTCGAAGTTGATCGTGCATTTGAACATTAGGTTCCAAAGCGACATACTTCGTCACTTTGGAATGGTCTAGATAGTTTACTGTATGACCGTAGCCTAACAATACCGAGTCAATTCCCATTTCAAGTGTAGAACCTCAGTTGATTCATACCTGCACCGAGATCGAGGACCACACCAGTGGCGTGCGGAGTAATAACTTGCTTCTTGACAGGTCGTCCGTTCTCGTCTACTCCCATCCCAAAAACGACCCAAAGATGGCCCATGAATGTCCGCGAAAGTGCCTGAGGGTGAAGCAGTAAAAATGGGTTCTGCCATATTGATTGGATCGTTGGCCAGAGGGCAGTTTGTATAACAAAACGGAGGTCAAGGAAGAGAGCAAAAGCCGCAGAAAGCTTCATGGCGCGGGATTGTGGTAGTAGGCAGTCAAGGCTCTACAAATAGGTCTGCACGGCGTCTTGTGCATGTTTTCTTTGGAATCAAGCGCTCTCGGTTTGTCCACGATTCACGGCACCGGGCAGATTGATTAACGCCCGATCTCACGAAGTGATGGTGATGACAAACTGATGACAAACTCTGCTTCCGTGAGAACATTGCGGAGTGAGAGGCTCGGCCCGCCACGTGACAAGCGCCGGAGGGAATTGAATTTGTGTGGGAAAAAGCGACCATGCTATTTGCTTGTGTTCTGGTCTTGCATCCAACTTGCAGTACGGAATCCCCTAACCGACCCCTCCTTCCTTTCTGTATAATATCTGCATTGTTCAGGTCAGTTTCCCTCTTTTATGTACCCTGAAATGTTTCTGAACTGGTTTGACCACTGCGGTGGCTCCACTTTTATTTTACTTAGGTCTGCTGGGTCGTGTGGAGACTGCGTATCGCTGCACTGCTATAGTTGAGAGTCAAAGATACGAATACAGATACCCACGAAGGCGGAATATAATAGACAGTTACATCTCTGAATAATACTTACGCCAGGCTTTCAAGGTGTGTCTAATTTCTCTGGATTAATGTTGAGATCAGAGGTATAGCTGACAGAGACATTAGCAGTATGTCTGGCACTGTACGTACACGAATGGCTGTCGTCCAGACGCTCAACACCATTGGAGCTGCGTTCCTTGCAGCCGTCGCTCGCCTTGATAAATCCCTCTCGCCCTCCCTCACCATCGCCAAGCTGCGCAGTCATTCCTTCGTACTCTCGGACTGCCTGTACATCTTCCAGGCCGCCCTCGCTACGTTTTGGTTTACGGTCATGCAACTTCCAGGATTTCCCATCAAGTTAATTATTCCAACCCTTTGGATAATCGCCCTCCTCGTGCCACTTACATCCCAGTTCTTCGTCCCAGCCACTCCTATTTTCTCATATCTCTTGTCATTCTATTCATCTCGATTTATCCCCGAACCGTGGAGACCCGGAATTTCTGTAGCTCTCCTTCCAACACTGGAATATGTTCTCTATGGAGCGAATATTTCTGACATCCTGACCCGATTCACGCACCCTATACTCGACATCATCGCTTGGTTCCCGTATGGTGTAGGACACTTTGTCTTCCCCTTCGTCGTAGCTGCATTCTTGTGGCTCTTTAGAAGCAAAGAAGTACTTCACTTTTGGGGCAAGGCCTTCGGATACCTCAACCTCACGGGTGTCCTTTTCCAAATCATCTTCCCATGTTCTGCACCGTGGTACGAGCTCATCCATGGGCTCACGCCGGCAGATTACAGTATGAAGGGTTCACCTGGTGGTTTAGCACGTATAGACGCCCTATTCCACTCTCAAGGCTACACTGTCACTTTTTCCAACTCCCCCGTCGTTTTCGGCGCTTTCCCTTCTCTACATGCAGCATGCGCAACGATGGAAGCGCTGTTCCTATCACATTTCTTCCCTCAAACAACTCGTTACGCTTGGTCATACGCCGGTATCTTGTACTGGGCCACCATGTACCTGACACATCATTACCTGATTGATGTCGTCGGAGGGGCATGTCTCGCCACGGCGTTCTTCTACCTCTTACTTCCTGACGAACTCAAGGGTCCTGGAGCAACAGCACCTCCCGGTGGTCTTGCCTCTGCGCTGTCGCGAAATGGACTGTCAAATGGTTCAGGCAGGTCAAAGTACGAGATTTACGATCTCGAGGAACCTAGGAGAAGAAACGGAACCGCTATTCATGATGCGGCAGATTTCGAGCTGAGTGAAGAAAGTTCTGAGGAGGAAGAGATGGATATCACGTATCGGTCACCTGTTGCGAACACACATGGCATAGGTCCTTCCACGCCTGCCTCGGCTCAACCTTTGATCGCACCTTCAGGCAAGGGCGGTGAAGGAAGGGCCCAAGGAAAGAAGAGCCATCGACATACGGCGAGTATCGCTAGTTTGATTCGAGGAGATGAGAGGGGACCTGAGGATGGGTGGAGTCCTGTGACTTCATCTTTCAATGCTCGAGATCGGTCGAGAGATTGAGGTTTTTGACTTGGAGACAAGCCTGGGGTTGAGGTGTTCAGTTTGGTTATTCATTTTTGTCAAGTTCGTGATGAGGCTGGCTAACCAGGTGGAAGGGGTATGGAGGAAGAAGGTGGTGGGGGGTGGTTTAGGGAGATGGACAAACGCCTTGCTATTTCTGGTGTTCAAAGCAACTTGTGCTCCACTTTGAGTGTTTGGTGTTACCACGACATCCCATGTAGACGAATGTGGAATTTGGCCGGAACCTCGTGCTTCTTGCCATCGAAGCCCATGGTCTTGGCGGTGATTTTCAGCTTAGACCCTCATATACTCTACATACAGCCCATACAATTTATCCGAGAAACATTGATTCTGGGCTCTGCATTTACTACTTACTGACTAGCGTACATTTGTTTCGATAAGAGATACATACACACTCTAGCATATACCCCTCCCAACTCCCTTTCTTTGTTCCCTTTCCCCGTTGGCTTGTAGATTATGTGTTTTCGAGTATTGACTAATCTAGTTTGCAAAAAAAAAAAAGGAAACATCTCCTGTCGGTTCATTGTGTGGTGTGGGACTCACATCGTGTGGTCATCGATTTAATTAACTTTTTATGTCTTAATTTCGTCCAAACTTAGGTAACTTACGAACTGGGACACACAGGCAGATTATGGGGATTAGCTAAGTATTACAGGGCGCAAGGATCAGCGGAAGTGTGACGTGGGGTAGAAAGTGACGATACTGTGACACCGAATGGATGCGATGGTTGGTTGATCCATTCGTCCTGCCGACAGTATTCCCAACTCCTATCTCGGTATTTTCCTCAAAATACCTGCTGTCATATTTGCTAGGACAAATGGAAGACTTTCCCTGGGAGATTCTCAAGACAGAGACGCTCCGAGTTATCAGTCATGACCTCGGTATCAAGCGGATTTTGGAAAAAGCGGAGGCTATCGCTTTTTTGAAAACCGTTAACAGAACTGGACGTACGTGTTTTAAGTTTTCAATTCCGAGTTGTTTTTGACTTTTTATCTTTTACTTTTACCAAACAATCTTCTTTTTGCAGTGGGTCCTGCGCTGGCAGTTGAAATCCAAAAAGACCTTAGCGCGCCAGGTTCACAAAACAGAGTCAACGGTTATGTTGAGCCTCCGTCTACACCCTCCACCCCTATCACAAGGGGAAAAGTTACATTTTCTACTCCGTCACGTCGTCCCTCTACCCGAAAACGTCCTGCTCCTGAACCCGAACCCGAACCCGCACGGGCGCCTGAACCTCTATTCCTTGAAGGCGCACGTTCGGACGACGAAGACGCCGAGGGAGAATCAGACCACAAAAGTCGCAAACGCAATGCTGCGAAAGAGAAGGAGCCTGAGTCAATCTCACAGATATCGCGCAGTACGAGACATAGAGGAACGAAGAGAGTTCGATTATCTGATCCTGGACCCCCGCCAGCGAGGAGTACTAGGTCTCACGGTCCTGCTGCGTCTACTTCTGTTATTACAGAAGGTAGCTCCCCTAGACAAAAACCTAGTCGACCATCGAGGCGCGCTCAGACCGAACCGAGATCTAAAGAAAACACTACATCATCGTCTGAGAGACGGTCTACCCGACGTTCAAAACCTCAGGTTACTGTAGAGGACGGCAGTCCAGACGCAGATACAGATGGAGAAGATGAGGTTGTAGATGAAGAGGACGAAGAAGAAGACAACCGGTTTACGGGTCCTGGTGCAGTTGCAGCTGCCTTGACAAAGGCGAACAATGAGTCGGGTACACTTCGTCCTCGTGGTCGACCTTCCAAATCAGCTTCGACCTCTTCACAAACGAGGAAAGATGAAAAAGCAGCTCGCTCTACCACCACCTCTAGGATGAAACCTCGCCCCGCTGTGACATCACGTACCCGTTCCAGTCATGCGTCCGCGTCCGCATCTGGAGCAAGAACGTCGAAGCGTACTATCAAACCCACAGCAAAAAGCGCACTTCTCAGTCCTTCAAAGGCCTCAATTTTGAGTAGGCCCGTACGTCCCCAAGTGCAGCGGCGATACCAAACCCAATTCGCAAAACAACCTCGATCCCGTGTCCCTCGCGAACCTGAGGAAGAAAGATCTGAAAGTTCAAAAGAGGTTTTCGATGGTGTTGTGTTAAAGAAACGACGAGTCGTTGAGTCGAGGAGGCAACCCGCCAACGGAGTGACGGTCAGCGATGCAGGGGAAAACTTGGCCGTTCAGTTGGATGAGTTCGTTGCGAATGGTCTGGCTGGGCAGCAAAACGGGGCTAGAGTCGGAATAGATGTCGATCGAGATCCCGTTTTGGAGAGGGACGATGTATCAAGTCTTGGTGGATCCAACAAAGGTACGCCTCGAAGCACAAATAACTGTTTCTCTTTTCTGAATGATTTTGCAGAAAACGACTTCTCGTTCAGGAATGTTTCAGAGAGCACCGAAGGCCCTGAAGGTAGACAAATTTGAATTATTATTTGCTCTCATCCCCTGATCTTCGTTCCTTGTACAGTTGATCGTCTACCCTTTGGCGAAGAGGACGCCGAAGGAGAACTTGAACGTGAGGGAGATACTATAATGCAGGATGTTCAGCACCAGCATCAATCTCAGCCTCAAGTAGAACCCGTTCAGTCGACTGTTGACGACATTCCCCGTTCGCCACTACAAGCCATTCCACAGCCTGCGCTTCAGCCCGAACCAGAGCCTCAGCCTCAGGTCGAACTTCAGACTGAACCGCGACCAGAACTACAGCCAGAACTACAGCCAGAACTACAACCGGAACTACAACCAGTACTACAACCAGTACTACAACCAGAACTATGGTCAGAACTACAACCACAGCCAGAACCACAACCAGAACCACAACCAGGACTTCAACTGGAGCCGCAAGCTGAACCACAGCCCGAGCCGGAACCTGTGGTTACCTCCCAACATATTATCTAGTTTTATCCCTCGTAGGATGTGGTTTTTCGCGGGTCTATTTCTTGGCAATGATTTTGTGTGGGTTCTGATTTTCATACTTCCTCAGCGTCTGAACTCGAACGAAATATTTTCTTGAAGCCTCAGTTCCTTGTATGATACTTGGTTTCGTCTTCGCCTTCTGATGTGATCCATTGGTTAACTGATGATTGTGCCCATTATACCCCATTTTGGGTTGAATCCTCAGATTGTGGTGTCTAGTGTTTGTTCGTCAAAACCTTCCCCCTGCAAATTTGAAAAATCTCATCTCAAAATAACAAGATATACATTATCGCCTTCGAAGGGCAGTGTCTACTTAAAACAATTGTTATTTCTCCATTTCAGTCATGTCCCGTCTCGCGATTTACTGCACCAAAATGTCACGAAGGAGATGGGCTCCTGGACTCTGAGATCGCTGGGACAACCACTTTCGCATCTCCAACGTGTGTCTTGCCCTGTACAGCTGTTTCCACAAGCGTTGCATGGCGCAAGAAAATGACAGGCTTACCCCAAATCTCCAGTATGAATACGCATCAAGGTCATACCCATCGTTCATGATCGCAATGCTGTACTGAAAACAATTCACATGACTATACGAATAGAAGAAGACAATGGGCCTGCAGACCTTCAGGCACTTGTAATGCTTTCCAGTTAGTTTGTTCGTTAACCACGGTGTTAGGTTGAAGAGTCGTTTGAGATCAACGATAATCGAACAAACATGTTCGATACCGGGGTTGAGTTGTCCTGATTTTGAATAAGGATGTCAGGCATGCAATGTTTGACTCGGGAGCTCATTACTTACCTTGCGCATCAGCGATGAAGATAGGTACTTCCTCGTTTCTGCAGATGTAGATCTTGTCCTCGAACCTGGAAGCGTCTATTGGCTCGTCTTGATCAAAGTACTTCTCAAAATCTACAAACGTCTCAGTTAGGGGGTCCAATATATCTCCCTACTCAATATTTGAGATGTGACGACCCGTTATATATAGTAAGGAGAAGACTTGCCATCGGAGCAATCGTCTCCCACCCTCTTTCAACCACCTGCTCACCATTTACTTCCATGTGAGTTTCGCGACCGCTGATCATTTCGTTACTTAGTTCTCTGGCTTTTAAGCAAACATCGGATCCGTAGTGAAATTTGACGATATAGCCCGTTACTGGCTTTGCAAGGTACCAGAGTAAAGCGCCATGTGAGACTGCTTTAGCCATCGTTCCGTCAGGCTTGGCGAGTTTGATGCCGAGTTCTGCACCCCATAATTCGAGTTGCTTGAAGGCGTACGAAGAGTTCATTAAACCGCCAACCATGATAACATTCTATGAAATCACTCAGAGTGGGTATATAAAAAATTAACGAAAGCGAGATTGACCGTCATTTTCCTTTTTGATTTCTCCCACATATCTTGTATTCCTTGTTTGATAGCAGTCATTGTCGGCTCAAAAAAAGTTTCAAAATCGTAGCTAATGTAGTGAGTACATAGAAGTCTTGAAGGCACGGTGGTTCGTAACGCTTACCTGGGAATGAAGAGCATCCCGTCTCGGATGCCAGAAAATCTGCAAAATGTCTCAGTCGATCCCCCTGCGCCAACACTGTATTCGTAATCCATCGGGTAACTAAACTTTCGAACCATACATATTGTTAAAATAAGCGAGGAATGAGCTGTTCTACAAACTCACTCGTTTTTTCGTCTCGCGCTCAAAGTAGTCCATCAATTGCTCGATTCTTCGATCCGTATCCCAGGGCGTTGTCCGGACTTTGGCTGTAAGAAGCTGTTTACTAAAATTGTACTAGGGGTTGGGATAGCTGCTTGCCTTTAATGTAGTCTTGAGCTCGCTGGTTTATAAGGACCGCACCAGATATTATGCCTGGAATGAACGAAACCGCCAGATCAGTGTATTTGCCAGGACGAGGTAAAGATTGTACAGACATGTTGAAGAAAACCTTTCCTCGAGTTTGAGTGGGTACTCCTCTTTGATTTTATAAGCGCTGACGAAGCCAATGATCAGGGGACCATCTGACAAGAAGCCAGGTTAAATGACAAACGCAATATCAATGGTACCGCCTCCAGCATCACAGACAATCACGCTGTTTCCTTCCTAGCAATTACAGAGGAAGTCAGCCGAGCGAATTAGCCAATCTATGAAAAAGATGATTTACCTGAAGCCATGCATCTACACGTTCGCTATCGGCGGCATAAATCATGGCCGCCTCTGATTCAGAGACAAACCGAATCCTGCTGAGCGCCTCTACCATCAGTTTCTCGTATGTATTGTGTCGCACTGGTCCATTACCCCTTCTTCTTCGACGCCCTTCCCGCCCTCCCTCCACTTCACTAAAGCCCAAAAAACCAGCGCTCACCGCAGCACGACGTATCTCATATTGCTGTTTGAGTTCCCATCCATTTGGGACTGTGAAGACCATGTCCGTGGTGGGTAATAACCTCTCCCATAGCTCCTCACCACCAGCATGATGCTTTGAGAAAAAGGTCTTGATGTGATTGAACAGACGGGTGAGGAAGTCGGAGTATATCTGCTGGCCATTTAAAAAGGCTGGAAGCTTTGGAATAGCATGATCGTCCATGTCCGTAGAGCAGCGAGGGGGTTTGAGAGACAGTTTGAACCTGCTCACACAAGGCAATGTGTCAAGTAGCGGAGTTGCGATGCCACTGCTTCGCATACCATTCAACTCGAACCCAGTTTTCCTTGGTCGCGCGATCTCTGAAAACCTAAAAGACAGATCCAGTGTTGGCTGCGGCGGACTGCCAGCGACTTTAAAAGGACGTACCGGATTCGTGGTTTCTGCCCCCCAACCAACTGCCCTCCCTATTTGATCATAATATATGACCGAAGGCACTTTGTGCTCTTGTTCGCTGATCTAAACAGTGGATCAGCGGATCAGTATTCAAGATGATGGGTAATCTCTGGCAACGGACTTGGCCAGGCCATCCAGAGACCTGGGGAGTCGATTGTGTGAGCACCAACTTTGTCTCGAGTGATTTATAGCTCACTACTTGTAGGTTTATCGGGCGCTGAGGCCTCAGGAAACAGAGTGACACTGCAGAGCACGTTGTGCCGATATCGATGCTTATTACAAGTTTATCCTTCTTCCCTCTGTACAATTGGGTAGCGGGACCCAGCATGGATGTAGTAGCTGATGCGGACCGTTTTTGACCGCTAGAAGCGCGGGACTTCTTTGAGGGCATTTTAGCTGCTAGAGGTGAATGTCGCACAACAGCTAAGTCGGCAGCGGAAGCAAAGATAGCCAATCGCTTACGGTTCCATGCCTGAGAAACAATGCCATACCGGCGACTGTATAAGCCCTCTTGACTTTGGACTAACCTTTTTTGTAGATGAGAAAAAGAAGCGCGCTCAAACGTTCAGGCTTTGTGTGACGAAATAGATGGTGTAATGAACGTGTAACAGGAGGGATGTCAGTCGAGTGCGAGGCATTACGATCGTACACACTGCTGATGCAACTGAGACTTGGAAGACCGATATGGGGTAGGATATTCAAGCTATCAAGAAGTGTCACTGCGCACCGATCCGGCTCTAGCTTATGATTATTGATAATTGAACGTTCATTACACACTTTCCAAGTTGGCTACAGAGGTGCACTACTCCTGTTGTAAATATCAGCAACTACAACCTCGGACTTGCCAATGGTAATTTCGTCCTAAAAATGAATTTTATTATTTTCGTGGGAGCCATAAAGCAGAGAGTCATATTTACCTTGTGCATCCAAAAGGCGTATGCATCGAGATTATAACCACCATTGTGAATCGCGATGCAAAACTACCGGAAGCTATTAGCACAGCCAAAGGAGATGTTAACGTGTCTTGTCAACCCACATTTAGAGTCTTGTATTTCTTTCCGGTTGCATTGTTCGTCTTCCAACGCGCCTTTTTGAAGAGCTCCCTGAGATCAGCATTCACGGTGCAGGCGTGTTCTATGGTTGGGTATATTTGACCTTTTTAGACCAGGTGTTCAAGTCAGCGGGCTTTGCGAGGGACAATCCAGCGCACCGTCGACATCAAAGATAAACTGCGGTACCTCCTCATCCCGACAGACGTAGATTTTGTATTCATGTGTCAGTACCTCTTCGGGATCGTCTTTCTCAACCCATTTTGTAACTTCCTTACACATTTCGTAGCCTGTTTCCAACGTCTCGCCCTATCTCATATCACAAATCGTGGGTATCGCTCCAAGTGAAACAAAGAGGTAACTTACCATTGGAGCGATCGTCTCCCACCCACCTTTGACAAATTGAGTTCCATCTACACAATCAAACAGTTTGCGCCCTTGTATACTCTGGATCGTCTCCTCTGACATTTCAGGTAACCGTAGTTCAAGGTTGGAACCGTAATGAAATTTGACAATGTAGCCTTTTACTGGGTTTGCAAGGTGCCAGAGTAGGGCACCATGAGAGACTGCCTTTGCCATGGTCCCATCAGGCTTCGCAAATTTTATGCCATTTTCTCGGCCCCAGATGTCGAGTTGTTGAAAGGCATATGAAGAGTTCATGAACCCTCCAACCATGATGACGTTCTTGACCACCGGTTACGTTCAGCACCCTAATTAATAAACCAAAGACCCAGTGGACAAACTTTAGCAGTTCTCTCAGACCTCCTCCAAATATCGTGTACTTCGTCCTTGATGGCACTTAACGTTGGCTGGAAGAAAGTTTCGAAGTCATCACTAAGAGTAGAGTTGAATCGCATGGAAACCGAGAATGAAACATGATGGACGAAGGTGACGTACGCAGGTATAAAGAGCATTCCGTCGCGAACATTGGCTTTTGCGCTTTCTTCATCACTACCACCCGGCCCGACGCTATATTCGGGATCCGCGGGGTGCTTGAACTGACGAATAAAAATATTAGGCTGATATGTGAACCAACGACGAACAACCTACTCTTTTCTTCGTCTCGCGTTCAAAATAATCCATGAGCTGATCAATTTTCTTCTCCGTATTCCATGTCGTGTCATAGACCTTTTCTTCAGTGTCGAAGCGATACTTTGAGCGATGTATGTTCTCATAATGGGCAAGGCTGCTTACCGGTGATATAATCTCGGGCTTTCTGGTTAACTAGAACAGCACCAGAGATTATACCTAGTATTTTCTTGTTTTAATATTCAGTATCTCAACCAGTCAAGGAGTTGGTTCTAACACTTTGAAGCAAACCGTTCTCTTATTTCAAGCGGCTTCTCCTTTGAAATATTGTAGCAACTAGATAACTTCAACCTTCAGTATGTCGTGTCAGAGCAGAAGATACGAACGTAATATCAATCGTTCCACCACCGACATCACAGACAATTACATCGTCTCCTTCCTGTATAGGGTAATTATATCCATGGTCCTCCCCGTTCCAAGTGTCATGCAAGCACTTACCTTGAGCCAGGAGTCGACGTTGCCACTCTTAGTGGCATATACCATAGCAGCTTCCGATTCCGAAACGAACCGGATTCTCTCCAACGCTTCAGTCATCTGCTTCTGGCGTGCTGTCATGGAGTGGTTCAAGCGTGATCTTTTGACTGCGTGTGCATCTCGCCCGTTTACGACCGTAGCACCCAAGAACCCAGCAGAAATTGCCGCGCGACGAATAGCGTATTGTTGCTTCAACTCCCACCCATTTGGGATGGTGAACACTATATCCGCTGCGGGCAGTAGTTCATCCCACAGCTCGTCCCCGTCAGCGCGGTGCTTGGAAAAAAAGAACTTGATGTGGCTGAGCACGCGTGTCAGGAAGTCGGTGTAAACTTGTTGTATAGTGAGAAAATTGGGAAGTTCCGGTATATATTCCATGCCCGTAGCACAGTGCGGTGGTTTGAGAAGTAATTTGAACCTAATGAAATGTAAGATAAAAAAGCAGCAAGATAGACAGGGAAATGTTGATACTACACCATTCGACTCGAATCCATCCTTCTCTCACAGCCCGTGATTTAAAAACCTAGAGGAGAGATGAATTTCGGCTCTAGAAATATTGGAAAGTACCGTTTAAAACGCACAGGATCTGTCGATTCAGCACCCCAACCCTTCGGATCACCATTCAGGTTGTAATACATGACCGATGGTACTTTGTAATCCTGTTCACTGATCTAGACGGATTAAGTAGGTCAGTTTTAGATGTAAAGACGGGATGCTACTTCAGCGGGGGTATATCTCACTTGGCCGGGCCAACCAGAAACCTGGCCACAGGAATCAGATCCTATCTATTTCTGGAATGCTGGGATAGACGTACAATTTCTAAGTTTGGTGAGTGCCCGGGATTCAGTGAATGTTCAGGCCTCTGAAGGCAAAACGATGCGGCAGAGCAAGTTGTCCCAATATCAATACTGATGAGAAGTTTTTCGCCCTGCGGTTGCTGCGAGTTCCGGGATATATTATCGGAATCTGGTGGTGTGGGTGATGATGCTGCGCGTTTTTTACCATGACGATTGCTCTTTGCTTTTGGGGGCATTGCACTAGGAGTGTTCAAGCTTCAACAGCTTCAACGTTGACGAAAGTGATCCGCTTAGTGCAGGAGCAAGAAGAATGCTTCGTGAGAAACAGATGCACAAGTTTTTTCGGGAAGAGCTTAGAAGAGAATTCCCGACGCGAGATTTAATATGACTATGGGCGTGAAATTACTCGAATAAAAGTTAAAGCTTGGAGTATTTTGATTGTACTTGTTTGGTGAGGTCTCCCATCGGGCGGGGAAAGCCTGTTGTAAATAGTATATACGAACAAGTGACTCAGCTCCTGCCAGCCCACAAAACTTAGAAATCGTCGCGAAGTTCAGCTTTGGTGCTTATGATGAATAAGCTCTGCTTCTATCCAGCTTCACCGAGCTGTGCTATTTACGAAACTACCAGTGGCAAAGCGGGCTATAAGGGAACTTCAAGCACTCGTACCTCCAAGTTTTCAATTACCCCTGAACTGGTGCCATAAGACGAGAGGCCCTATATTCATATGAGCTCATCCAAGTGGATACCCCAAGGCCCGAGCTCAGTTCTGGACAGAGTTGTTCACCTGCCCAACACTCCAGCAGTGCACGCTGTGAACTTCTCATCTCCCGGACTTCCTCCCCTTATGTACTCCGAGTCACAACCTCAAGTCACTGCTGCTCCCATCGCCGTTGCTCGGCATACATTCAGCATGTCGGACAAAATCTCCATTGTTCACATATGCGACGAGATCAGGTCACTGAACTCATCTATTCAAGATCTGGTAGCGTCTCTAGTAGAAGTCAATAAGCTGGTGGGCCGAGCAATAAACCACAGAGAGGGTGTGAAGACCGAGAAGCTTCCAAGCCTAACACAAGCTGTACTGCGGCATTCAAAGAGGAGAAAGGATAGTGGGGATGGCGACCTGCGTTATCATCTGTACGAGGCCGTCATCCTGGACGTTGTCAACGACTTCATCTTTGAATGCATTTATGGGAAAGATATTGAGGCATTCGGTCCTGAGTACAAAGCTCTTTTATTCTGGACAGAAAGATTGGAAGAAAAAGGTGATGCTGTAGCTCAATCATATGGTGAAAAGACACTGACTTTGTGAGCGAATAGAAGAATCCCCTGAAACTCGATTCTGCAGACACCGACTTGCCGAAATAATCAATAGTCCACCCAAGAAAACCTGGAATCGCCTCACTCAGGCGCTTATCAGAACAATCGACAATTATCTTTGGACTTTTCTTGGAAAATCGTCCAATGGTTCACGGAAATTCATCAAGGAAACTACGATCAACGGGCAAATCCCGGAAATCCTTCAAATGGCTTATAATCTTACGATGAAGATGCAAGCGGGAGTGCTGTCCCAGACTCTCAAGCTGACACTGGGCGAAAAGAACCAACCGGTGGATCCAACAAAAGTGGAAATGGGGCGTGGTCGGTATTTAGAAGTTCCGTTTGAGACGATCGATTTTGGCGGCCTTGGGAGTCCCGAGTGTATCGTGCTTGGAAACCGTAGTTTTGGCTTGGTAGGAACGTCAGAGGTGGGACGGATGGTTCATGTGAAGCCGTTGGTAACAGTAGGACGGGTTGTCTAGAAGTACTGTCTCTAGTCCGGTATATGTAGGTTTTGTGTGAAGTTGGTACCCTCAGATATGTTTCTCACAAGATTGAAATTTGAATTTACTGTTTAATGGATAAACACACGGGGTAGCTGATACACGTCGCCATAAAATGCCCAATCTATAATAGATCAAGATATCTCCGGCAATATAACCTTGGCCTCACCAAAGATTTTCTCTCCCTGGAAAACCGATTAGGCCTTCGGGCATTCTCAGATAATATGACATTGCATACCTTGACGATCCAGTACGCATAAACATCGAGACCGGACCCATTATGCATGATAGAAACAACGAACTGAACCGCAATGGCTAACATCAGTGGCGAACGTCTAGCTGAAAGTGCTAAGACCCACCTCCAGCCTTTTAAATTTCTTTCCTTTCTTTCTGCTAGTTTCCCAAGGCGTCAAGTGGAATAGCTCTTCCAGATCAATCACGATGGAGCAAACATGTTCGACTTCGGGGTTCATGTGCCCTTGAGAAAGAAGAAAGTATGTCAGACTCGAGTGGAGATGCCATCGTTGGTTACAAGATTACACTTACCAGACTTTGCTGTCAAGAAGGTTGGCGGTTGTTGCGCCCTGCACAAAAATATCTTCTCTTCAAATCGATACGCTTCATTGCTTTCATCTCGGTCAATATATCTTTCATAGTCCGCAACGATCTCGGTCATCGGATCTAGGTCTTGCCCCTACATCACGCTTATTGAGTATGATGGAGGCTCTATAATGGTGTGGGGATCTCACCATAGATGCGATAGTACTCCAGCCACCATCGACAATGACTGACCCATCCAATTCCACGATGACATTTCTGTCTGCGAGCTCCTCTTGAGGGATATCACAGACCATCAGCGAAGCTTCGATTCCGTAATGTGCCTTTAGGATGTGCCCTCGAATGGGTTTTGTCAAATACCATAGTAGAGCTCCCTGTGAGACTGCCTTTGCCAATACGCCATCGGGTTTTGCAAAGTTAAGGCCTTTAATCTGTCCCCATTGCTCAAGATGGGAATAGGCATAGCTAGAATTCATCAGTCCTCCGACCATGACAACGTTCTGGTGGTCGAAAGTGTCAGCATTAGCTGACATAGACGATCGATAAAGATAATTGCCTTGGTTCGCCCGCTTGACCTCTGATAGATGTCATGTAACTCCGTCTTAATTGCCCTAAGGGTTGGCTTGAAAAACTTTTCCAGGTCCTCTCTGCTACATTTCAGCCTTTACGGTGAAAAAAGAGCCTGAAATACACGCACCCAGGTATATACAGCCTTCCATCGCGCACGTTTGCGTCCTCGATGAACTCGTGATTACCACCTTTTCCTATGCCATACGAGCGAAAAGGAGATTTGAACTGAGGAAGCAATTGGTCCAGCCCGATCCGGGTAAGATCCTGGTTTATAGAGTACACACCCGTTTCTTCGTGTCAATCTCGAATTCATCCATGAGTTGCTCTAAGATATGCGGCCGATCCCAGGCAGTCCCACGGAGTTGATCTGCCGACTTTATTACACGTTTCTTTGTGGATCGAAGGTAGTAGGCTTCATACCACTGATATATTTCTGGGCACATCTGTTGACGAGAACTGCACCGGCAACAACACCTTAAACCAAATAAGTGAGCGAAAGTCCTCGTGCCAGGAGAAGTATCAAAAAGCGATTCACATTTTGAGGCGTATTTCTCCTTGAGTGCAAGTGGCCGCGTCTTGACCACAGTATATGCCCTGCACGATTTCAGTATTTAAACAAACGCCCCAAGCTCTCTTTAACTGACGTTATATCAATCGTTCCACCACCAGCATCACAGAGAATGACATCTTGACCGACCTCAAGAGCAAGGTCAGCGGTTTTACCCCGATCAACGTGCGAGATGTTTACTGCACACCTGGAGCCATGAACTAATATATCCGCTATCAGCAGCATACACTATCGCAGCCTCCGGTTCCGAGACAAATCTGATCCTCTGCGTCGCTTCATTCATCAACAACTCTCTTTTGGTGGCGCGTACAACAGCTATATCTGCGCCCAATGCCTCCTTAGTACCCCAAATAACGGGTCCCATGAACCCCGCATCAACCGCCGCAGCACAGATTTCGTACTGCTGTTTCATTTCCCAGCCACTCGGAATTGTGAATACGACATCCATGGTGGGATAAAGTTTTTGCCAGAGTTCAGATCCGGACGAGTGAGTCTTGCAGAATTCCATCCGGATGTGCTCAAGCATCGCTGCTAAGAAGTCGGTGTAGACTCGGCGTGTAGTGACAAAAGTCGGAAGAGGGAGGGTGGGAATCATCGGAGGATTGTCAGGGGATGAAGGGGAGACGAGCGGGAGATGAGCTGGTTTCAGCGACAGTTTGAACCTATAGCGCGTAGGAGGTAAATTATACTACAATATTGGAGAAATATAATACTTCGCTCATACCATTCAACGCGGACCCAGTTCTGTTCGGATGCCACGGCTTTCACATCCTGACATGGAAAGGGTCAGAAGCGTCGCATTCTAAAAAGTGCCTACACACGGGATCGCTGGTCTCTGCTCCCCATGCGATACGCTCTCCGCGTTGGTTATAGTACACGATCGAAGGAACTTTGGAATCAGGGACCACCTGAGGAAATGTGTCGTTAGAAGCTAGTATCTTAGAAGTACCGGTCACTGATTTACTTGACCAGGCCACGAGGAAATCTATGACGAAAATGAGCACGGGAGAGTTTTCTCGAATCACATTGGCTACGCACGATCTCCAAGTCCGGAACGCGTCGAGGCTGTAATATACAATATGATGCCGCGGAAAAGGTTGTGCCGATATCAATGCTCAATATGAGTTTCTCATGCTTTCCTGTGTATGGTCGCAGGCGCTGTCCATCTCCAAAAAGACTTGACGCTGCAGGAAGCTTGGGGGTAGGAGCTGAGTGCTTGCGACTTGAACGGGCATTTCGTTGTGATGGCATGATAGGCAGATAAACCGCGTAAATGAGAAAGGGAAAGATGCCATCTTAAACTCTTTCACAAAATATCAAGAAGCCGAGGGAACGAGATAAACGCTACACCATTGGTAGGACACATGTTTGCAGAAGCGCGGCTCGTGGTCCTCCGAAACCGTCGTTGGAAATAATTTGGAAGTAGGTAATCGTACTGAACATCTACCCACGACCAGGCGTTTTCAGAATGGCAAACGCCGATTAGCTTTGCTTGAATCTGGCAATCGAAAAGAACGGAGAGTTAACGTTCGGACTCGATGGACTGTTCTGAGAAAAGTAATTGCTGAATGAAGAAATTTCTACTATGGCAACGTTTCCAACTCCGCCCCCAAAATGTGCACCTCTCCGTTTCTGAACAGATCTACCAGAACTTACTAAGTATGAGTTTCGAACATGTAGATCGTAAAGTCTTGGGGTTTATTGGACGCAGATATGGCTATAAGAACTTATCTACCTGAAAGACATCTTGGCAAGGTGGTGTTGATAATATTGCAGTGCAGTGGAGCTCAAGCATCCGAAACGGACTTAGGATCTTCGACCCAAGCCATGTTCCTAGTTCTCCGATCCCTGGTTTGGTTCGAGCGGCGGGCTGCGGGAAACGTAGCTTCTCGATCTGATCCTCCAAGGCGAGCTCTCAATATGTTCATTACGAGGCTATGGAAAACCTTGTCACTCATCGTAATAATTTTTTAACACAGGCAGAATCAAGGTAAAACGGAGTAGCAGACAAGCAAGGTAATCGACTTCGCAAGAATTGAGTTAAACAAGTTCGACGCTCCAAAGCTCCCAGCAGCAGCAGCTCCTAAGATATACAAACATGATTACGCTCCCAGAATGGTGATGGCGCTTAAACGTTGTGCTGCAGCATGTTCGCCAGAAACGATGCCTTTGGTCTCCATCAGGCAAACATGAGAGTCACGCACACACTATCAGGGGGACCCTTGAGAACTTCGGAAACGAGGCGGAAACCCGGAATTAGTGGCACGGACTTGGCACAGCCATTATTAGCTCCAGCTCTGACCCTGTAGCCTTACGTGTCCCCGAGAAAACCCAACATAGAGAGCTCTGGGCGTTCTGGAGTCTCAAGGTCAAAGTCAAGGTCAAGGTGAAGAGACGCAGGTATTTTCCAAGTGCATTGAAATTAGACACCTTGGTCGAGTAGCTCGTTGAGGGTGCATGACAGGAGCGCGCCTGCATGAAGACACCGGGGTAAATACTCCGGTTTTGGTTAACGGCAAGCTAGCCGATATTTGGCAGTATTACTCGAAACAAATAAAGCATCGGTACCCCATATTGCAACACACCATCCTCACATACGCAGTATTTTATGTGCTGGCTCATGACAGACTTGATTATGAACGAGCCCTATCGTGATAACCATGACCGAGTATGAGGAAATTAAGTGTTGTATTCTGAGTCATTGGGACAAACATACAACAACATATACAACCAAAGCTGTTCCCCAGCATCGGCCAGTCCGGTTGCCTTATAGGGCGCTATCTCCTCCTTTCCCTTCCCTCTTCCTACCACCTCAGTACCTCCTTTCCTTCCTACATACGCCCATATATTGGGTGTACTTTCAGTGTCTATCTCCACCACAGTATAACGATGCGTTGCTTGCTCACCGCGTCTATCGTCTTTGCTACACTGGCTGGTGGCGTCTACGGTCATGGCCGCGACAGCAATACACCTTTACGCCGGCGTAAGACTCTCGGCTTTGGTCCAGAGCATCCTCATGCTGTCTTCAAGTCGAACCCGTATCAGATCCAAACCGTCGGTTTCACCCCGCTGAGTCCAACAACGGACCCATATGACGTAGCGCGTCTGTTCGTGTCGGATGTACTTGGTGCATCGGACGACAGCAGCTCGTGGAAGGTTCGCAAGGACTCGTATACCGACGAGACCACTGGAGTCACCCATGTTTACATTCGCCAAGTGGTGAATGGCTTGGAGGTCACTGACGGTGACATGAATATTAACATCAGGGATGGTCGTGTTCTGTCGTATGGTAATTCGGTAAGTGTCATTCAAGATTTCTAAACGCTTTACGCTGGTCCTAATCAATCACTAGTTCTACAAAGGCCCTACTCCCGCGCCTTTCTCAAGTACAGTAGCGCCAGAGGACCTCCGTCATCCTCAGGACGAGTTCTGTGACCAGCTGCATAATCATATAGCCTCTCTCGTTCGCCAAACTGCCGATGACCAGATCGTCATGGGTAGCTCAGCCATCTCTCCCGAGTTGACTCATATCGTTGAATCTAACTGCGCTCACCCCCAACTTCCCGCGTCTCTCTCCTCCGACCCTACCGACTTCCGTTCTGCTCTCCTTCAATTCATGGCTGCTGCCACCCCCAACCGTGAACTCGCAGAGGACATTGCGAGGAATCATCACCAATATGTGGAGAAGATGACCGTTACCGATGAGAGTCATTTCGCCCCGGGTTCAGAGACTCAGGTGCAGTTCAAGGTGGACAATGTGCCTGATGCTGTTAATCCGGCGACAGCACACTTGGCCTATGTGCAAGTACCTAACCGGGCGGGCGACGCTACAGAGCTTCAGGTCGTTTGGAAGTTTGAGGTCGAGATGCAGGATAACTGGTATGAGAGCGCAGTCACGGCCACCGCTCCTCACAGGATCGTCTCTGTTGTCGACTGGGCGTCAGATTCTCCTATCCCAATCCCATCACCCGAGCCTAAGCAGGCGACTTACAACGTCTTCCCGTGGGGTACGAATGATCCCGAAAGCGGTTCCCGTGCCATAGAGAAGGAGAACATTGACTCCCTTGCTTCTCCCGCTGGTTGGCATGCCATTCCCTATTCGCACGATCCTGCTTCTAAGGATCTCCGTCCCGGTGCAAAGGAGGGCTTCTGGAGGAACACGACCACCACCTGGGGTAACAACGTTTTTGCTCAGGAGAACTGGGAGGGCATGAACGACTTCATTGGCAATTATCGCCCTGAAGCTAACAACGAGAAGGCCTTTGACTTCAGCTACAAGCCCAGAGAAACGGACAGGGATGATGCTTACGAGGAGGCTCAAGCATATATTAATGCCACCGTTGCCCAGCTCTTCTATACCAACAACAAGATCCACGACTTCTACTACCGTTATGGCTTCAATGAGGTTACTGGTAACTTCCAGCAGTATAACTTCGGTCGTGGTGGTGAAGAGAATGATGCTGTTATCGCCAACGCACAGGACGGTTCCGGTTACAACAACGCCAATTTCATGACTCCACCCGATGGTAGGAATGGTCGTATGAGAATGTACCTCTGGAACACCGCCCTTCCTTACCGCGATGGTGACATGGAGGCCGGTATTGTTATCCACGAGTATAGCCACGGTCTCAGCACACGTTTGACCGGTGGCCCTGCCAACTCTGGATGTCTCGGTTGGGGTGAAAGCGGAGGAATGGGTGAGGGTTGGGGTGACTTCTTGGCCACTACCATTCGAAGCAACCGAAACTACTCCGACTACGCAATGGGTGCTTGGGCTGCCAACCGTGATGTTGGTATCCGTAACTTTGTCTACTCCCTGGATGATAAGGTCAATCCTTCGCTGTACAAGACCCTCGATAAACCTGGATACTGGGGTGTTCACGCTATCGGTGAAGTCTGGGCTGAGATTCTCTGGGTTGTATCGCACGAGTTGATTCAGAAGCACGGGTACTCGGATGAGCTATTCCCTCCTACCGCCGGACCTGATGGTCTAGTCCCTCGTGATCACCACTTCTGGCGCCAGGATAAGGACTTGTACGTGCCCAGGCACGGTAACACTTTGATGGTCCAGTGCGTTTTTCTCTTTCACATTCATGTATGATCATGCGCTGATTTCCGTACTAAAATAGACTTGTGCTAAATGCGATGAAGCTCCAGCCCTGCCGACCCTCATTCTTTGATGCTCGTGATGCTATTATTGAGGCTGATCGGGTGTTGACGGATGGCGAGAACGTATGTCTGTTGTGGAAGGGCTTTGCTGCGAGGGGACTGGGAGTCGATGCTCGCGTTGAAGGCAGGACACCCTGGGGTGGAGGCATTCGCACCAACGTAAGTTTAGCGCCTTTTCTATAATACCCGTGCTGGTCACTAACGCGCTGTGTATAGGGCTACGCTGTCCCCATGCAATGCCGGGAAGACAATAGCGGTGACGATGAACTTCGAGAGTTCCTCTAAGCACCGATTGGACAGATTCCTCTAAGTGCTTAGACGTCTTGATTCTTAAACTGCTTCTGGGCTTTGATACCTCTTGACCATAACCTCGAGATATCACCAGGACGTTCCGTTGGACGACTCACTTCATTTTCTCTCGTTGCCTTTGTTCAAGATTCGATCTGATGACGATCTATTGCCAGTTCATCTGCATCATTCATCGACATCACCCCACCCTTTTCATGCCTCTATATCTCTACATTTATATACACGTATCAAATCTTTTATCCTATCTACGTAGTCTTATCACGGTGCTTTACTTGTTCTGTTGTTCACGTTGGGTATACTGTTCGTTGCCTACCTTCGTTGGCTGTACTATATAATGATATTCACATCTTTGTTCACCGCGAATGACTTGGGAGCAGGGGCGAAGCTGAAGCTTGAACGAATTACTTGTGATAATATCGGGCAAGTGAAATCGGAGACTGCGCCGGTATGATATGAGTTTTTAAATGCTACTAAGATATTCAGAGTCTGTATGGAATGATAGTGGTCACTTGGCAGGGGAAAGGACCGCAATCAAGCACATAATCGAGAATGAGATATCCACCCGTCATATTTCCCCAAAATACAACGGGTTTCTCGGATGGGTGCCTTTGCGCCTTCTCTAGGTTACGCCAGGCATCCACCATACACTGGCAGTTTAGGGTTGCTTCCTTTCGCCATGACCAGACGTCGTGCTGCTTATCTGGTCCCTTGTAGTCATGCTAAATGTAAAACAGACCGGTTTAGTCAAAACTTCGGAAAAAGAATTTATGAAGGCCGAGCCTTACAAACGGTCCTGACGGTCCTTTACACCAGCCATCTTGAGGCAGAATTGTGTGATCTAGCTTGCTGGAGCAATAGCGTACAAAACCTCTGTTGAGTTTCTGGACTGCCCCGAGGTCGATCCCAGCGATAGGTAATTCTTCAATGATTTGGTTCTTTTTGAGGAGAGAACGAATACTTTCGTTCTGGTGTCTCGGTCATGGGCGGAGCTCAGACTGAAAAGAAAGGGGAGTACATACATTGAAGTAATCCGTCGCCCGCATGATTATTTCAAAATCAAGTTGATCACTATATTCCATGACTTTCAATGCATGGATGAATCGGGGGTCCCGAAGGCGTTCCTCTACAATGTTAACAGGGCCATTGAGACCAAAAACAATGCATCTCGTGGATGCTAGCGTATAAAGAAATTGGCGTCCACCGTGATCTCTAGAATCCGCGTTGCTCGTCGTGAGTGTAATCTCTGAGTAATGGCCTGATCGAGACAACATCAGTCTACGCCTTTAATCTAACTGTGAAAGGACTCACCGGCACTCGTTTCACTCAGTATCCGGATGGTACAATCCAGATCCTGTTCAATGCATTCAGTGGAGGCAATCGAGTATGATCCTGATCTAATCGGGTCGGATAGATAGTCGCAGAATGACTGGTGGCGGAATCCCATGCGATGTTTAAGTACAAACATACTAAGCGATGTAGGGAAGTCGAAAATAGAGCTAAGGCGATGGAGGGCGCCAAAGACAACGTCAGGAGTAAATCCTAGCCAATTACAAGTGAGAGCAAAGCCCTCGGATGGACCTGCACCGTAAGGGAGGTAATGGCGGAAGAGCACTTTGACTAGCTGCAGGGTTTGTTTTGGTACCTGAGACAGTATGCAGGTATAGAGGGCGTCAAGCTGCTTCATAGGGTGGGGGTTGTCAGTAGCTGGACGCAAGTCGGATCTATTTTCGATGACGTCGAGGACTTGCTGCAGCTGAGATATGGGATTACCAATTGAGTAATCGTCCACAAAGCTGATTACGGTAGCAATATAGGCAAAGAGCCCAGTACCAACGGAAGTTATTTTTTGGATGTGCGTCTCTGCGGGCCACTGAGGAAGGAAACTCGTTGCCAAATAGCTTCTCTTTATCCTCACGAGTTCGTCACGCAGGTAGCGTTCAGTGTCCCGACAGGCCTCGGTGGAATCAAGAAGGAGTTCTTCTTTGATAACAATTGGAGACACAGATTTGCGGGACAGGAATGACATGATGTGCGGCTCGGAGCGACTTGCAATGATCCATCTAACAGGTGCAGATGGATAGGTGATGGTAAAGTAGGTGATGAGACCAGCGATTTCCAGCTGTTCCCGTTCACCCTTGCACTCGTCCAGTCCATCGATCAGGATAGCAACATCGTTGGGCGCCAGATGTATTGCGCATCGAGCGAGAGGCTCCACGATAAGCTCCGAGAATTGTGTAGCGATCGATTTCTCGGGCAACAAAGGATCGGCCTTTAATCGTCCGCAAAGAAAACTATGGTACGTGGGGTGTTTTGCCGCAAGTTGGTAAGCTAGAGTGGTGAAGACTTTGGCAGACTGATTATGCCCTTTGGCCGCTGAGAAAAACAGAGCAGCCCCAAGAATGGATTTTGTAGCTGCTTGTTCAGTCAGAGTCTGCATGATGGCAGACTTGCCTGCTCCAGCTGGTCCAATGAGCCAGAGTACACGTTCTGTACGAGGCATACCGAGAAACCACCTCAGAGTTTGCTCAACAATCCTTTTCCGAGTTCCAAGGTGACAGCGAGGAGGGGGTTGTCGAGCAGATGAGTCATAATGGGCACCTGAAATAGTGTACCGTATTGCGAATGAACCCAGATCTACAGGCACCAGATGTTAATTCAGGTACAATGCCTTAGCGCTATATGGGACAAAGCGTACTATGGTCTGGCGCCTCGATGCTGGAGTTGAGAAAAAAAGGGTTTTGAATGCTGAAATGATGGGCGTTCGGAAGAATGTTACTGATCAGCGACCCAGCCCGCTCCATTTGTTCCGGCCAAAAGCTGATCGGAAAGGTTATATGGGCGAAATCCTCAGATGCCAAGAGGAAGCGACAAGCAATGAAAGAATACCACGAAGACAAGACCTAGCTGTAAAGCGGTAAGGGGCGGGCTGTTGATGGCGGTGCTGCTTAGGCTGATTCCCAGCCCCTGTACACCAATTTTACCAATTGGCTCAACAGGAATGATCGATGATCAATTACCAGAAGTCACCTCAAGAGTTTGGGCTGCTCTCTAAAGCGGCGCATATATTGACAATATAATTTAAATTATATCTCGCGTGGAGATTAATATGCAATGCTGAGGTCGTTCAACTACTACTGTAATTCCAGCGGCCTTCCTCGAGTAAAGTGCGTTTAGTATGGTAATCATTTCCCTGCCGCTTCGTCACATAATGTCCAATCCTCTATACGATTTCGACATGCGGTCCCGTTCTTCGCTCCCCAGATCGGTAGCAACCTGATTAGCACTGCTCGCAGATCTCATGTGCATAGTCGGGGGAGAGTTAATCTCTACAAATCGAATGACAGAGACCTCTGGAATTGCATGGGGAGGACGTCTTTTCTGACTACTGGTAGTCAGCTGCCACCGCCACCATTGGGATCGCTGTTGAGAAATTCTTGATGTAACTGTTTCGAGCTCAATATTCGTTCTGTTAATCCGAGTCTGGTAGATTCGCCTTTGGTTGAGGAAGACTAGAAAAGAGTTATTGTTCCTGTATTTCACATTCTAATGGTCAGTGTAGTTTTGTGGGAGTAGGTCGAGATGTGGTGTAATGACAATTTCTCAAGTATGAGTGACCTGTGTTGTTGGGGATCGGTAAAAAATTAGGACGAAGTCGAGGATGCATCACTACAGCTGGTATCAGCTTACAGGGGCATGTATATGTTGGTGGTCTATCGGTCCGCGGAATGAGTCATGCAAGCCGTAGAGAATATATCTGTCACTCACAGGTCGCTCAATAGGCTTTATTAGGAAAGAGATAGCAGCAAGGCTTGTGACGATTGCTATGAACGAATTGGGGGCGAATAAACAACTACAGCCAGAGATTCAGTGCGATAAGGCATACATTTGATTGTATTTGTCTCGAGTGTCAGGACGAGGATTCGTCGAAGGACTAATCTCGTGCAATCGCCAATTGTCTGCGATCCGAACTTCAATATCTAGAATGGAATTATGATGGGGATGATCTTGCTCGAGCCAACTAACATGACGCACGAGGTAGCTCATGGGTATGGCAATTAAAATATCTGTTGCGGTACCAGGTAAGAGCCAAAGCTAATGCGGAGAAAAGTATGGGTTGGGATAGTGGTAACGTATGTTTCCAATACGCTCGCTATCACTGGAGTGTTTGAGAGCGCAGGTAGTTTGACAGTCCCGACGACAACTCCCTAAGATACAGCCTGTCAGGTGGCTATCGAGTGGCTGAGAAGCGAGAACTCATACTCGGATATCACAAAATATTCCACTGATGAAGGATAGAACGGAGAGCTAAAGGAAAATGAGCATCACAATGTGTGTAATAGTAGTGGAATACATTTCACGCACCGATCCAATGAAAACCGGGAAGAATACCCAGGGGCTACGTATCCAAACTCACCAGCAATAGACTAGTTGTACAACAACTGCAACCGTTGACCCCATGAATGGCAAGTTAATGCTCGCATAGTTGAACTTGAATAGGGTACTATCATCGCCAAAATTGTATACAAACCAGTAGAATGCATCACTGAGTGACAAGATGACCTGAATGGTATATACCAGGAAGAGAAAATGAACTAGTAGCTGAGGTTTGCGTTACGGCATTGAAGTAGATAGAGTTGACACAAACCGATGTATCGAAGATACTTTCTGTCCTTTTCCGACTGCGTAATGTACATGTCTATAGCAAGAGCATTTGGGGGCCAGTTCAGAGGCGCACGCAGAGCACTAACAGTATTGCATAATAAGAATTCCATAGAGCCACCAGTTAAAGACGATCACTACGAGCTAGGGAGTAATGTATCAGAAAGTCGCTCGTTCGCCAAATGATAGCATGCTAACGAGAGGGCCTGTTCTGGCAATGAGGTTTCAGACCAACACTGTGTCCGTAAACACTGGTTAAGAACTCACATCAGTGGATTAGGCTTGCTCTGATATAGTACACCAGCCGTCGAGCTCATATCCTATTTCCCGACCAGTTGCTGAAAATCAAAGTGCGGATAGGAGGAGTTACCTTAGAGGGAAGTTATAACAAAGCTTGTTTTGTCGTGGGCTTATAGCTTGCATAAGGGTGATCTTCCCTGGACAATTCTTCGGCCTCGTGTTCACCTAGAATTCGCTGGGTGAGCAAGCATCCGAAGCATCCGGGCTCATGCTGTGGACTAATTTGATTAGATTGATTGTCTACCCAATAGATGCTGGGGGCTCAGAATTGAGCTCTCCGTCGGCACTCGTGTGTCGTGATAGTTTTCAGCTCATGCTTTGAGCTCGTAGCGCCAGAAAGAGGTGATGTTTCACGCAGGAGCCCAAGCTCCTTCTAGGTCGCGGTCATCGAAGTTCCCAGCCCGAAGCCAAGTCCATTGGCCAGTATGTATAGACCGTTGACTGCTTGAGCCTACGCTGCCCACTGGAATAGGACAAAATAGTGTATCATATAGTACACCATCGACCAATGACGCATTGAATCCGTCTGAAATGGACCAGAGTAGAAAATTCAAAAAGGTCAGCTTGTTGGATAAACCGAGGAAGTGACAGTAAGCCATTGGTTCGGTTCTATAGCTTTCGTTGTGTTCGAGGGCGTTGGCCACTCACAATCCTGTTTGAAGATGTCGATAGATGACACCCGTTCTCCGGCGCGATCACGGAAATGATCCGATACGATCTTGTGATTGCCGTTCTAAAGATAGTCTTGGATTGAGTTCCCTTTCCTGCTCCTCCACGACCTCATAGCGAATGGATCCACAGGCCCAGGTAGCGGTGCATGACCGCGAACTACTCGAATCTCTTTCTGTACATACCGTTCATAACCTTCATCCACCTCCCTCGTCTGTGCGGCTGAGCGAGCACGTAGAGACGTTTGTGAAGGACGTCTTGGGAAGTGATGTTGAGGATCTGCTCATGAAGCCCACTATCCGGCCATCCGCTGCGAAAAGTGACTTGCCTTTCGCCGATTATTTCGTGTCGTATGTTTGTTTGGTCTTGTCTATCGCTAAGTAAGCGCTGATTTCTGTGCAGGACATCACATAATACCTATTTGTTGTCAAACCAAGTCCTTGGCAAAGCATCAGCATCGTCCTACACCCATGTCTTATCGCGAGGAGCTCGCTGCGTTGGTGGGTACTTTTGAGCAACAGCATTGTCACATACTCATGTGCTATGTTTATTATGTGGCAGAAATTGACGTGTGGCCGTCTTCCAAGGGTCCTGTTGTAACGCACGGCCACACCTTCTCTCAATCCATCCCTTTCGAGGAGGTCTGTGCTGCCATTGGTGCATCGGTATACGACAACACCTGGCCTGTACTTGTGTCGTTGGAATGTCATGTTTACGGAGAGGATAAACAACAACAACTTGTCAAGATAATGCGAGACGCCTGGGGTCCTAAGTTTGTGGATCATAAATTAGATGATGTCGATGATAAAATAACACCAGAGATGGTCAAGGGGCGGATTTTGGTTATGGTGTGCTCTCTGCTCCCTTACTTTCGCAATGCTTGCTGATTGTTGTATGACAAGGTTGAGTATTACCCTCCTCCCATCGTATCATTGAACCCAAGTGATAATGAAGCCGAAGTTTCTCCAAGCTCCTCCTCCTCCTCTTCCTCTTCATCTTCGTCGGAGTCTGAGGATGATCCGGCGGGGAGCAGTTCGCTGTGGCCGCGCAAGAAATCAAAAGTCCCTCGTCATCTCCGCATCAGTGGAACCCTCGCAGACGTGGGGTACTACCTCCGGAGTATGAAACCATCGAAGAATTGGTACTCCAGATGTCAGTTTCATTCATGAACCTCACGTTCGTGCTCTTCTAAAAGCTCTCCACAGTGTTCCCTGAGCCTCCAAACCTCCTTCTCAACCTCTCAGAATCAAGCTTATTGTCCCTCCTCACGAATTCCACCACCATCCTCAACACTCTCATTGACCACTCACAAACGCACATTAGGCGAATTTACCCCAAGGGCCTTCGCTTGACGTCATCCAACCTTCGACCATATTCCTTCTGGGGCACCGGTTCGCAAGTTGTTGCCCTGAACTGGCAGACATATGATCGAGGAATGCAGATCAACGAGGCGATGTTTGTTGGGACAACTGGTTGGCTCCCTAAACCAGTTTGGATGAGGAAATCAGCAGACGATGGCGAGGGAACTAGAGACAAGAAAAGGCTGAAGATCAAAGGAGACGTGGTTGGTGTATGCTCGGGTAGGTGATTCTGGGACTTGGTTATCTATTGACGCTGATTTTTTGAAATCATAGCCCCTCCACCTTCTGATCGGGAGAGGTCGCCAAATTCGAAGGTATATAATGCCTACGTTAAGGCAGAGTTGTTTCTCCCTACGCCCTCGGCTATTCCCCCATCTTCGTTGAACCTTCTCAACATCCAAACAACCAGCGAGCTTGAATATCGCTCTGAAGCCCAGCCTGTGAAACCCATCACAGGAGATCTTGATTTCGCCTATCCAGTCACAAAACCGGACCAAGGCTCAGGCTCGCTAGCTCAAGAGTGGGACAATTTGTGGTGGCGCAAGAAACAAGATGAGCGAGGTCTGAGTTTCGCGGCTTTCGAATGGGAGATATTGGAGAAGTGGGAGGAATTGACGTTCCTCAGGTACGCTCATTCGCATTCATCCTCCACACCGGAACATATAGTGACGTCTATTTGCCATTTAGACTTAGTGTGTGTGAGAAGGAATTTGGAAAGGATGACACCTTGGCTGTATTTTGTGCTCGTATTGCTGACATTCGCCGTTCACTGGTCGTCGATGATGTGCCTACGGAGAATGCGGACCGCGCAATTGGATGGAGAGCGGTCAGACTATTTGATTTACATGGGAAATTCTGTGGGACAATTGCACTTGTGCGCTTCATGTTCGAACCTGTGGACTAATCATTACGGACCTTTGAGTACACATGCCAGGGCGAATTACCTGGATTCTATGAACTCTATAACATGTTGATTGATGGCGCGGTCGCGTCCAGAGGTTTCGAATCACGTACAACAAGTTTAACACGGCATCATAGCCGGCAAAAGTTTTTTGCCTCCCGCAATCTGACGCATTCCACCTGAAAGCACATTTTCAATCGGCCGCCGATATGTTCGTCTGATTCATTCCCACCCAGATCATTGATTGAAGAGAGAATGTGGTAAAATCTGGTCCTTTGGGGCCAAGTTAGGCTGTTTTCTTCCATGTCCTCAGCGTATCGGCAATGTGCACGGTCCTTCTGGAACCAAAAGCACGCGTCAAACGAAGATAGATCTATTCCAGGTATCCTCCTTAAAAGATTCATTTCGATTTGAAGATCCAACGTGATATCTTTACGATGGATCCCACACAAGCTAGGTCTTCTTCTGAGCTGGCTACGGAGAGCACTGAACAGCATCTTGTCTCTGAACGCTCCTCCACACGCCAATATGTGTTCCCTGTAGACGAAGGGAGCGAGAACGGTGAGGAACTTCAACTTACTGCTCGTTGAGTCGCTGTTCTCAGACAGAAAGATGCATTAGGCGTACCTCCAAAGTCGCATGACCGATCGCCACTTTACTAATAACAAACTCGTTCTGGCTCAAATCGCTCTCAAATGCGGTGATGTGGTCCCAGACAGTGGAACCAGTACAGGTGCAACCCTATCACTTACTTTATTGGGGTGACAGGCCTTGTTAGGCTACTGGCTTCTCGCTCTTGCCAAGGAACATGATTGGTAGCGCCCATACCTGGGCTTCGATCGATTCTCGTGGAATTGACATCAGGGATCGAACGCTTCGGTATCACCAGCTATCATTCTGCCAGACGTGACCTTTATTACCTGCTCTATCACCTCTCTCCCGCCGGCTGCAATCTCATTAGCATATCAACAGCTTTCGGGTGCGCTACAGTCATCCCACTGACACCAGCGGGCCTATTCATCCACAATATGCGAGCATGTCGTGACCTCTACTCTTCCTAATTCATAATGCTGTTATGATGCTCTGTGTGGGTGCCTTCGCAACACCGAGACAGTTGAAGAATACGCGCAATGAGAACTAAGTGTGTTTGGATTCAAACATTCATCACATATAGATAACAAGTACATAGGGCCCCCTGTCTTTTAGGACGTGGTTTACAGCATCTCTTAACCCCATGACCTCCCTCAATTATCCAATTGTCCAGGAGCGGTGCTTTTGTTTGATCCATCTCTTGATGAGAAAAGGAGGATGATGGGGTTATGGAAGTGAGTGGGCGCTCCGAAGGGCTGCTCACTTCGGCTTTCCATACTATCTTGCGGTCCCATGACTTCGCTTCGGATCTGCAACTGTCAAGAAGTGGTGTATTCACTCGGGGATCCACCGACTCGGTGTGAGAAGGGGAGTGGTAATTTGGAGGTGCTCTACAGCATTATACGATCATCCGTATGATCACTCAATTTCCCCTAACCTCGAGGCCTCCATTCCACAATATATAAATTTGAGTTTGACCGCTTGAGCCTTCAGCGCCAGCCCCAACCAAGATCTTCTCCCCAAGCAAGGCGAGCATATCCCTCACCACACATTCTGCCTGCTGACACTATGTTCTCCAGCTCATCACATATTTCTTCTGTCCCGGTCAAGCATTCTACGGAATACGACATGCCTAGTCAAGTAAGCGTTCTGAAAACCTTGAGGGACGATCGTCAATACTGATCGCATCTTCCGGCCATAGCCAAATGCTATTCGTTGTTCCGTTTGCAATCAGTGGCTATCCACTAAAGGGACAACGCATGAATGTCCTGGCAATAAGTAGTAGTCACAGCACCGACGATATCTCCCCTTTGCACTGCCCTTCAGTTTGTTCTATTCTTGTGTTCCTAAAGGTCTTCCATCAAAGCTCGACGCCTATGTGAGGTCGGAGTAGTTTACAATGTTATTATAACTGTTTACCTTTGTATTTTCTGCCTTCGCCCAGCGTATTACAAAAGCGTGTCACCACGGATAATACCCGCTCTCGCCCACTGTTGGAGCCTGCCTTTCCCAGTCTAGTAACCCAAATGACCTCGACAGAGCTTGAGATTGACCGCTGGATGTTCCACGACGACTTTGGCAGCGTGTTAACCACGAAAAACATAGTTGAACAGAGTATCACAGAGCCGAAGGGAACATCGAAAAGCAGCAACACAACATCGGATGACTCTATATTTACTAAACCTTAGTTACAAACTGTGAGCAGGTTCCAGTCTTTAATCTCTCTTGAAATCAAGAACATCAGCCACAACCGGATACCACCGCACCTATTAATGATCACAACGGATATCAGTTTTTCAGAAAATTGTGATGTCCCCTTTCGTCTCGAACGTCATGCTCATCCACTGAGCAGTATCGCTGCACTCCTCGTCATATGGCTGGTAGTACTGCAGCCAGTTGATAGCGTCCCTCAGCTTCTTCCCTTTAACCAGGCACTCGTAGTACTCTGGATCTTTATCCTTCACAATCTACCAAGCAAGTAAGAAGATATAGATACGTAACTTATGCCACTGAGACACACCGAGGCGTACATGTCCTGATAATATGCACTTTCCTGAGGACTGCAACAATAGGCACTGCCATCAGACCCAAATCGAGGATCATTGGGGCCAGTGTAACTGAGCCAAGGAGGATATTCTGCAGCCAAAACAGCGGGAACTATACTGTGGTACTCCCAATCAATGATACCGGTGACTGATCCGGTCTGTTGATCGAGCAGCACATTGGCGGCTCTGAGATCCTCATGTCGCAGAGCAGGATGACGAAGGAAGGGAGAATCAAGACCATAGCACACTTCTAGTAGGGTTTTCCGACACTGCTCAAGTATCAGCAAGGCGCGCTCGCGTGCTCCATGATGAGATTCAGGCGTTAAGTCAACGGATGTTGAAGCTTTACGTCGGGCCACGTAACCGTCTATGAAGTGGTCAACGAACTCCTCTAGGGTGTTCAATACGACATGGAACGAATCCTGGGTAGTAAAAACTAAACGCGGAACAACGTCTTCGCCGCGCGCGTTGGGAGAGCCAATGGAACCTATCTTGTTGGGGACATTCAATCTGAAGATCTCAAGTGCGATCAATGCGTACGACATGACGGCATTGTCCTGAAGCCAGTATATCAGCACCACTGCAGTATTTCTCAAGGGAGATTGGCGTGACGAACTTTGGCAGAGTCGCTTAGAAGTCCATAAATCTTCAATGCGTCTTTTCCAGGGAGAATATCGAGTACCAAATACCCGGCGTTATTGCATACAGAAGAAGCGATAATCTTTGGGACAGGAACAGTGGTGTTTTCCAGAAAGCGTAGAACACTGATTTCGACATCGAGCTTCCGCCTGCGCCAATCACGGACCAAGTTAGCGTCGATGGAGTGATCATGGGAATACTTGTCCGCGACAAAGGGAACTTGACGGAAGATCACATTGCGCTCATCTGCAAGAATTATCCGCATCGTCTGTAAGATATGAAAAACTATCGGAATAAGTTATATGACCTGTATTACCGAGTTGACACTCGCAGCGAAGAGCGAGCTTTGCTGTACAGGGGATCCAAGGAGCTCCTCGGCTTTCCGAATCTTGTGCTCTTGCTCGGGCGTTAGGTCATCGCCGACTGTCCAGTCTTTCCATGAGTCAGGTGGTGGGGGCCAATCCAAGTGCTTTACACCGTGGTGATCCCAGTATGGCGGATTGTCCATAGCAAACAACGAGATAAAGTAGAGATGTGAGCCGTGTGTGGCGCCATAGGAGGACATATCCCAACAATGCCGACATCTGTTTGACACGTGATGCATCGATGGACGGTACTATCACAAGAGACACGCCCAAATCGGTACCCATCAACGAAAGTACCCACTAATCAATCTATGGGGTTGGTTTGTTGCGCAGCTCGTGACCCAGCATAGATTCTAGCCAACAATCAAAATCGACAATAGGTTTGAGGATGCTCAAAGTCTCATAAACATGAATTAGGTTCGAGAGTGGCCAACGATCTTCAATGACAATTGAGTTGACAGCCCGTGACCTAAAATAAAAGCAAAATTGTGACAACGTCCCTTTGCTCATCGCAGAACCAATTGTCTATCCTATTTCTTATATAGGATGTATAGTTAGCCACAAATAAACTCGCAAATCAATCTCGTGAATTGATTCCTCGGTACTTTCGTGAGTGGCGACCGAACCGGCGTTGACTCTGGTGTATCATGTGGCCTGGGCAGGTTCACATGCCCCTCTTCGCCCAGATTGTTTGAATCGACGATTAGCTCTAATTCCAATTTATTGGCACTGACGCCCGATTTCAAGATATTGAGCAAGTTTGCCGTTTCCTGTTTTCCGTACGTCTTCGGATCGGTTAGCGTCACAATAGCTGGCTCCCTCTTGAGTGCAGGCTAACCAGACCATCGGAGTCAGTGTTGAATAAACACTGAAGTTGACGTTGACATAACTCCAGCGCTTACCACTCATGGGCTCGGTGCTATAGATATCCCAGCCTGTATTGAATCCATTGATCTCATCAGAGTCAATCGCTACGACCTCGGGGGTCGAAGGCTTCAAGTTTACGCTCTATGATTATATTGGCCATAGACGGAAAGGTGAGAAATTTGGAGTCGCATTTGTTCTCAGGTGCTCAATGAATGGCTATTGATATCGGCGAGTACTACTGCGGCCGCTAGAAGTTTGTATGCATTAGGGCTTCAACGGTACACTAAATGTTGATCATACGACCACGCTCGCTAAGAAGACTACAGACTCATCGGAAAAGTGAAGAGCCTTTCACATACCATTCCTAGCTCCATCTACCCTCACCGAGATAAAAACAGGGCTAGTAGGAGTACTATCCTTATCTCTATCTGCGGTTTCCACCATGAGTGATCCTATTTCCAACATTTCTCGCCTGGCCTCCATTATCATGACCTCTGCTAGTAACATCGAGACCTTTTACAAGGCCGATGCCACCAAACCTTTAGTTCCCTCTCTAGATGACACTGATCCTCACCCTTTGGATGCTACAGTGCACCCACTTGAAGTAAAGCATTCCCTCCAGGCGTTAGAAGGCGCTTGTGCACAGTTGTGTGCTACACTCGCGCGTCCAGATCACACAATCCTCAATGTATGTGATCACCCTTGAGCCAAATATATACAGGTTGCTTATGATAGGATGTTTTGAAGCGGTACCTGGTGGTACTTCAATTCTCCCCTCACAGAAAATAACCTCTCATACTCATCTTGATAAAGTTACTTGAGCCAGCTTGCCTTGGGGTCATACTTCGCTCTCGCGTTGCGGATGTCCTTCTAGATAAGCCAGCTGGGATGCCAATCAATGAAATCAGTGAATATTGTGGCGTTGAACCGAAGAAATTGAGTCGTGTTCTACGCGCTCTGTGCTCAAGCCACATTTTCCGTGAAGGTAACTTAAACGAATGGTTAATGAAACTTAACTCACCCTTCACTTCAGTCTCAAACAATGTCTTCGCCAACAATCGTCTAAGCATGCAGCTCGTTAGCACGAATCCGATGTGGAGTGCTGGTATGCACACGTGAGTACCCTTCAGTATCATCTTGGACCGAAAGTCCATTCTTTTTAACTTCATCCCTCAAAAGTGTTGATGAACCCATCGGTAAAGCCGCTGTGCATCTAGCAGATACACTATTAGATCCAGAATGGGGATCTTCGTATGCACCTGAGCACACTGCCTTCAACCGCGCTGCGGGATATCCACGCCCTCTTTATGAATACCTCGAAGGCGTACGTGAATCCGACAGAACACTGGTCCAACTTCTAATGCCTTTCGTGACAATTTCTATTTTTACAGAAAGATAGTGAGAAAGGGGCTGAGCAAGGGATCCGCTTTGGGAAGGCTATGGTTGGGTGGAATCGAGCTGCTGATGCCGGAGCAATTGTATCAAGTGAGCGGAAACCTCAATACCACGGGATGAACACAAATACTCAATAACATCCTGACTTCATACAGGGTATCCTTGGGGACAATTATCTCCCGGAACTGTCGTTAATGACCTTGGTGGTGGTGTGGGAATATTACAATGCAACTTCACAAGCAGTATCCGAACCTGGTGCTGAAATTACAAGACCTGCCAGAACGTATTCAGCAAGCACAGGGTGACGTCTGGCCGCGTGAATGCCCAGAAGCCATCGTCGAGGGGAGGATAGAGTTCAAAGGCATAGATCTCTTCACGGAAACACCGATCCCAAACTGCGACGTTTATTTGGTGAGCGCAGAGTCATTAAAGAGACTATCTACTGCTTAATCTACTGTTCACCATCATTTCAGTTGAAGAATGTTATGTGAGTTTCAGGCTATTATTTATTTCCGAAAAAAAACTTATCCCATTGGTAGTCATAACTTGCCATCCGACCTGGCGCACAAAGTGCTCACTAACACAAGAAGAGCAATGACCCCAACCAGTCGAATATTGATCAGTAGGTCTTCGATTGCATCTACAAGAGTAACTGACAAATCGATATATATATATCGATATCTTTGAAACCCATAGACGAATTTATTATCCAAAGTCCTGTTCGTGTCCCGGCGGGTGAGATAAAATCTAGTCAAGCCCCAGACCCATTGCTTCCGAACTTTGGTGTTGGACGTATCCGCCTCCACTACCTCGATATTTCAATGCTGACGCTGCTCAACAGCGAAGAGCGAACATTAGAGGATTATGTTCAATTGGTCGAAGGTTCAGGTCTACATCTAGTAAAGGTCTGGGATCTTGGAGAGTCGGCCCTTCTTGAGCTCGCACTCGCCTAGAATTCTCGATCGGCGTACCATTTCTATAAAATACCTCTTGTCATAAATAACTCTTTATTCACGAATGAGAATTCCGATGTCACCTGTATGTTGAGTATGGAATACAATGGTATTTCATAGAGTTTGGATTAACAGTATTCCGAAATACATTTGACATAACAGCACAAAAGAAGTTATACCACTGAAACTTTCGCCTGGGGAAACACCTTGCGAATATGTGCCACAGCCTCCTCTTTATCAACAAGGGTGATTCCTGCTACGGCGGAAGAGGGTCCCGGTTCAAGGGGATATGGATTTTGTAGTAAACGTTTATAATCATTCTTCGGCCTCAGCTGAATCTTAACGTCCACTTCAAAGAAATCAAAGAGCCGCCCTTGGATACAGGCATGATGGAGTTCGAGTGGGCTATTGCTCGAATTGAAATATTTCTTGTAAATATCGAAGAGCAATTTGGGTCTTCTTTATTCTGGCACCTGTGAAAACCGTAATCGGCGGATATAGACGGGTAGAGCGGATGGACATGTTGTCACGACCATGAATGATCTTGTTCCTGATGTATTGCTTGAGGTCCCACACCGACTTGTTTCGATACGGAGACCCCGAAAGTGCATCAATAATTTCTGGTTCAGAGTGGAGGGGCCGAAACGCGTGACAACGCAGATCAACCTTATGGGCTTGGAATAGTGCGAAGAGCGAGGATGAGGTGTAAGCAGTACAAAACTCGTCGAAGTGCACGAGCGTATCAGCTTGGCATATGACTGGGTCAGCGCATCCTCATCCCAGCGGTCGGAGCAGGCACAATACCCGAAGCTGATCCAGAGATCAATATCTGGAGGGGAGGAATGTTGGATAGTGTAAGAGTATAGAGAGAAAGCATTGGTTATGATGTTTCGGCAGAGCCGTGACCACTGGCGAATCTTCTCGGTGGACGTATTCGGCGGTTCCCAATGAAGGACCAGGCACGCGAAATCATCGTACCCGTGCCTGATTCCGCTGTCTTCTCTTCTGCTACCTCCGCCGCGAAGAACATCCTGATTTCGAAGGAACCATGGGTAGTATTCGCCTCGTATTTCTTTCGGGAGGACGTTCAAACTCCTTCTTGATATTCTCAATCAGAGTCCCTTCCAACCTCCACCGGTGCAGCGCTAGAGATTTCACGTTAAGGATTGCGGACTGAGGAGTCCGATGTATAGTCCCAGGAGATTACTGGCTTGCGCTGGGTCGACCTTGGTAAACCCATAATCCTCGCAGGTTTGAGGATTTTCAGGAAAAGCGTCCTCCTGACAGCGAGTGCGAGATAATCTGCAGTGTTGATTGGTCTGGAGGGATTGCAATCGAAAATATGTCGGACCCATTGGACCGCTGACACTCTCGACTGCAATACCAGCCTTGTTACATCCCGCGCATAGTTTTGGAGGTGGGTCTGTCTCATGACAGCAGTACAATCACGCTCTGGCATCGTCTACGCGAAGAGAAAGGTTGAGGCGCTAGTCGTCGAGCCTTGTCAGTTGGGGGGAGACAAGAAGGCTGTGAGTAGTTGTCAGACCACTCGAGCAAAAACCCGAACAACAGATTCAAGCTTTATGTAGCTGGGAAGACTCCTTGTGTGGAATGACAATGTATCTGATGAGGGAAGTGCTGCGTTTAGGCGGGTCGAGGCATCAGATCGTGCGGGTGACTTCAGTTATTCTTTCAGCGCCTTACTATTATTATGGTTTTCAGAGGCTGTATTTGGATGCACGTGTACTTACAACCGTCAATTTAAAGGTGAAACCTTGTCGCATGCTTCACGCAATCAAGAGTAAACTAAAGAAGCGAGGAACCTACGTTGTGACATAATTAGAGGAACGATAGCTATAAGAAATGTAGTAGACTGTACTCACGTCTACTTCTTGCACAACGAAACAATTTTTCCCATCCCGCCCCCATGACTCCTCACTACAGCCCCGTAATTCCAGACATCGACTACCGTCTCACCCATACAGTGCCCCGAACTTAGTTCAACGTCGACTCTGTACCGTTTTCCTTGGAACAATTCAGGATTGTGAAGATACGCGATGGTGAGAGCGTCATGTAACGGAGGTCCAGAGTGGAATCCAAAGACCGACTTGTAAGATGATGCGAAGTAGTTGATGACGGTGCTGAGCATATGTCGGAGAGATGTCTTTGGAGAGGGAAGGGGAGGGTATGGGGATCCAGGTAGAAGCATGTCCGCTGTTGGTAGAGTAGATGGGTGTACACCTGTTAGCAAGCGGTGTTGGACCTCGTAGGTCGCGATTGCCGTATGCGTTACATTAATCGGTATCATCGTGGTCTTGACAGGGGAATTGAGTACAATCTGTGCCGCATGTGCTGAAAGCAGAATCAGAAAGAAAAAAAAAACACCACAGAAAAGGCGCCGAAGAACGCACGATCGGTGAGGATATTATATTCCGCCACAGCAGACCTGTTTCCGAGACCAACACCCCCTCCCATGAATACAAATTCCTCGATTACTCCCTTTTCAATCAGGTCTGGATATACACTGACGAAAAGAGCGATATTGGTCATCGGACCGCTGGATACCACTGTGACTTTATCCCCCTTGCCACCCTTCCACGTCCTTCTGATCTCTTGGGCCATGCCTTCCAACGCTCCGACTACTTCACCCTCACCACCTTGATCATACTCATCATAGATCTTGGCAAAGCGATCCAACACCGCAGGATTGTCCGCGCTCGGCAGACCCTCAACACCTCCCAGGCCATCTTCGCCGTGGATTTCTGGATCGTGCTTGGCTGGTTGGATGAGGGGGTTCGCAGCACCTGGATATACCTTGATGTGGGTAGGAGCGCCATAAGCATGCAAGCATCGAGCAGCGTTGAGGGCAGTATGAGCACCCGGCGCGTTTCCGTGTGTCTATTGTTGCTGGGTGAACGGGTCTGGAGGTGCCGTTACAAGCTGGACGAACTTACGGTCGAGACACCAATAAGATTGATGTCTGGGCAGTGTACAGCAAGCATTATAGCTATCGCGTCGTCATGACCCTAACATTTACGGGGTTAAAAGTAAAATTCGGTTCGACCGAAGAATACATACAGGGTCAACATCGAGCCAGACATTCTTCCTCGACATTGGTATTGAGAGACTTTCAGTGGAAACAAACGAGGATTGAAATGTGTTGGATCAGTACAGAGCCGCATGAGGGAGCCTTTAAGGAATCTTTGAGGTTGTGCGTGATGACGGCTTCAACAAAACCCGGAGCGATCCCGGTGTTGGTGATGGACTCACACAGTCACTTATCTGGAAATACTGCCCCTGACTAGGAGCCTCAACAAGCTTCCAACGTTCTCCTCAACACAATCACTCTTCAAACAGAAAACCGACTGATATTCTCGGGCCGCCAGCATCGTAGCAAATGGGATCCGGATATTACTCAACACACCGTTTACTGTCTAAACACTAACCTCATCGATGGCACCCGCGGATTTTTGAAGTCTCAACTTCACAAACATTCAATCAAAACCATTGGACTATGTTTTTATCTAAATATCCACCTCAGCTGCCATAGTCCTCACCAGCTGTTCCATCCCAGGACGTGGAATAAAGCGACACTTGAAAGGCTCAGGGTAGCTGGTCCGGTTTTAAAACAAAATACCTCATGGAAACGTAGCATAAGACCTACCTGACGAGGTTCGGCCCGAAGTTAGGGGGATGTACTCCACCCCCTGGAGGTTGAATGTCAAAAGTCAGCAATAGATTCGCGATGATGGCGAAGACTGAATTCTCTGCTAGCGCTTTTCCTGGACAAACACTATTCAACTTATCTATGAGCTCCGTAACGCTTCGCGAGGTCAAGCACATACCGTTTCCCAAACCCAAAGGCATATGTCAGTGGATCAATTACATTGTGTGTCTTATCAAGAAAGCGTTCAGGAATAAACTCCTGCGGGTCATACTGGGGATGTGGCGCAAATGCAATGGCCCTAACAGCTCCCACGTAAGAGTAGTCCCGCGAATACACGAGGCAATACGCACCACACGTTCGGTATCACCACTGTCCCTCGAGGGATGAGGTAGTTGTTGTAAATATCATCTTCGGCTGTACACCTGGCGATACCTTCATCCCATTGAACTCTAAACTACCGCAGAAGATGGAATTAACTCACTGAGAGGCAATGCTGGATGCCACCGTAGACACTCTTTGATTACAGCTGCTACGTATGGCAGATTATGATGGTCTATAATCCTGACTAGGCGCGGAGTGGATAAATAAGCCTTGACTTCGGAAAAAGCCTTCTTCTGGACTTCAGGGTACATAGCCATGGCCAGGATGAAGACAAGGACTGTTGTATAGGTCTGAAATCACACTATCAGAAAACTGAAATGTGGTCTATTTGTCATTTAGTGAGGCACTAACCGTCTCAGCTCCTGCTCCGTACAAGGCACCCGATGTCCACTTGACCCGATATTCGTGTTGTCTCTCATCCTCGTTTTCTTGTTCTAGCAGATCGCGTGTCAATGACTCCGGAGCCTTTTCAGATGCCTTATCGTGATCGATGCAGAGTAAGATAAGTTTCCGGGTGGGTGAGGCAACAAACGACTCACCATCTCATGCTTAACATGGAGCAACGGCCGTGACACAAAGTTCTCGATCGTCTCTCGACCCTTAGCGGCGGTTTTGTGGAATGGGAGAAACGTGAAGTGTTTCACTAGTAAGGACGTTTGTCAGTATACTCCTCAGGAATTTCCAATGGACATAACAAGAGCTAGCCCTTACGAATTGGTAGAAGATCAGCGAGGAAAGCCCCTGGGACAGTTGATTCGCCGATCATTTGCATAGTGTCCTCTGCATCGGTGATATACTGAGGATTCATCAGCTCTACTTGTCCGAGTCGCCGTTGAGTACAACTTACATTATTGTCTGCACTCTGGATGCTCAAGCCGTACGTTATCACGAGTATAATGCGTCCCGCCGCCCTGTTCATTTGATTAGACGTCCAGGATATGAAACTGCCACTATGTGCTTCACGTACAGGCGAACATGTGAGAAGAACTCTTGAGGATTGTCCAGAAAATCTCTAAGTAATAGGACGGTGAGGTCTTCCTGTACATGGTGATATTTTGCTACGGCAGCGGGACTTAGTGCAACATGCGCTAGCTTGCGACTAGCACGCCATTCAGGGCCGTAAGGGAGGAGGGGCATACTTTGCCCAAGTCCCATCATTGTCCCTACTACTGTGAACACCGGCCGATTGGAGTACTTATTGCTTCGCTTCTCCAGAAGGTCTTTGATAGCGTCCATGCTATTCAATACCAGGACACTATTTCCTAGTCCATGAAAGTACACTAAGTCGCCTTGGTTGTGTGAGTTGCCATTATACTTGGATAGTGAACAAAGCTGATTACCCACCATATCTCTCCTTGAGGCGCGTGAGTTCAAACCAGGCGCTTTTGGGCTTCAAACGCCAGATATTGCCGATAATTGGAAATGAGGGAGGACCTGGTGCCTTAGACAAGCCATGTTTACTCGCGTTGACCGTCAAGAATAACAGTGTAAGAGTTAGAAGACAGAAGAGGATGGTGATGAGCCAGGTTGAGGGGAAAGGCCAGAGGTTGAGGATGGTGGTCGACGATTTCATGTGGGGTGTTATCCCGTGGTTGACTCGCAGCTTGAGGATCAGTTAGGGATTCTCAGGCTATATCTTGAGTACTACGTACTACACCACCCGATTAGGCCGTAGAGGGTGCGATATCAATCAAACTAGCGAATAGAAGACACGAGCACTTGGATCTCTTTTTTTAATGATCATCATTACCGACCGATGTGCGGTCTTGAAGATTCGTGATCCGATGAAACATCAATCCTCTTAGTGTAAGCCTAGGTTACACCTAGTACACGCCACACAGATGGATCCATCTAAAGATGGAACCATTACCTTGAAGCATGCCACGCTCGTCGCTCGTAACAGACAAGCGGAGTTAAGGAAGTTGCGGCGGAGCACTGCCGGCTCGATCATAAGTTCTTCTCGACCGGTGTCCGGAAATATCCTGGTACTCGTCTTAGTGATGGCCATGAGACACAATCAGGCCGGCTCATTTGAGCCAGGTATGTTGTGGTGCACGAAGGATCTCTGTGACCCACAAGGCGCAAATGGGGAAGTTGCAACCTAAGGCTCGAGGGATGATACACTGCGCCTGTGAATCAACAATTCTCTGGAACTATTGAATAATTATTGAAAATCTATCGTGTGATTATTACATTAATACTACAATAAGGTTCTAGGACTAAGACTTGCTGAAATATTATCACGATAATCCATCAATAATCGGTCCGGATTTTTGAGTATGCAGTTAAGAAAAATACTCAATTATAATTCGGTAATCCTGCTGGATTATTGATTCAGGGCCGCAGTGGATAATGTTCAAAACCCAGCAGCACTTCTTTGTCACAAGTCCAAATAGGGCACAAGCAATGATACTATTAGGATTACCAAAATTCGAAGATCTCGAGTGTTGCTGAGGCGATATAGTTCAGTACGCTGACAGTTTATTGTGGGAGGGTATATGAGGCCTAGAGAAGTACAAAGCATGGCTATCTAGGACTATCGGTGGGTCAAGATCCATCGGATAAAATGCTTCCCTCAGGGTCGAGCTAATGTTATATCTGACATCTGTCAGTGTCAGCAAATAACTCGGAAGTGCAGAGTGAATGATGAGTGTGGCGAAATCTGTTCTCCGTCGTAATGCTTGATGCTTTCTGGCGACGAAGCAACAATAAGCGCCTTATTGTGCTGAGTGCAGAATAAAGTCACACTGATATTCACGGACAGATGAAATGAGAAGTAGCCGCCAACAAGAATCTGTAGCTATACTGCATCCCTGACACTATATTCCGGCCCTATGTAAACCCTCGCCTGTTTTGTACTGTGGCCTATAGAGGCATCTTCCTACGAGAAATGAATTAGTACAACATGGGGTTCGAGGAGTCAGAGGAACCTACGCCAACTATAGCCGTCCCGCTCTCGGAGTCCCGCCTGCGAAATTGCACTGTGCCCAGTACCAATGCAGGGTTTCTCTCTGACTCGTTGCGCTCACCGCTGCCGAAGATCGTCGAGAAACCTGACCCCCCTCGTACATAGTTCCGCGAGTTCAAGTTGGCCAAGAGTGTACTGAAATAAAGACTGCACCAAGGGAACTCAAAGATTGTGAAATATAGATCAGTTGGATATAGTTTGATCTAGTGACGCATGAGTGCGGAACTCGCTCGAAAATTTGGAAATTTACCATGATGAGCACTAGGAAGGCGAACAAAGCCGTCCATGTCCCACTATTAACAGTCACAACCAGAATACGAAAGATCATATCCCGCGTCCTACGTGGCCGTCTCATTGAGGTGAAGGATTGTTTCTGTTCGGATGCTGACTTACTGTGAAATCGCCGTGCTCTGCACTCGAGTTAACAGCCATATCATGCATATTGCCACAGTAACGTCCACAACAACGGCCGCAGCTCTCATCGACACGTTTATGTTCTAAGTCTCGGTAAGTCAGAAGATCAAGCCAACGAATAATGAGAATAGACAAAACCCACAATAAAGAAAGGTTCTACTTGTACCTCCAGAGGTTGATTGACCCTTAGGTTCGATGAGATCGTATCGCTTGACGCTCAAGATGGAAGGAAGAAAGGATACATACGCTCCAGCCCAATAGACTAATGGCGGATAAAATAAAATCTGAGTGAAATTCGTTTTCGATTGTTATCCTTTACCCACCGATAGGTCCAACTGATGAGCAAGATCGAAGTCAGCAACTTGTAATACCAATTAATAGTTGCAAGCTTACTCAATTGCCAGGTAGATAATAGAGTCTATAAAGAGCAATAGGTGAGACAGGCACGGCTGCCGGATTTACGAAAAACGGGATTTCATACCAGGAGAAGGCTGAGGGGTTTTATCCAAATATGGTTTTTTCCGACTAGATCTGAAGTATTAGTTGCATGCAGGCTGTAGATATCAGCCTCGCTCACACAAGTAGATCCTGCGTATGAAGTAAAGCTGAACGACAAACACCACAACTGCCTATGGATAGATCTGAATGAGCGATGTTGCTTGAGCCCTACTGTAGCCGAGTTACGTACGGTTACCAAGGTATGAATCTGATAAACAAGGGACTATGAGCACAGTACCAACTAGCGGAAAAACAACTAGGATCCACGAACCGTCAGCTCTCTGTCGTTGATTAGCACAAACAAAAATATATGTGGGAATAGGACTTACACACGGTTGACCAAAAGACCCGCAGTTCGTCCATACTCTAAGATCAAAACAGAGAATACTGCAGTACGAATTTTAGCATCACGGTCGACTCTAGTCCCTAGCAACATGAAAATTACCTGATTTCATGATCGTGATCTGGCTTGTTGTGTCTGCCATCCTGTTGTGTTGTGTTGAGAAATCGTGGACGGAAAGACTGTCGACGGAGGAAACGGCAAAAACGAACCACATTGCGGCTATCTATCAAAAACAGTTAGCCCAGTTTCACTTAAGAGATTCTATGTTTTTCTGTTTTACTCACTAAGAGTTTGACTATGAGCGGGTCATGCTCATAACTGAAACGAAAGGCGATCCTTAGCTTTGGCCATCCAGAGACATATCGCACGCAAACATTACTCACCTACGAAAATAAAAGAATCTGATGTCACATATATGTGCCTATCAGCCCATCTTTTGAATGATATTTGATAAGCTTAACGTACACTTGAAGGGTAGATACTCCCCAAATTGCCTGCGAAATGTAGCCTCCCACAAGCAGGGCGCCATAGGAAGGCATGATGTTGAGGATGATGGGATTCTCCATTGGGACCGTCATTGGGGGCGAGATGGGGCAATGCAGGACAATCAGCGATGTAACCACTGACTTACCAGTTACAGAGGTTTAAGAGGCTACCCCAAAGTGTAATCAGGAAGCGCTGCAGTGATTGCAGTGACTGATCACGTTTCAGCTGCAGAACCACATGTAAATTTGGGATAGTCGGTGTTCTATATTTCCACAGGATACTATTTCGAACAAGTATCAGCGTCAAATCGAAGATCGCCCATGAAGATGCGACTGAAAGGCTGAAGGAACTTACCCAGGACTGGAGCTTCTTGATATCGAGATCCAGCCGCAACTGACGATGTCATTTCCGGCAGTATCAATCAATATTCCCAAGGAAGAACCGAAGTTAAATCTTTTCATTTGAGATATGAGGATGAAAAGGCCACTCGCAATGCGTAGCTTGATTTCAAGGCATTTAGCCAGGGATATGGTAAGCGCCCAAGAGCAATAGTGACTCAGGAAGCTGGAATCGCCGAATGCTCTTTTCGTGATTTGGCGTGTCACACTGAGTTCGTTCTTGTGAGAGCGGAGCGTCGGGGCTGGCATGCGTTGGCTTGAGTTTTGCGCCTGGGGCTTTCAGAAGTCGCCTTTCACCGAATGCTTGATTCCAACGTGTTGAAAGCCAGAGCCGAATACGAGTCCACAACGATTGTCGTCCGTTCCGGTCTACGCCTCATTTCAAACAACATCATTGGTCTATGAGATTTTCAGTCCCTTCAAGCTCGAACTAGTTAATGTCCTTTTCCTTGGACGGATGGCATCCCTCTCGTCGTGGTGTGATTGAGCGCAATATCTGAGTGTGCTGACTGGTGACCGGTGACCACTGTGTCTGGGCTTGCAGTTGAGTGCGATCAGAGACAGTTACCGTGAGAAAGAGGCCGGGATTAGCCTGGTGTTGTTGACACCAATCGACCGACTTCATTCATTCACGGCGTTTCTCCGTTATTACTAGTCATTTCTTTGTCACAGAACTCAGAAGTCCCCTTACGTGTGGATCCCCCCAGTTTATTCCAGTCGAGTTGGCCCCACAAATGCTTGAGCTCAGGAGGCTATGGATGCACCGGCTCTCCAACGTATCTTATAGCTGCCGGCAAATTCCTGTGGCCTCTCAAGTACTTACAGTGAGATGGAACATGAAAGCCAAAGAAGACGACTACGCAGCCCTTGAAGGACCACCATTTCATCGCCTTGCGTCCCAACTTTACGCTCACTCGATCCGAACGCAATACTTAGGAAAACTCCCACAGATGCTTTCTCCCTGCCCAGAAGACTACTCCCAGGCCCTTCATTCTCTTCCCCCTACTTTTTTTTGGACGCCTTGTACCCCCAGAATTCCTAGTCATCCACATATAGGCGCTCGACACCCCTGTGGCTTTGCCCCAGTCGAACCCGGGAAGTTGAATAGATCTAGGTGTCTAGATGTCGACAGAATGGCGATTCCGTGCTCAAGCATTCTTATCACCAGACCTTCGTCATTCTCCGAGTTCGCGCTAGCCTGACTTCCTATCTCACGACTACAAAATAGTTGTTGATTTCCATGCGCGAGTCCCTATTAATAAAATCGCAAAATCGGTATGTTATTGTCTCACTTCGTAGCACAGAAGATGCTGACAGGCCATTTTTTGCAAGCTTTTTTCGAGCGCTAATAACTTCCTTTACCTAGCAAATGCTCAATTGAAAACGGAATACCTATCTTGAAGGAGGAGGATGAGATGGAATTGCAAATCATATCAAGGGGGCGTTAACACATGATTGGATCAGAGGCCTGCGTCAGTTAAGCGCATGAGCAACAGCTATCTAACATTCAACGATGATCGGAATGCTCAATGTCTCCTAGAGCCCAGCTATCAAATCCTTTGACCGATCATCTCGTGGCTGTATCCAACAGGGGAATACCAGAGGAGACCTTGGTTAACCGGTATCAATCACATTCTTGTGCTCCTTAGTCTGCAATACTCACGAGATGGTAGACTTCGTAAACTCGATTTGTGGCGCTGAATTGCTCCCTTCGTCTTTGACTGGCTTGATCAAAAATGTCGCTAGAACACGGGTGATAGCCAGGTAAACTGCAGCATTTGCAATCGCCATACCGGGACATCTCCTTCGTCCCATGCCAAATGTGAAGTCCCTTGGATCTCGAGCGCGAATGTCATTTATATGAGTTCCTCCCTGAATGAATCTGTCCGGATCAAACTGATCGGGGTCTTCAAATTCACTCTTGTTACGAGTTATTGCCCTGGGTAAAGGTATAGTTTCCGAGGAACAGAACGTGGATTAGGAGAAACTTACCAGATATTAGTCAATACCCACGCATTCTGGGGCACCAAATGTCCTCCATGCTCATCTGATTTTGAGGCACTCCTGGTCAAAAATCGGACTACAGGATGATATCGGTGCAGCTCCTTTATGAGGGCTTCAACATAGGGAAGGTCCCCAGCATCCCCCAGGTTAGGAAGGCGGTCTTGGCCGACCACTTCTCTTATTTCAGCGGCGGCCTTTTCTTGAATATGTGGATGCGTGGCCATGAGCAGGAAGAACGTAGTCAGAATTGAGCTTGTCTGTGAGTCATGATTCAGACTTATACGCCTAACTATGGAGATGAACTAAGACATACTGTGTCAACTGCAGCTGGAAGATCGCTGTGAATCCGGTGAATCCGGCTCAAAATGTGATAGGGGCCTCACCAGAATACAAACTGGCGGCTGTGCCAGCCACAATAGTTTCCATTGAAGGATCATTTTTCACCTGTATCAGGTTCTTTTGAACGAAGGAAAATGGAACTGTATCGGGCGACCGTTGAAGTTGCTCTTTCACACTATTAAAAGGACGTAAGGTGAATTCTCTAAAAAGACCTCGAGCATGTCTGGCCCATCGCTGAAAACCGCCACCAGGAGCCCATGATGGGTAGTATCTTACTGTTGAGGGTCAGACGGTTTCGTGAAACGGGCAGTCGATTACTCACAAAATGGGTAGGAGTTTACCCACCACCGACCTGGGACAGCTGCTTGACTGACATGCTCGCCGACCTGGTCAACAAGACGAAGGTAGTCCGTATCCAGATCCTTGCCGTAAGTAAGACGCGTGGTGAAGGTCCCTACGTAGCTGACAAAATGATACCGTTGACACAGACCGCTTATCAGATTTGAACGATAAACGAAGGACGTACCGTTGGATCGAACGTCGAAAGTCAGCAGGATCGGCGAGTAGCCGTGACAGGAACTCTGAAGACACTGTCTGGACAACTGGGAGCCATTCTTCCGATTTCCGTGAGCCGAACGTATCGTTTATCATTTGCCTAGCGATCTTGAGGCGCTGGCCGTATTTCTGTACCACGACGTTGTCTTGGCGGCCAATGAGGTCCATCATCGGAAAATGGGGACGGGATGAATAGTCCAGTGATCGTACCACGAGGAGTTCGTGAGCGGTAGGATAATCATTAATCACAACGACGTCGCTCCGTTGCAGCATGAGATGTATCATTGTGCTCCCTATTTTGCCAACAGACGGTGATACAATCAATGTGGAATTGTCGGATCCAGAGAACCTAGACTGCACGTACCACAGGCATCACTCCACTCCTTGTAGACCTCCCAGAGTGGGCGATCATTCCGAGCAGAGGACACAGGAAACGCGGATCCCGCCAAACCCGCTTGAGCCCTGCGTCCGTAAGGCCTCTGTCAGTCAAATGTTCTACATTATCTAGAGGGAGACTCAACCTGCGACGGGTTCGAGCTATCCACAGATATGCTCCCACACCAAGCACGATAGTGATAACAGTGAGATAATAACTAATCATTGATTCTACAGACAGATGACGTGAGTAAGGGCATGTGAAAGTGGAATTAGAATCCTGTCGCAAGTGTTCGGGTACTGGATGCACATATAACTTATCCAAATAGTTGGGATCAAGCTTCCATTGCGACTGATCTATCAACGACACAATCAGAATTCCGTCGCCGGTTCCGTATTATCTGTTCAGTTAATGTAATACCGAGGAATGTAATAGAACTAAGCGAAATAGCATGACTTTTGGGCTGTGTTTGATATCGCTTCTCCAAAAATATACGGAGTGCCCGATGAGTATGGGAATCTTGGGCGTAGATGAATCGAGCTAATGTAGTGAAGTGAAAATTTCCTGGGCATCAGTATCGAGGATTGTTGCCTACGCCACTACTTTCTCCATCCAACACGGGTGGGAGTCCCAATGAATTTCCTTTGTCCGAGCATGATATAGTCTAAGTCTAGATAGGATGACGATAAACTCGTATATTTAATCGTAGCAAAAAAAAAAAGATCAATAAACTTGAGCTTGTGAACGCGATTCCATCATGTCAAACTATACCTTGCAGGTCAGTCCCCCTCGCTGATTCCTGGTCTCCAGTCGTGCTTACTACAACTCATTGTCTAAGAACGATGTTGCACCAGACAAGGAGATTCAAAGGTGGCTTGAATTATCATGATAGTTCAATTCTCACTGACATTCCATTATAGATTAGATGACCTCCATGATTGTATTACACGTTACCTTGGTGGCCGCCTCTCTTTCGCGCCTCTCGAAACCTTGTCGCCTTCTTCAATACTGGAAGTTGGGTGAGTCTAAAGCCCAAATAAATGATATTTGATTGCAATGTCGTTCATCCTTGAGTAGCTCGGGTAGTGGAGCATGGTAAGATCGTAACTTCCGCAAAGGCAACAGTGATGACCTGACTATTGAAATAGGGCCATCCAAGCTGCCAAGCAGTTCCCAACCGCTCGAGTTACTGCTGCCGATATGGCGGATTTACCTGATCGGTAATGTTTACATTTTCGCTAGGTCGGGTAGTACGGCTTACAACTTGTGCTGGAGCTAGTGTCCTACCCCCAAACCTTGTTTTTGAGAAGATGGATTTGACAGCACCCCTTCCGTTCAAACCCGAGTCGTTTGATATCATTCACGCTCGCTTGGTGATCATGCATGTGAGACCTTGATCAACACTTTCGAATATATTTAAAAGCTGAAATTCATCAGCTTCCACATGGAATGGATATGCTGCGCCAAGTTGCCAAATATGTTAAACCAGGAGGTTGGCTTCTCATGGAAGAGCCGGACGACGATTGCTTCTGGGACAACGGTGGCCCTCCCGGACCAAATTTACAGGCATTACTAACTGCATGGCATCGCTCCATGCGAGATAGAGAAGCAGAGCCATGCATCGGGCGCATGTTGGCTTCTGAGTTACGTGGCCTTGGCACTTTTGCAGAAGTCAATTCCTACTACGTCGATATCCCTTTATCCAATCAGAGTTCAAGTAAGGATACTCTTTCATCACATCACCTTCACTTTACTGATGACTCTCGTGGAGTTTCTTCGGAGAATCAGCTTGGAGAGTGCTGGCAGCGTACAATCAAGAGCATCATACCAATCATTAGACCACGGGTTTTTAAATATGGCATCACTGATGAAGTCCTGGGAGGTGTATTGGAGGAGCTTGGTGATCCGGAGAAAAGGCTCACAACTAGAATGTATTTTACATGGTCCCAGAAGTTGTGACGGGTTCAATACAGAGACATTTTGTGCCTTGGTTTCGTGTTATTCAGGAGAACAAGGGTACAATGGCACCATTGGAGTGTCTTTGTTATACGGACAGGATTTCCACGGGTAAGAGGGAATTATTGCTAATTTTCTATATTTTCTATTTTTATAGTAGAAAGAACCCTTTTCGTCTTGTGTTATGCCATCATGGCCGTTCTCATACCTTGGTACTCATTTTTCACTCTTGAATACTATCGCTTACTTTTGGCATACCACCATCCATAGAAATTTCTCTTGTTTATGCTACACTATTCAGTACACTACAATAAACCCTCAGAATCATAGCACTAAGACCGTGAAGCGAGAGTCTTTCTTCAAAACGCCGTCTTTCCCCTTCGGAAATCTAAACATTATCGCGGCTTCCAGTCACCAGTGAAATAAAGCTATCCTAGTATTCACTGGGAGAAGGTGAGCAGTAACGAGCCAAATCTGGGTGCACGAATTGTCAGGAGCAGGAGATTTTATTGACACTCACAACTCACATTATAGTAAAGATATGATAGTTCATCATCCCGAACCGTTCGCAGGTAAAGGTACCTCATCCCCACTTGATAACCGAAGAGGGTAAACAAAAGGCTGCAAAATGGACCTAGCACCCATAATTTTGCGAGAACGAATGACCAGGCCAGGAGGGTGCCCAGCATCAGAGTACGCGAAGCCTTTGGTGCCAGGATAGGGATAGTGAGTCGTCCAGATTTCTGATCCCCTTCAACATCAGCAAAGTCCTGTGCATGGATTGTGGTGAATATGATGAAATTACTGCAAAAGAGGGCAAGATGCGTGGTTGAATCAATTCGGGATGAAGCTGAATGATCATAAATATGTGAGTGACATAATTTGGGAAGGATGGTTAAGCAAACGCGACCTACAAAGAACAAGTGTTGCACCGAGCTCGAAGGTAAAGTAACCACCAACATTACATATATTCTTTAAAATAGGATGCCCGCTCAGACAAAAATTATCATGAGCAATCTCCACGCAAGTCAGAGCAGCACTTGCGTAAACCACTTTGAATCCAAAAAATGAGGATAACAATAGGCATATGATCGTCATCAGCCAACGAAGTGCTTGGGCCTGCTTAACCGTGACTCTCCCAGACGGAATAGGACGCCATGGCTTGTTGATTATATCTTCATGTGCACTGTATGCTTGGTTTGAAACATTCGCTTGGATCAGGTGTAACCAGATCCAAAGCTCTGCACACAACAGCCGACCGAAGCTGTAAGTAGGAGCGGCTACAAGGGCAAATATAGACTTCGTGTAGTATGCTCAGTCGACGAAAATCATTTTTCAATACGAGACTCACCACCGGAAAGAAGATAGTTTTGTAATCAGAATATGTAAAGAGATATACAGTTTTCAACATGTATAGGAGCTGAGAGGTTCGTGAGACCTTGCTTGACATGCTTGATAGGAAATAACTTTTTCCTAGAGACCGTGAAATGAGCTGAGTGGAGATTTTGCTTCGTCATTGTTGCTGGTCTTTGCATATTTAACAGCTTTGGCCCAATAGCGATGGTACAACTATATTCATAAGTCACGTTCCTTCGGACTAGAGTGAGTGCTGGGTAGTGCAAGATCATGATCAGGTTTGGAAGCTTTATCAATCGATATGAGGAACTGAGATGCCTTCTACATCTTTTGGTCTAATCAAAAATTTGAATGCTAAGAATTCACTTGGTTACCGCCTCTTCCCCTAATTTCGTTCGACATAAGATTGAAGCCTTAGAAAGCGTTCAGAGGACAGAAATCAATTGTCTCGCCTTTTTTTGATTCAATGCCGCTTCGAACAGGTCTCAGTCCTTTGATCAATTTTGATGCGCCGGACTCCCTGTACTACACATACCAGAACGGGTAGTCTTAGGCATAAAAATAATATGACTCGGGAAACTGGCAAAAGCTGCTGTTATTTGCGAACGCTCAAGTTTTGGAATGTTACTCAACAGTTTCCGAGCTATTCAAGGTTCCGCATATACAGTGGATACTATCAATATGATGCAGAGGCCAAATGACTACGGCTGTACGACTTATGTGGGACTTGGCCACTGTTGGAAAGTAACCGATTTCCGCACTACAGGCTGCATCATCACATGTCCCAGATCATCAAAGATCCGACCCCTGGAACACTGCGAGCATATACTATACCCCACCGTTGTCCGATGATATTGGGTTTCTAGTTTCAGTCTGAGATAAGGGAGAAGGGAGAACGCAGACAGCCGAGCAGCGAGGAGCATAAATCAAGAAAATGGAAGGTGTTCTTTGTCGGACAAATACAATGATGCGGTTATCGTGGAATAGCATGAAGGTGGCATTGAAGGAGTGTAGTGTGAGATGAAGCATGGTAAAAAAAGTCAGGTGTTTCAATGGAAGTAACCGTTCAATCCAGTGACGTGGCCGCGATACACCTGAGTCCTTCCGCACATTATTAATGCATCGTCTGGGCAAGGATAGGTGTAATTCTTATCCGAAGGAGTGCCAGATTTGTCAGATTTTAGCGGGGTTGTGAGCGCCGTACGCTAACCTTGTTTAGCTAGAAAGCGTGCCAAGGCATTCCCAAAAAAACTTCACGGGACAAGCAAGGTGAGGTAACACCCTCCGCTGCTACCGTGCACTACATGTAAGGCGACGCTGGAAGAACCGTCTCGCTGTACGCAAGTCAAGAGTCCGATTAGAGCTGAGCTCCTCTCGCGAAAAGCATCCAAGTATAGCAGCTGCCTCCGGTGCCCAATACCTGTATGTTCATTCCAGAAAATTTGTAGCTCTTTCCTGAGCCTTCGTGAAACTCGTGATGCCATGTTATTCAGTAGATCGGCTCGCTAATGGTCAAGTGCCGTGGTTTTATTGCACTATCGGTTTCCAGGAACACATTCAAAAGGTTCGCAGGCAGCGAAGGAAATAGAACCCCGCAGAAATGATAGTATCTGGCCAGGAGGAATAGTATCGAGTTTATTGGATGGTATCACAATTTATGGTTTACACTAACCTGATGGAGCGGCAAGCTTGCGGTACCGGGACAAAATATAGTAAGCAATCACCGAAGCTCACTACAAACGGACTGTAGAAACATCCTTATAGTGCCATACCTTCGTTCTTTCTACTATTCTCGGGGTCAAGTAGAAAGGCAATCGACGTCGGACAAATCGAGCACCAACAAGGCTAGTTCTTGGAAAAAGGTTCACATGCTGATAGTAGCTAGATCGTAGTCCATTACATGCATACGCAGAAGAGACAGTTGCGAATCGGTGATCGTCTGACGTCATCGAAGAGTTAACGGGAGATTCCAGGTTACATGTGTCCTGGGGCCTGACTTTTGATCTACCATGAATTCAGTTCAAGAGATAAAATCGGATGAGAAAACCAGAAAGATCCGACTTTGTGCCGTCCGATGATGATGAATCGCCTACTACTTATTAATAACGATTCTGAAGGACCAAGTTCCATGAAGCGTACATTTAACTTCCTGATCAGAATCTTTCGAAGCTTGGGAATAATTGATTGACGCTCACGCTGTGCTAATGAGTATTATGTTTCATGTGCGTGCCCCAGTGTGGGTATCATGGCCGGTGCGCGACGTAGAGCTGATTTATGAAAATAGAGGGACAGGAGAATTTCTCCTCCCTAGAAATCCGACTAGCTAGACTCAGTAAGCTAGCGCCCATAACGGGACTTACAGCCCAAGCGACATTCAATGGTAAGACAAAGCTCTACTATTACATTGACTCTCGAATCGCAGTGACTCACAGGACTACTCTAGACAGAAAGCATCCTCGTAGACCAGCAGGGCACGAAGCTCGCATATACGGACTCCGGACCACCATCTAGCGCCTATACCACTATCTTCGCCGTCCACGGATTGGCATTCAATGCTGGTGAGAAACTGAATCCAAGATCAACAGTTGGACCTATGGAAATTCCCATTTTTCAGGTATCTTTGAACGCGTCCAGGCATGTGCAAAACGCGCAAATGTCCGCTTTGTCGCTGCGACGCGCAGAAACTATCAAGGATCCACTCCTTTCACTGAAGCAGAGCTCAAAGTTCTCAATGGAGGATCGGCAGAAGAGAAGAACGCTTTCTTAGCGAAACGCGGAGTAGAACTACTGATCTTCATCGATAAATTTCTTGCCGACCAACAAATTCCTCTTCAAGCACCTGAGAAAGGGAAAACTGGTGGCGTAGCGATCATTGGATGGTCCCTGGGCAATACCGTGGCGCTTTCTGCTATCGCAAATCTTTCATCCATTGCCCCTGATGCTCAAGCTCGCCTGGCTCCTCTGATCCATACTTTGATTCTTCATGGTCAGCCATGCCGCTATAATTCCCCAAAATTTCCCTGATGAACTTTCAATCAGATCCTTCAAAAAACATTCTTGGACATGCTTCAGATGCCAATAACTGGGCTCCAATGAACGTTATTGACAAAACCATTCCAAAAAAGTCCGAAATACCCTTCTTCGTATGGTGGGTTTCATCATACTTCCAGCACGGTGACCTCTCCAAACGAAGCCACGAAGAACTCGAGTACCACGCACCCGGATTCAATCGTCCTCCTACAGTATACAGCCTTGCCTCTGCAGACCGCCTTTCGGTGGTAGAGTCTGGGGCTGCGTTAAAGGCCGACGTTCCCTATCAAGTCTTCCTCCGTCCGCAGTTTCTCGCCTCGTATAATTCACTATTCTCCAAGGAATTGAAAGATCTACTTCCAAATCTGAAGGCTTTCCTGATCAGCGGTGAACATAGCGCAGCGTTTAGTCCAAGCACGGCTTGGATGGTCCAGGACCACGACAAGGAACATGGAGGAGGCTTCATCAAGGCTAAGATACTGAGGGGATTTAACCATTTCGTATGTCTATATTACGGATTTTGCTTGAAGGTCATACCTTCTCATCCCCCCCTGACAGAGTGCCTGGGACGAGCCAGAAAGTACCTTACAGGCCTATCAGGACTGTATTACTAGGTCCTTCTGACCTTTTTCGCTTCGACAAATCACGGAGGCTGAGGGAGCTAATGGAATAAGGAAAATTTACAGTATGCTTGGTTATCTACACCTCAGGTTATAAATCATTGTACAGCAGGTGAAGCGTTGGGTGGGAGTCCCCATTGATTCGAGTAACGTTCGAGTAGCTACAGTAAGATTCGCTGATGACCTCTCCTTAAGTCCTTCCTCAAGCTCAAGAACGGGGAAAACAACAGTTCCAACAATCCTTCCCATTCTCCTTCGCATCCATGATAACCCTCGGGTCGTTTACGAAACCAATACACATGTCGGGATTCGGATAGCATGTCGGCACACAAGATTGGTCCCCAATTTCTGGTAACAATGAAGCGCGTGTAGCAGGCGTAGAAGTGAGGATGAGGTAGCAGATGGCGGAAGTGATGGGAACGAGAAGGGACCACATTCAATATTCAGGTCTCTTGAATCAAATAACTTTGAAATGTGAATAAGCCGAACTGAGCCTGACCAGGTATTGCACTTACTGTTTGCTGAGATTAGTACTGGATAATAAGACAGGAAATAAGTTCCAAAGGTGTACATAGGAAACGCTGTAGGGCTGACGTGTCGCACCTGCACATGACCAATACATGAAAGCAACAAATAATCTTCGCGTATATTACAAGCAACAACAGTGATGTATCCAAGTCCGGTTAAGATTCCCAGTCCCTAATTTCTGCTAAAGTCCCTCCAGCGGCCTTCTCGACACCCATATACATTTTCTTGACCCTCTCCTTCTTTCTTTGCTCACCCGCCCCATCCTCATCATCTCCCTCATCCCTTCCAGCGGCTCCAGCACCATGGTTAGCCATAAACTCCGCCACAAACTTTGCAATATCCTTCTCCCCCACTTCACAAAACGCCCGTGCACCCCATCTCCATTCATACATGTCAGCGGCAGCACCGCCAACCATACCATCGTTATTTCCATCGCCACCGCCGACTTTCCCTCTTGCCCGTTTACGACCTGCACCAGAGACTTCTCCTACGACTTGTCTATCTAGATAGTTCTGGCGGAGGAGCTGTGAGAGATAGTCGTCAAGCTTTAGTGAGCGATGTGTGGATATTGTTGTCAGATGAATTGGTGAACGACCGGCTGTAGAGGGTAAGCCAAGTTCCTTCAAGTGTGCACGTAGTACGCCTATGAATCGAGTTGTCATCAACAAATTTTCAATGAGAATCATAAGGAAAACATACGTTCTTGTACAACTCTTCCGTTTACCAAGATGAGCGCCAATATGACATATAAGATACCCAGAGCACCAAGTTGGTCATTTTGACTCCACGATAGAATAGAACCATGCGTGCGAGGGTGCAGTTCGACATTGTCGTCCCAGTCCTCCTCGTCATCGATTAAAACACCATCGTTGCCTTGCGAGCCTCCACCATCACCAAAGAAATCACCAGAACCAAAGTCAAGGATCGCTTCTTCTTCAAGGATATCCGGATCTGGTTTATTGGCTAACTCAATGAGCTTTCCGTCCAGCACTGAGCGAAGTATGTAGGTTTTGGAGCCGAGGGTAGTAGCTGATGGTCGACCCAATTAGACAATTTGGGATACCCGACCCTCAGCGCGGACGCACCTTTCCTCCTGCCAGCGGCGGCCTTTCGAGCTTCTTCGAGCTCATCCTCCTCGTTTGCCGCTTGTGATCGTCCAACCTTCTTGGCTTTTTTTATTTCAGCTGCGGCTTCCGCAGCCTCTTGGTCTAGCCCAGACTTTGACGGTAGCTCTACAAGCTGTAGACCGAATGTTGTCTCCAAGATCCTCTGAGCTCTGTCGTAGACCGGCTTGAAGTATCTAGAGTTTTGTAATACTAATCGGATTAATCCATGCAGTCAAGTATTGGGTCCAAGAGGGTCCACCTTTCTTGTTGATTTCGTCGCGCTTTAGAGGCAATCGCCGTGCTTCATGAAAAAGAGCCAAGCGTACCAGGTCGCTGGCTTTTTGATTGATCGCCTGAAAAAGTGTTATCTGTCCTTCATTCAAGAAAAATAAAACTAGAAAAATACTTACATCCTCGCCCTCATCACCTCCACCGTCCTCAGAGTCCTCGCCATCAACGTTCGCCGGGATCTCTTCCCCTTCCTCCTCGTCTGAAACTACCCGGTTTCGCCTCGTTGCCTGCGAACGCGATGGTCCAGCGCGCTGAGATTGTGTAGGCGCTTGCCGCTGAGATTGGGAGGGTTGTCTACGCGCTGGTCTTGCCATCTGGTCAAAGAGTCAGTTTCCGTTAATGAGTACGCGTGCTAGCTGAGTGACATGACGCGCTGGGTACAGTCACATACGTGTGACTGAAGCTACAAAGGTACGGCCCGAGCCAGCAAGAAAAATCAAAAAGTAGACTTTCACAACGACTTTCACGGACAGTCTAAGGCTGTTGAAATTTTGATAAAGCTCAAACTATACCAGAGAGGAACCCAAGCATATAAATCGCTGACGATGTCGTGATCGTAATAACAATTATCTCAAGTGGTGAAGCGGAAATGATAGAAATAAGTCAAATGCTCGTACAAAATTTATATTACGAATTCGTAGGGTGTCCGGGCTCCTCAGTTTGCTGAACTCCACTCATCGACTCTCTTCGTCTTCGGACAACCCTCGCTTGGAGGCGAAGAAAACTGCGTCTCAACAAACACCTTCTCAACCCCCGATTGTCGTGTATCGAATGCACGGTACAATTTAGCCATATCCTCCAACGGTACACGGTGGGTCAAAATCCTGAAAATGGTCCAGTCAGAAAACCCCCTGCAGCAATCATTTCGGCAAACTCACATGGTGGGGTCAAATTTACCCGTCATGATGTAGTCGTTTAGCAGTTCCTGCCAGTACTTGTGTACAGGGGCTTGACCATTTCCAATTAACCTAGAAAAATGTCAGTCTAGCGTACACTCAATAAACTGCCAGCCCACCTTATTCCCTTTTCCATCAATGCTCCAACATTCACGCCATTCGCAAACCCTGCATAAGCGGCAATAATCCCACACCGCCCCATCTTACGGACAGAAACCAGCATCTCATTCAAAGTCTCCGGGACATCTGTTTCTAGCATCAACGTTTTCTGGATCTTATGCGACCAAGACTTTGGCTCATGGAAGGTTCCTAGGACCCGCAAAGTTCAACATGACTACCATTTTGGATGAATTGCTAGGCTTACCGCAATCCAGAGCGACGTCAAGCCCACCTGGAACCAACTCATAAAGCCGCTTAGGGACGTCCTTGTGTTCCGTGAAGTCAACGGTCTCAATTTGCAACTTGTTTCTCGCAAACGCCAGACGTTCAGATACCCTATCGATCCCGATGATTCGAGAGGCTCCTTTCAACTTGGCCCATTGAGCAGCATACATGCCAACAGGGCCCAAACCCTGAACATGTACGAATCAATCATTTGTGTCAGAACCCAGACTAGGCAAGGTTACCTACCCAAATTGCTACAGTATCGCCCTGGGTCACTCCCGTGTCGAACACGCAGTGATAGCTTGTAGGGATGATATCGGACAAAAATAGCGCCTTTTCGTCTGGGACGCTGTTTGGGATAGTAAGGAGGTTCACATTTCCCTTCGGGACCCGGACGTATTCGGCTTGACCACCAGGGAACCCGCCGGTGAAGTGTGAATATCCAAAGAATCCAGCGTCGCGTTGACCATACAACTTCTCTTGTAGTCTGAGCAACGATCAACAGGCCGCAATCACTCAAGTAAGTTCAGGACGCACGAAGAGTTATTGGTGTTGTCGCAAAACGAAGAGAGTTTCTGCTTGCAATATCGACAGTTGCCACAGGCAATCTGGAAGGACGCAACCACACGTTGGCCCGGGAGTAGATTCGTCACTCCAGGTCCAACCTTGTCGACAATTCCCATAAACTCAAAGGTGGCACGTCAACAAAGGTATTGATTCCGACTTTACATGCCACTCACCTCATGACCTAAAATATCGCCTTTCTGAAGCGTCATGATCTCTCCATGATACCTATCACCGACAAAATATAAGTACAGGGCAGAATAGAGGTCATGGAGATGACGAACAGGTGCAAATCCGAGCCACATATCGTCGTCCCAGTAACCCTCACGATAACGTCCTCAGGGTCGGTGATTTCGGGAACAGGAGCGTCAACCATTCGTACATCGTTTGTCCCAAACCAAGCGAGAGCACGCATCGTTTTACCGTCGCTACGGTGTGCATATTCCGGTTGAACAGGGACATCAATTGGTCCAAGGTACTAACGACACAAATGAAGTCAGGTCGAGTAACAGGAAGCCACGAATCGATACTTACAGACTGAACTGTATTAGCCGTTGCTTGCATGATAATCTTATTGAAATATATGAGCGGTACTGAGGTTGGTAGGCGCTGCTTCTTATATCTCGATCATTAGGTGGAGGGACCAGGGAGAATGATGTCACCACAGCGGTCATGGGTATGTAAGCCCATTTTCTGTATCAAGTTCGAGGCCGGTGATATACATTAGCCTTTGCAGACTCCAAGAAGAGTACAGTTGCATCATTCGTTACATAGGTAGCCATTTTCTGGTTTAACATAGCAACCCGAGGCTTATTCGCGTCCTTTTATACATAATGTGATGTCACAAGCTGATCAAAGCTTAACGTTAATAACCTACACCGAAAGCTCGAAAAATCCCTAACAAGACCCAACAGACGATGCAGAGTACTGGCAAGCGCTGTAGCTATCACCGCTAGAAAACAAAACTCAGTCGAATACTCATGTAACCAAGGAAATAAACATACCATCCGATCTTAGGAGGCTCAGATCCCTTGGGAACGCCCTTATAGGTGCAGCAGACATTAGTGCTGGAAGGCTTGCCGCTAGTCTTGATGTTGGATAGAACAGCGGTATCCCCAAAGTTTGAGTTAATGCCGACACCCTCAGAGCCGCTCTTCAAGCAAACCTATATACCAGGAACATTAGGGGCTTTCTTAACAAGAAAAAAGAAAAGCATACATTGTTGAGTGTGACGTGACGCTCATAACTGTCAGCACAGTTTCCGCAGGAACGGTAGAGTTTACCTGTGAAATTGCCTTCATTAGTCAGTCGTTAAGAAGAAAAAGTATGACTCACCAAAGTCTGAGGCGAAAAAGTTGCTGATCTCAACTCGCCCACCACCATTATGTTGGACTAATTCATGATGTTTCAATTATTTTGTAATACCAAAGGAAGAAGAGGGCTGACCGATCTTGTCCTCCGCGTGGAATGCGCCTCCACCGATAATCCTCGTGACGTCTCCGGAGCCAGTTTGTTTAAGCTGAATTGGTGAATCAGAAACAAAATCTCATAATGAAAAGCGGAGACCTCACAGTAATAGCATCTGGGTAGTAAGAGTGAGCAAGATATTTGACAGATCTCTGTGAATAGCTCACCCTCGCAGACATCCTCCCACCAGACGTTGGTAACAGTGCATGGACCACGGCAGTGAATTCCTTTGACAAGATAAGCTCAAAGAAAGAATGCGGGGAGATCCTTTGAGCGTACCCTCAGCTTGACTCTTGCCGATGATAACGTTTGAGATTGACGCTCCTGACTGCAAAATGAAGACCGCATCTTCTTCTCCTGTCTCATCCTGTCCTTGACAATCACCACCTGGGAAAATCACATTAACCGAGCTTTCATAGGTGAGTAGAAGTATATCGCTCACTGCTGCCAGCACGGTCATATTTGACCATCTTTCCGTCAAAGGAGCCTGAAATTACGCTAGCGGTTGGAAGCGCTACATAGCCCTGCATGATGCCTTCAGTATTTAGTATCGGTAGATACCATCGGTGTACTTACAGCAGAAGCGGGGAGAGTAGTCGTGATACCAGTTGGAGCAGAAGTGGCCTTGGTCGTAGTTGTGGCTTTGGTCGTAGTTGTGGCTTTGGTAGTAGTCGTGGTAGATTTCGTCGTCGTCGGTGCCGAACCACCTGGGACACATTGCGAGTACCATCTAGCAGCAAAGTTCAGCCGGAAATAGGTGGGATAAGATCAGGAGGACGCACTCATTCTAAAAGGCGAGTAATTTGTCAGAGTATGAAATTCCAGGATTAACAATAACTCACTTGAGCGACGCACGTTGATCCGGAGGCACTGAGGGAGGTTGAGCATGATTTTTACCTCTGATAATGTTAGCGTACCAAGTGGTTTCACCTTCCACGAAAAAATCAGAAGTTTATTCTATACTGGAGAAGTATAAAGTCATACCCGTCCAGCCATTTCCACCGCACTGTCCGTAAACTGGAACGTCAGCCAAAACGGCTTGGATCGAGGTCAAGCACAAAGCGAGTAAAATAGACTTAATCATCTTCAGAATCCGTTGGGATGTTGGGTCCAAAACGAAGGCTTTATATGATATTCGGCACCGGATGTTTCCAACATGGCCAGGAACATGGTCAGGTTGATGACAGCTCAAGTGAATAGTAGTGAAGCTGAAATAAGGCCTTCTCAACGCTACTACGGATAAACTTCGAACGCGTAGAGGTCATATGTCGTCGCTTCGCGAGGCTTCAAGCCCATCGTTTTCGAGCATCCCTGCCTCTGGTTCACACTAAATACGTCGAGGCGGTCCGTTCAGAGCGATAGCGGCCCGCTTGATACCTCTGCTATAACCTCTGATTAGAAAGGAGGAGAACGAAAGTTCGAAAGGCTGTTGCTCCGAAACCGACATACAGCCGAGCTCCAGGGAGGCAGTTGGTGATGTTGCTCTGCCAAGACTTTGCTCGCTGGGTCAGCTGATGATAGAATTCGATGTTGTTGCATTCATTTCCTGACCAAGGGTGATGGTACGGAAGAGCGCGCTTAAACAGCTCCGCCCTTCCATGACAATCCAGATAGTAGGTATCACGCCGAAGTTTCGAGCAAGACATAAAGTTGACATGGAAGTTAATGTTGTTTTGTAAAGGGCGGACAAAGCGGCGCGTGCCGGAGACAGAGGAGAGACAGTTCCTGAGCATTGAAGACCACAAGATCACACCCAATGCCCCACTCAAGGAGAAGACCAGGGCCGAGACGTGACGCGATATCGTTGTTCCATGTTACATGATCCCATCAACACAACCTGTCACTCTGATGGTCAAAACCTGAAATTGATTATTTTGTTTTCACTTCTCATCGTCAAGCTTCAAAAACAAATGGGTAGATCAAGTACGTTTCAAATGTATAGCTTGATGTGATTTATTCATCCTGAATCCCCTTTTTAGAGTCTACAAAGTCAGTCCCTCAAAAATCAAGTAAAGCGCCTTCTCAAATTTCCGGACCTACAACCTAACTGCCAGTCAGAGCTCAAGAAAGATCTTGGGGTTCCAAAACTGCCAACTCTGAAGGAAAAAATCAGGAACAACGTTATCAGAGCCTCTGTATGTATTACGAACACCAACCTCCAACTAGCCACTAACGTATCACCTTGGGACAGCACTCCCCGGTCGCAAAGCGGGACCCAGATGCGACAATGGCATCAGAACCAACTCTTTCCACACTGGCGCAAAGAGCTGCTGAAGCAGAAGCGCGTCATGCATCTGAGGGCTCGTTCTCTTCTGCGGGCCCTAGTAACCACATGAAGACAAAGGAACAACTCCGCAAACACTACCTCAAAGCTCTGCACAAAGTCATCGACGAGAGCGATATCGTTATTTTAGTCCTGGATGCCAGGGACCCAGAGGGTTGCAGGAGCAAGCTAGTAGAAGAGGAAGTGCGGAGACGGGAGGTAGAGGGCAAAAAACTCGTGTTCGTACTGAACAAAATCGGTGGGTCGGCAGTGTTTACGCCTGCGGGTTGTTGACTTAGTTTTCCCCAAGACCTCGTACCCAAGGCTAACGCGCAGGCATGGTTAAAGCACTTAAGACACACTACACCTACACTTCCGTTTCTGTCGTCTTCCGCATCACAGCACCAACGAGCCAATATCTCCTCAACGACCGCACCAGCGCTGATGAAGCTCCTTAAAGCTTATAAACCGAAAGCCGGTACAGCTACAGTAGGAGTGGTTGGATATCCCAACGTTGGCAAGAGTAGTCTCATCAACAGTCTGAAGCGAAGCAAGGTCTATCATGTTTACCCTCCGATACACACGTATCGCTCATTATACCTATAGGTCTGCGCAGTTGCCGCACAAGCCGGCCACACGAAGGATGTACAATCTGTCCAGCTTGAGCGGGGATTGCGAATTGTAGATTCTCCCGGTGTCGTTTTCGACGATGATGACTTTGACGATGGCAAGGGTAACAAGAAAGGCAGTGTCCTTTTACGCAACGTGGTCAAGGTTGAGGACGTGGATGATCCTATTGCAGTCGGTGGGCAATCTTATCTTTTCCCTCGCACCTTGTCTCACAATGATCAATCAGCTGAGGAGATTGTAAATCGCACATCACCAGAAACGCTACAAAAAATCTACAAGATACCGGAGCATAACTCTACCCTAGAGTTTCTAACTATGCTTGCGTTGACCAATGGTCGCCTACTAAAGGTGTGAATCCTTTGATTAAATTAAACAAAACATCTAACACACGAACCGATAGGGAGGGACACCAGACCTCATAGCCATGGCTCGACAGGTCTTGAACGATTGGAATCATCAAAAGATCCCATACTTCTCCGAACCTCCAGCAGTCCACCCCTCATTGATACCATCAACCAGTCAGTCATCTTCCCATATCGTTGATTCCGATACCTAACAAAGATTGTTCTCAGTTACAAATAGCAGTAGTGAAGCGCCTTCAATAGCACCTGGCGCAGAGAACGTTGGTCAAGCACAAATAGTCTCGCATTTTTCCAAGCCCTTCCAGCTCGAGGGTCTTTTTGGTGTTGCAGACGCTGGTGCGTTCGGTGGCGAGGCACCTATGGACGCCGACGAGGATGGTGATGTGTTCTTTGATGCGGAAGAGGGTCCGATGGAAGACGATACGTATGTTAATTTTGACTTGAAACTCGTGACTTTCACTCATTTTCGCCTAGAACAGAAAACCGGATGGACTACGACGGTTCCTCTCCGCGTAATCCTCGCAAACGCTCACGATCGCCGTCTGAAGTCGATGTGGCTCCTCCAGGCAGCATTCCACCCTCAACAAACGGCATACCAATGGAGAGCGATGATCGACCGGAATACATTCGGCAGCCCAAACGCAGACGAAAAAATAAAGATATTCCAGACTACAATGCTCCTATTGATAAGAATGTGTTGGATCGCATGGAGCGCAGCAACCCTCTCAGTCGGAAGAACTTGAAGAGGGAGTCAAAGAGGGCGAGGAAGGCGTTTAAGGCACAGATGACTGCGGAACAGGCTGTAGGTGGAGGGATGGATATTGATCACGATGAGTTACAGTTTACATTCATGGCTTGACTGTGCTAGCCATCGCCCGGAATACAGGTTTCGCTTCACACTGAAGTCACCGAATGATAAATTTGAACGAAGTAGAGTGATTGTCAGGAACTATGAGAACATCGACACCGATATGCATTTCCTCATTTCAAAGATCTGTTGATCTCGGGGCCCTGTCTCGATTTCTCTGGTCCCCAATGCGGCAGACCGAATGACATCAGAGACACGTCTAATAGCTCTACCAAAGCAAGCAAGCAAGTGTCGAGACGCTTATAGTCGTTGCAAGAGATCCTCCTGTTCAGATAAAGGTTCGGTGGAGAAGCTATACTATGGGCGACCATCTTTCCTGGAATCGGCTATAATCCTCAGGTTGCAGTCAATTCTACCCCGACGATCTCCGAGTGTCGACTGGGGGAAATCTCAGAATACTGAGCCAATAAGTCAATGTCAAATTGATGTAAAGTTACAAGCCACCTTAACTTGTTGGCCCAGTGTTAGCGAGTTTTTCGAGGTTTAGCGATGAGACTCAAACATCTATAGAATTAGATTTTCTAGTGCTGGTGCCGCTCTATACAATATTGGCTGATGATCCTCGATTGAGACACTCGCGCCTATATCCTGGTCAACCTGGCCTTAACGGTGTGCCTAAGGTTCAGTCGACGATTAGGAAACTCTGTTGAACCCAGAACTTCGTTAAGTCTCAGCATCAACTGCCGTCCACTGGCGGTCACTCACCTGTGAAATGAGTCAGGAAGTTCACCGCAACTGGTTACTTATTCTATTTAGTCTCTCCACTACTTCTGTTGCTTCCAACCGATCCTCAGGCTCATTTTTCCAGCTATCCTCGAACAATCTCCACATATACTCCGTTCCAACCGGTGCAATGTCAGGATACTCCGGCCTAGCATCTCTCATGACGATACTGATTATGATGCTGGAGTCCGTGTGGATGTCACTAAACGGCTCTAAACCCGTCCAAAACTACAAAAAAACAGGCGAAGTAGCTCATGAAGGATGGAGCTACTGACGAAACAGAGCTACGCACCTCATAAGCAGTGGTTGCTAGAGCATATATATCGCTCGACTTTTTGGGACCGTCATTAGATATTAGAAGTTCCGGGGCTTGATAGCGACACGCGCCGGATGCATTTGTGGTAAATCCTCCTGAAGTCAGGATTTTAGACCGACCAAAATCACAAAGAAGAGGATGTCCATCGTCGTGAATAAGAACGTTTGACTACAATCATTAGCGGGGTGGCACAATCTCCCTTGCAGAACTATTCACTTACAGGCTTCAGATCGCCATGTACAACCTCATTTTGATGAAGGTATTTCAAACCCTCCGCTGTACCTGTAATCTTCATGCCAAATTACACTGGTTATGCACACAGGAGAGACGCAACGCACAATTGAAAGTTTTGTGTCGATATCGGAGTGTGATGCAAGGTATTTGGTGGCGGTCCCTCTTTCGCAGTATGGAGAAATGAGCGCGGGGCAGCCGTATCGAGCATGATCAGGTGCTAAACCGAGAAATTCGAGGACGTTATGGTGGTGTAACTGGTGCCAAGCAGCCGTTTCCCGAATGAGTAACTGGGCTCTTTTAAATTCGTCGTCAATGCTTCTGTCCGAAAAACATCCCAACCTTCTTGACTTTGGTCGTGAGCCCTTCATCGTTAACCATTCGTAAGACTTTAATGGCAACCTTGGGTGACAATGATATTTCGGACGTGGAGTGCGCTATATTGCCACGGACCTTGACGGTTTTGTTTCCTTCCGTAAGGTACCCAACGAAGATGTCGGCGAACCCACCCGAGTGCTGAACACCGTTCATACTCTCATCTTCCCGTTTAACAAGTCCAGTAAGATCCTGAAAGGAAATTCAGCTCCGTCAACGAACATTAGAATGCACCGCGTACCCTGTAGGAGAGATCTTCTACCCGAGAAGGAAGAACCTGTGTGGGAGATTTGGATGGTAGCATTATTGGACCGCGGTTGGAGGCTGAGGCTTTTTATAGTCTATTATGCTGTTTCTGGACCTTTTCCGAGTCACACGCGTCGAACCACGTCTAAATTTCATGAGAAAATACAATAGCCGCGCCCGAGATCTGAAAGAAATGCGACAAGACACGAATTGGTTGCCTGACGTGTGAACAAATCAAGGAATTAAATTGGAAGGGGAGAAACTCGCATCTCAAGATCTCAATAGTCTCAGGTATGGAGTATTTGTGTGTGTTAGGGTTGGAGGTTACAGTTAATTTGGGCTGAAACAGGCTGAAAGAGTCTCTTCGCCATCACTCTTCCATCACCGCGTCACATATCCCTTCCAAGTTCTGAATAATGTCTATCCCCTCGACCTCGACTTAGAAAGTTTACCAAGATTTGACAGATGAAGCCTCGCGATGTATTGTGACGAGCGCTCTGTAGTCGTCATCTTTCTACCGATCCAAGCACCTTATAATTATTCATCAACTCCAACATGAATGCTTTCCCTTCACTTTCCCTATTTCAATACCCGTCAATGCTGGAGCGCGCGCTCTTCATATGATCTGGCCAATGGACTCTCGGGGTTATCGAGGTAGCCAAGCGAGTCTCGAGATTGAAAGCCGTATCGCTGAACGCGAGTCATTTGTAGATATCTAGATTTTTCCGATCGCATAATACAGGACGATGATCGACGCATCTGCCGGTGAATATCTAACCTCACGATTTGAGCTATCTCTAAGTACAACTTCAAGCAGCCACTTCATTTCACAGCTCTATTGACAGACCAGCCAAGACCGATTTTGGACAAATGACATCAAGAAGAACCAAATACCCTTTCTTCTTGGCCGGCACTCGGATGGTTTCGCTATGTTCCTGATTTAGCCCATTCCTTATTTGGGTCCTTGCCACGATACGACACACGACGACACGATGGGCGACCATTGGTGCCTATTTGGCTGCACACTTCTGTGAATGTGCGCTTCTGCCTGGTTTATGGGCCTCATTTCGGGGAACCTAAATAGCTCCAGGTGCAACGCGAGCAGCCCAGCCCAATACAATATCTTTTGCCTCGATTTGTATGTCTATATAGACCCGTGTATAACATACTTTGTTCCTCAGCGCTTACATGCCGTTGTCGCTTCCACGGTGGCGCTAGATCTGAATGCCATCAGGTTGATTACTCGGACGATGTAGATGTGGCAGGGAGTTCCCTCTCACGTGTGAGCCATCGCTTGGCAGTATAAGAATCTCCCCAAACCTTGCACTAGTTGGAATATGGCCGAACGCTGGATCGCTGATAACCTACAAAGCCTATCATATGAGGTGCGTCTTCCCCGGCCGTTTCTTCCTCCTGATCTCACCTGGCCTTTCATTTTTATAGGACCTCACGCATCTTGTGCGTGAGGTGCCCAGGGACCCAGCATATAGTGGCGGATATGCCGATGTCTATACCGGGAAATACTTGAAAGATGCCAAAACAGAAGTCGATGTAAGAAATTTGTTTGATTTTCTGAATTTGTGCCTTTTACAAAGCTAACTGACTCAAGGTTGCTATTAAAGTGCTCCGGCTCGGCAGTGAACAGGAAGAGAACAAAAAGGTCACAAAAGTAATATACGAGTTCAATTATGCAAAAATCAGTTTAATCGATTTTCTTGCAGCGTCTGATCAGGGAGAGGACGGTCTGGCTTGACCTGAACCACAAAAATATCTTGCCATTCATTGGTCTCATCGAGGGCTTGGGAAGGCGTGGTTGTCCCGCTCTTATGTCCCCGTGGTGTAGCAACGGCACTATCACGGATTACCTATTAGCTCACCCTGAAGCAGACAAGTCACAGTTGGTGCGCCGATGATTTCTCTCTTCCTGAGAGAGACAACTCAAGTGTATCCCAAGCTACTGGGCGTTATCAATGGCCTAGAGTATCTCCATAAAAAAGATGTTGTCCATGGGGATCTCAAACCTGTACGCCATTGCTTATTCCTCCTTCATAGGCCTATTACTGATTGATCAATATCCCTGGTTTTCTAGGCAAATATTCTCATCAGTGACGAGGGCGTCGCACTTCTCTGCGACTTTGGTCGCTCCCTCCTCACAACTCACCGTGGGTTTACTACTAGACCTAGCGGCACAGCTCGTTATCAGGCCCCAGAGCTCTTTAACGAGGGTGTCAAACATACTAAATCATCAGATATCTATGGCCTGGGAATGACTTGTTCGGAGGTAAGCCCCTTACTGGAACTACCCGCCTTCGAGCTTATTGTCTCCGAAGATCTGGACAGGTCTCAAGCCATATTCATTATTTCAAAACGATGCAAGTATCATCTTACATGTCACGAAGACCAAAGCCAGGCCGCCGCGCCCGGACACAATATGCGCAAAAACAAACGGGCTGTGGGATGTCTTTGACCAGTGCTGGGCGACCATTCCTGAAGAGAGGTTGGAGACAAGCCAAGCGGCAGATAGTTTGCGGAGAGTGCTTTTATTGAACCAAGAGGTGCTTCCCGTAAACCAGAACTGACAAATTCATTGTAGTGTAGTATTGGCATATGTGGGAACATGTCGTATTTGGACGTAATTCACCTTTCCGCGAGCATCCTCTCTTCCCTCTCGTCGCCGAGGTGGTTGAGGCCTGTCAAATCCACGAGACGCGCATACACCATGAATTGTCATTTTTTATATTCAATTCAAACTCATCTATTAGTTTTCAGGCGATTTATAAATTGTATCCAATTTCCAGTACGTATACTTCGATTTTGGGCAACTATTGTCGATTAGGATCAGTAGTTATCGATCCCCTTCAGAACTCGTTTCATTCACTAATTTGTGCCTGGAAATCCTTGTCTGGTAGCCACCAACACACGAGTTGAGGTTTCCAATCCGGGTGCCAGCAGCTGTAACCGATCACGGAGTTATTTGCAGATGCCACCAACTTCGAATTGGACTCGAATTGGACTCTCTGTCTAAAGTCATCGATCACATTGGAAATTGAAGTACGCCGCTTATGCCAGCGTTCAGCTCATAACATCCACACTTCTCGCACCACTCTCATCGGACCTCACAAGCGCCATCCTTGTCTTAGTGTCATATGGGAGAACATGCGGCCCGTCGTTCGCCCCCAGCTTGAGCTTGTTAGTTATCATCCTAGACATCAGCGTGAGCATTGCCTAGGATCTCTAATATCAGTGTGAGACCACTGGGTCATAGTTAGACATTCAGAAGCAGGGATATGAAACGGTCGATTGATACGAACAAACCTTACGGTGTCCTTCTTTTCTTCTCTCCTGGCTACGGTCAAATCCCAAACATAGCACACTTCTTATCCTTGATAGTTTGCGCTTACATTCAGCCTATGGATGGGCTACGATTTATCTCGTGAAACCCGATCTTCAATCAACTGGTTGGCCGCCGAGCCTCGCGGTCTATTGCAGGTTGGAGCCAATGTGCATGTCAAGTTGAAGTTGAGGACCTATCTAGTTGCCATCATGGATTCGACCACCTTTAGCACAACCAGTGCTCGATAACTAAGCCATAATACAAGTTGGATAGCGCACGGTGGTTGTGAGTAATATTATAATAGAGGTCGATTGAACGGCTAGATGTACCGCAATCAAGCCAAGCCATGGCATACCACCGCCACTTCGAGCTTCTTCCGCTAGTCCATCAACCATGAGCACTAGGGATGATACTAGGTGTAGTCTGGAATATGATGAATTATTAAAGTATATCGAGGCCATGTATAACGGCTTGTAGTGTTTTCAAATAGACATTCGCAGTTCAGCCGACTCCATCTTGCACACTCTCTCACCAACGCTCACAGTTACAAAGGATCCCTACTGCTTAACAGGACTTTGTCCAAAGTTATTGAGGGTGCATGTACTAGGGAGCACGAGCGATCACGGGCTTTCGGCACTTGTCCCCGATCGCGTCTCGTCGGTTCCTTTCATTCGTTCCATGACATTCCACCGTATGTTCCTATTCATCCTTCCTTTTTCATATAACCTTATCGTAGAGTATTTAGACCCGCGGTACTCGATAGAACGAGGCAATCTTTGCCTCTCTATAAATCGAGAGTATAATTGTGCTTGTTTAACTTGTGCGTGCTATTTGAGTGCTAAAGATTCTCATTTATTCTCTAACACTGCGACCTTGGCACTAAGGGGTTCTCTCTCACATGTCAGTCAGTATTTGCAAGTATGGGAACCTTCTTAAACCTTGCATAGCTAGCCGTAACATGACTGAACACTGGATCCCTGATGACCTACAAATTTTATCATATGAGGTGCTCTTCCCTAGTTGTTCCTTTCTCCTGATCTCACCCGGCCTTTCAACTTTCCAGGACCTCACACACCTCGTGCGGTGGGACCCTTCCAGGGACCCAATATGTAGTGGTGGATATGCCGATATCTATACCGGAAAATACCTGAAAGATGCCCAAACAGAAGTCGACGTAAGGATTTGTTTGATTTTCTGAATTTGTGCTTTTTGCAAAGCTAACTGACTCCAGGTTGCTATTAAAGTGCTCCGGCTCTGCGAGGAACGGGAGAGGAACATAGAAGCCACAAAAGTAATGTTCACGTTCAATCTTGCAAACATTAGTTCCATCTATAAGTTCAAGTTTCTTGTAGTGTCTGATCTCAGAGAGGGCGATCTGGCGTGACTTGAACCACAAGAATATCTTGCCACTCATTGGTGTCGCCAAGGACCTCGGAAAGCTTGGTTTTCCCGTTCTTATATCCCCGTGGTGTAGCAACAACACCATCACATACTACCTGTTGGCCCACCCTGAAGCGGACAAGTCGCAATTGGTGTGCCAATGATTTCGCCCTTCCCGAGGGAGACAACTGAAGTGTATGCCAAGATACTGGGTGTTGTCGATGGTCTAGAGTATCTCCACCAACAAGATGTCATCCATGGGGACCTCAAACCTGTACGTCAACGCTCATTCCTCCTTCATAGGCTTATTGTTGATCGGTCAATGTCCCTCGTTTTCTAGTCAAACATTCTCATCAGTGACGAGGGTCTTGCACTTCTCTGCGACTTTAATTGTTCCAGCGCGACTCGCCGTGGGTTTACTACTAAACCTACCGGCACAGTGCGCTATCAGGCCCCGGAGCTCCTTGGCGAGGGTGCCAAACATACTAAATCATCAGATATCTATGGCCTGGGAATGACTTGTTCGGAGGTAAGCCCCTTACTGGAACTACCCACCTTTAAGCTTATTTTCTCCGAAGATCTGGACAGGTACCAAGCCATATTCATTATTTCAAAAGGAGGCAAGTATCATCTTACATGTCGCGAAGACCAAAGCCAGGCCACCGCGCCCGGACACAATATGCGCAAAAACAAACGGGCTGTGGGATGTCTTTGACCAGTGCTGGGCGACCATTCCTGAAGAGAGGTTGGAAACAAGCCAAGCGGCAGATAGTTTGCGGAGAGTGCTTTTATTGAACCAGGAGGGACTTCCCTAAACTAAAACCGACAAATCTATTGTAGTGTGGTATGGGCATATACGAAAACACGTCATATTTGGACGTAACTCACCTTTCCGCAAGCATCCGTTCTTCCCTCTCGTCACCAGTGTGGTTGGGCTTGTCAGTTCCGCGAGAGCCACATACGCTATGAATGCACATTTTTTATATTCAATTCAAACTCATCTATGAGTTTTTAGGCAATTCACAAACTGTATCCAATTTCCAGTACGTATACTTCCATTTGTGCAAGTATTGTCGGTGAGGATCGGGACTTATCGATTACCCTCAGGACTCGTTTGATTCACTAGTTTATACCTGGCAATCCTTGTCTGGTAGTCCACTTTCCGCGTCAACGTGCGAATTGATATTTCGAATTCGGGTGCCGGCAGCTGTAACCGATCACGAAGTTACTTGCAGATGCCAACCAACTTCTAATTGGACTCAATCTGGGCTCTCTGTATGAAGTCGTTCGCCCTGGAAATTGAAGTACAGCACTTAGGCCAGCACTCAGTTCATATCATCCGCGCTTCTCGCACCACTCTTATCGGGCTTGGCAAGTACCATCCTTGTCTCAGTGTCAGGTGGGAGAACATCGGAGAACATGTGGCCCGCCGTCCCCCCAACCCGAATTATTAGTTATCACCTCAGACATTAGTACGATTATTGCTCAGGATTGCTAATATCAGTGTGAGACCGCTTGGTCCAAGTTGGACATTCAGAAGCAGCCTGAGGGATATGAAACAGTTGATTGACATAAAATTGAAGCCTCGCGATGTCCTTATCTTCTCTTCTGACTATGGTTAAAAACCCAAACCCAAACATAACACGCCTCTGATCATGGGTAGATTTGAGTTTATCCTCAGCCTGTAGAAGGGGTGCGATTTACCACGCGAAGTCAGATCCTCAATGAGCTGATTGATTGCCGAGGCCTCGCGGTCTATTGCAGGTCGGAATGCATATCGGGATTTATCCACTTGCAGGCAGGGATATGATCATCTTCACTACAATTAATGTTCGATGACTGAACCATAATACAAGGTGGGTAAAGCGTCGTTGTGTGAGTAATAGTATTGAAGCTGATTAAAATTCAGATGGACGGACGATAGGTTTTATCAGTGATATTGGAGTAAAAAGTGGCATGTAAGGTCTGACATAGCCACGGCTAATAGACCCTACTTGGACTTTATTTTTGTTTTTTGTTTTTGATAAAAAAAGGAGCTGATTGAGCGACTAAACGCACGATAGTGTAGAGATCGGACGCCCGCTGATGTCAGATCACTGCCATCAGCCGCCATCCCTCTACTACTCCTGTTTCCCCATTCATCGCTGCTACTACACTATCTCAACAACCTCGCAATCATCAAGAACGGCCGCCGCCTATGCACATCAAGCCGACCCATCACATCTGATCAAGAATAACCGCCGCTTGCACCCACAATCTTTCCCTCATTTTCCCCTCATTTCTTAAATCTCAAATTTCGTCCCTCATTTCCCCGTTATCATTTCCCTTTACAGCTTCTAACCCACTCTTTCTACTCGGTTTTGATGGCTTCAACGCCGCCGAGTTAGGACTTGTCATTCAACTGACAGAAGTCCGCTCTTTTTCATTTTTCCTTTATCCAATCATTTTCTTTCCACTCGTACCTTGCTCGAAAAATCCCCATAAAATCGTCATACGCGCCCCACTCTGCTCTCTCTTACCTTGTCTCATCGCTTCGTCTAATAGTGTGGATCCAGGCGACCGCGTGTATTCTCTCTCCACTCCCTTTTCCACCACTAATATTTCTCAGATATATCCTTATGACCTTAAAATATCGGAAAATCGTCGCCATAAACACTCGTCTCTACTTGTCTCTATTTTCTCTAACATTCGTAGGTACTACCAGGCGGTTAGTATAAATACTATCATGTATCTACGAATATTCCTTAGTGAAATCTACCCCTACTTTCTATTTTATTCTTGTCTGAACTTAGGAGCTCAAGACCGACCCTACAGCTCAAAAGTGCACTCTACCACTCGATCTCACTCCTCAACAACGATTTGCATCGTCGCATTCGCGCTGAGTCTTCGTTCCAATTTATTTTCCACTCAAAATTCTAACTACTCTGGTTTACATTTGAGTCATTAGCCAGCGACAGACGGACGCTGTCGCGCTCGCATTCAATTTCGGACGAACTCGTTTCGTCATCTCTTCAATAGTCATGCTATCACCGTTATTCCGAGCTCCTTCCGCCAGTCCATCAACCATGAGTGGTATTCACCTGGTCAGTCGGCTCAATCTACAACACGAGGGATAACATTAGTCGTAGCCTGGAATAAGAGCAATTATCTAAGGTATATTAAGGCCCACGTATAATGGCTTGAAGCGCTCTCAACGCGATGTTCGTATTTCAGCTAATTCCACCTTGTATGTGTTCCCTCAACCATCGCTGCGATCTAATCATTCTCAACCGCATATCAAATCTCGTCGCAATCCACACTTGATGCAGTTTCTGCTTTGGACTATTTGTCCTGCTCCGTTCCTCGTCTCCTCTAGTCTCTGCTTCGTGATCCTGCACTTGAACATTGTTATCCTCCTTGTTTCCATACACAACTCCGCAAATGGCTTTACCCAGGTCATTCTTGACACCACTTGCAGCTTTCTCCTGAGGTTTTGTCAATAACTTCCTTTCGGTCTGCTCGTCGACCCCTACGCCCAGAGAATCCGCGCATAGATAAACAGGGTATCGGGAAGTGTGCTCGGCATGTGAATAGTGCGTATCCACCTGGTAAGACCTCGAACTGTTGCATATGAAATCCGACGTAGCCTCCTCCGGATCGTCGGAATACTCGTCTTGCTGCGCCAAGGTAAACGTCTCCCAATATGGGACCTGCGGAGAACGGGGGCGAGGGAGGGGAGAGGTATGTGAACGTTTCGGCGGAGGCCGCCCTGATCCACCGTTCGGTGTGTCCTTGAATTCACGACCACCCATATGTGGAGAATCAGACCGGATGAGAGGAAACGGCCGGTAGTCGATATCATGTAAATGCCCTTGAGCATCAACATAACAAAAGTCCCCACTCAATCTCCTGTGTGCAGAGGTACGGTCGATAGTAGAATAAGTCTGAGGAGAAAGGTAACTTGGATCCATGATCCTCAGAATCTCTTTTGCTTCTAGGTTTTGTATCCGGGAATTTTTTCTATGGCTACGATTACTGCCGCAGCCAATGCTCCAGTCGGATGGTATGCGCGAAATCGTGGGCCCATTGTGAGAGGCGTATGAGGGAGCGGGAGAGGGGGAGGAAAGATAGGAGGGAGTCATGATCGCGTTTGTTAGTGGAAAGTAAATCTCGAGGTGGGCGATTAGAGGTGCTGAGAAGCACGTCCTCCCTCCTGCAGTATATGTATGAGTTCCAGTTTCGACTCAAGTCTATGTATCGTCGCTGTTCATTATGGCCGAGCTGTCTGTGCATTGGTGCTTTTGATCATCCCTGTGCATGGTACGAGGAAACACGAGCAGCAAACAATCATATCCGGTGCTTTGACTGCTGTTCGGCGGTTTGACGTGCCTGCCCATACAAGGATGCTAATGCCCTCCCAAAAGGGGAAATTTAGGTGACATTTACAATAGCTCACAGAAGATGTCCAAGTGTTTTGTCTCGTTGGTTGGGCCCACTGTGGCATCAAAAATGGCTGGTTTTGGCCCATTGTTTGTGTTTTGTGTCTTGTGACTCGAAAATGATAGGCGGTTACCAGCGCCTGACCATGAACAATTTGGTTGAAAGGGCCACTCGAGAAGTCGTGGTTCACGAGACTCTGTGGCAGTCATGGAGTCGAACTCAAAGACATGATGGATGTGCGAAGCAACGGATGTTATTGAACGAGAGACTTGATCTAGTGCTTCCAGCTAGTGAGATAATGCTCTGGTAGCCACTCGGGCGCCTTCCACTCCGTTCCCGTCAGCTTTGCTACGATCATTCCAGCGACCGCCTCGGCACTTCAAAATAGGGTCAGATTTTGAATCTTCAAGTTATGTCCAAGAGAATACTTACGCAGCAAAGGTTCGAGGCATTCCGTGTCCTGTGAATCCAGCAGCAATATATTGGCCTGGTAAACCTTCCACTGGGCCGACGATGGGTGCGCTGTTCTTGGTAAAGCCCATAATGCCCGTCTAGAGATATCACAATCCGTTAGCATGGTATCTCAACTAGCGGCTGACGATGCTTAGGCATACCCATTCCATTTCAGCATCCTTTCCTTCCTCAAACATACCCGTACCAGGATAGAGGTTAGGTAGAAAGTTCTTCAACGTCCCACTTACACGTTCGTTCAGAACACTATCATCCATCGTGTATTGATCCAGCCCTAGACCAGCTGTATCACGTCCTCCACCAAGCATTACTAGCGGTGGCTTGTACTCCTCATCATCCTTGCCCGCCTCTTCTGGTCGAGGGAACCAGTACTCATAGCCCCAATTGGCTTGCCATGCATGGCGTTCAAGTCGATCAAGCGAAGCATTAGCGCGAACAGCGAACATTTGACCGCGAGTGGGAATGATGTGGTCCTGGAATTGGGGTAAGAGGTAGGACGCATAGGCATTGGTGGCGTGAATGACGGTCTTGCAGGAAAGTGAACCACGCGGTGTTGTGACGATCCAGTTCGCATCTTGGCCAGAAGGTGCCGTAGATAGCTCAGGAGAGGGCGTGATGGATATGACGGGGGTAAGGGTATGAAGCTTGACTTTGACGTCCGGATTGGCCGACGAGAGTTTATATACGTTAGAAACGAATTTCAGTGGCCAGAGGTTGTAGGAGTCGCTGTATAAGCCCGGAGAGTTGACACCGTATGCCTGGCAATTGTGCCAAACTGGGATTAATCATGGGTAGTCAATGCACAGACAGAGGTAGGCATACCTGTAACATCGCTTGTCTATCCAAGAATTTGACGTCTTGGAACTTCAAACCACCCGCTTTCGCATCCTCATAGTCAGCTAGGGCTATTTTCTCCTCCGCCTCCTCGTTAAAAACTGTCACATGGCCTCCATGGACAAGATCGACTTCGTCTGCCCAACCATGCGAATGGATGATATCCACCATAGATTCAACAACGTAATCTTCAAGAGCATACGCCTTCTTCGCATTCTCCTTGCCATAAAGCTGTTCTCGAAGTGCGAACCCACTGAAGACGTTTGGTGTCAGGTGCCCGCCGTTCCTTCCAGTTGCTCCTGAGCCTAGACCGAGGACATAGGAGTCACTAGCATCGTTAGCGTCCGTTTGATATGAGATGAATTAAAACTCACAAAACTCGCGCGCCTCGAGAATGACAATGTTTTTCTCAGCGCCTTTCTTCGCCTGTGCACCGAGAATGTGCTCAAGATGGTACACAGTGGAGATTCCTGTGATACCAGATCCGATAACACATACATCTACATCCTTATCTCCAAAGCCAAGTGGGCCGGAGCTTCCCTCTCGAGCTAATGGGTTGGCATTGGGGGTATCTATCCAGAAAGACTTTGTTGAGTTTGATACAGGTAGAGTGGCCCATGATGGTCGATCCCGAGGATTATTAGAGAACGACTCGAAAGGCATTTGTGCTTGTTTATCTAGCTGTTGCCCTCCGGTGGTGGCGAACAGATTAAAACCGAGGGTATAGGCGAGGAAAGAGAATCGCCCACGCATTGGAAGGCAGCTTAAACGTGGTGGAAGTTGGCTAGCCAGGTGGGCGCCAAATCGGATCATTCTGACCGAGTAAGCCCTATTGATCCTGATGACAAGAGCACCCGTAGGCGAGGCTCGACGCATGCTGCACGGCGTATCGGCAGTACCTGAGGCATGTCGCTATCGGCGGCACAGATCCAGGATCAAGATGTGGACCGCTGAAGTGGATAGGTTGTATGGGATATCCAGGGCTGTCCCATTGTTTGCGCCTCTCTGCGCAGGATCAAGTGCAGAAAAATCACTATTAAGCGGCGAAATCTATTCTATAGACGACAATGTTGAAAAGGTATTGATCTCTATGGAAAGTTAATCAGAAAAATTGCGTCTAAGGAGTTACATATAAGTTATAGCTAGGTCGGAGGTAGGCTTTAAGGATATAGTATGAGCGTACAATTTTAGACCTTTTCAGGTATCATTTCTTGTGACAGGATGGGGAAATAGGGTATATGAAATTAAAAGGCCCAATTAACTCAAGTCGAGTTCCTATATCCCTCTCCCTAAGCTGCCGAACAGTGTCTTTACAGTCTCGCAAAAACCGAGAATCAGGGGAGGCCGAGAGGCCCACACTGATGAAGTCTAGTGAAAGTCTTTCAGTGTGGTCGAGTTGCCCACCAAATAAGGTTCGGCTCCGCAGGAATTGAAGAACGCATGCCCAAAGGCTTGGTTCCGGTGCACATTTTCGTAGTATTAGCGAGCGTATCTTTGGAAGTACGCCACGAACACCCATCGCTGAAAACAGCTCAGAAGGATACATGACATTCGTCACAGTCAGCTCCTCCAGGTCTTGGACTGCCGCGGCGCTAAGTATCCGGACAGTCGAGTCGACGGCGTAATCGGAAACAGCGAGCATTTTAGGTCGGCATTCAGATGATTGAATCATTTGAACGACAGCTGCAGCATAGATTCTGCTGAAGCCACGCTTGGAGAAGAGACGAAGCGTGTTAAGTTTGGGTGTCATGAGGGTGTCAAAGATTTGACTTGTAGTGGGAGAATTGCTTGTCACTTCAAGACATTCAAGATTTGGAAGGAGAATCCTTTCTTGGATTTCTTCGAGCTCACATATGTCCTCGACAGATTTCAGCTTGACGAGGGATGGCATCAGATGCAATACGGGGAGAAAGCCGCGGAGCTCGAATGAGGTAAAGTGTGTGATTTGGCGCCAGGGGAGAATGAAACGAGTGTGCGGTTGATCGAGCTCATACAGCGAGAGTCGAACCAGACCAGGTGCCTCCTGGAACACCTTCAAAGGCTGGGTTTGAGTGTCCCACTCCTTTCCGAGGCCATCAATCTCGAGGGAACGTAGGAGAGGAAGTCGCCCCAAAGCTTTTGGCTCCAAGGACTGAAGGACTGGGAGGTTATTGAACGCAGCGGACATCCATCTCGAGGATTCCGCTGCAAGCAGTTCTGCCACATCAACAAACTCCTCGTCTGCGTGGAAAACGAAGTGTAACGGCCGAGAGTGAGAGTAGGATATGCAATTCTCTGCTAAGCTCAGAGTCTGCTGTAGCAACATATCCATGCCTCTGTCACTTGGCCTACTGCTGAATGGTTGGCGAATAATGGTGAATTTCGACCACAATTCAGATAAAGAGAGTGCAACGTCTCGCCAGAACCGACAAACGCGGAGTAGCGTCCAGAGCTCGACGTTCTCCAGTGCATCGTCCCCGAAACAGATAGACTCTGAAATATTTTGTAACGCCAGAAATATCTGGCCCAGGATTTCAGGGGGAATGCGTCGTATGGGAGAAAGTAAACTCCTTTGAGACGACACGTAGTTTTTGACTGTCTCCTGTCTTTGCTCCAGACCTGCGAGAGTCTTGCGAAGTAGTTGTATTTGAGTCTCAAGTGACTCAAAGTGTGAATGTCCGTGGGCGATTGATTCCAGAATATGCTGTGCTTCTGTAGCCGAAGGGGCATAATTTGAATGAAGGAGACCAGCAGTGATGCTGAAATTCACTGTTGCGCAATTCGTCGTGATTTCTTCGTCTCCCGAAAACGGACACGTCACACCCATACCAGAGTCGCTCCTGTGAGAACATTGTCAGGTGTTCCTTGTTATTCTGGGCTGAGCGATCAAACGTACATACTTCATCGTCATCTCGGGCTCTAGTCTTGCCTGCCTGAAAGAATAAACGAGAAAGTAAAGCCGGTGGACAGGCGTCAACTGAGACCTCAGAATACCGTGGTAAACAAAACGACAGGGTCAACTAACCCCGTTAATCAATGTTGATTGATGCATGGACCGAGGTTGTTGAAGGTAGTGTAGCTCTAGCGAGGAATGAGAACTGTTGAACTCGAGCATTCAAACCCATCAACAATACAGGTCGTTGGTTAATGTGGGCTTATGGCATTTCGTCAACGGGAATCTTCTAATGAGATAAAATTCGAGTCAGAGAGTGAATGATGAGCGCCAAAAGCGCTCGCATGTACCGAGAGGGTACTCGTGGGTCATTTGAATCTCCGCTTGATTATTTATAAGTAACTTAAGTAGTTCAACCTTTCCAGAGTCTACAAGTTATGCATACTTCTATGCCAAAGCTAAGAGCCCCATCTGGTGCACCCATTACCATTTGACAATCACTCCTTCGTTGATACATATGTGGGTAACAACATTCTTGTCGACCCTTCAAGCTCAAATTCGGCTAGTTCCGGTTTCGGAGAAAGTCTTCAGATTTCAGTCCTTACTTGAGATACATAGTAGTTCGGAGAATCGCGTCGTGGTTGGGTCGTCGTGTCAAGCTTTCAGGCCCCGTAACCACCTTTAACTCGAGCTACTTTTTCCAGGCACAATACGGCGCTGCTAGATCTCATGCTGCATAGTTGTTGGTTTGAGCTTGATAACTACTTGCCTACACTAAAATAAGATATCGCTACTATTGATTGGAGATGTTTGAAACAACCTGATGTCTGCGTACTGTGACTGATGTGACTGTCCGAAGTATGGACGTGTCCGAGGTACGGGCCTCCCATACATAGTACAGTTCGTTTTTGAATTCTTCTCACAGCACTGAGCGCTGAGCGCTGAGCCTTTGCGTGAGCAACACTGATAACAACCACTTGCTTCTGAAAATGATTGAGTCTAATCCTGGAGAAAGCGTGCTACTCCCTAGTGCTCGATCGGCATGTGCGAACTACCAATCCGTTGTTTCTCTTACTCGAAGGTGGGATCGTCGAGAGTCCCCAAGCTCAAAGCTTCAAAGGTCACGGTAGGAGCCTAGAGGTGTTGTTCTGGTGGATGGTCCCACGGCCGACTCACGGCCATATTCTGGCTGCTAGCTTTGTTACCTCTTAGCAGGGTCTACTTATCGAGACATTGAGATGCCGCGCCACCATTGCTCATGCCGATTCCCGAACCGATTCTCTCCCGACACTTTACCAGTTCAGGACACTTGATACATCTCGTCATGATCTAGCCTCGGGACCTTAAGTTCGCTATTCGTTATGCATTTGGCCACCAGGCGCCTCCTCTGGACTCAATCTTCCCACTTTGGTACATCCAATTTCACTATCGTTCGTCCTACCCTTATGCACCCACCTGAGCTCTGGTCTGGTTGAGCCTGGTCAAACCTTGTATCTGATGCCCACTCCTGTATCCGTATTGCCCCCAGGACTTCAAGTGGTCAATCACTGTTCCGGTGCGTCAGTCAATAACATTCAGCCTTGTCATCAAGCCAGCAAGACTGACGGGGGCTTCAGCTGCTGCGGCCTCCCTTCTTTTCTATGACGCGTTACTGAGCATGGAAACGGAGGTCAGTGACTCCTTTCTGTTTCTTTAGGTGTGAACCCTAATCATATTCTCAGGTTGAGTTAGTGTGGCGGTGAGGCAGTTTTTACGCTCGTCATTGGCACTTTTTGTTAACTTTGGACCCATGATCACAGACAACGATGGGCTTTGAGCAAATTTATGTACCTCTTCTGTCGTTACGCCTTCACCATCATCATATTGTGCGTCTCTCATCTTGCTTGAGAAAATTGCTCAGCTCGAAAAACTGAACTTGCAACCATACAGAATCACTTTTTTCTGTACGAGCCTTTTTTTTGTCGCCCTTGTTGGAAAATATAAACGTGTTGTGGTTTGACCCGTAGTGAATACGAGTATCAATCCGCCTGAACAAGTGAGTCGCAGACATCTCATCACCCGGTGAAGCTCCTTATGCATTGCAATGTCAACAATAGCTGTACGCATCCACTACGTTGAATATCTTTGACTTGCTGAAAGATAAACGGGCAATCCGTTCAAAAGATGTCGCGGTTGGCAGAATATTTGGACGTGGATGTAAGTATTCCGTGTTCTGGAACAAACCTACTTTATCACTTGCCAACTACTAATCGTCTAACCCTCTTTACTCAGATTTCCCTCCCTTTCAACGCTCGTCGCGGATGCTCTTATCCTCGTCAGACTAGACGCCTTATATCGAACGGATCGTCAAAGTGAGGTGAACTCGAGCAAGCTTCACCACTCAGGTTTGACTGACTTTCTCCGTTAGTTCGCTTCCTCATACTCCTTGCCTATACCAGTAAGTTTCGTCAAAGAATGTTATCTGTCATCCAATCCAATTAACAGGAATTATGAAAACAGTGCATGTAATAGTATGTCCAAAGCTTTGTTGAAAAATGCCGGACCCAAAGCTCATGTACCTCTAGGTCGCTCTCGTCGCCGGTATTCTCAACAGCACCATGTCACCTGTCGTGGTCCTCTCTCAGACGCCACCCAATAGTACTCACCGAATAGGCTGTGAGATAGGACTTGAATACGTCTCCGAAGGCCTAAATATCTTTGTACTGTAAGTCGCTCGCCTTTCCACCCTAGAATTGAAAATATAAAAAGCGACACTCTCGGAACACAGGGCTTTCCCTCTGATAACACAGATCCTCTACTTCATTCTTACCGTTATCCGATGTCTTGAGAGCGCGAAAGAAGTCAGGATGGCGCCTAGGTTACGGTTCACTTCTCTAATCACCATGACCAAGACGGTCCCAATTATGTTTGGGTTGCTTCGAGACGGCGCACTCTATTTCTTCCTGTAAGTTGCCAACTTCGACCTAGAGCACTGACTACGGTTGACATTGGAGATCGCTGGAATAGTGCCTTGGGTAAATGATTTCCCTTTCAGAACCCTCCAACGGAAGCGTCTAACCGTTGCCCGACAGTCATCTATGTGGCATTCATCATTCTGGTTTTTATCTCGCCACAATCACAGCTATGGATACCAGGCACCTTGTAGGTGGTCCATACCCGTAATGTCAACAACTAATTTCGAAGGCTGATGATTTTTGAAGTGCGATGCTGGCAGCAAACCCGCTAATCGTAAGTATGAACTACGACGTCTAAAACCTGCTGACTCACTCCTACGTACAGGCAGCGCGACTTTATCTTGGTATGAAAGCCAGAGGTCGTGCCAACGGCAATGGAACGCGAATGCTAGCCTTTGAGGAAGGCCTTGATCGTGTTCTACTCGGTTTGCAAGGAATCACCGTTGGATTGGAATCTTCGACCACCGAAACCTAAGAAATTCATGAGCTAGAGCAACTTAAATGTATATCAATTTCTCGTTTGTTCAAAATTCATAGTCGTCTATTGTACATGAGATATTTCTAATTGGATAAACCCAGGAGACTGGAGCCGCTCCAAATCACAGACGGGAGATAAAACAGAAACAGAAAGACAGGAGAACATGGGAAGGGACGCATAGAGGAGAAGAAGACAAACAGGCATTCGTTTTTCCTAGTCAACACAATTTCGAGAGTTCTATAATTTATTTTTCCTTACCGTCCCCCTCCTTGGCGTCCTCCTCGTCTCCACCCTCTGAGGGGCTAGCGTCACTGGCACTGAGGGCGCTGGGTGAAAGAGGAGTGCTCTTGAATCCTCTCCCTCTTACTCCCGAGTCCGGGTGCAAACGAGTAGTGATCGGACCGCTAGCCGCAGTTGACGTCGATCCACCGCTAGGGCCCTCCCTAGGAACCCTCCTCCTAGTCCTTTCCAACAAGATTATTTCAAGCGACGGAGCAGGACTCGCGCTTCTCGAGTTATTCAAACTCCTCGCCCCACCGCTCAAACCTCCAGTTCCACTGGTGGTAGCAGAGACAGTGTTGGTGTTGAGGTTCGCTGTTCCGAGTCGTTGGATGGTATTCTCGGACATGCCACGAACGGGCCTCGGCATCCTGATCTCCTGAGCTGCATCTAAGTTGGTGTCAACACCGGGCGTAGCAGTCGGCTGTGTCTCATCAGGGGATGTAACGGTAATCATGAGACCCTGCGTATCGTCACGGACAGTAGCCTCATCCCAAACATCTTCCTTTGCTTTCTCTTTACCGTCGAACTTTTCGTCCTCAGAGTCATCGTCGGCTTCATGTACAACGTCCTCCCTAAGAGTCTGTCCACCCTGCCTAGTCCCCTGATCCCGGGGTGTGGGAGGAGCACTACGAGATCTTCTCATCAAGAATCCGAGGCCCTTCATTTTCGGTATGTTGGGGATCAGATGTGGCGTCCTTCGACCTCCAGGGGTGCTTGCACCAGTTCCGGCCCCCGAAATAACACTGCCGCTTGCCGGGATTGAGTTAACGTGAGATTTAGGGGTATTGGGGGCAGTCGTCGTGTGGTGGGGATGGGGAGCAAGACTACTGGTGTTGGGAGGATGGGGATTTGCTGTGCTAGACCCAGCCTTATCGTATTTGTATGGATCACCATGGGCACCTTGACGGTCAAACTCATCGTATATCTCTTCACCAATCAATTCTAGATGTTCGCCGCTCAGTAACCTTTCTAGTGATCAAGAACGTAGGCTATCTGCTTACCTTCCAGAACGTCTTCAAGAGTAATAATACCGAGTGGCATTACAGCGGGATCGAAGCTTTGCAAGAACTGTACATAAGCAAGTCAGCACAGGCAAAATGATGAAGAATATGACCAACCTCATTAGCGCCCTCTTTCGCCAGAACTGCATCCGCGGGCATGCTCTGCTCGAGTCCTCCAGTCATGACCGCTCCAACAGCGTGTTTCGACAAAGCTGAGAGCTGGAACGTCGTCTTCTTCTTTCCATCATCTGTGGGCTTGTTACTCTTGCTCGTCTTTCCCTCGGATTGCCCGGAATTGACGACTTGCACCTCAGTGCTTTCCATTGTGATAGCCCGAGATAATGTTTCAGGGGAGTGATCTTCCTTCAATGTGCGATCGTCCCCGGTGACAGTAGCTCCGTCCTCAGCGTCGCTGTCCTTTCTGAGAGCCCGGCGGCGACGGTTCTGCCTCTTTCTGTTGATCCAACGCTTCGTGTGACCGGAAATACCGGACTCCGATTCTTCGTCAGATGAGTCAGACGAAGACGAGTCCGTGTCGCCCATGCCGACACTTGCACGCAGCCGCTGTGTGAGACCCCGTTTGACCGCTTTCTTAACGCTTTGTGCCTATTGTTTGAAGGAAGGAGGCGAGTTAGGATACGAGCGCTCAGATATATATATGTATGTCTGACCTTTTGAACGCTGTGTCGACTGACGATAGCCATATGACTTCGGCCCTCTTGAAATTTATCCAGCATTCCAAGTAGGGGCTCATTATTGGGTACGAATGGGACCTTGTTAAGGGGAATCTTGCGCAGGGGCGTCGCATCTGTCGATGGAAATCAGTATTCCGTCCAGCCACTTCTATGTCGCGATCAATCCTGACCTCTGGGATCTAATAGAACACATTGTTTGACGAGGAGTACGCCGATAATCTTCTTCACCTTGACCATCCTCTGGTTCGCCTGGCCAGCACCAATCGAGCCCTCCGTAGAGCCTGCATTGTTACTATTGCTGACTGCGGAAGAAGAAAGACCGCTACCGAGAGGTATAGCGGCGAGAGGTACTTCAACCTCCTCATATACGGGGACGCGACTGTGTCCTGTCTGACATATCTTGTTCATAAGATCGTAGTCGAGTTTCGAGTCGATAGATAGCATGAAAACATCATCAATCGGGGTCATGGCCTACGAGAAAAATGCACATTCAGCAAATGATATGTCGACACCGGGATGATGCGCTTGCCTGACGAACGACCTTTTCCTGCAGGTCGAGGGTTGCCCCAATTATAGCTACAGTATCGGTCTTAAGATCTCCACCATGCGCCTCGTGAGAGCCGTGCATAGCAATAAGCTCTTTCAATTCTGGAAAAGCCGGGGAATTAGACGAAGACTTCATTAAGGGAGAGAAAAGGTTCACCTGCTCGCCTGTAGATAATACCATGGTGGGGTCCAAGTGCCCACTCAAGCAGCTTCGCTACCGGCCAAGAGACTATACCCTGAGGTGAACGTGAGTATAAGACCTCGAAAGTGACCACCTCCGTCAAAAAGTACTTACAAGGGCAAAAATCAGGCACCTGGTAACTCCGGCCATCTTAGCTCCCAGATACAAACCATGGCGAGTGCAGACAGATTGTGGAATGATTTCGGCGAATCTAGAAGAAAGAATGGTATGTCAATAATTCGATGTCCTGACAGACAGAGTGAAAAGCGAAAACATACATGACGATCAGCACGGTACTGATCACTACGCTCTGAAAACCACCATCAAGGACTCTGTCTGCGATAACGGGCAGCGTCTCATTGACGACCATGTTTGCCAGAAGTAGTGTCACTAGCAATAAATGCCCGTTTTTGCGGATAGGCTTGATCTTATTCGCGTACTCGCGCTGTTCCCTACAATAAACGAAACGCGTGCCACACGCACTCCAATCAGGATCTACTGTGCGATGTCAATGGAATAAAATTTATACGTACGGGGTACCGCTAATACTTAACACATTTAACTGTGTCTCGTCCAAACTCATATATCCTAATGTTAGACCGGCAAACACACCCGATAGGAGAACGAGTACGGGTATAAGAACTGGGAATAAGATTTGTTGCCATCGCGGGGCTTCAGAAAGCTCGCTTCGTTTGAGAAACAGGTGGGCAGTTCCTCCACTGTCATTGAAAAGTTCACGGCGTCCTTTGGTGGGGCCTCCAAAGGCGATACTCGTGTTGGTCCCATGATAACCATAGGCATCCTCTTCAGCATGCAAGAATCGCAGGGCATATTTGGAGATAAGAGAGAGAGAAATATAGACTAGCTTAGCAGCAGCAGGAAAGGAGGACGGAGCGCGGTATCTCGTATGAAGAACAGGGACAGGGACCATTCGAGTGTGGGTGAGAACGACGTCAGTGCTTATTCCGACGGCTTTTTGCCGGGCGATTATAACCTCCCCATTTTGTCCCACGCCTATTTTTAGTCCAATTTTATATCCCTGAGATCAAAAACGGTGTCCTCCTTTGGATTAGCATCACGACACAAACACTGGCGCTTCTCGGACTTATGTCTGCCACCACCAAGGCACCACTCCTGGTTTAGAGGTAGGCGTGGTGGATGCCACGAGAAACGAAAGCAAAAAATAGGTGCTGGAGTTGTTTCACAACAAACAGGCCCCCTGCATGCGTACTAGTCGTCAGCGTTCGCCCTGCGATCTTTCCGACAGAGTGGTAAGCCGACTGAATCAAGTACACGTGTCATTAGGGTGGTAATTGAATTGTTGATTAAACGCCAATACAGTGCTCCATTGCCGATCCTGCCCCCGTTTACCTTTTTTCTTTCGGAGTGAGATAAGCGCATTAACAGCTCTCACCTGTTCACCCGGCTCTGTACATCATGGCTTTCGTCCAAATCGCTCCAGGAGTGAATACAATTGAACCTCTCTATTTCGCGAAAAATAACGAAGAGATCCTCCAAGTGCACAATGCACATTCAGAATCATTATTGTGACATTATTTGACACCGCATAACACCCGCGAATACATCAGCGGTCGGCAAAACGCTAAACTAGTCAGGGTTACGATCCGAACTATTGAGTCCTATCCCCATGACCTCAGCCACGGTTCATGTTCTCCTCCACCCCGTGACCGCAACGAAAGCACTATTTCGTGGAGGGTTTCCCCGACCGCCACAAACAGAAGCTGTCAAAAGTACCTAAAGTACTTATCTCCAGAATTCTATTCATAGACTCAAGTCCACTCGCCCAACAGACAGCCACCAAAGCCACCAACGAGTCCAAACACTTAAAATAAATGGCCAAAAAAAACACCTCCCAACGCTTCCTATTTCCCGTAATTCTGCCATCGATAAGACGATTCAGGCAGGGCGTTGTGGACAGTCTTACCGAAGACGGTGAAAACCCTAGATTGTTGGGAGGAGAAGAAGTGGGCAAACTTGGAGCAAGGAATATAGAAAGGAGCTCAAAACTTCGATATTCTATCGATAAACGTCACTTGACTCTGAGGACAACAATTGGCCTTTCAAAGAACCCCACACCGTCGAAGGGGATTGCTGACTGCTTGTCGTTACTCTAGGCATATTCGCTCTCTAAGATTTTCTGAATCAGGCACGTCATACTAAAGTTCATCCTACAAGTCCATTTCCGGACTGATCCCAACAGATTTCGCGTGACACTGTCAAGAGTGGAAAGAACACCCACAACGGAAAAGCAAACCACAGGCCCTCCGGACCGCTCGGATATCCGACATCCCAACAATCAACCGACCCTCAAACATCACAAACGTTCGCGACCAAAAATATCCTGCCAGTGCCTCATTAGAACCACCCACTACTTCATCTAAGCAACTTTCTCTTACACAGTGTCGCCACACACTCGAAGTTCTTGCGACTTCGCAGTTACGATGTGTACCAGGGAGCCACTGCAACGAGGATTCAATACCTCAGTATTGGAGCCTATGTGCTATTTCCAACACTCTGCGGAACGTCATCTCTCCGTAGGAAACCCAGATTGTACGTCGAATGTTCATTTCGGGGGACTTCTTCGGCGATAGGAACGGCAAGTCATCTTCTGAGAGGACGCTAGAAAGATTAGTAGTTGGTTGTTTGCTTTCATAACCAGCTTGAACATTCACCCTAACCCCCTTGGAGATCAGGGCTACATCCAAGTCCTCGCAGCCTCTATGAGGCTTGAATGACGTATGCCCGCGCAATCAAGCCCTCACCCCAACTTTCATATCTCGCGGATTCATCGCCGCCGGCTACTAAGCGCTCATATATTTATAGTCATACCCTCTTATTTAACTATCAAAGGAACTCTTACATTCTAATTGCGCACCAATTTTTTCCTGTGGCGCAAGTACAGTACTCCCAACCAGGCGTCCCATGAACAAAAGGCTGAACGGCCATTGGCGAGAGTCATGGAATACGGACCGCAAACTGAGAAACTGAAATCCTATTTTTGTCCTTCGCACATCTTTTCCTAGCTCCATTGCGTATCTTCTCGTGCAGCCACTAAACCCGGGTGTAATAGAGATATCCTTTTCTAGATAGGAACAATATGATCCAACACGGCAGAATCCTGTCAGGTCACACGCCCGACCAGTACCTATCCTGCCTGGTTGCTTTCGTCACGATTTGATAGCTGTCCGGCACCCGAACCATTTGCATGACAATTGTTGAACATCTAAGTATCCGAGCCCTCTTCTCATCTACTAAAACAAATTAGACCAAAACGAATAAGCTACAATACCCTCTATCCTGCAAAAACACCTTCGCCAACATCAATACCCAACCCCTCCCTCGCAAACTCTCGCATATTCCTCTCCAACTCCTCCTCAAAATTCCGCTTCTTCCGACTGCTATCATCCCCACCAAACAATCTATACCTCACGTCCCCTAACCACGCTATGAACTTTGTTTTCCAAAAGCTGATATCCAGCGAGAGCATGACACCCCTAAAGACGATATGGGACCACCACTCTCTGATTCGTTGTCCAAATGATAGGTTTGGATTTCGTATTTGAGATTTCGATGCCCAGTAGCCTGTTATTTTGATTCGGTTGACCGGAGAGCCGAGGGATTGGTTATTCCCTGTAGTTTGGATAGCGTTGCATTAGTTCACGCAGATACTCTATGAAGGCTCGAACGTACCTTGCACCATCCGCATATTTCGCGTCAGAAATATAAGCACCTTTGGCATCCGATCGGTATCCGTCAAAAAGCCCTTCAACTTCTGTTTCATGAGCACGCTCTGCTCGTACTGCGTCAATGGCCTCCTCTCCTTCTTCTCCTCATCTTTCACCTCCTTCTGCACCTTCTTCCTATTTCTCCTTAGAACGACTGGTTTCATGAGCGTAAAACTCGCCAGCAGATCCGGCATCCCCATCCCCCAACTCTTCGTAACGTTTTCAACCTGCGAGAAGTCGCCACTTAACATGCCGCGCCATAAATCCACCCACTCCCGCTTGAATTGTTCCGGAACTTGGACGTACAATCCATGGTCAATCAAAACAAGTTGAGGTTGGGTAGGGGAAGTGGGTGAAGGACGAATTATGATGTTACCAGGATGTGGATCACAATGAACCCAACCCCAGTTAAACATCTGTGCGGAGAAGAGCGAGACCATCGTGTGCATAATAGATTGCGTACCACCCTTCAGAGGCTTTGCGGGGAATGTAAATGACGTTGATGGGGATTTTACTGAGATGGGTGACGGTGCAGGTGCTATCGACGATGAAGAAAGGTCGGTAGAAGGAGCAGAGGCGACAGATCGTGGTACAGCGTCTTCGACTATGGGTTCCTTCTCACCAACCAATCTCCGGATGCCCTTCCTGTCGCTCAATCGCACGCCCTCAATCCACTCTGCGACCATAACTTTCTTCGTCGAGTATTCGGGGTATACCTTGGGAATGTAGACCTTCCCTCGCAACGTCGGCTCACTCTCGATGAAAGCTGCCGTCTTGCTAGCATTTTCCGCTTCTCGCTCGAAGTCGAGCTCTTGCCTGAGATGATCCGAGACGAAGTCTTGAAACATACAATGGTTAGCCATTTGACTCTCAGAAATTCCTCGAAGGCGACTCACCGACTGCAAAATAGACAGGCAGCTCAAACTCTCTTTCAAACATCCACATCACGCCGCCATAAATGGTCAAATCCCACTCCATCTGAATGCTAACGTCGGGTTTTTGCACTTTCACGGCCACCCACTCGTCCTTGCCCCACAGTTTCGCCTTGTGAACCTGTGCGATACTCGCGCTTGCGACTGCTTCTTTCTCGAATATTTCGAAAATGCCACCTGGACCATCAGGCGGCGCACCCAGTTCTTTCAAAAACACATTATGGATGGTGGAGTAGGGAAGTTGGGGTGCGTCGTCAAAGAGAGAAGCAAATTTATTTTGGAACGCTTTTGGAAGGACGGCGGCATTTGCTCCGATAGCTTGTCTATGGAAAGAACACCCTTGTCAGCTCGACGATCATACGCAGGATAAAGTCAGAGTAAAGCGAACCCTATTTTGATATAAAGACCACCGTTCGAAGTGAGGAGGTCATACATCCGTTGTGCTACACGTTCGTGCAGTTCCGGTATCTTCTCACTCTTCTCTGGGGTGAAATTAAACTTATAATCCAGCGTTATCAGTGCACACTATGAGGAAGAGAACAATACAAAATCAGTATCAATACAACCAGGCAAATCCATGAAAACACATACCGTCCACACCGTCCGTAGGTTCCTTGAGATTGCAGAAGCGTTGTAATATTTATCAAATGCATAAATTGCTCCAAGGCCAAGCGCCACATAAGCCGCACGCCTTCCGTACCGCAGCGTTCTTGAGGGCTTATCTTGTGGTGGAGGAGGCGTTGTCGAGAAAACACGCAATGTTCGCAATCCATCAGCGCGAATCCTTGAATACCTCTCTACAGCGAACCTGGGCCTGAAGCCGGCCTCTCCTCCTAAGCTTTGGCCCAATGACCTCCAGGGCATGGTTGCCGTCACAGAGCGACATCCCGAAAGGCCCAAACGCAACATTCACAGTAAGGGACTTCTTTCGTCCGCTCTGCTCTAATCCCCAAGTTAAGAAATTTGCTGATCCTTGAACGTCCGAAACCTCGAAGAAGAATATGAGAGAGTGTGAGATTATGAGAGGAGAGTGGAATAGAGAACAAAGAGAAACATAGCCCACTTTTGATGACAGAGAGAGACCAGCGTTTGTTGACGAGCAATCTTTCTCCGACGAGCGCGTGGAGGTTGCCGGAAGCATGATGCATGACGTGTTTGTCCGCTCGGGATCATGGGTGGCTGTGTCCTAGGAACCCTGAACTCTTGCCGAGATGCCGATTCCCGTAAGCCTGTTGGTCATCTACATGTCTACACTCAACTTACGCGTATACACGGCCTTAGATCGCTTGGGGGTAGCCCAGCAGTACGACGAGAGATCATGTTTGGCTATCTCCCCTCCCTGATTAAGTCTTTTGCTTTTTTTCCCAGGGGGATTAAGCATTAGATCCTGTGGTAGATCGACTTGATCCGCAAAATTGGGTCCAGCAAATTGCTCACGATATTATACTTATATACTCTTCTCTCCAATTTAAAGTAGCCACTGCTGGTCTGTCAACCAGGTTGTGAAACAGGCTACCTAGACAAAGTCCGCGATGCAAAGCCATGGTGATTGCTCGTGCTCACTGACTCCATCCAGTGAATTCACATCCAGCACCTTAGTATGCAAAAGCGGATACACGATACTCTATCAGATTGACATTTCCTTGCAAAAATCATGGAGTTAAGTCAGAATATGTATATTACAAGCCGAACTCAGCAATGTGTTCTGGTGATAACGATGCGGTGAAGTGGGTTTGTTTTCCGGTGGGCACACTTTCTAGAGGTTATAAACGCCACACTTACTCTAAACCAAGATGTAAACAATCACTAGCGATAGCACCGTCTTTCAACGTTGAATCCCGGCGTCGGCCTTACATAAAATATGAATGCAACAATTCCAGAGTGAAAGTGTTCGTAATTCAGGAGTTATGGGAGAACGCATCCGCGCTACATTGCTTAAAACGTTAGTCAATGACCAGTTGAGTTTATGTACCTTCAGTGGGTCATAGCATAGCAGTCCTCAGAATGGCTATCGGCGGAAAGTAAAATTGAGGAGAAAGTCTGCCCAATAGAAAAAGGGTCAAATCCATCATCCGTTGATATCTACAGACATTGAATGTGAGGGGGCACAGACCTGCCGGTTGTAAATTCATAATAGGCCAAGGAACGCTTTTCTCTCTTCGTCCACCCCACACTAACATCCAACATGCCCCTAGCCTCAAGCTTCTGGTCCGCAAAACAGGCCCGATCGCTACCAAATCGTAAGCGTAAAGCCGGAAATGCTAACAGAAAGGCTAAAAAGAGCAGCGAGATAGCCAAGAGGGCTCATCCCTCTTCTCCTATACCAGAGCCAATCACAGAAGCTTCAGAAGCCACTGCACCGGATACTATAGACGTAGACGCCATCGAGTCGGATACAGAATAGGATGTACCCGCAGAAGGGACTCTCACACAAAAGGACATTGAGCTGCGTGAGGACTATGAGGATCTATTCGAGGGGTACGAGTATCTTAAGACCGAGTTTATCAATGTCTCGCAGCAGAATATTGCAATGTACAAGGCCATCCAGAAGATGAAACCCTCATTCGAGATGTAGGTGGCGTATCTCGATGGATTCAGAGCCAGCACCTTTCAAAGGAGAGACCTGGGGAGACTTCTACAGCACGCATCATACTCGAAGCCAGAGGCGCCGCCAATTATAATCGTATTCATGAATACACGTAACAGTGGAACCCTTGGCTTTATTTGGGCGTTTGCCTTGACCGGATCTTGTCACTGACGCCAAAGTCATAAGCTCAAAAACCTGTGAAAAGGCTCATGGAGGCTGACAAAACCGAGTCCGGTTCCATTGTTAATAGACATTAAACATGGTCCGAATGTAGTGTATGCTCCACGAATCTGCAGTCCTTTGGACAGCAAAAAACGCGGACGCTGATAACACTGCCAACAATAGCACCACGACATGAGGCGAGATTTGGGGTTCTGCCTCGTGTCGTTTCAGTGACGCCTAGGATAGCCACCAATTTGCCGCTCCTGGGGAGAGCTTGGAATGATACTTGCTGCGCCAGACCGAGTTTCACATCGTAAGCTTGCCCCAACTTGTGACGATCAACCCACAGGAAGAACATTTTGTTCTCGAAGCATAGAAGCGCGGTTTATTGAAATCTCCGGCAAAGCAACCCAACTACCATCACTGTGCCTTGTACAGTCTGTGAAATGAAGGAGCAATTGCCTATGAATCGTTTTTCGTAATCTGCCTTGATTAAACATCCTTCTGGCCCTGCCGTCCTGGCAAATAATCATGCTCGGGGTCTGGTCAAGATGCCGAAGGAACTCGTCCTGGTCTGGATGCATGAATTTAATAGTCAAGTGTCCGATGTTCGAGTAGAAGCGGCCTATTCGTGGCAATTGTTTTTGAACTTCACATGGGTTGCAAGGGAGAACAATGGACGGTTGAAGTCGAGCCTCATGTTCAGTGATTTGTGGTGCCAACCCTGATCAAGGTAGTGTTTGCCGAGAATAGCCGGTGGGCGGCTTGTGCACATTTGGGCAGTGACTAAGCGTCGCGCCGAAACGTCACGTTTCCACAGCCACCATGCATTGTTTTCAGAGTGACGCCGGGTTCGACATCTAGCAACAGAAATTCTACGACTGTTGAAACCAAGCGACAAGCCGGTAGTTTTTTATTAGGCAGTTGTTGTTCATGACGACACGCCTAGAGATATATAAAAGAGAGCTCTGGTTTCTTTCCCTCCAGTAACATCACCTCCTATCTCTCGGGCTCGTGCTGGACACAGTCTTTCCGCGTCAGTTCACGCAGTTACTCAGCGTTTCATCAATCAGGGCTTTCGAGCGACTCTGACGGAGAACCTCGTGTGTTCTTTCATGGGCAGGGGCTTTGCATCAAACTTCGCTTAGATCTCTCTGAACACGTTTTTTAAGGGTCTTCCATTCTGCGCTAGCCGGTGCTATAATACCTGGACGCGTCGCCACAAATTTTTTTGTTTCGCGGTTTCATTGGACTTCATCTGCACCTTACTTCACTGTCCTTCTGTTTTCTCGACATGTCAGCGACGACACAAACGACATTTACGAAAAAACCTTCGAGACCTGGTGTCTCCCTGGTTACCACGCCTCCCAAACAAGACTCTTCTTTCAACGACAACGAATGCTTGAAAGCACCTCCAACACCGATATGCGCTGTTGTCAATGACCAGATCAGGCTCAACCCAACGCACGCGTATCCTGACTTTGATTTCGCATCCTATGTACGACATCGCTCGTATACCCTGTCTACCATCGACTTTGGGCGTTCCATGGGTGCCTCTTTCTTGGACGACGGAGTTCATGATATTCTTGCGGGCTTGATAGAAGAACTGCCTGACTCAGTTTCCAAGGCTCCCTCGCACGAGATCCGAGATGCAAGAGAGAAAGGTCTTGGGATGTTCGCGACTTCTTTCATCCCACCTAGGGGTTTCATTTTTGATGAGCATCCAGTAATCCTTGCACCTTATCTTCTCGGAGTATCCGTTCCTCTCGCCGAGATGTACACCGAGCTCTTCGAATCACTCCCAAAATCGGCCTTTGCCTATGCCACTTCCCTGGCTACTTCGCACCAAGATGACGTTAGGCCCAAATCGGCCTCAGCACCCCCTTCACTCCCACCACCATCCTTCTATGAAGATATCATGCAAACCAATTCAGTTGCAATCGACCTCCTCGTTCCCACCAATACACCTTATCACGAGCTCACAACCCATCGAGCACTTTTCCTCCTCCTGAGTCGGTGTAACCACAGCTGTGACCCCAATGCTGTTTGGTCTTGGGATTCATCGACGCTGATGCTCACTCTCACCGCCCTACGGCCCATCGCGCCGGGTGAAGAAATAACGATTTCATACATATCACTTTCTGGAAATCACGCTGCACAGCGAGCCCAATTAAAAGCCCTGTGTGGTTTTGATTGCACCTGTGAAGAGTGTACACTTCCGTCCTATGTCGCAGCTAGCACTGGTAGCGTGTATGCCGATAAGCCGGTGGAGATTACTCGCGCAGTTACAGGAGCCCACTGCTCGAAGCGGGACGATAACACATCGGGCTGTGATCTTCCCACTTTCGAGGAGTGGTATCAGGATAGCACGCTACCTGATACCATACTCATTAATGCCCATAAAAATGCCCTATACCGCATCGAGCAGGAAAGGCCTGCTTCTTCTTATCTCGGTGTATCAGGACGCTCCCCTCGGTCCACACCTCTTAGTACGACTGCACAGCTTATGGATCACCACGTGGAAGCAATAGCCATGTGCTACGGCGCATTGGGAGACGTGACGAATTTTCGCAAGTGGATTGTGATAGCAAAGGAGTCCAGAACGCAGCATAAAGACAAAGTCGTGTTTTCCGGGTGGTTGTCTAATCCTTCGTCCTTTCCATTGTGGGGAAAGAGGTGTCCTACGATAGTGTAATTTAGTGATTCTTGGGTCCAAGTTTAATAATCATGTGCTATGAGATAGCTTAATCTAGAATAATGACTCTGATGTATCTATAGACAATTTGCATTGTATTAGTACCAACAAAACACTTTCATTATTATCTTTGATTGTTCCGAAATCGAGTTCTATGAACCGATGTATCGGAGAGCTAGAATGACAACTTCCGTTCCCGTGTCTCCGAAAGTCTGAAGCTGGCGGCTGAGCCCCCTGTCGTACTCGTGACGAAAGTAGAAATCTGCTAGAAAATAGATCGAGAATTCCAAAGGTTACCACACGAGTATTCCTCACTTTCCTGAGTATGAAATCTAAATAATGTCCTATTCCAGCCTCGAAAAGAAACAACAATATTAAAAGAAAACTATCCTGTTGGCCCAAGAACTCCTGGAACTACGTCTATCCCCAACTCCTGCAACACCTCTCTCCCCTTCAACGCCCAATATGCCTCAGTTCCCGGGTGATTGAACCATAATCGATCTTGGACACTCTCAGCTCCTTCGCCATCTTTCCCAGTCCTTGGCTCATCAATGGGGACTCCAGTATGCTCGGTCTCGGACTCTGCAACCCGACCCTCTTCTCCAGGGGGTGAAGTTCCACGAGGTGGTGAAGATGTGCGTGGGGGTGGTTCATCGGAACCGACAGAGGACAGGCTACGTTCTCTCTCAGGAAGAGGCCGGCCCCCTCGCTCGTCTTCCTTCGACACCTTCAACTTCTTCCGGCTCCTGGCACCATCTCCAGAAGATGTCGATGCAATAGATGCTTCCCTAGCTGTATCGCGCCCACCTTCGATCAACGATTGGATGAGCCCTCCGCTTCGTACCCACGCAGCAACGTTACTCTCCCTTTTCACCGCATCCAGAACCCCAATTACCGCCAGCAAAGTCTCGTCGTACTTGACTGTACTCTGCTCCTCGAGTTTCTCCAGTTGCTGCTCGATATGCTCCTTCTTTTTGTTTTCCTTCTTTTCCTTTCGCCTGCGCTTCCGAGGACTTTCAGCTTTGGGTCCTTGGATTAGCTCCTGATTATTTGCATCTGTTGCGAGGGTTGTAGTATCTGGCTGCTGTATTTGGCCGAGGTCGAGGCCCTCGCTGGTCTTGTCTTTGCTGAGGAAGTCTTCGATGGGCTGCTTCCCAGCCAGGACACCGGCGTATTTTTCTCGTGCGACTTCTAGTTCTCGGACGGACATGTCGTGTTTTCGCATTTCGAGGTCGTATTCTTTGAGACACAGATGATTGTAGGGTTGGAGATGGGCTTTGAGAGGCGAGTCATCGAGGAGCAGTGTTGTCTTCGCCGAGTGTTCTCGCTTTAGGGGTGATGGCGCTGAAGAACTATCGGTCGAAGGCCCAGAGTCAACAGAAGGTTCTATCGGAATGGAGTTGAGCTCGCTCCATGGTTTGTTGAGATCCTTGGTTGTTTGCACTTTTCTCCCTGATAATGAAGCAGATCAAAATCAACCCTTCCTAATAGAAACCATCCAGGTCACACACCATAATCATTAGCACCCAACCCCAGGCGATCCCTGGCCCATATCGCAATTAACTCTCCCTTCCTATCCCCAAAACACTTCTCCACCATGTCGTTCACACTGTGAGGCTGTGCAGAACTCCATACCATTGTATCCAGCCATCGTTTGGTAATCGGATGAAACAAGTAATTGCGAAATGAGGTGAGGTATGGTCGTGGATGGGCGGTACGAAGTGGTCGGGGCTGCGAAGGATCGAACTGGGCGTATACGTCGTCTTTGGTCGCCGCAGTACCACCTCCAGCACGTCCCGGTAGGCGATCGTGCCATGACCGGTGAGGACTGCGGTAGACGAGCGTCCCGTTCAAATCTAACACCAAAAGCTTCCTAACCACCCCCTCTACGTCCACGTCGGTCCTCGTAGCCCCGGCCAGCGCCTCGCTTTGCTCGGCTGAAATTTTCAGATACTCCTCGCTTGGCCCCAATTTTCTCTCCATATGCTCACGCATCTGTTTATTCAGAGCTGGAGGGGGTGTCTGGTGCGCAGTCCTGTTATTGCGTATGGGCCGGCTTTCGCGGCGTCGAAATAATAGATTTGAGAAGTCTTGAGTAGAAGGTTCCTGACCAGCTGGGTCGTTCGTGTTGTTACTGGAACTGGCTATTGGATTCGAAGTCGAGGTAGATGAATGATACGTTCTCGTTTGGGGTCGGTAGCCGCGTGCTCTTGCAGAATTGTATTCGTTACGACGATTGTGAGTTTCAGGATAGTGTCTGTCTCTTGAGGATCGATAACCGTTGTCGTAGTTGGCGTGGCGAGTATGGGCGCCGTAAACGTCCCTGGAACGACCATACGTGGAGTTCCAACGCCGATTACCATCGTAATCCCGATACCCATATTCTCCGGATGGAGAATTGTAGGATGCCGAATTGTTGTCCGCTACGTATTCTCCACTTCGCCACCGTTGGCGATGAGGTGCATCTGCATAGTCACTCATATACGTGTTATTGTGCCACGAGTCGTAAGGTCTCGAGGAGAACGACGAATAAGTCGGACGGTTTTCATCGAAATCTCCACGACGTTCACGCCAATTTTCGTATCGGCTGGAATCCTCGGCTTGCTGCTGGTCTTGCTGCGTATGCTGCCCGCTTCGTGATAGCCTTTGTGGACGCATGGCCCGCAACGAGGCGAAAAAGCGGAGAGAAGCCACGGACGATATTTTGACTAAGCGCTGATGGAACCAGAAAACGTGCGAAGGCAGATCACACTCGTGTGTTGGTATGTGTTTGATCTAATTCCAGTACAGTAAGTACAACCGAAAGGTACAATCAAACCAAAGTCTACAGTATCTAAAATGCATCAGGGGTAACAAAAAAGGAGCCATAAGAAAGTCATATAAAGACATGGCAAAACGGCGTCATAGAGCATCCAATGATAAAGCCGGAGATTCAAGACAAAGACAAAAAGACCATTCGTGTATCTGGCCCAGGAAACATATTTTGGTGGCTGCTCATGGTAAGAGCGTCGAGTCGGCATCGCGAGTCGCCGGAAATCAGATAGTGCGCTGCTCATGGGAAATCAACCAAATAAATAGGTATCGGCCAGAAAGGGGGGCTTCTACTCACCTTCACGGATGCCCACTGCACGATGACATCCTTGATCCTTTTCTGCAATCCTTCATTGCATAATTGGCAGCTCAAGTTTTCAGTCAACGGCTGGAAAGCGCTTCGCATGCTGTGGGTGGACAAGTCTACCCGCATCAGCGTCGGATCAGAATAACGACGGGACCAAAAAGGGGGAAGAAAGAGAAAAAAGCGACGGGGGAAGGAGTGGACTGTTAACCAGAAAGCGACCACATACCAGGCCTTGCATCCCATGCCAAATACGCCGAAACTAACGCCCAAGCTCTCGTCAGTTTCTTCTGATCTTGAAAACTGCACTGTCTTGTCGCCGGGTGCGGGTGCGGTGGTGATAATAGGATTTGTTTCAGTGCATTGAAGCGATCCAAATGCAAGCATAGAAGCCGTTTCAAGTAAAGCGCCCCCATGCGGTCTACAGCTTCCTCAGGAAGATTTGAGAGGGGGTATGAGAGAAGATGTGAAGAAGTTGCGACCGCCAGTTCTTGTAGGTCATGGTGCGCTGCGAGAGTGTAGAGTTGAAGAGGGAATAACGGAGCGTGAGTGAGCAAAAGGTCGTAAAGGGGTGTTCGAGGAACGATATGATTCTTCGGAACTAAATCGTAATAAGGCATTTGGTTAACTGCGGTAGTCAAAATCTCAAAGCTCGGCGAATGTTGCGCTGATGATGTCCCGTATAGCATGTGGAGTATGACATTCAGCACCGCAGATGTATCGGGGACATGTATAAGCTCGTCTGAACGGCTGGGGTTCGATGGCGCCTCTCGTGTTGGTGTGTTCTTATCCAGATCTCGGTGTGCCTCAAAGACCCGGCGAAATGCATGTGGCGAGGTACCTCTCAAAACTTGAGAGTGAACATAAAACAATACCATGTCGGAAGTGATAAATGTTGTGTCTGGCTCCACCGTATGTGCTCCAGGGTGAAAAACGGTGGACAAGGATATGACCGTCGTGGTGTCATCTTCCTCAGTGGCCTCGGATTCTTGCGGTGATGGGGCATGCGACGTCTATGTGCAATTCCCATGAGCACAAGCACCACCAAGAAAATAAACAAACTGACCATAGGTGGGGACTGTGCCTGAAATTGATGTCCCAGGAAGTCCCTCGGAGGTGAGATCGGCGACGGATACGTGAGGTACAGATTCGGGGAACCCTACGAGCGACATATTCAGTACTGAGCGGCAATAATTTGATTTTTTCAAGATAAAATATTACCAGAGGAAGCTGTGCACTCTGCTCAACATTGGAGGGGTAATCGTAGTAAGGTGGTATAGTGTTTCGAGACGGATCCATCCTCGGATCAAAGCACTTAAAGGACTCCGGTGGTACTATGACGGTCGCGCGAACAACGCAACAACTATCAGCTAAGAGCAAGTCGACGTAGGCAAAGCAGATCCCGCAAAGGTCCAGGAACTGGGGAGATCACTCGGAATGGATCCCCCCGGTGTTTTATAGGTACCCGCCAGTGGAGTCGCTGTGAATTGAGCCAAACGATGCGATGTGTCAACTGGTCTTCCCGAAAGCTGCGCCCCACAAGCGCTTCTTTCTACTGATGTGGTGTCGGAGCTTTGCAATTCTGGTGCATAGAAACCCCATTTTCGTAACATTTCCGGAGAGGTATTTGGGCGCGATACGCAGCGCAAGCTTACATACTGCTATTTCTAGTCCCCTTCAAGAGGCTTTTCAAGAGAAAAAGCTGGACATCCACGCACATTGCCGCCCCTTTCAAGCAACCAGTGTCATGGCTGACGTCAAATTATATCATAGTTTCCTTTCTCGTGTAATCAGCGGTTCCCAGCCAAGAATGGTACACGCAGGCCAATGAATGATCATCAAACCCAATTAACTATTTTGGGACCGCGGGACCGTGAAGTTGGCGGTCTCTGGTTCTTTTTCAGGAAAATGAATGCAACTAGGTGCGGAAGACAAGATGAGGCTGGAGTTTCCAAGCTTCTTACACGTTTTCAGGTTCCTTGTAACCCTCAATGTCATGCTAAGTGTCGGTCTTCCCTGTTTCTGATTGAAGATAAATGAAATATGACCATGAACACTCCTTTCTGGAAACTAAAAAACTCTTTCCGCAGCTCTTGCAGCTCAACCCTGCAGAACACGACTTGTGTGGGGTGAGGATGAGATAAGGATGAGAATTAAAAACAATGCTATTTTGTATCCCTAAGATTTGCACAACTAGAATAGTTTATTCCTGACCTCGAGTGGTGGAAATTTTGCTATGACATTGGGATAGTTGCGACCGCGTCCAACAAGTACCCGTGTTCAATGCCGGAGTTCCTGAGTGCTGATCTCCTTTCAAGGAAGCTTCTTATAACGTTCATGCCAGCCTCCTAAGTATATCGTATGTCATACAAGACGAACAAAACGTGTCGATTGAGCTTCTGTGATAGGTGAGATCTGATGCAGTACATAACATGGCGATAACGAAATAAAGCCGCCCATTCATCGAATTGCCACTCTTTGCCCGCTCTTCCTCGCTTCTGCACCGAGTCGCAACCGTCGATGTTCACATATCGAATTTTCAAAGATGACAGCTGTTCATTCCGATCTTCCGAGCTTGACACAGATTAGAACAAACATGTAAAGCTGAAAGAAAAGTGCCGAAAATTCCACTGAGAAGAACCCAGAAGCAGAGTGGAGGACATGGGTGCCTGCAGGATAACTGAATCTATCTTGAGCGTTGCCCAACGATTGTGACAAAAAAAGAGAAACGGGGAAAGCATGCCCGAAGAAAATCTGGGCGTATTTGAGTGAATCAGAGCCTACTGACGTCATTATCGATGTCATGATTCAACTTTCAACAACTTCAAGGTTCAACCTGCAGGATAAGATCTAGATGAAATCTCATAGACCAAGGTGATTGACCACCATCAAAAGTGACCCAGAGAATGACGAGAGTGAATTATGTCAACATTTCGGTAAACATAAGACAGACCGTAAACAATCGCAAATAATTTAACTCATCCTCGGACCACGGCTCGGTTGTCGGAGCTATGTTGCTTCCAAGGATCAATATTCAATGATCATCTTTATAACATTGATCATAATGCCATGGATCACTTCTCTGGATCCTTTTCTCTCACTCTTTCTCTCGCGAGTCTAGGGCAGCAGTCAATGATAAGCAATGCTCAAGCACTCATCACCGCTGTTCATTCACACATCTTTCTCCTGTCTTCCCTGGCGCGTCGTCCAATACTAAGCGACACTCGGGCTAACGGTTGATTTGGGCTATTTATGTTGAACCGCCCAAATATCGCAAGAGGTTCACCGCTTGTCATCAAAAATCTAAAAACCTCGGCTTTCGCGTCCACCTGCTCCCAGGAAACATGAGGGCTAAGCACTTCATCCGAGGCCGTAACTCTCGCCTCCGAGGCGCCATCAACAGTCAGCCACCGAGTAATGAGTCTGGTGGTCAACGCAACCTGGTCTGCTAGTCTTTGCTCCCCCACCACCACCCTTCCCCTCCCCTCAGCTTGCCCTAGTCAAGGCAGTGTCTTTTGTCTGCCACTGGATTTGTCATTTCTTGACTTGCAATTTCATTGCAAATAACTACTCTAATAAGCAGGAATAAGAGCTCCGGAAAACGTTGCAGCCTATCAATCAAACCCTGACAAGAAAGATTGTTGTAGTCTCAGAGTAACCTTGTACAAGTGGTAGCACGTATCAACGACCTTTTTGATCAAGTAGACCCTGAGGTATTCATCCCCTTCTGCTCCTGCTCAACTTACTCATTTTTTTTCTTCTTAGTTCAGCCTTTTTCCAAAGATCGACGTGGCGTTAAGCTCGACCCTGCAGGGACTGCCATCATCCTCCCATGACGAAGCTTCTTAAGCTCGTAGACGCCCCTACACTTCCTTATGATGTTCTTCGCCTTGTCTTTGAGGAGGCCACGAGGAGTGATCGACGCAAAGCCACCAAGTACACACTGGTCTCCAAACTCATCCGCCACTGGTAAGCCTCTGAATATTTGGTCCTTCGTATCAATAGTAATTGATTATACAGGGTCGAAAACTATCTCTACTCTGACGTTCAGCTTTATTCCGAGAAGTCGGTTCGGAAGTTTCTGCGAACGCTCGAGTCATCCACGAAGTCCAAGTTTTTCTTTTCCACGCACATCAAATCATTGACAATTGCCTACGACGTTCGTGATTTCGAGTGGACAGCACGAATCCTGTCCTTCTGTAGCGGCGTGGATACTCTTACCGTTTGGGCGATACCATCCCACCGCATTCAGGATAGGCATCCGATTCCTGTTATCTCGAATCCCCCCTATCCGACTCGACACCCATACGACCTACCACAATTTATACTACCCAGACACCACCTTTATGACCACTACAACTCCCTCTATGACGCATTCGCCAACTACCTTCGCCCAAAACACCTGGCAGTACTGATCGATAAACCTCTTTATATCCAGAGGATGCCTTTCCCCGCACATCCGGGGTTGGCTCCCGTCATGTCACCAGATTTTTCTCTCGGCTTGTTCTCCAACCTCACGCATTTATCCATCGTTAATAGATGGACCGAGTGGAGTGCCTGGTCCTGGTCTTGGAGCGCTGCTTCGCCTGATGCCGCAACGGGGGCCCCTAGTGCCCTGAATTTCCTACCAAAGTTAACACATCTGTCGCTCGAAATCCAAGTGGGAAAGCGCCTGCCAGTATCGAAGGTACTCTCTCCATCATTAACGTCAGCGTCTCCACCATCAAGGCGGAACCAAAAGCTGGCAGAACACGTTGGCTTATCGCTTTCCACAATTCTCACAAGCCCCGAATTGATTCCACACCTTTGTGTCCTCCTTTGCGTCCTTTCCTTCGATGAAGAACCCCACTGCACCGCCCAGGCGATCAGAGAAGAAACAGCTCGGAACTTGGCTATGGTACGAACCGAACAGAAGCTTCACTCCTTTCCCACCCCGCAGTTTGCTTTGGGTTTTCCGCTGAACTCGACTGCCGGTGATCCGCGCCTGGTCTTTGCGTATGACAGAACACCTTTTAGTGAGAGGGAGGCTGGATCACCAAAGGTGTGGGACATGTGGAGGAGTGCTGAGGAGATTATGCGTCTTCAGTGGCGAGATCATGGCACAGGTGCCATTCATGGTCAGTGAGCACCCATCAGCTTCTTCCGACTCTCACTTGTCTCACACCTGGCAGATCCAATAGTATTCAAGCTTTGAATCATCATCTTATACTGGAATACTCCGGAAGCTCATGGAAGACATTCTATTGCCACATGTCACATGTATAGTTGTTGTATTCTTCGGCTTCCTCGTCACGCGTACTACTCGCTTCTGCTCTCGCGTTTATTTTGGAATTTACTGCTCGATTTTCTCCTGGTTTCTTTACATGTCGCTATTAATATCTTATCGGGTTTTCTGGGTTGATAGGCAATAGACTGGGGTTTTATAGTTTTATCGTTTTATCGGTAATGTGTTAGCATTGTCCGAGGGCAGAAGTAGGTAGAAAGTGGCAGAGAACAGGTAACGAAGTCCTTAGTTGAAAGGTGAATTGACCGGGGCTGGTCCGAATGCCATCAAGCTAAAGTACACGCTTTCAACTTGAGAAAGGTATTGCTTCTTGACGACGTTTATCACATCCTGTTTGTAATATGAGTGAACCAGGCTAGTAAAGAGGATTCTAATACGAACGTCTAAAACATCGGTACATGGGCCGTGGTCAATCGGGAATGGTCGTCTCCCATCGAGCTCAATCAACCTCATACCCTCGAGTTGATCATCTGCAGGAGTCGCCTCCGTAGCAAAAAGATGCTTATGAGAAAGCGGTAATCCAGTCTGCACGGTATCTCCAGGCAGACCTTGCGGTGGTGAGGTTGTCGTTGATGGTTCAACGGCAGCGCTACTCCCTTGAACAGCTCCAGGTTCACCGACAGGTAAAGTATGTTGCCGCCCCATGGCCTCCTTTCGTACGTTGCCATCTGGGGCCGCTACAAAACAGGTGAAGTGTAAATCAGTATTCATTCCATCCTCTTCATTCGAGGGTTGCGATGTTTGCCCAAGGGCGGAGCTGTCCAAGTGAACCTTGGTGAAAAGGTCGGTTGATTCCAGGAGCTTTCCACGTTCTTGAGGGGTTTTATCTGAAGAGTTGTGGTTTAGGTAGAGATGACGATGAATCAATCCATCTTGATCCTACCTTTACATATACTGATGAAGCGTTGTAGAGGACTTTCCGGTTTGTAAGTTACCTCTGACTTAGGCAATTGTGAGATTACCGCTTGATTTGACATACAGCTACTCACATTAGCAATCGCATGAATCAATGCAATCGTTCCACAGGCATTGCCGACCTAGGATGACAGAAATATCAGTGATTGGCAATTACAGATGGATGCGAACATACATATTGTTTAACATACATCAGGGTCTCATCAATCGGGTGTTGACCTTTTGCTGCTATCTTCTCGTCATGCTCCGCTTGTTTTGCTTTAATCGGAGAATTGGACGGGAATAGGAGGATGACTGCTTTAGTTGGTTTGGGAATTATGCTCAGAAGCTAATGAACTGTTGGAGTTTTCATGAGCAAAGAAAATTTGATACTCACATCTTCGTCAAGGCCATAAATGTCGACAAATTGATTTTGTGAGATAATCACACCGGCTTGATCTGCCCACTAGCAAAGAGGATACTTGAACATGCATACCCGTTTTCTTCGGGCAAACTCTCACCCACCGAATTGAATACCTAGGCCAACGGTGTCGGTCTTTGCTTAATCAAACACAATCAGCGAAAATAAAGTACCTCTGGGTTGCCTTCCAAAGGGATCCAGCGATTAGCCGTGGTATTCTTCTTAGAGTCAGCAGTTCCAGGCGCGATGTTTTCAGAAGTCGATGTCATGAGTGGCAGGCAAAAGACAACACTCGTCCGAGGGGCGATTGATGCAATCCAGGTAGTCTGACGTCATCGCATTCACTGAGAATGTGGCTGTGTAATGTGCTTTGCCACGATTCAAGTACCCAGCCGTATAACTTCAAACAAAGCCCTTCAGTTGCTGTCTAGCGCAATAGTGCTCCAGAAGTCAGCACAGCCGACGGTCTTTGTATCTTGAAGTTGCAATGCGGCGGCGGTCTAGCCAATCTGGAACAAAAAGAGAGTGGTATTACTAATCAGTGCAATGGGATGAATGTGGCTGTGCCATCATTTCATCAGCAACCGGCACACAACTTGGCCGGCAGCCACCCGAAGTCTTTGTTCGACACCCAAGCCTCCTTAGCCCCTCTCGGCCATCGCCTTGTCCATTAAGTTTGAGGAAGAAGACAGGAGCTCGAGTTCATAACCTTGCCATCCCATCCACCTATGTAACTCAGTTACTGGTATCTCTGTGGGTAGCCTCTGGCATAAAAAAAACACTGCCATCCTCGGCGTGGCATTTGCTGTCTCCACTGGCGCTTGGGAAATTGCTCCGAGAGCATCATTCCATGCTCCGAATAACTTACGGAACTACGTTCATGTCGGCGTGGTCGGCATTAGGCCGTACTTGGCAGTTGGACTTGCATTGCCCCACAGCTATATAACAGGTGTATTCTCCTGAGCATCTGCTAGTCATCTCCACTCAAGACCTAGGCACCTAAACGCATCCCGCCTTCTTGAGCAAAGCTTGCTCATCGCAACGGTTTCTTCCAATCTTATAATCATCTCGACGATGACTTCCCCGTCTAAAATTATTTCATCTCCCCTAACATACACCAGCGCAACCACCCACCCAAAGCGCCTCTCAGACTACGAGCCTTTGGCCAAGATATGCTCCTCATTCGTCCTGGAGCTCTTTGCTCCTGATTCCTTCTCCGACCCTCACAATCCCTTCGGCTCATTGCCATACTTCATTGCAATGGCATTTTCGCAATCACAGCTCCCTGAAGCCAATGCTCTTGCTGCGTTAACTTTGCTGCACCGCATGAAAACTCATAATCCCACGCAATGCCTTTCAGCCACTGCAAAATGCCGCGAAGCTGAACGTCTCTTCCTTTCCTCATACATAGCCGCCACCAAAGTCCTCAGCGATGATCGCTACCGCCTACAGTTCTGGGCTGTGGTGGGACAGAATAAATTTACTACCGACGAGCTCACTCAGATGGAGAAGGAGTTCTTCGAAGGTCTAGAGTGGGACATGCGGATAGACGATGCCACGTTAGCAATCTACCAGTTGCTTGTGGAAAGACGGAAACAGGTGGACGAAAGAAAGGATCAGGACAATCAGAAGTCGCGGGGCAGCTCCACGGAGTCGGGTTCGAGTGTTGGATCTTCAGGTTCAACAGGTTCCTCGAACTGGAGTTCAGACAGCACGGGCTCGTCACTCTCATCCTCCTTGCCAAGTACTCCAGCAGACCCTGCGATCTCTGATCCTGTTATATCTGCTGGTCTGCTTAGGCTGAGGGAATCCGAACAGAACATGGCATGCCTTGATCAGCGTATTGAAGAGCTCCAGCAAAAGTTCGATTCGCTAGTCGCTAGTACACCTTGCCGCAGTCAAGCCCACAGCCCGAAACCTCATGGGGCACGGCATGCGATCAAAGAGAAAATCTGGAACGTCTTTCACCACTAGTTTTGAAACTAGTACATCATTCTTGTATTGGATTCTTGTATTCACCTTTGGTTTTTTTTTTTCTGGACTTTATTATTCTTACTGTTATTTAGTGTACAACAGTTACTGCTACCTATTTGCGGCATTTCAGGTAAATACCCTTGTTGTAATTGTAAAATACCCTATCCATTGTTTGGGTCATATGGTTACACGGAAATATCTCACATTCCCATCAGTTGTCTAATACATTTGTTGCCCAGCTACCAGCTTGTGCGTAACGCTTACCTGAAGCCTTCTTTCTGTCGGAAGAATAACGCTATCATGCCTTCACACATTTTGGAAAACGCTCAGAACGTTTTGATCACCAACTCATACTTCATTGATAATTCGCAAGGTGGTCCGATCGTGACCGGCAAAGGTGAGTCCAGAAATAACACCAACTACTATTTTCGTCCAGCTACTGCTCACTGACTAGTAACACGCGACTACTAGGCCTTCAAGTCCTCTTCGAAGCTTCAGTTCCAGAGGCTGCTCACGATTCATTTGCGCGCTACCCCCCCTCTCGTTGCCATCCCGAAACCCGCAAAGTGTATATCGAAGAGATTATCACATGGGGACAGAGCGACCAGCCAGATCTTCCGTGTATCCTGTGGCTAAAGGGGCCGGCCGGAGTCGGGAAATCCGCCATAGCGCAGACTTGCGCTGAGGCCCTCGGAGAGAGACTTGCTGCTGCATTCTTTTTCTCTCGACCCAATGCTCGAGATGACCCGAACCGGCTTTTTACCACGATTGCTTATCAGTTGGCAACAAATAACAAGCCTTACCGCGACATTCTCGATAGCCTGCTCCACGATGACCCATCGCTGGTGACCAAATCCATCCCCCAACAGTTCCAATACCTCATCGTCGGCCCCCTTCATCAACTAGTAGCACGAGGACACGCTTTTGGGAAGAAAGTTATCATCATCGACGGGCTGGACGAATGTCACGGAATTGATTTCCAGCGGGACATTGTAAACATCATCGCAGCTTCAGCGCAATACAAAACAACCCCATTCCTTTGGGCTTTCATGAGCCGACCAGAACCTCATCTTACTGCTACTTTCACTTCCTCCGTAATACGACATCTCTGCCATAACGTAGAGGTGGCTGTAACCCGTGACGACGATCAGGAACTGAGACAATATCTCAGGGATGGTCTAGAGGAAATTCAGCGGGAGAGGGGTCTTCCATCGTCTTGGTTTTCCGAGGAGGATCTACAGCAGCTCGTCGAGCTTGCAGCCGGCCTCTTCATATATGCTGCTACTGTTCTTCGATTTATCGGTCAACCCAGCGCTTTGGGCCCAGAGGGACAGCTGCGCTCTGTCCTTGCCCTGTATCAGCAGCAGCTTGTCGGTATACGTACTCGCTCTGACTTGAAGCATCCCCTGTCCGAGCTGGATTTGTTCTATACCCTGATTATCCAACAAATACCCCAGGAAATCCTTCCTGTCGCGATGAAAATCCTTCTCGCAACCGCATATTTCCCTCGATACCGTGACATACCACCAGCTCTTAAAATTGCCGAGATTCTTGGACTTTCAGAATCTCAGCTCCAAAACGCCCTCTGTCAGAACCTTCAGTCAGTTCTGACGTTCGCGACTATCAAGCCTCGGGATGGTACCCCCGAACTTGTCATCCGCTTTTATCATACTTCTTTCATGGAGTTTCTGCACGACGAATCAAGATCTGGGAGATTTAGTTTGTCCCATGCTGCTGTGTCGTTGCGAAAGGATATCTTTCAGTGGCTAAACCGGAGCAACCGGAGCGACCAGGCCTTTCAATGTACGTTTGCTTCTTTCCTGTTTACTCAGAGACTCGGATGTTCATGTTCAGTAGCAAAGGGCGGTTTGAACGAGCGCTCAATTGATTCCGAGATATACAGAGGAGCTTTTCGATGTCTTTTACGACTATGCATCTCGTATCCCCTTGAAAACGATCCTGCAACCTTGCAAAACCTTCGTGATTTCGATTATCTCGCATCGTGTTCTCGGGGACAACGGTACGGCATCGACTTGACCAACTTCAGTAACAATGTAAACATATCCTCCATTTTCTTAGATCATAGGATTTTTCTAATGACGCGGCGATTTAGATACCAAGAGCATATCGGAGAGCGATCATACGCCCCTATTGGTCCATATCACAACTCAAGCGGAGGTTGGTCAAAGGGACCGACCAGCTATATGTACTTGGAAACGGGAAAGGAAGAGTTCTGGTCAAAGTTCAGAGTGATAGGAATGGTTCGGTGATGGAACCATTCCCTAGTGGTCCCATTACGAGGTGCATGTACTTCTTCCGTCGGTAACATTTCTCATAGTCCGGTATAACCGACTTCAAGAAATTCTATTGGCAACTACATACGACATATGTAGAGTTCAAGGGTCGGTGAACAGTCATGCGATTGTGTGGTCATGAACAACTTCCCTGACAAATCGCCCTCCCCGATGACTCTCCTCTCAATTTAATGGCCAAAGTAAAGCACCCAGAGTTCATAGTGCACTTCCACCATAAAAGACATTGTTATTAGGCCATCCGGGATGTACACCCCATCGTCTGACCAACTTTTGGAACGCTCGTCATAGTGACAGAATTCAGACTGAAAAAAAAACTTCAGAAAATCAACCGTAGTCGAGAACCCTATCGGATAGGTTCTCAGTTTCCAGCAAGCTATATATCACCGAATCTATATAAGATATGTAATTATTACGAAGCCATGCCTGGAGCCGGCTCCTCCTTCTCTGCATTCTCGTCCTCGTATCCCTCAACCTTGATGTCGTTCAACCCAAGTTCTTCATTCTGTTGCCAGGTCCTCTCGTAACTTTCGATCGTCAAGTTTGGATCCGGATCTGGAGCATAAAGGTTTTGTACGTAAGAATTCGCAAGAGGATCGTCGAGGATGACGGTAAATGGTCGTTCAGCGGCCTTGATCTGAATGAGAAAAGCATTTAGACGCTAATTGGAAGCTATATTCCGAAACGAACACAGACCTGTCTCAGGCTTTCGAGAAACGCTGTAAAGGAGGCTTTATCCTCTGCCTTTGATGAGTCTCCGCTCATGAAGACCTTCTCTGCAAGTTCTTCGTATACTTGTTCAAGAATTCCTTCCAGAGTGGTGAAACGGCCTCCAAGTGTACCGTGTGTGAGGACGAGATCGATCTCAGGAATAGTGAGCCCTGCTGTCTCGCTCTATTATAGTATCGCGGAGTCAGAATTCCTGTTATGTTTACCAGATAGAGGTACTCACTTTCAAGATATCACGACTCAAGTCTTCGCGATCCTCAACCTTAACCGTGATGCGCTTTCCTTTATCCGAAATCGCACCGCCAGATTTAACCTCATTATCCCGATAACCGCATCTATCGCAGTTAGTCGACATGATTAAAATATCCTGAACTCGAGATTAGACAACAAAATAATACCTCCTAATAAGTCCGGCGTACCTTGAAATATGGTATATTAACTCTTTTCATGTTTGTTTCTATCGGGTGTCCACAGCTCGAGCATACTCCTGGGAATACGAAGATTTCATCCTCGCCGACTTCGTCAGTGTCAAGATTGATTGCTTCAGGGTTCGCGACCTTGGGAGCGGACATGGGTTGGCTTTCTTCAGCACTAACAAGTCCTAGTGCAATATTCTGTTCGAGCGTGCGATGGTAGGTCTTCTTATTCCACTTGGGATCCGACATGCTTCCAACGAACTCGATGAAACTGTTACCTGCTGGATCGTCGAGTTTTATGGTGAATGAGGGCATCGGGGCATCTTTATCAGAGGCTTTTTTGGAAATCACGGCTCCGGAAGTCTCGTCGCCTTCATCTTCATCTTCGTCGCCTAGAATGTCTTTCAGCTTGTCTACAATTTTCTGGATCTTTTGGTAGTTGTCTGGGTCCTGGATCCTTCGGAGGGGCTGATCCATGCTCAGATCAGAGACAATATCACGGATGAGCCCTTCTACGGTGGTCAACTGTCCGCGAGACGTTGAAGGAAGCGTAAGCTCGAGTTCGGTGATCGTGATTTCGCATGTAGCAGACCGAACAATTTGGCGATCTAGGTCTGACCGTTCAAGGATATGAGCGGTGTATGATGCCCCTTCGGCTGTTCAGTCTAACGTTACTATCTGAAGGGAACATAGGTCAAGAATATACGAACGTTGTATAACTGCAGCTGCTTGGATTTCGTTATTCTGTGTACCGCAGTGTTCGCATCTGAATGACATCACGACAATTTCCTTAAAGAATGGGATAGATGTCAACAGCAATCTCGTAGTTCCCTACTGGCGATCTCGTCAATACGTATTTTCGAACGCTTCTAATTGAACCACTGACCTCTTCATGACATTTCATGCACAGCGAAGGTATCTCCGTTACTACTTTCTCGTCGTCGTCCGTCGCATCGACTGTTGTTGTCTTCTCTTCTACCTGGTCCGCCTGGTCGGCGACTTTGCCAATGGCTGGGAAAAGTTCATCCCTCTCTTCTGTGGTTGACATAGTGGGGGGAATTAGTGGTGAATGACGTTTACCAGGGAGATTAAATCAGAAAAGCTATGAATTGAGTCATCAGGAGCAAAATCTAATCAGTGTATTATTTGCTCATGCTTGGTCACAAAAACCACATCTGAGTTAATGGAACCGGGTTCTGCCCCACCGCTTCTTGCCGAATGGGTTGCGTCGGGAAATTTACAGAGATACCAATCTTTCGGTCTCCTTAGACGCGCTTCTCACCTGATTCCAATGAACTCACGTTAAAGACTCACCTGACAGCATTCTGGAACCGAAGACCCTGTCGAACCATTTAACTTGCTTTCTGTGTCGCTGTTGTGCTTGTGCTCTATAACCCAGAAATTACTTTCCATGACTCTACCAGCTCCCTCCTCAACACAGTTTTCCATATTTCGCGGCTGCATCGCTCAGCAACTTATTCTCAAACAAAAGACCGGCGCAACAGACGCAGAGTCAGAGCTCGACGACTTTGTCGACTTTCTCGCCGAGGAATCCTGGTCTCCTCTTCCACTAGCTCTACAATCCGCGACATACCAGTCGCGTGAAACGGCCCCAGAGATCGAATCTCTAGATTTCGAAACACTCACGTCTCCAACATTCATCGAGACTCTGATATCTTATAGAATCACGGAAGACGCTGATGACGCTGTGAAATTCTTGCGTAAGGTTGCAGAAACATATCGTGAGGAAGCTTGTGCACCTCCTCCTGTGTGGTCTAGTACTCGCACGGATGAATGTGAAATCTGCGAGAGGGACATTCCGTTGACGTATCATCACCTTATACCTCGGAGTACGCATGACAAGGTTTTGAAGAAAGGATGGCATGATGCTAGTATGCTGAACTCTGTGGCTTGGTTGTGCAGGTGTGTTAATCTGTTGTTTTTTTGGGGTGTACTGTATAGACATGTGTTTTGGTTAGAGAGTGTCATTCGATGGTTCACAAGGTTGAACGAACGGAGGTGCTGGCGAAGGAATACTATACGGTAGAGCTGTTATTAGCGAGGGAGGATATTCAGAAGTGGAGAAGTTATGCTTCTAAGCAGAGGTGGAGACCTCGACCAAAGAAGGTTCAAAGGACGCCGGTATAGTAGTATCCTGAGTCAAACGTCTTGTACTTCGATCTAGGGAATAGTCGGTGATATACATGTTCTTTGAACAAGAGTGAAATTGAACCCTCATTTCGTCTAATTGTAGTCATCTCTCAAGTACAACCCTCGGTGAAAATGGTACTCTATCATTAAATGTACAATGGAATGACCCTTAACCTCCCAAAACAAAAAGCAAACAACGATCTCGAGGCAGTTGGTGAACCCCAAATGAACAGCTCGAGATAGCACCATGTCAACTCATCCGGAATTGGCAGAGTTGAAATTTCTGCACTCGGAGAACTCTAACGGTGCCCCTGCGGTGTACCCCCGAGGCTTCTTAGTTCCAACTCGAAGCTAACCGCGCGCACTCGGATATCGTTCCTATTATTCTGCGCCGATCCATGAGTTTTCATCATGAGATACAGTCGTGAGGCCTGCCACAAAAGAAGGAAAAAAACGATGAGCTCGGTGATCCAACAGAATACATCAATCTCACCAGTAATGAATTCGACATTGTCCAAAACCTATCAAGCCCAATTAGTGACCGGGTATATTTAGATGGGAGAGATTTACACCACAGCGGGTATCCAGAGATGTTTACTGGGATGAACAAGATCGAGTATCAAGACAACGCCGTAAATGACTGTATAGCATTGAGCCGAAAGCTGCTTTAGACTTAGCGAATAAGGAGAGAGGATTAAACGAACGATTATTCCTATTTCATGCAGTGATATCAGTTCCGGTTTCGATCATCAACTTACATCAAAGTACGTACCCGAGAAAGTATAATGCTCCTTGACGGAATAAGATAAAATACGTTGGGAGGCTATTTCTCGTGGAGATTACAGCACGAGTGAAGGTATCCTCTGTGTCCGTTCTGACTTCCTTGACGCTCTTAAGGAATTGCGCGAGAGTGAGGATAAAGTAATAGACTATAGCAAGCCGTTGTGGTTTTCGGGTCAACTGATAGTGAACACGGGAGTGGGATTTATGTTTGAACTGACTTTGAGCCATGATTGGGACAATACTAGTATTCGTGCGTTTGTTTAGGCAATGCGAGGGCACGCGGAGGGAGTCGGGTTTATTGAGAATAAACTCACGTTAGTAGGTCCTGTGTCCTTGATTTTCGATTGAACATGGACATGTTACAGCCTTTAGGTAGGGTTTTTGCAAGGTACATTCGGGGTTTGAATGTATCATCGATGATTGCTAGAATGACAAGTGCCTTGTCACCTCTTTTGTTAACTTTTTGGAGCTTGATTGAGGATGGATAAAGGGACTGTTACTACTCACGATGATTTGGACTGAGGAGTAGGAATGATGTAATCGTTTCGGGTTTTATCGTTGAAGTGTTAGGAGGCGGACGTACTTATGAAGATTACCCTTGTGAGGTATCGAACTTGGAGGGGGTTGTGGATGAGAAACGGCGAATAATATGGGATAAGCGTGCTTACTTTTTGGTTTTGTTACATATAGCGCGTCGAGTCGGATTAGGATTAAAGCATCTGGGATAATGGATGCAAGGACACCTGCGCTAAGGAGGTTTGGGGACATCGCTTTAGCTCTTTATACGAATGTAATACATGTTCTGTTCTCTTACGAGCTGAAGCAAATGACCTGCCATAAGTAACACCTTGATCGTGACTTAGTAAATCCACTAAAAATAAACATTGATAGAGGTGGTTGACGTACAGCTGATCAACAACCGGGGGTGATTTCAAAAGTCAGTTTTGGGGCAGAACCTCGATATGAAGATGAACTTGCATGTCCTTCTGGGTCCACCGTGGAATTGTAAACTATCAGCGAAGCGGAGAGGGGTCATGTCAGGTTTTTGTATGCTAATGCTGTGAGCGCCCTCTTACCACACATGTTAATGCTTAAATGTCACGGTGAATGAGCCTTCAAATACACATGCTAGGTTAGGGGGTACTCACAAAAAGACGAGGGCGAACATGTAACGACATAGAGAGTATAACAGCTTGCTTATAGTCCATCTCTGGCTTGGTGAATGTCGTATCACTCTAGTGTAAAAAAAAAACTTCGAGGCTTGCTCACCGCCAGACGAGTCTGACCTAATTAACACGGGTAAGTGACTACTGATGCTGAAATGTTATTGAATGTTTTTAGAATTCACCTCAAGGTCGAGAGTGAGGAGGGCATCATAAACCATGATAGACGCGCAAGCCGCTAGGTGTATTTCACTCGATGTTATTCCACGTTTTATGGTGCATATACGACAGCAGTAGTCGCTGGAGTACAAAGCTCACCTGATACCGGTCCAATATACAACAAGCCTGAAGGAGTTGCTGGTGTCAATGACATTGAAAAAGTCAAGGACAGAGAATGATGAGGGTAGTAGGTGAAAGCGTGAAGGGAGGGGCAGACCCGAATGCCTGCACTTTGCCCATACGAGCTCGGAGCCAACTATTGGGTGTCAAGTCAGTGTCGAACCGAACTTGACTGTGTATGGATAGGTAGTAACGAAGCCAGAACTCAAACCACACTTGACGGCATCAGGGACCAATCGGATTCAATACGAGCTTGGGAGTGTAGAATGTGTCGTTCTCCCGAATTCAAGTATTTACATACATACATATCGGTGTGAGCGTCGACCTTCGCTAGTTCCCGAACGGATTTGAATTATGCAGGATTTCATATAAATCGCAGACCTGAACGGGAGCGAAAGAGGTTGCGTGCATACTCTGAACGTGAGACTGCTACCACTGCCAGATACATAGAGATGATACAGTCGTGTCCGTAATAACCCATATCTGTAATAACCCATACCCTGCGATAGCCCATAGGATGTGGGGTCCCCCGAGTTGGTTGCGGGTGTTTTGATGTCAAAACCCATAGCGCCGGGAGCTAAGTATATAATAAGACACATTTGTAGTACCACATTTGGGTGCTTGTCCTCCGCCGGAGTTCGGACAGCTGGAATTTGAGTAGATATAATTTTACAAACAGTTTCTACATTCAGTATGCCTCTCACCAAAGTACTCAAAATTCCTGAGAAAGGTCTCGGAGACTCAAAAAACAACCTCATCCTCGCCAAACCCTCCTTTAGAACAGGCTCTGAGTCAAAGGGTCAACCGGTATGGCCATTACTGTACCGTAACAAGTTGCTATCCCTCGACAAGGGCTAAAAGGCTTAATTGGGGAAAAAGGATTTTACTGATGACAGATTGCCCATGAGGACACCGAACAGCTCTTGGGAGCATGTTCGCTCTAAACGAGGCACCTAGCAGCACTTCCGGATCCTTTTTCTCGCAAGATGGAGCAGATTCTTCAGAGCTTTTTAAACTGCTATGGGTTATTATAGAGACGACTGTATTTTTATTGAAATAGGCGACTTTCACAACCTGCGTTATGCGTTATGCTGCCACACAGTCTGGTACAGTACCCTGAGAGCAGTCGTGATATTAGTAGTGACGAGTCGAATTGTTTTCCAAGTTTTCCTTTTATGTGTGCCCGGTGAAATCGGGCCGGGATAGCCGGACAGGCACGGGTTGGGAAGAATATGATCACGAATATGATCCACGACTTTAATCTGTACTCGTATGTGGACGGTGTACGATGGGTCAAGCTAAACGACGGGTGTCGTATGTAATTCCTCCTCCACAGGACCCACAGTCTGTTCCACGGCTCAGACTTCCACCACACGGAACTCCTCGTCTAGGCGCCATAGGACCGCTTCTCGTCCCCCTCGGTAACCAGAATGATTCTTCTTCTTCTGAACCCAGTCATCATCATCACCACCATGGACATTCGCGGAGACCACGCCATCGTCTAGGTGTAGCGTGCTTAGCTCTCGACACGTCTACTCAACTCGTTGGTCGATCGTGTCCAGAGGGAATATTGTATACCGGGGGACGCGATGGACTTGTGATTTCATGGGACCTTGGGATACCAACTAGACGGCGTGGACAGTTGAGCACAAAGTCGGAGCGAGGAAAGTGGGAGTTGTTGACGGGTTGGGCGGATGATATGATGGACGATGAGGGTGAGGAAGAGGACCCACGGTTTGTGACGGGTGGAGACGGCGATGTGCTTGGAGACGTTGGACATCCACGACGAAGGCGGTCTGAACTTGGAACTGGAGAGATACCATATGAGCAGCAGTGGGAGATGGACAGTGTGGCGGTTAAACCGGGTTTCGTGCGTTGTCTACCTTGTTTTTTTTGGCTATCAGTGTATATGCTCAAAGTGTTTGACATAGCGCAGCCATTTTCGACAGTGCTCTGAAGCACATTCGGACTGGGTGAACGATGTCGTGCTGTGTAATTACAACCAGACCCTTGTTTCTGCATCGTCAGATGGAACAATCAAGGCTTGGAATCCACACTCTGACAGCGAGAGTGGATTTGCCGAGCCTTCGCAAGTCGGCTCACACAATGACTATGTTCGTTGTTTATCAAACTGGTATGTCTTCGTACATTTCCGTAGTCTGGTAATTAACTTATTTCGTTAGTCGCGAGCAGAGCTGGGTCGCCTCGGGCTCATTCGATCGAACTATCAAACTCTGGGACCTTTCTGTTACCTCCTCTTCGGCTGACAAGAGCAAGAGCAGCCCCGTAGTCACATTGGCTCCACCAGACGTCAGCTCACCGAAATCATCCGTGTATGCACTCGCATGTGACCCTTTTGGGCGAACGGTCGCGTCCGGATCCCCCGAACGCGTCGTAAGACTCTGGGATCCCAGAAGCGGGAAACGTACAGGTAAGTTGTCGTGATGCTCCTAGGTTATAGGTGCTGATATTTTATTGATGAATTGTTAGGAAAATTGGTCGGTCATACGGATAATATACGCGCTATCCTTATCTCCGAAGACGCGAAATACGTGAGCCAGCTAATCTGCTTGAGTGTGCCTAGCAACTGCTGACATTACTCCCTGGTCTTAGCTCCTGACAGGCTCAGCAGACGGTTCGTTCCCTCTATCCAAAAATGCCTATACAAAAAACTAACGCCGGCTTTCATTTTTCCTACCTAGCCTCAATCAAACTCTGGTCTCTATCTTCCCAGCGCTGCCTACACACATTCACACACCACACCGATTCCGTCTGGTCCCTCTTTTCCACTCATCCTTCCCTCGAAGTCTTTTACTCTGGCGATCGATCCGGTTTGGTCTGTCGAGTTGACGTAGAGGGATGCGTTGATGTTGGAGATGGAGAATGTATTGTTCTCTGCCAAGACTCCGAATCTGCCAATGTTTCATTGGAATCTGGGTCATTGTCAAGTGGTAGCGGTGACAGCGGCGGCGGTCCCAGAGGGGACGGCAATGCTAGTGGTAGTGGTGGTAGTGGTTATGCCACCCCGCACGGACGTGTCGTCAAGGGTTCAGCAACATCGGAAGGCGTGAACAAAATTGTTGTCATGGATGATCAGCTCTTGTGGACGGCAAGCGGGACATCAAGTGTTCGGAGGTGGAGAGTCCCAACGAAACGCGCTACGAGGCAGGTTGTTCCTATTTCGCATGATGCGGATGGGGAGAGGATACCCTTTGTTCCGGATTCGCCGACGATACAGAGGAGGGTTGAGAGAAGGTCACCTTCCCCGCCTGTGCATCAGCAGTACCAGCAACGGAGGTTGGATGTGCATGATCTGCATACACTGAGTCCTAAGACGTCGTTTTCGCCTTCGTTAGCGGCGTCTATGACATCTTTATCTTCCGATGTGGCCGATGCCACCAATTCCTCTCCTCCTCCCCCACCTTATCAGTCATCACCTCACCACTCGCATTTTCACCCGCACTCTAGTTTCGCCGGCGGCGGTGTTGTAGGAGTTGAAGAAGGTGGAAAGCTGAATGGTATACCGATGGACAGTCTCGTGAAACTCGTTTCTGCCAATGATCCGTTTTCGACGTCGTATTCTTCGTATTCGTATCCGATGGCACTGTCGGGGTCGGCGAGAGCGAGGGATCCGGAGGTGGCGACGTTGTATAGTGCTGCGAGCGTGATGAGTGTTCCGAGGATGAGTATTAGTGTTGGTCACCCCCCTCACCACTACCAGCAACAATATCAGGGACAGGGGAGATCGTCTATGCAGGGTGGTTTTGCTGCTCAACAGCAGCAGGCTCATGGGATGGGGAGTTTGAAGACGGAGGAGACGCTGACGTCCCATCACACTTCATCCCTTTCCCCTCCTCCCCCTACAAGTCCTACTGCCACTACTCATACCTCAATAACAGCTACTTCCCCGCATCACCCTCACCACCCTCATCACCCCCACCTACACCATCACAGCTCCAATATCAACAACAACCTATCAGCGTCCACAGCAGCAAGAGCAACCTACGAAGAACGAGATCTCGCAGCTGACGCTGTACCACTCCTTTCCTCGCCTGATGAAGTGATTAAGGGTGATCATGGGTTAGTGAGGAGTGTGATTTTGAATGATAGGATGCATGTGTTGACTGTTGATACGGCTGGGGAGGTGAAAGTCTGGGATGTGGTTAGGGGTGTGTGTAAGGGACGGTTTGGGAGGGAGGAGGTGTGGGACGCTGTTGGCGGAGGTGCGAGTGCGAGTAATGCAGTTCCTGATGGTGCTGGTGCTGGTGCCGGTGCCGGAGGGGAGGTGGAGAAAAGCCCGCGTGAGGCACTTGAAGTTGTTAGAGAGAGGATTGAAGGAGAGGCTGTTATTCAGTCTTGGTGTTCGACGGATACGAAAGCGGGTGTGTTGGTTGTACATGTTGGAGAGAGGTGTTTTGAGGCGGAGGTTTATGCGGATGAAGTTGGGTTTGCTGGTGATAAGCGGTTGGGTGAGGAGGCTAAATGTAAGTTTCTTTTTTACCATGCATTTCTTTGATGTGTTTGACTGATGTTTCTTTTGGGTGAAGTGAATATTGGGAAGTGGGTGTTGAGGAATTTGTTCATTGGGTTTATAAGGGAGGAACAGAGGATGAGAAAGAGGAATTCGGGGTTGAGTGTGAATGATAGTGAAGGTGGTGGAGTGGGGATGTTGGCGCCTTCGATTGGGAGGTCGCCTGTACTTGCGCCGAATGCGAGTACAGGTACGACATCGTCTATTGCTGCGCGTACCTCGATGGATAGCGCGCAGTATTCGTATCATTCTCATCATTCGCATTCCCACTCTCACTCTCATTCTCACTCGCACTCGTATTCTCATAACAACAATCACAGTCGACGAACATCCGTCTCATCTTCACCCGATCGCACGAGAAAATCAGCCTCTACGCCAACGAGATCCACACACCGACACTCGGGAAGTCAAATTGTCATTCAGTCATCTAAAATGATACCAGCTATCTTACCTAACGTATCTGGGTATACGTCAAGAAACTCGCCTTTTATCGCTCCACTTATTCCACTTAATATCAAAGATGGGTTGGGTGTTATACCACAGAGTCCTGCTGCTATTGACGGTAATGGAGGAGGGCAGAGGAAGACATCTGTTGATGGAGGTGGTGGTTTGAGTAGTCCGAGTGCGACGACGCCGATGCCGATTCAGGGGGATTATTTTACGCCGAGGGTAAGGCAGGGGTCGATACAAGGGCAGGCTGGGATTGAGGAAGCTTCTGCTGCGAATGCGAATGCGGTTACTACACCGACGGCGGGGACTACGGTGACGACACCCAAGCCTGAGTCGCAGAATGCGTTGTCGGCGAGTGGGTTGATGGGGAGGTTGAGGAATTTTGGAAGGTCTGCGGCGAGGAGACCTACGAGTGATGGGAGTGGTGTTGGTGCGAGTGCGTTGGCGAGTGCGTCACCGGTGCTTGGTGCTGGGGGTCCGGGTGGTGGATCTACTGGCGGGGAGGGTGCTGCTGCTTCTGAGGTATGTTGAGATAGGTTCCTTCTGTGCTCTGAACCCAAGGAGCTGACATCGATTGTGTGCTATTATAGCCTACGAACAGCGCGCTCGAAAGCACGAAGACTGCAGCTCAGCTTTTACTTTCTGGACCACTCTCTCCACCTACGTCAACGGATGCACCGATCCACCATATGCCTCCGAACACGACAATACTTATCTCTGAAGAGGGTACGCCGAGCTTTAATGTTGTATGGAGAGGGAGTGCAGGGATGACGCAATTGGATGTACAAGCGCTGGAAGAGTCGATGCCGATGTGGTTGATGGATTATTTGTTGATTAATAAGGTTCCAGCGGGGGCAAGTGCGAGTGGGGGTGGTGGTGCCAGTAGTAGCGGTGCTGGTGCTGGTGGTGGGAGTGGTGCGGGACAGTTGCCCAAGATAAGTTTTGTACTTGTGCCGTGGAATAAGGATCCGGATGTTGAGCCGTTACCGGAGTTGTTGAATACGTGAGTGATCTGTTGGTTTGTTGGGTGTTGGCTTTGGGTTGATGGTGGTGATTTTTTGTAGGCAGCAAAGTAAGTTGACTGCGAATAGGAACTTGAGGGTTAAGAAGATCGTTGTACATGTGCGTTGGTGTTGGTTTGCTTTTTTTGTTTTGTTCAAGCTAATGTTCTTCTGTTTTTTTACGGTACTAGGTTCATGAGAAACTCGAGAGAATGACGCACGGTTCTCGTGCGGCATCTATCAGGTCCTCTGTTGACGATAATGGAAGCGGCAAGCACTCGCGCAATAATTCTGCGAAAGGACCTGGCGCTAGTCCCAATATCAACGGGGGTGGAAACACAAGTATAAGTGTCACTAGCACAGCAGCCGCCACCACCCAGACGGCCACGACGACAACATTGATAGGGAGCACTCACAGTGGTGCGAGCCTTCATCATCACCATCATCATGGGAAACCAGAGGAGGAGTATGAGATTTTGTGTAACGATACGTTGTTGCCGTTGACGATGACGTTGGCGGCTGTGAGACAGTATGTGTGGAAGCAGAGTTCGGAGTTGGTGATGCATTATAGGAGAAAGGTGCCTGTGCCTGTTGGTGGTGCGCCTAGTGGGAAGTCCCTGCGGTCGTGAGTGTATTGTAGTTTTTGGTTGTTGTTGTACATAAGGACTTTTTGGAAAAATCCCTGGATGGATGCATTGTGGACTGTGTATGTCTGTGTGACCTTGGTAGTGGTGTATTGGGTGTGTAGGAGGTAGTGTTTGTTGTGTAGCGAAACCTGGGTTTGATACCTTTACTTTTGGTGTTTATATTTTTATGTATTGAATGTATTGAGCGTGTGCAGGCAGGCAGTTCTGTGGGCATCAAAGGGGCTGGGGTGGCGTTCAAGGAACGTTTGAGAAAATATATCTCAGGCTCAGTGAGAGTGAGATACAGAGTGTGCTTGTGTGATTCTTAGCCCATAGAGTTTCTTGTTGAATGTAGAGGAGCCCAAACATGTCGATGAATGTATATATGATCTGGGTATTTGGTGAAAGAAGACGGGAAAGAGCAGACTATATAATTGATGCCCACAAGGATATGGCAAGCTCACGGCAATCAGGGATGCAAATCTGGGGGAAATTGATCCGGCAGCCAATCTTGTAAGTTGTAACCATGTGCACTGTCAGAATCTGTCCTGTTTACATTCAGCGATCCGTTCGTTTTGGGATGACCTGCGGCTGCAGTTGGATGGAATACACACGGTCGAGCAGGGCCCAGCACCGATCATCGGCTTGAGCTCTGGTGGGTCTTAATGAGGAGTGGGGCGAGCATTGTTTTGAACTTTTGATGATGTAGAATTAATTAAGGTTCTCTGGGGATAATCTGGCCAATATATTGAGTACTTTCTTCGCGGAAGGGACGAAGGTTTGTGTGTCCAGGTTAGCGACTACATTAATAAGTCTGTTCTGTTTTTCCGGGTTTTCTCGGCAAGGTTTTGCTGCATCTCGGCAAGCCGCGGAATGTGAACAATGTGACAGCTGTCGGCGATCGCGGTGGACAGGATGTAAATCGCCGACATGCGTAGCCAATCCTCATCACACAAGTGTGCTGTGGCTCGTTTTGAACAGCGAGGGTCTTCATGAAAGGCCAGAATATCACACGGCCGAGAGTGAAGCAGCGTTACAGTAGAGGTACCAAGTGCTTTGCGTAACTTAATTTAAGTCAGTGTCTTCCTTTCAGGGTCATCATGCACCCAGGCACGATTGTCGTAAATTTCCAAATCTCGGAAAGGCTTACGGCCTCTCACGACCAATATGTATATCAACCGATTTGTGGACCTTTGAGCACGTTGGTGACTCTTTTTTCCAGCTTTCTTCCATCATCTCTAACACCCGCTTCAGCACTTGTCCTCTTTGTGGCCTCTGTCTGGCCTTAGAAATATGAAGACATCCACTCTCTTTTCGCTCTTTGCAGTCACTCTTTCAAATCTCTACTTAACTCTCGCCCAAGATGATAGCAATGTCACGCAGGAGATTGTGAACAATGCTGCCGCAGGTGTGTTATTTCACGGCTCATTACGTGTTATTTTCATCTTAACGCTTCGTTTTTTACTAGACAACATTGATTTCAGCTCCATCGGTGATATTGGAGGCGCGTTAACCGAAATATCTGGTCTGTGGAACCAAATCACGCAGAACACGACGACGACCTACTCTGAGTACACATCGTCTAATACCGATAGTTCTGTGAAACGCCGAAAACGACGATTTGGACACTCCACACGGGGTAGTTCGGCTCTTCTTGGCAATAGGCCCTCGCTCTCCCAATTCCTTTCTGGCGGGACGAGGATTGACGTGCATTGTTCGTACCTATCTCGTCTTCGGCCAGATGAAAACCGCATCTAACGCGATTCCCAGCGCATGTTGTACCGGATTGGTATCGTCTTTTGGTTCCTGTTACCGGTGGTAATCCTACTCCTACATGGGATATGACGAGCTACATGAGCTTCATGGACTCGGAGGATATCGACAGGGCCGTTTTCTCCTTTTCCGCTCCTGGTGCCAACGTCTTCCAAGGGCAGAGACTCGCCACAGTTGCTCTTGCTCGCCTCATGAACGAACAAGCTGCCGCTTATTGTGCGGCATTTCCGAATAGGCTTAAGTTTTACGCTGTGGTTCCTCTTCCATACGTTCAAGAGGCGATTACCGAGGCTCAGTATGCTCTCACTAGGTTGGGTGCTGCTGGTATTTTCCTCACCTCTAACTTTGAGGGCACCTACCTTGGTGATGCGTCGTTCAGGCCTTTCTTCCAGGCTATCGATAAGATGAGCGGGAAGAAAGTGCTTTACATTCATCCTGGGACGCCATATGTAAAATACAACAATCATCTTATTGAGGCGAACCCCACCCCTTATCCCACTGGCAACATCGAGTTCTAGTGCGTAGAAAATTCGGATTCGTTTTGTACTTGAACTAATCCCTCTATAGCTTCGAAACCGCCCGTACCTTGATGGATCTTAGCCTGACTCAAACCATCCACAACTTCACTTCTATCAATTACATTATTCCTCACGGTGCGTCACCTTTCTACTCTTGGTATTATAAGATTGATTGAGAGGTTTTTTCTAGTCGGAGGTGCTTTCCCAGCCGCTATTGATCGTATCCTCAAATCTGCACCAACCATCTACGATTCATCTTTAAAGATCTATCAAACTCGGTAAGCGAACGCCTTACTCACAATTTTCCTCATCTCACGAGCTCGTTTGTACAGCTTCTGGTGGGACTCTGCTGGCCCTACATACTACCATCAGGTATCGGGTCTTCTCGGTTACGAAGTACCGAAAACCCAACTTGTCTTCGGTACCGTACGTAAACTATCTGTTTAAAGTCTCGAAAAGAGCTGATCGTGTATTGTCCTTCTAGGACTTCCCCTATGCCCCGGGTTTCACACAGCCTGGTTCACTGAATGCCGTTCTTTCTTCAACTCTCCTCACGGATGCTGAGCGGAAAGCACTTTTCGCCACTAACACTCAAAATGCCTTTGCTGATGTCGACAAGTAGATGCTTCTGCATGAGGGAAATCTAATGTATTAGGATGATACCACTGTTGATATGTCCATTTCCTAGTGTACTTGATTTATTGGGATGTTCTATACTTGTTCTTCGTCGATCGGAATCTAGCGTACACTTAACGCTGTGCAGAAAGGCGATCAATGCCATCAGGTTGATTGTGACCATGAACTAAAAATATGAAGTTGGATAGGCGCCTAGTACTACTTAGGACAATTACACGCTTACCCTGAAACCACGAACAGCTGGGCCCCACAATTCTTTGCACCGGGTAGCCATGATTCTAGTGCTCGAACATCACCCCAACAGCGTGTCTTGTGGACATCAAACGAATTTCTCCTATTACGCAATTCCTGCGAGCTCCTCGAGTCGAAAGCCCCGTGAACATGGTGAGGCGAGCACGAGTATTCAAAACGGCAAAATCGAACGATGTTTGACGGCAGGAACTCAATCCATCCACGTTTTTTGCCCTGGTACTCGTCGTGTGGGTCGACTCTTGTCTGCCGCAACATTTCGCCGCATTGCAAATTCCTTTTTCCGTCAGTAATCGCTACAGCCGACCTGGCGCGGCAACTCCCTTGAGGCTTGTGCCCACACGAGCACTACGACGAATCAATCGAACGGAGCTTTTGTCCATTAACCAAATCCTTCAGCCAGATACTCTCCAAGTTTGTGGTCATGCTAAACGATACTGACGACTTCCTCGGCCCAGTCTCTCAACACTCGGCTACCCAGCATAAAACCTCTGGCGCTACTCCCTTAATATCCAAGGAGCCCGCCCCTGCACCATGGGTTTACGACGACACCTTTGGCATTGTTCACCATGAAGGATGCCGCACATGCCGCCATTACATGATGCACATCTCCGACACAGTACTAGACGACTCCGACACAGAGTCCTATAACTTAGCCTTACATCTGCGAGACAAGGAACTACGGCGCCGCTTCGTAGAGGGCTTTCGCAGTGGCCGCAGCATCCAACAAGAACATGACACCGAGCGCCTGAAAACGTATCGTGCGCAGCGCGACGAAGCACGTGCTTCAGAGGCCGTCTACAAGACCAGAGTTGAAGAGACTGAAGCGGTAGTTCGTCGGCTGGAAGACGAGCTTTTGGACCTACAGATCGCATATGACACATTCCGCTCTCAGAGCCCTTGCGACTGGGACTCTGTCTCTGATTGGTCGGACAGTCCCATAGCTCTAGATGCATCCTCGCTGCCCGCTGCACCTCAAGTTGACTCTGGTGAGTCTTCGGACTCACAATCTCCTGAGCTTTTGGATCAGGAAGATACCGATGACTATGAAGAAGACGAGGGCGATTATGAAAGTGCCTCTATATCCTCAGATGAAGAGGGATCTGAGGCCGAGGTAGAGTCGGAAGAGGAGGAGGAGACCGTCGGCCTGGCTCACCCATCCGATGATGAAGGGGCTGATGACGTTGCCGCTCTGGACGATACGGGTCCAGTTTTACAGCTCAACCCCCTCTCGTTTTCTACTCATCAAGACACTTCAGAAGAGTCGGACACATACCTGAACGATAATCACTCCACTCCTTCACCTGATTTCCCCAATGGTCAACAATCCTCCGCTTTTTTCCCGGCACCTCGTCCCTCGGCCCCCAAGCTGGGAAGCTATTCCTTGGTTGCCATTAGGGAACAAATGCAACTTGCGCATCGCCCGGACAGGCAAGATGTTCTGACACACATTAAATCACTCGTTGCGCAGGCACACCGGACTTCCCCAGCATTGCGCACAGAGGTTCAGAAGGTTCTCCTAGCAGAATGGAGGCGGCCATCTCCAGTCCCTTCCATTTCCGTGGATGAAGTTGTATATGTCGATGCCTCTGGGACGGGAATCGGGTTTGTGTTCGGTGAACACTGGCAGGCCTGGCGATTCAAAAAAGTATGGACGAAAGACTGTCGTCAGGTACAGTGGGCTGAGGCCGTCGCTGTCGAGCTCGGGATTAGACTAATGATCGAGGCTGGCTTTTCTGGGAAAGCATTATCCTTACGCTCTGACAACCAACAAGTCGTCCAGGCTATTTCAGGGGAGCGCGTGATTGGTGAAATTCATGCCACGCAGATTGTACAAAACGTTCATCGTCTCTGCAAGAAATATTGTATTAATCTCAGTGTTTCGTGGATCCCAGGGGTGTTTAATCCCGCAGATGCGCCTTCACGGTTACTTCCCGTCGGTGGTAAAAGAACGCGGTTTCCGTATCATATTGGTATACCCCAACATTTGCAAGAGTTCGTTGCTCCGTATCATTAGAAAGGCAGGTTCATTATAGCTCTGCGAGTCTTCGTATGTTATTGGATGGGATATAGGCAAATTTTTCTCGGGCGTGTGAAACGTGTACCCAGGTCTCGTCGAGTATTTCGGTATTTCAACGACCTTAGTGTTTCAACGACCAATTGATCAACTCGGCGCCTCTAGTTAGTTCTTTGCTACTTTCCTGATTATATTGTTTGGAGGTAGTCAGCCCTATTTAGCCAACTATGTACGGTAGGCAGTAGTATATCAGTATTGCTGGGTAACCGTCGTCCTCGGTCGGTTTGAATGGCTAACGCTTCGTTCATGTCTTGCCCTTGGTAACCAAAAAGATCCCTACCACTACAGAATGAGTATATTTCCAGGGGTCAAAGAACTCACTCAGCAAGTTGAGGTATTTGCCTCCTTTCGCTGTTATATCAGTTGGCAACACACAACCTGGGCCAGGTTCAAGAGGAAATTGGTGCATAGAGCTTGGAGAACCACGGTATTTGTTCAGTCACCCGTGCACTATTGTGCGAATATTCCTAACGGCGGCATCCTAGTCCAACTTGTGGCCCAGGCTCACAGGCACACTCGTTCAGTTATTCCGCGTTTCGTGAAAGTCCGAATGCTATACTACTCTCAGGCCCTAGGCACTAGATAGGCGGTAAGTGCATTTTCAAAATATGCACCTCTGTGGATTCCACTGGAGACCTGTGTTGAAGGGACTCAGTGGTGGGCGAACACGATGGTATTGGAGGACAAACGAGCGGGGTACAGGAAATGTATACTATGGGTGTATATACCATAGAAACAATAGATAAATAAGCTCAAACTCAGAATAATTCACGAGGATAATCCTCGGATTGCTATTCTAACTACCTGGTCTCAGTGGGTCGTTCATCAATCGATTCCTTGCTGTAATGACGATAATGGACGTCAAAATATAATATTAACGCCGAGAATTTAAGGTTTTGAGTTTGGTCGGAATAGTCCAGGTTTGGCAATCATTTATCAAACCAGGGTCTTGAACTAGCGGGAATTAAATTAAGACTCAACAACAACATGCAACCTTCGTCGGACCATGTTTGGCCATGGTCAGAACCAAGTAAGAGCGGTACATTCACTCAAATTGCTCTCACCTGAGCCTTGGCGCATTTTGAGAAGACATACATAATGGTTAAGTCATCTAGATTTGGCGAAGTCTTCCAAGACCAACGGCTTAGGGCGTCTGTGTCCTCTGTTCCCTACTTTCACCTCCTACCATCCTTCTACTTGGTCGACCCAATGTCAATCACGTCAATGACACCCGCAGGCTTTCTGTACATAGGCCCAATCTCAGGTTTATCCACTGGCATCACGCCTTCTCTTCGTGCACTGATAACGAGCAAAATAGCGGCTTGTGCATCTATCATGGCCTATGACGCTGCTCTGACGCTCGACCTTGAGGTGAGTTGTTAGATTCGGCCCACCTTTCACCTTGGTATCATTTCTATTCAACAATCTAGATTAAACTCGTTTGGAGGTAAGCGAGCCTTCGAGATCTTTATGATGTCCGCTGACATTCATAAAGGCAGTCGTGGACCATAAGCAAAATTTTATACTCGTTATCCCGTTATATGGTTCCAGTCATATTATTGTAAGTTTTTCAATCCATCGCACCTCCCTTGGAGTTGACATGGAGCTCTGGTCGTGGAGCATCAACGCCCATAGTGAGCATTGGCGCCCTTGTCAGTCTACACGTGTGCTCAGCCTGACCCTTCATAGTTTATACTTTTACGGTAAATCCATCAGAGCAGGCAAGAATGAATTTTTATAACGCTCGATATTGAGTTAACCCTGGCTCTTTGAATCACCCTCGACCACCAGTTGTAAGTGGCCTGTCTCGTTGCTTATTTTGGTGAATTGAACCATTTTCAAAAAGGTGCCGTTTGTGGCAGGGCGTTTGGTTGACCTGGTAAGAGCTCTTCCGTAAACACCAAGAACTCAGAATTGACTGGTCCCTCTACCTGACAGGGCGCCTTTTCTTGCAGCGGCTATTCCAGATGCTTTAATTCTGATACGACTCGATGCACTATATCTCACGAAACCAAGAAGTGAGCTTGTTCCGTGCTTCGTTTTCGTGCAATCCCTCATCCAGCTTCTAAGTTCGGCGTCTAACGCGGATAATATTTGCCAGTATGTCCGCCTAGGTTTACCTATCAAAATAAGGTGAACTCAACTATTGTCGGTACTTCACCACTTAGCGCACCTCTTAGTGAGACCACATTTTCCACAATCTGGTCATGGGACTCTCAAACTGATGGAAGAATTGATGAGACACTCGTTGTCCTTACAGTCGTCAATAATAACTTCAAGCCACAAGTTCTTCTAGCAAAAATAGTTCCCAAGGGTTGCAACATATCCATGTTCAACCGAGAATCAAGAGCACAGGATATACTTATGTGAGTTCATCCTCATGGGTCGTTCCTGCATCCTATTTCCTAAGGCTAATGCTTGCTGCAGTCTTATTCCAATGTTATCCCAAAGTCAGTTGTCAATCCACTCCTAGGCCCACGTCTCGGACTAAAGAAAAGCTCTGATTAAAATCGCCGAGCCTAGCTTATTACTTTGGTATAACTCTTGTCCAGTTTCTCAACAGTGTCAAGGAGATTCGAAGAGAGACGAACAATTCATTCACTCGTTCTATCTTTTCCATGGACAGTGATCTCCCAACGTATTTTATCCTATTCCGTCAGGGGGCTTGTTATTTTCTTGGGTGAGTAATGACGCCGTAAACCTGTCATAAAGCCAACATTTTCTGACGCCAAATGGACGATAGAACCTTATGTTCGTTCCTTTCTTTGTCGCGCGGCGGTGGCTTCATGTTATTGACTTGGCCACTCACTGTTGTTACAGTTGCCTATGTGGTTGTTGGCGTGCTTGATCTCGTGCATCCCAGCGAATTTCTCTGGCTACCGGGAGTTGCGCAAGTCCTAATTATCTTTTTTTTTCCTTGGTTGCTGACAGAACCGTACAGCATTTGGATGACGATCAATACACTATTGGTGGGTAGACCAACCGATCATCGAGTATATTACCTGTTATCTAACTAATATACGTTATCTCTGGCTGAATATTTCCTTCGTAGGGCTCACGTCTCTATCTCTTGATGAGGCGCCGTGGTTTGGCACAGAATAACGGGAACAGTACTCGTATGCGCGCTATTACTTTCGACTTGGAACTAGGAAACCTAGGATCCGCGGTACGACAGGAATTCTAGAGATACACATAGGAGCTGGCATAATGCAGCATTCGATACAAGGGGCCATTTTGCCAGAAAATTTATCTTCTGAGAATATTGTCAGGTGTTGAGATGAACTACGAGGGGAGTATTGGTCTTACTCCCTTACAGATGCTTCATACACCAATGTCTCATCGTACCTAGCACTAGTCTCATGCATCTCAAGCTCAACTGATTTAAAAAATTTGCGGGGGAGAAATATCGTCAGCTAGCTGGCAATTGAGATCAATCTCTTTCACAAATTTATACAAGATATATATCAGGAGACGATTTGAATCACCTTTCGTCGAGGCGGAGAAAAAGAAGATAGCCCCAGACAGACCTTAGCCAGGGCTTGGAATGGCAGATTTGCCCACCCCGGCTGATCCATGGATGGGCTCACCGATGCTTAGTCTACATGTTCCCCATCTTATGACTTGGCCATCCACCTCGTCATGCGTTAAGTACGTATGATGAAGATCAGAATAAATTTCGATTTTAAAATAAGTACTTATAAAGAAAAGAAAGGGGACATCTCACCACATGACTGAAGGCGTACCTATTACCCAGTCGAATTCTTTGGCGCCCCGCTGCCCCTCAAATCTCTGACAATACTCAACGTTCTACTACCACTAACTCCTCGAATGCTGCACGCACGAGTCCCAACTTCCGACCCGACACAAACACTCGCGTGGCATATTTTGTGACTAGGTCACTGAGTGTGAAGATACACCCACCCATCGACTCCGCGCCCAACAGCGTATCCATGCGTTTCACTTCCCTGTGCTCAGTGGTTCTTTGATTTCATAAATGAGGCTCTTAGTTCTATCATGAGTCCTTATTTCCATCATTAAACCACTCTTTGGGCAGGATGCTCATGAAAAATCATGTGGTCTATCAGCGTCTCGGAGACATCTCAATTCAACCGCACGTCTACGAATTGGTATGAAACAAGCGCCGTTTCGAATCCGAGGGTACTTTATTATTTAAGTGCTGCCCAGTTCCAACAGATCTCTGGTTTTGCTTCCTTACAGTATGGATACGTCCCTTCTATCTCTTCTCGGGCAGTTTCAGCGATTTGAGGTACTTGTCGCATTCTAAAACTCTTCATCCGAGTACTGATGAATATATGTATCACACTCACAGTACATACAAGGTAATGATCAGCCCTGTTCCTCGCTGCAGATTGAATACAGCGATGAATAGTTGCAATGCATATGTGGTTCATATGTGACTACTTTGAGCTTTTCCCCCTCGAGGTAAGTTTCGTCCCATTTGTTCGATATGTTCTCGGTTTAACTCACCTTGGGATGAGGGAAGTTTGATACTATCTGGCGTGGACGATGGGGTTGGCAATGCGCTGGTCACCTTCTCTATCTTTTATGTCGGTACACAACGTTCTTCACTCTCGGAACCGTAATATACAGTGAGTATTGTGACCGTGTCTCTCAAGGAAAGTGAAGCGATTGATTCTTGGTTTCATGAAAGGTATGCTTGGTACCCAGAATGTATTTGGAGAAAATTCCATTGAATCTAAATTATTTGCTAAACCGCAAGTTTGATAGGATGAGTTATGTCTCAAGCTTGGAATAAGTTCCTCGTGTGCGTACATGCAAAGGACTCTCATCCAGCGCACTTATTTCTCTGTGGAACTAGGGATGACCTTTGTCGGAATTGCTTGTGCTCAGTGTGAGCCCTATAAACTGCATCGAACCCGCATGAACTTATCGATAGTTCCCGACAGTGGCGTTCTTCCTGCGCGCATATGCGCTCTGGCATGGTCACTCCGCTGTTGGGGTATTTCTTGTTATTTTAGCAATCGTAGGCGGTGAACTATGATCGCATTTACTATCAGATGCTAATGCACACACCCCTCAGGGCATGATTGGTGCAGGAATTACTATCAATGTTTTGGTAATGCGCTCAACCCAGCGTTCGTCTGTCACCCGATGAACAGTGCCAGTCTACTAATCCTGCTCGGGTCTAGTCTTACGGCCTCCGATTGATAATCCAGCCATTATTCCTCGCTGCTACCTTGTCGTCGATGGTCAACCAGAACTCGCAATGTGGGGTGCCGTGAGTGTGACTATTGTTGACTCTGGTGGGGTTGCACTTCAGTTCCCGACGATTGTCTCACTAACCATGCCGCACTTTCATAATAGTGTTGATGGTAATGGCAGTCGCTGCGAAGTTTAAGGCGAACTACTCTGTGGACCTTGATTCGCTTGCGTACAAGGTGTATCGAGATGCCATCTACTACTTCGTTGTTAACTTCGGTAAGTGGTCACCTTTTCGAACGGAGCATGATTGAACTAAGATGTGAATCACTGTACGTCTAGCTATATCAATTACATCCATTCTCTTGTTCCACTTTCCGCCAGGACCGTTCAAACAGTTGTCTGGAATGTCAGTATCCCCTGGCGCAAATGATCATATGTCAACCTTTCGATGGCTAACCCTAACACCTAGTTTCCCCTCAATCATGACTCGCTGCTTGGCATGTCACATCATCCTCCGCCTACGAGTGTACTCAAGAGGTGGATCACTGACGTTCACAACAACCGATGGGCGTTCACTCGGTCCGTTGGAGTTTTATCACTCTGATAGTCAGGAGACAAGTGACGCCAACCCTCAGGGGTCCTGATATTATTAGCTCCTAGTATTGAGAAGTCTATTCAAAATCGTAACACATCTACATCGTTGCATGACTTACTGACCCCTATTTGCAGTGCAAGTAGTGACACAGTGCTCCACCGATCCGATTGTTATCTCTTTTCTACAGGGCTTAGGGCGGTAACAGTCGGGTGTATGTCTTGTAATAGCTCCAGTCGATAGCTCCTGGAATATTTCTCTCCGACTACGTTTAATTGCCGCGTTGGTACCTGGTCAGTTGATAAATGTAGATGAAGTCAAGAAAATTCCGCAGTCAGAGTCAGCCTGACGGCATTATTGTACAGTTCCAACCCCAGACGCATGAGTACGAAAGTGTGACTGTGCCATTGTGGACAAGGCAGGCTTGAGAGCACAGCATTACTAACATTTATATACTTGATCTCCGCTCTGCAAGCCACGACGCTGCCATGCTGCCACAGAGATGGAGAGACAAGTGTTTCATGAGGCGGCATAAACTGCCCTTTTTCTCCCTTATTCAAGGGGTTACATTAGAAAGATGGTTATCGTCCCCGTAATGGGCTTGGTTCATCTTCATTTGTAGTCTCGGCCGAGATTATGGCTGTATGTTTGTTATCCTCTATCGAAAACATATTCTACGGTGACTTGATCTCTACCGCTCATGTAAAATCCTCACCACTCAAAAGCGCCTGTTCCCAATTTCGGCGGAGGAACTGAGGTCGAAAATTCGTATAAAAGGCCTCTGTGAGCTTCCAATGCAACACAACAAGATCTCTTCGACACTTTTCAGAGTCAGTCTTCACTTCATACAACGGGCTAGCCTTTCGCTCATCTTCTCCCAGAGAATTCACGCTTAGCGACCCATCGTCAAAGTCCTCAAACTCAAGTAAACTCTTCGCTTCTTCAGTCGTACGGAACCGTCGTCAACGTCCTTCTTTCCTGCAAAACTAATGTATCTGATTACAGATCATGAAATTCAACTTCGCCACTACTGCTATTGTCGCTGCCCTCACTTTGGCCATTGGAGGCAATGCCATCTCCTGCCAGGATCAGGCTAATGGCAATCACCCCGCCAAATGTGTTTACGGGGACTGCCCAACCGGCTACCGTAGCGTTTTCTGGGACAGCGGATGCTCCTCGAGGGGCTGGCTCTGGTGGAAGGAGACCCAGAAGTGCTGCATCTGAGTACATATCTTCAGAGTAGTACGCTCAATTGCCTGGACGATGTCTATATGACCTAGTGACTGTTTTGTAAATAACTGTAATACGTTGTACTGTTTCGTGCTATGATTGTTCTTCTTCTTGTCCGCGTGCTCAGGGGAAATAAATTGACAGAATCCTTCTATAAGGGAACGAGGACAGCGAGCGGTAACATGGACCGGTATCGACCTGGGATAGATCGAACGTTCCAGCGTTGAGAGACTAAAGCAATGCAAACGCAGAAGGGTGTGGGGCGATCACCCATCCAGACCATGATGCGGCTTTCCAGCAAACAACCTTTCCCTTCCCGTTCCCCAGCGTATACGGTCGAGGTGCGAATAGACTCCCTGGCTTCCCTATCCCGATGAATAATAGCGGGTGTAAACTTCGTCGAACAAGCTTGTTTCGTATCTCGCGTGGCGTCTGACAATACCCAGCGTTAGCAACAGAACGTTCAGCTGTGCGAGGCAAAAAGACATTACTCGTTTTCGCATCTCGCGAGGGGAGAATTCATACTGGAAGAAAGCAGGGTACATCTGTAACTCGGGGATTTTATCAAACTGGAAGTCCGTCAAGGTCTGAGCCAAGCGTGTGTCAATGCCGAACATTAGCCACAAGCGGAGGAATGTTTGAAGGAGTCTCTGATAGAGCTCATGTTCGTCGATGCCGGTAGCATTAGCAGGCCACGTGAGGGCGAGATTTATAGAATCACCTGTGAAAATGGACCAGTCAATACTTAATCGCAACCAATATGTCGCGTTCATGGGTAACAAACCTGGATGGTTCATATGTACTTTGTTTAGCCTTTCCAACAGCTCCCATTGGAGAGTCTCTCGACAGTTGAGAATGCAGAAATCCTTTGACCGATTCTTGTCGGTCATATATTCCATGAATGAACTATGAAAGAGCTTCATCGTGACAGTTGACCGAACGCAATGAAGTTCTATCAAAGGGTGGAGAGAAACACACGCGTCTATGTACTCTCCTTCGGAGAGTTCGAGAATATTGGCGTAACCTGCTGCACCAACGCTTGGTCGGGACTGGTCACAAGAGGCTGCCTGGTCATCCAGGAAACGGAGTAGCAAAATCTTCTGGACGAGGGAAAGTGTGTTTTGGGGGACAGATGTCAGGATGAAATCATAAAAGAAATCGAGAGGGTCCAAGGAATGTTGATCAGCGACGCTTTGAGCACGATTATCGAGAGACAGAACAACGCGTAGTTTACCCTCTGGATTTCCAGTGCCGACAAAGCGAGCAATAACAAGGGCACAGATAAAGAAACCTGCACAGAGTTTAAGGAGAATCTGGTATTCTTGCTCCGAGGGCCAAGATGACGACAGGCCATATTTTCGCCGAATGTTCTCGAATTCGTAGACCAGAATTCGTCGGATATCGTCATTGCTTCCCAACGACACTGGCACTTCGAGGAGTGGAGAGGAAGAGAGCAACTTGCTAGTGCCGAAAGCATTTTGGATGTGCCTTTCAGGCCGCGTGATAATGAGCCAACGTAAAGGCGTAGTCTGTTTTCGAGTAGAAGTGGTGATAAGGTCAATGATAGTACGCTGGACGTCAGGTCCGCCGCACTCGTCAAGACCATCAATAAGAATGACCCATCCATTTGCACTGGAAGGTCCTCTTTTGTTCGCTTTCAAGAATGGCCGCTCGATGAGCCCTTGAAATTGCTTCGATATTGTTTGTGTGACAAGTGAAGGCGTCTTTGTAATGATGCCACCGATGTTTTGGCAATAAGAGTCGGATCTAGTTGCAAGTTGGTATGCAATCGAGGTAAAAATGCGTTCCGTCTTGTCTCGTCGTTGGAGAAACAGAGAAGCACCGAGTTTTCCCTTGAGTGCCAACTCTTCAGCACAACTCCGTGCAATGATCGACTTGCCAATCCCTGGGGATCCACACATCCAGAGAACGGGTTCACCTTCAGGTGCGCTGCTCCATTCCACGACCCTTCGGGTGTCTTCCTTGCATGTGCCAGAGTGACGTCTAGGTGAACTTCCAAGAGATGCGTCACGAAATGTATCTTGCAAAGACACCTTTAGCAATGCCTCCAAAACTGCAAATTTGGCTATTGAGACATTGTGAGCCGATGTATGATAAAGTGCTTACCCGCATGCTTCGTTGTCCCTGCGATATCGGCTGGTGCGGTCCTCAGAAATGGGAAGCTGGCGGACAAACAATGGCTGCTGGCAACAGAGGCCTGCATTTCTTGGCGAGATTCAGCGTTGTTGTCGAGCACGATGGTAGACACTAGAAGGCGGAGGGCGAGGCCTCGTGTGAGCCGAAAACTTAGCACGACTTGACGTGCCAGATTGATGGGTGTCCATATGGGCGTCAGACTCGGTTCTCGTCTAACACGAGTTCGAAAGTAAAGTGAAACCACGGAGGGAAACTGAGCATATCCCTGAGCCAGGAGCTTCAAGAAGTGTTGTTGTAAATTGGTGCACTAAGTCCATGAGCTCTGACATGGAGTGAAACGAGTGGGCGGTCTTGAAATTGTTGAGGACAAATCATTGATGGCATCATCATCACAGCTTTGTGGTTTTCCGGTATTGCCGGCTGAAGCGTAACCCGTCAGGTTCACACAACCTGTAGCGCCCTCATGCACTTCTTGGTTTCGGCCAGCTTCTGTCGATCTCAGGACGGTCATTCTGTCGAAGCAGCAACGGGGAGCGTAGCGGTGAAGGTAGACGACGAGGTCAGTACTCACTTTACTAGGCAGTTAGTCTGTTATGGGATAGTGTTCGAGGTAGTAGTTGCGACTGAGAGTATAGAATTGACTGTAGGATAACGAAGAAAATACAAGGTATTTATACTAAAGAGTTCAAATAATTCTACTATAAAGAGGGTATTACACCATCGTTTCGAGGTGGTAAAGGGTACAGGTAAAACATATAGTAAAACATGTATTGTCCGCATGAAGTATCGGTGCGTAAACATAGTGGTATCTAATAATAGAATGCATATGTCATAATTGAGAGTGAACACGAACATAGCAGCGTGTAAACGCGCACGTGATTCAACACTCCTCCTCACTCGAAATGGCGGGAGATGCATAATTAAGCGGCTATGAGAGCGCTTCGTTTAAGCGACTTATAAAAGCGCTAAAGAAATTCGATACCCAAAGAATAAACAAATTTATTGAAGAGAATTGAACCGAGGTTTTTCGTTAAAATATCGGCAGGGTTGTTTGAGCCCTCGATAAATTCCAACTCAACGGAACCTTCTTCAACGATATCTCGGATATAGTGATATCGTATATCAATATGCTTCAAGCATTTCTCTTGAACAGGGTTCTCGCTCCAGAAGATAGATCCGATATTATCACCATAGAGAATCGGAGCAGGAATTTTAAAACCTATCTCTTCGAGAAGTTGTTGAATCCACATCAGCTGGCGGCTGCAATCAGATAGCGCCATATACTCAGCTTCAGTAGATGACAAAGCGACAGTTTTCTGCTTGCGGCTAAGCCAGCTTACAGGTCCATGCGCTATTGTGACAAAGTTACCTGTGACAGATCGTCGAGACTGTCCGTCTTGCGCCCAATCACTATCGGAACAAGCAACGATGGCCTGGTTAGAAGCTCCATCAAAGACGAGTCGATAATTGCGCGTTGATCGCAAATATTGCAGCACATGGAGTCCAGCCCGGAAGTGCGCATTGGAAGGGGCAGCAGATTGCTGGAAGAGTTTGACAACCGCAAAGGATATGTCAGGTCTCGATCCGATCATAAGATACATCAGCGATCCGACTAACTGTTGGTAACGAGTCCTAAACTTAGGATCTACCTTATCGACATAGGGTTCGAATACAAATCCTGATGGCAGCGGTGTGAATTTCGCGCCTTTAGGGATATCAAACTTCTCAAGAACCTTATCGAGGTATTTCACTTGATCTATATAGAGTTTTCTCTCTTTTCGATCTCGTGATATGTTCATGCCTAGGAACTCAGAAAGTTCACCTTGGTCACGACATTCCCAAGTAGTCATGAATTTTTGCTTCAACTCGGAGAGGAGCAGGGAATTCTTTTTACCCATAAAGAAGACATCATCCACATAAACGACCGCAAAGACACGCTCGCCGGTCTTGGGATGTGTAAAATGATAAACGCCAGCGTCGGACTTACAGCGCTTGAATCCAAGTTTCAGCATTGATGAAGTGAGTGCTTTCCACCAAGATAAGCTGGCTTGTTTTAGACTGTAGATCGCTTTGCGTAATCTCCAGACTTTCTTCTCATGGCCAGGAAGTCGGAATCCTTCTGGCTGCTCCATATAGATCTCTTCATCCAGATCGCCATATAAATAGGCTGTTTTGACGTCAACAGAGTGAAGGTCAAAGTCCTCAAGCGCTGCAATGCCAAGAAGTAGGCGCGCGGTCTCATATCGGACAACTGGAGAAAAGAGTTCATCGAAGTCGATTCCCTCGATCTGGGAGAACCCTTTCGCAACAAGGCGAGAGCGATAGCGATTATTGGACTTGATGTTATATACCCATCTATTTTTAATAGCTCTCCTTCCTTTTGGGAGATCAATGAGCTCGTATACACCACGCTTGTGAAGCGCGTCTAATTCCTCAAGCATCGCTTTTTGCCATTTGGTTTGAGTATCAGTGTCTAAATTCGCGATATCTTGAAACTGTTCGGGAACTGGCCCGTTGGCGCGTTGTGCGAGAAGGAAATCAACTAATTTTACCCCCCCTTCCTTCACGAACTTCGCAAAATCGGTAGATGACGGTTTATTGTCGATACTACTATCCGGGTGAGGGATATTCCAATTTCGTAATCTGTTCCGAGCTTCCTCATCGGAAATTGCTCCAGGAATAGGTCGATATTGGGCACGATTGCGTGGTAGGTTAGGATTGAGTTCCCTATATCGTCGGATGACATCAAGAGGGTCGCTCCTATCACCATACACATTTCCTGGTCTGTTCGGAGGTTGAACATTTCGCTTAGGATGGCGATTTTCACGTTCGGTGACCCATTGATCGAGCCGTTCTAGTGCATCAAGATCATCCTGGACCGAAGGTCGCGGTGGCGATACCTCGGGTGGAGATGGAGACCGAGCACGTTTTCGTGGACCAGGTTCCTTTCGCGAAGGTCTGTGAGAAGGAGGTAACTCGACTTCTTCTTCCTCTTCTTTTAGATCGCGATCTTCCGGATCAGCGTAAGAAAGAGGTGGACTTGGCGATCTAGGAGGTGAAGGTGTTTTAGGGCGTGGAGGAGCACGAGGTGAAGGCGCATGAGGCGGCTCTCCTCCTCGAGGTGTAGACAGATGGTCTATATTTGGAACATTCGGAATAGTCGAGATTGGAGGAATCTCAGCGCGAGGTGGCTCGGGGTAAACCACGGGTTTTTGATCTGGACATTTTGGGAACATCTTTTCATCAAAGATGACAGTCGGTGAGATAAACTCGGCATTCCCTCGAGTATGGCGGAGAAAGATGTAATTCTTCTCCCGATCATATCCAACGAAGATCATCAATTCAGATTTCGCAGATAATTTATTCGGGCGCATTTCGTCCGGAAGGAACACATATGCAGCACAACCGAATACTCGTAGGTGACTGATGTCAGGTTTATGTCCATGTACTAGCTCAAACGGAGTTTTCCATTGGATGCGGTTCATCGATGTGCGATTGTAGATATGGGTTGCGGTGTTAATCGTGAAATCCCACCATGAATCTGGAAGACACGCGTGAAGTCGCATGGCTTGCGCCTTCTCATGCAGTGTTCGATTCAATCTTTCTGCTCGCCTGTTCTGTTGATGGACGCGGGGCGCACTCGGTGTGAACTCAATCCCTTTCACCCTAAGATAATCTTGCAGTGTACCTGCTACGAATTCTCCTCCTCGATCGGATGTAAATAGACGAATCGATTTGCCAAATTGGTTCTGAACATAGGTTAGAAGCTCAACCATGCGGGGAGCTGCTTCAGCTTTTGATCGCAGAAGCACCACGTGGGCAAATGAGGAGTAATCGTCCAATAAGGTCATGACCCATTTGTACTTATGATAAGATACGATGGGGAGCTCAAAGAGATCACTGTGAACGTGCTCAAAGGCTTCTTTAGCCCGAGCTGGGTTATCGTTAAAGGGTTTCTGGTGCATCTTCCCTTTCATGCAGCCTGGACAAGGGCGCGAGTGATTGGGAATTGAAACCTGAGGTCCATTTAGCGTGGAGTCGGTAGTTTTGCTCAACACGCGATTAGACGGATGTCCTAAACGTTGATGCCAGGTATTATAGTCAGGATGCTGAGCAACGTGGCTCGAAGCATTCGAATGTACAATTCGACATCTTACTGTTTGTAGCGTAGGCTGCGACTCAGAACGAGGAGCCACTGACAAAACGGCATTGCCTGACTCATCCCGAAAGATAGTACCATGTTTATCAGCCTCGCTGCGCAACCCGGATTCCAGGAGTTGTCCGGCAGACATGAGGCGATCGTGCATACCCTTTACATAGAACACAGGAGACAATGAAGTCGTCGCAGTGATCGTTTTTCCGTTATCATGGATCTCGTGTTCGATCAAGACAGTGCCTCGACCCGAAATGAATAGGGGAGCGTTCTTGTTAGCTGTCTGAATTTCACCAAATTTCCCCATTTCGATTGTGGAAAAATCGTCCAAATAGGGTGTGAAATGTGCGGAAGCACCCGAATCAAGAATCCAAGAAGCAGCCCGTGAAGGCGCTTTCTTTCCCTTACAGTGGCAACATAGAACTTTCTCACACTTAGACAGATTCACACAGCGCGGCACGGAGGTCAAATCACAGTTTAATAACAGCCCCACAGGGGCGACCGAAATAGTGCGCAATACAAGAGAAGTATATACAGGAGCCGGAGACGACGTAACTAGTCCGCGAAAATGTTCAGCGTGGCCAGGAGCGCTCACATGGGAGTGGGCTCGAGTGGGGCGACAGGCCCTTTCTCGGTCGTGCTGTGGCATCACCATATCAGTGTTAATCCAATCAGAAATAGAAGAAAAGACTTGCGTTGTCCACAACCCAGAAGTCCACCCGTCAGAATCCTCCCCCTCAGAGTCGGATTCGAGCATCGGATCAGCCGGAGGTGTCATCCTCAGCGACGGTGGGCATTCGTCCATATCTCCTCCATAATAAGGGATTTCCTCGATAATGGAGCCCGTCGTTTCGGCTTCGACCGCGAGGTCGGCGAGCCTTTCATCCCAAATTTTTAGCACTTTATCCTTGGTAGCTTTCGAGCTTCTGCGACGATATCCCTCGGACTGAGGAGATTCGGAGATTCGCTCCTGAAGCCGCGGTGTATTCTTTTGCGCTTCTGCAACAAGGTGGCGTGTGGATGACAAAGGGCTTGCGTTAGCCGGTTCTGCCAGCGAGGCGATCCGGTTCGCGAGGAGAGGACGGTTAGCGATAGCGGGGGCAGCGAAACCGATGGCACTGGAAGCGCCATATTGAGGAGCGACGTTGGTGACTCCGGAGGAGTTGGTGGCATCGGCATCGGTCGCAGCTTCATTAGCAGCGCCCTTACCCTTTTTGCCTCCTCTCTTACCGCGTTTTCCTTTCTTGCCATCTCCGCCGGGATTGCCAGTCTGGGGGTTACCAGGCTTCTGGCCAGCGCCCTGATTAGGAGGCTGCTGCTGCTGTGGCTGCTGCTGGGGCTGTGATCGAAACGGCCCTTGTTGTTGTCCTTGCCCCTGGCGTTGTTGATTGCCGGGGTTCCGGTTCTGCTGCCATTGACTGTTGGAGCGGCCGGCGCGAGAAGCGGAAGCAGTCATCTTCTGGGACCAAGCAGCCTGGATGGCGCTACGGACCAGATCCCATGTGAGCTGGGACATTTGCATTTGGTTCGCAAGGATTGACTGCGCTAAGGTTTCCATCCCTTGCGGGACAGCGCGTAGCAGGATCATGGCACGGATCACCTCGGGAAGTCGCGCGGTCGCGCCTTTGATCCGAGTGAATAGAGATTCGAGCTCAGCGATGGACTGAGCCGGATCCATGTTTCCGGGGAGAGACCAGGAGATGGCGTGGACGAAGTCGCCATAAACAGATGCAGGACCTTGGACGCCGTAAAGGCGTTGGAGACCATCCCAGGTGGTGGCTGGATCTCCTTGGACGATCAGGTGGAGCATAGAATCTGGGACCGCTTGGATAAGCAGGCCAATCGCAGATTGCTCAAGGAAGTTCCTTTGACGCTCTTCCTCTGTTCGAAGCGCATGGGAAGCAGAAGCTTCAGCAGCATTCGTGACGTTTCCATCAGTGTCCATTTCTGGAGCAACAAGAGGTGGGAGCGCGGGCGTTAAGCCTGTTGTGACAGTCCAACCCATAAGAGGGGTTCCAGGGGTCGTGATCATAGAAAGATATCCCTGCATCCTCATGGACCAAAACTGGTAGTTCTGGGGACCTTGAAGGACGGGAATGCGAGAAGCTCCATTGTTGATAGAAGACATTCTGAAAAGAAGTCGTCAGTCAACGTTGTTCGTTAGAAGCAGCAGTGATGCGCTAATCGAGCAAGGTTTCGAACCCAAATCGCCTAAGGGCTAGGGTAAGACACAGAAATGAGAAGGGATGCTGGGCCCTTCACAAGGTACAGCGGTGGCGCTTGGAAAGCGGCCTTCCCATAACAGGTCGATCTAGTCCTTCTCAGACATCAAGCACAGCGAGCTAGTCAGCTAGTGCAATATCGAGCTGGCGATCGGGGCCCATAACCTGTCGAAGCAGCAACGGGGAGCGTAGCAGTGAAGGTAGACGACGAGGTCAGTACTCACTTTACTAGGCAGTTAGTCTGTTATGGGATAGTATTCGAGGTAGTAGTTGCGACTGAGAGTATAGAATTGACTGTAGGATAACGAAGAAAATACAAGGTATTTATACTAAAGAGTTCAAATAATTCTACTATAAAGAGGGTATTACACCATCGTTTCGAGGTGGTAAAGGGTACAGGTAAAACGTATAGTAAAACATGTATTGTCCGCACGAAGTATCGGTGCGTAAACATAGTGGTATCTAATAATAGAATGCATATGTCATAATTGAGAGTGAACACGAACATAGCAGCGTGTAAACGCGCACGTGATTCAACACGTTCATCCGCTTCGGAGGGGACCGGGATCATGAATCCTGTTTGCACACTCCCCATGATGTTCAGATGATTTCCCTAGTCCTTCAATGCCCACGAGACCAAATTTTGATATTGTTCGCCTGGGACTTACCCCGCATGCGAGGACTTATAGTGCACACCATCTACATAGAAAAACAGAAATGCAACAGCTACAGCCCAAGATCGTGTGAGGTCAATCCTATCAACTCCTTGTCCCGTGAACCTCGTACACCTGGGCCCATCAAAAGATAAGGTCGGTTTCGCCCTCCGTGGACAAGGGAAAACATAGAGTCCGTGGAGGAGCTGTATTGGGTGACCTGGTGGCTGGAAACCGCTTCATTGAAGCTTGCAGTCAGGACGATTAATGAACTAATGTGGAAGCTGGACTCCCAGAAATCCTTCCCTAGCGGTACAAGCCGAACAAGGAAAGTCAATTAAAGTCAATTTGACCTTTCTTAAGTGTTTCCTCCCAAGCTGCTTTGAGCTGCCGAACCTCGTATTGTATCCTTGTTTTATCCCCCGCTGTGTAATCGCCGCTTATGATTGGTGCCATTTTCGGTGACCAGGTCGCGTTTGCTGGATTCGTCCCAAACCCAGTGAGAGGTGCATCAAAGAAATAATCCCTCGGTTCGAGGACTAGGATGCTATCGAAAGGCGTATTTCCCGTTCCAACAACGGTAACCGCAGAAGGTTTGAGAACACCATTTTCAAAGGTAGTCAGATAACCCTTGGATCTGAGTGGTTCTAGAGCGCGAAGAATAAACGGCATGGTTCTTATGACAAGGGATCAGCTGTGTTAGCAGGTACAGATGTGTTCTGGGCTTACGTTTTACCATCCGTTTTGATATTCACCAACAGCTGCAGCGGTGTATCGAAAAATCTACTATTTGTTGTGAAATGAGTTTGAAAGCACTGGCTGGTTGGTGAGAACACTTTACTTCGATAAGGTTATATTTGCTGCTCTACCGAGTGGACTCTTGGTGTTCCGGGGACGTAGGATATTGATAAGAGGCTGAATGTATAGAGAATCGAATGTCCTTTGCTTCTCCAAGGCCGCTTCGCGACTCCCTACCTAGAACCAGTCGATCAATTATTGGTTGATAACACTGTACCACTATCGGAGCGACTGACGAATAGCTGCTCATCAACGAGCCAGACGTCAACTTCTACACTCGTTACACCCAGACTCATGGCTGTCAAGACGGGCGCATCCCTCCAGTCTTTTGAATATAATGACCCGTGAGTATATCAGTTATCTCAAGTCAACTAAGGGAAGGCTCACGATAGTTGTGACAATGTATTGTTTTGGGTACAATTTCTTGAGTGAGGGGCGTTGGATATTGCAGGAGGATCGGTGACTCTGGGGACACAGCATAGGATATATTCTGTGTAATGGTTAACTGGGAAAACGTAATGCCTGCACCAAGAATTAATAAGGTCAGAAAGAGGATTGCCATTGAGTACTGCCTTCCTCACCGTTCATGTCGTCAAGATTATGTATCCCATGGTGCGAGAGAGAACAGACTGATAGAAGCCAACGATGAAAATAGATCTAGTTTCTCATAGAAGGAACAGACAGGCAGGCCGACAGACAGACAGACAGACAGACAGACATAGTTTCACGTGAACTAGATGCAAGGCCTCCTTTCATAGTATCATGAGAAAAGAAAAGGCCCGGAAGGATGCTGAGAAACCGATGTCAGCGTTATCGCTACATCGCGCGTCAGCTAGAACAGAAGGTTTGTGACAGTCCTTTTGTCGCACGCCAGCCTAGAATAGCTTCACTTCTTGGGATACCTAAAGGCGCAACATTCCGTAAGTTCTTGAATTGATCCTTCGAGGATCCTTATTGGTCACTGTCGCAAGATCGAGACACGTTCGAGGTGAGCACGGGAACCACGATTTATTGTGTTGAAGTCTATTATAAGTGAGAACTGATGCTAGAGTTAGCTATGCGGGGGTCCAGATGCAAAGTCACTTACCAGAACTAATACTACTTATACCAAAGGCATACCCTGGCGTACTATCATGTCGGACTTATCCCATGATGATCAGCGAAGCTTGAAAGAGCCAATCAACGTCATAGTTTACCTGGCGGCGAGCAGGCTCCAGAGGTTGGGGCTTACCTCTACATTTAACATTATGTGAGGCGAATGTGACTGAGTTGAAAAGGCTCAAATCCGCTTGAACTCTGGTTTGTTGATGTATTACTGACCAAATAGCTGATGCCATCATGCGAGTGCCAGCCTGAGCAAATCTTGGATCTCGGATGACTCCGAGTCACTGACTCTGTCGTCGGGACCACCACAAAAGCTAAACGGATGCGCCGTTCACCCTAGTCTTTTGTATTTACTACAATCCGAACTTCTGCTTGTTGCTTCCATCTTTCGGTGGCATGCCAGCAAATTTCTTTCAACCCCCTGCAACTCAAATGACAGGTGATATATTCATGCCTGCTAGGGCCCTAGCCATCTTCTCTTCTCTGACTGCCGGGGAAACAAACTGGACAACCTCAGTTCACGGCCCCAATCTAGGACACACAGCCCACCGAGCCTCTTACGCTATCTTAACCAGACGAGCTTCTCTCTTCCAAAACGGTTTTTTCTGAGACGACCTCAACAACAGTGCGATCCTGTTGACTGACCAGAATTCGAGTAAATGCTATGACTCGCCATGAGTAGTTGATACAGCGTTCTAGAACTCCGTCTTATGATTACTTATGAGTCATTCATTCCTACCTGCAAGATAGATGAGGGAGGCGACTTCGATGTACTGTGGACCTATCTCGGACAATTTGGCTGTTCCTCGGAGCCGAGTATTTATATCTTGGAATGTGGGGATTCTAGCTGCGTTTGAAGCGCTGACTGGTTGGCAAATATATAAAACTCGTGCAATCCGCGAGGTGTTCCAGCCGCACAATTTTCCCCCTTCCTTGCACCTCCACCTATTGCCCACTACCTTCCCCGCACCTCCACCTATCACTCACCACTAGCTGCATTCTGACGTGCTTTAACCGATATGCAAGCCCCTTCTTCTACTGATCATGACGGCTTTCTGTCGCATCGGAGTACACATGGACGAGAAAGCTTTCACACCTCCATGCATAACCCCGAATGGTCCGATTCCAGCAGCAACTGGGTCTACAAGCCTGAACTTGGCGTGATAGCTCACCAAGAGCACTGTTCGACATGTTACTGCTACATAGCACATATTAACGATGCCAAACGCGATCCCGTTGACGGTTCTGAATACCATTCTCTAGTCTTGGCTGAAGAGAATAGAGATGCAGAGTTGCAGTTTGAGTTTGACAGAGGTTGGAATGCAGGACTTGAGGAGGGTGAAAGGCATTTGACGAGATCACGCATAAGGCTTGACCACGCACATGCTTCTGTCTCTGAATATCAACGCAAATTTGACGAGGTGCAAGAACAGCTTAGAAAAAAGTGCAGCGAGCTCAACAGGCTACAAGCCGCCTATGAAAACCTACAACAACGGAAATTGTCAACCAATTTAATGCCAATTTTTCAAGAGGTTACCCAGGTTGGGATAAGAGCAGAAGCCAGTCAGCCCACTCCATCGGTCGCCGACCCCATACCCCCTGTGCCCCGACATCCCCCCACAGATGCCAGCGACAATGCGCACATCACCCCTTCGGCATTACCGACCTCACCACAGCATTTTCCAGCCACCCGTTCGCTCACCTCGTCGACCTTATCCCCACCTGAGGCGGCAGGTCAATCCAAGGCTGTCATAGATATGATTATCGCGCTGGTCACTGAGCTCGACAAGGATCGTGATATAGTCGAATCTGTAGCAGAGGAATTGGCTGGCCTCTCTACCTCGCGACCCCGACAGCCTCTATCCTCCTACATCATTCAAGTCAAATCTGCAGGTCAAGTTGTATCACGACTTGTTCAGATGTACTGGATAAAGATACGCAAAGCAAATCCAAGCTCCCGTACCCCAGTTCAAAAATTCCTACTCTCCAGCTTAAAAACGTCCTGGGCAGAATCCCTGGGCATCAAGGCCCTCTCTGTACCTCCACTACCAGTCGGTCCAGTGTACGTTGATGCATCCAGTACGGGCATTGGTTTTGTCTTTGAAGACCAATGGCAAATGTGGAGATTTGTTCAGGAGTGGAAAGAGCCCGAATACCGGGATATTCAATGGGCAGAAGCTGTTGCCGTAGAACTGGGCCTCAGGCTAATGATCAAGGCAGGATATTCGAGACGGGAAATAGTCATGTACTCGGACAACCAACAAGTTGTTGATGCGATTGCGAAAGGCTCGTCCATTGGCCAATCTGAAGCAGTTGAGATCATATACCAGATCGGAAAGCTGTGCCGAGTACATGATATCACCCTGATAATTGAATGGATTCCTGGGAAGAAAAATCCAGCAGACGCCCCATCCCGCTTTGACGCACAGGATCCTGACCAGCGATTTCCATACGATATCAAGATCCCTCCTTATCTGCGGGAATGGGTTGCTCCCGTCTACTTTGATAGATGAGAGGGGCAATTGAAAGAGAGATGGATACCCAACCCATCACGGTCACCACACCCAATGCCTGCAATGGTCTCTCTTTGTTTCCTTAATTATTCATTCCATATTGCTTTCAAGCCTGCATACCCATTTTTTTCCTTTTTAAAAACTCATAAGTTGATCTAGCCGAATGCTGGCCGTGGTCCAGGCCGATCCACCAGCATTCCAAAGTGATGCTCCTCCCTTTCCACTGGATGATTGGCCACAGTGGTCGAATGATTTCATAGGAAGATTCTCCACCTTATCTTATCTTGCCTTTTTGTCTTGCCTGTATGGCTGGCCGCTATACGTCCTCCGATACCTTCTATGTTTTCCTCTACGAGACAAAGTAAATAGTATCTTAACGCCATCCACACAAACTCCAACTTCCCAAGTCAGTATGTCCAATTCCCCGTCATCCAGGATGCAGAATTGCGTTGCGATTATCAGTAAGGCACAAACGTCCTGCATCCAAGTATACCTGTTGAAATTGTCTGACCAAATAACTAATGTCATCATGCCAAGAGTGCAGCAAATCTTGGTTCTCACTGATGAGTCGGAGCCAGACGTGTCATCTGGACCACCACAAAAACTGAACGGATGCGCCGTTCACTCCAGTCTTTCGTATTTACTATAATCCGACCTTCCGCTTTTACTTGCCGCTTTCATCTTTCGGCGGCATACTGGCCAAATTTCTTCCAACCCCTGCCGCTCTAATGACAGGTGATATGTTCATGCCTGCTAGTGCCCTAGCTATCTACTCCTTTCTGACTGCCGGGGAAACGGGGTAATGAACTGGACAACCTCAGCGCGCGGTTCGTTTCCGGACACACAGCCCACTATGACTCTTGCGCTATCTTAATCAGACGAACTTCTCTCTTCCGGTGCGGTTTTTCTGAGACGACCTCAACAACAGTGCGATCCTGCTGACTACATGACTCGTCACGAGTACTTGGTACAGAGTTCTGGAATTCGATCTTCGCTCATGATTACCTGTATGATGAGTCACTCACTCCTACCTGCAAGATAGAGGAGGAAAGTGACTTCAATGCACTGAGGATCTGTCTCGGACAGTTCGGCTGTCCTGAGTCGGGAGCCGAGTATTTATATCTTGGAATAGGATTTTAGCTGTGCTTTAAGCGCTGACAGGCTGGCAAATATATACTCATGCAGTCCACGAGGTGTTCCATGCCGCGTGATTTTCCCTTCCCCGCACTCCCACCTATTGTCCACCACCTCCCCACGCCCCCACCCATCACTCACCACTAACTGGCTTATAGTGTACTATGCCGACTCCTTCTATTTTCCATGACGACTTTCTGTCGCGTTGGAATACACTTGGACGAGAAAGCTTTCGCACCGAGTCTATGAATAACTCCGAAAGGCCTGATTCTAGCAGCAATTGGGTCTACAAGCCTGAACTTGGCGCGATAGTTCACCAAGAGCATTGTTCGACATGTTACCGTTACATAGCGCATATGAGCAATGCCATGCGTGATCCCATCGACTGTCCTGAATACCATTCTCTAGTCTTGGCTGAAGGGGATAGAGATGTAGAGTTCCAGCTTGAGTTTGACAGAGGTTGGGACGCAGGGCTTCAGGAGGGTGAAATACGTTTGACAAGCTGCCATACCAAGCTTGACCATGCACTAGCCTCTGTCTCCGAATATCAGCGCAAATACAACGAGACGCTGGATCAGCTTAAACGAAAGACCAGCGAGCTCGACAGGCTGCAAGCCGCCTATGAAAACCTACAACAACAGACATCATTCAATTCAATGCCAACTCGTCAAGGGAACATCGAGGTTGGGATAAGAGCAGGAGCCAATCAGCCCCCTCCATCGGTCGCCGACCCCATACCCCCTGTACCCCGACATCCCCCCACAGATGCCAGCGACAATGCGCACATCACACCTTCGGCATTGCCGACCTCACCACAGCATTTTCTAGCCACCTGTTCGCTCACCTCGTCGACCTTATCCCTACCTGAGGCAGCGGGTCAATCCAAAGCTGTCATAGATATGATTATCGCGCTGGTCACAGAGCTCAACAAGCATCGTGATATAGTCGAATCGGTAGCAGAAAATTTGGATGGTCTGTCGACCTCACGACCCGAACAGCCTCTATCTTCCCGCATCATTCAAGTTGAATCTGCAGCAGGAGTTGTCTTGCGACTTGTTCAGATGTACTGGACAAAGATACGCAAAGTAAATCCAAGCTCCCATACCCCAGTTCAGGAATTCCTACTCTCCAGCTTGACGATGCCCCAGGCCGAATCCCCGAGCATCAATATACTCCCTGCACCTCTACTACCAGTTGGTCCAGTGTACGTTGATGCATCCGGTATGGGCATTGGTTTTGTCTTTAAAAACCAATGGCAAATGTGGAGACTCGTTCAGGGATGGATGGAGCCTCAGTACCGGGATATTCAATGGGCAGAAGCCGTTGCCGTAGAACTGGGCCTCAGACTGATGATACAGGCAGGATATGCGAGACGAGAAATATCCATGCGCTCGGACAACCAAGCGGTTGTTGATGCACTTGCGAAAGGTTCGCCCATTGGCGAGTCTGAAGTAACTGAAATCGTATACCAAATCAAAAAGCTATGCCAAGTACACGATATCACCCTCGCGATTAAGTGGATTCCTGGGAAGGAAAATCCAGCAGATGCCCCATCTCGCTTTGAAAAACAGAATCCGAATCAGCGATTTCCACACGATATCAGGATCCCCGCTTACCTGCAGGAGTTTGTTGCCCCAGCCCGCTGTGACGGTGACAGCGGGAGCAGCAGTTGAGGGGAAGATGTATACCCAACTCGTCGCCCAATGCCTGCATCCCTCCCTATCTCCTCCATTCCTTGTTACTCCCAAACTCGCGAGTACCCAGTTTGCTCCTTTTCAAAAACCTCGCTGAAGATCACAGTGGAAGACTTGCCGAGGAACGAGGCAAGTGTGATTTCTTGTGACATGAGTGTCGCATCACGGGGGCTGGCTGTGAGCGCCTGAGCGCCAGCACACTCCTCTCCATTTATCTACTTGCTCGATTATACTCCTGCATTATAGCGTCGAGACCTCTGTATTTTAAATTTCCCGCCCTCCTGTATCCTTAAGCACTGAACCCATCTACCTAGGCATCAATAACGCAGACTCAGTCAGCCACACATAGTGAGCCGAAGGCAGACCCGGTTTGGGGTGACCCGCCCGCACTCTCCTTCGGCCTCGCAAACAAGGACATCGGCCGCTTATAGCTGCCAATTCCCTTTCCCTCGCACTCCGTGTGTGGTTGTCTGGGTTACCCTACCCGAAATGAATAGTCACAAGTAGTTGATCTAGCCGAATGCCGGCCGTTCTCCGAGTCTAGGCCAACCCATCAAAACATTCTGCTCCTCCCTTTTTATCAGACCGGCCACAATGACTGAATGTTTTCATGTGAACACTCTCCACCTTGTCTCACCTTCTCGTCTCATCTGTATGACAAGTCGATATAAGTCATAAGACGTCTTCTACGTTCCCCTTCACGAGACGAAGTGAATAACTTAATATCTCACACAGACCCTGACTTCGGAAGTCAGTAGCATCCAATTTCCGGTCATGCAGAATAGAGAATCGAGGTACAATTACCAGTAAGGCACAAATGTCTTGTATCAAAACATACCTTTTAAAATCATCGACAGCAAGAACGAAGAAAAGGAGGACAGCAATGCACACACCCTGGCGGAATCCGACGACAATTCGGAGGGTAAAGTGGATTTCGCAGATGAGGACGCTCATGGTGACCTATTGTCATTGACTGAGGATTCACTCGCCAATGCAATGGACCACCATAGCTCAGCGCCTTCCTCTCCGAATTTAGTTCCGCAATTTAACGGTGCCGCTTCATTTATTCCAAATCCAAGTGGCCGATCCAAAAACACGTCTTCGCATACCTCACCTTCGCCGAATGATTCCCAGGCGTCTTTATTTTCCTCTGGAATCCAAGACGGCGACTCCTCGACTGCGTCATCGACCGACCACGTTTACGTTGACGCGTCTGACGCAGGGATAGGCTTCTTCTTCGCCAATCAATGGGAGGCCTGGAGGTTAAAACCCGGGTGGAAAGTTTTAAAAATCCGTGACATCCAGTGGGCTGAGGCTGCCGCTGTTGACCTGGGTGTTCGGCTTATGATCGAAGCTGGTTATGCAGGGAAGGAAATCATCCTTCACTCGGATAACCAACAGGTCGTCAATGCCGTCTGCCAGGTGCATCGTATTGGGCCACAAAACGGTCTCGCAGCAGAGGTCGTTCGGAATGTTATTGAACTTTGTCAGGAATTGGATATCCAGTTGAAGGTTGGGTGGATCAATGGGCCGTCCAATCCTGCAGATCACGCTTCAAGGCTGGAAGTTGGTCTGAAGGAGGAGGCTAGAGTTCCGTATCGTGTGGAGATACCGTCGTATCTGCAGGAGTTTGTTGTTGCTTATGAGATGTGAAGGACCTATGCACCGGAGTACATTCGGAGAGTGTTGGCTTGCACTTTCCAAAGGTACCCGATGCATGAGGCTATCACCGATTCTTTCTTCTCAACTTTCTCTGGCCTTTCACGATTTCAAACCCTTAATGTATTCTTAGAATCCGTAGCAAATGTGACATGTCGTTAAACTGATTCGCAATCAGCTCGAAACATAGTGCGACTTATTTGGTGATATCGGACTATGTACCACAATCATAAATCCGGATCAGCCACTATCCAGGGAGATACGTCATTACGGACCGCCAGCATGTAACCGTAAGGCGCCAATCATATCAGGTGTGAACAAGACGAGAATGAGAGTGGGCCGGGCCTTGAGATTTCCCATGACCATAATCAACGACCACTTCACCTCTCGTTCCCTTGCATAAGTAATCGATACAATGGCTGGATACTATCCCAACACGCATCCGCCATACATAATCCCCCAACATTTCCCATCCCCTCAGGCCGTACCCTGGCATACAGGGTGGATGTACAATAGCCAAACGTTCAGTACCATCCATAACCCCAAAGACTGTGACGTCTGTAGGACCTACTACATGTGCCACGTCCTAAATCCACATCCACTATTTCAATCCCCGTCGATATCAAACTCGCTAGGCGCAACGAATGCCTTCCTAGTTACACAACAACCATGGAATTTCGGATTCCAGCATGGCTTTCAAGAAGGATTCAATGCTGGAATACAGACACTATCCGGTACCGACAATAACCAAGGGAACAATATGCAAGGAAAGAATAAAGAGGGGAAAGGTGGCGATAGTAAAGCTCCGGTTGAGTTGGTAGAGAAAACTCAAGCAGAGATCGATCGTCTGCGAGATCAGCTCATCGTATTACAACAAACATATGATAAGCTGGTACCGCGAGTCTCTCACGCTGCCACTCGAGGTCGAGGGAAGAAGGGCTCTGCGGGGAAAAAATCTAACCTCCGGATTACCTTACCCGAGGTGGCTGAGCATATAAGGCCGTCGTCTTCGAAGGGTGCCAACAACGACAGTTCCACTGGCATTAGCAACTTGGATCTTGATGAGTCGTTTCATTATATCTATCAGACCACAACGGCAGACAGCAATAAAATAGACGATCAGGAAATAGATGAAGGATTTAAGGAGGAGGCTGAAAGAGAGGAAACGAGCAACGGATCCGAAGAACTTGTGGTTGACAGCAAACCCGCTCGAGTGTCGGACAAGGTGTCTCCCTCCACTTCCAGGTCACGTCGAAAGACTGCACAACTGGACAAAAGGAAAGATCCCCCGTTACCTCCTTCCTCTCCACCACAGCCGCAGTCGGAAGTGTTAGGCAGTTCCGTGGGAGAGATTCGAGAGTCGATGGATAGCGCCCATCGTGCTGAGGAGGAGGCTTTAGCATGGCTCGAGCCGTTACTTTCCGAAGTGGACACGACGCCTCCGGCAGCCCAGACAGAAGTGCAAACCGTTTTTAGCGAGCAGCGTTCAGAGAGTCAAACTCTCGACATCATTGAGGGCCCAAGTGTTGCTCCATCGGCTTCGCTAGAACATGTCTACGTCAGTGCCTCTGACATTGGTATCGGGTTCGTGTTCAACGAACAATGGGAAGCATGGAGGTTGAGAAAGGGCTGGCAAAAAGGAGGCTGGAAACAGGGAAAATTTCGTGATTTCCAGTGGACGGAAGCCGTAGCTGTGGAACTCGGTGTACGAGTGATGATTAAGGCTGGGTATGCGGGGAAGGAGATAACGATATGTTCGGATAATTTGCAAGTCGCTCAAGCATTTTCAGAAGGAAGAGAGATCGAGGAACCGCCAGCGCAGGAGGTGTTGGATAATACTAAGAGATTGTGTCGTCAACTGAAGATTTCGCTGAAGGTGTTGTGGAATCAGGGGACGGAAAATCCGGCGGATCAGGTTTCGGTATTGGATGTTGGAAGCGCGACAGCTAGGTTTCCGTGTCATGTAGAGATACCACCGTTTCTTCAGGACGTGGTCGTGCCGTTTTACCAGTGAGCACTGTTTAGCCATTTTGGTGAGATTGCTGTTGTATTTTTGGAAATAATAAATTTAGTGTATGTACCCGTGTTTTCTCATTTCCTGTTCACATTATCGATATGTGTGCGCACTTGCGTAAAATCTACTTTTTTTCAGGTTACTGTTTGTTAAAAGTGTAGAACTAAAGGCACCGCAAAAGAAATGTCGATGGAGTTCGAAATTTCTGGAATTAAAGTTATACTGAAAAGTCTGGAGAGCCAATATATAAACGATGGCCGTCCTTTGTAAAAGCAACAGTACCCGTAAATTGCTGCCTCAGTATGGAATTAACAAGGGAAACCCAAGCTTATTATAGAGTGCATGAGGCCCATCCATTCCGACGAATACCTTCAAAAAGCGCGAGAGGCTCTTTTTTCCCAACTTGTCTGTAGGCGATCTCAGGACCGTAATGTCGGTGATATCGGACCTCCGCAATCATGATTTCCGGATCAGCCACCGGCCAAGAAGATACGACATTCAGGACAATCAGCATGCAAGGCAGCAATCGTACCTGGTGCGAAGCATGTGAGGGTCGGAGCGAGTGCGGCCTTGAATATTTTCCATGATCACAATAAGCGATCACCCTCTCGTCCCCCCGCATAAGTAATCAATCGTTAATCAGCCTCATGGCTGGCTACTATTTCAACGCATATCCGGCATATACCCCGCCTCTACCTTGGCATGCAGCTTGGATACACAATAACTATACGTTCGGTACCATCCATAACCACCACAATTGTGACATCTGCGGGACTTACCTGGCTCACGTCCTAAATGAACCACGTCCACAATTGCAATATCCATCGATATCACCCTCGCTAGCGGCAACAAATGTTTTCCCAGCTGCACAGCAGGGGGACTTCGAACACCAGCATGGCTTTCAAGAAGGTTTCAATGCTGGAGGACGAACCCTATCCTGCGCCGACAGCAATGAAGAGGACCGTTTGAAAGAAGAGGAGAAAGAGGAGAGAGACTGCGGCACTAAAGTTCAGTCTGAGTTGCTAGAAAAAGCTCAAGCGGAGATCGACCATCTGCGGAATCAGCTCGTTGCACAAGAAGACGCGTACGATGAGCTGATACAGCGGGTCGCTCTCGCTGCCACTCAGAAGCCAGGGGGGATCGTCTCTGCACTGCCCGCACCTGACCCTCGCCCGACTGCCTTGCTCGAGGCGGGTGGGTATGCAGTGATGTTGTCATCCGACGACGATAGTACCACTGAAGACTCAGATTCTAATGAGTCGTTTCATTATGTCGGTCATTCTAGAATGATGGATAACAACACCAATGATAGTGATCAGAATACGGACGGGGGACTCAAGGAAGAGGCAGAAAGGGAGGCTAGTAACGACTCAACGCTTATGATTGGCAACCAACTCACTCGAGCTTCGGACGAGGTGTTTCCCTCTACCCCCGGGTCCCGTCCAATTACTCCGCGGCTGGACAAAGAGGAAGATTCTCCGTCGCCCCCTTCCTCTCCACCACGACCACAGCCGGAAGCACTGGCCAGCTCCGTAGGGGAAGTCCGGGAGTTGATGGATCGTGCGCACCGTAATGGTGAGGAGGCTTTAGCACAGGTCAAGCTACTGGTTTCCCAAGCACATGCGACACCTCCGGCAGTGCGGACAGAGGTGCATACCGTTCTCCTCACTGAATGGCGGCGACCTCAAGGTCAAACTTCGAGCTCGTTGTTCGACATCAATATCCAAAGTCTTGTTCCATTACCTCCTCTAGAACATGTATACGTCGATGCCTCTGACGTTGGTGTTGGGTTCATCTTCAACAAGCAATGGGAAGCATGGAGGTTAAGAAATGGCTGGCGACAAGGAGGTTGGAAACAAGGAAAAATTCGTGATATCCAGTGGGCGGAAGCTGTAGCAGTGGAACTCGGTGTGCGAGTGATGATTAAGGCTGGGTATGTGGGAAGGGAGATAACTATATGTTCGGACAATATGCAAGTCGTTCAAGCATTTTCAGAAGGAAGGTATATTGGAGAGCCTTTAGCACAAGAGGTGTTGGATAATACCGAGAGGTTGTGTCGTCAACCAAAGATTCGGTTGAAGGTGTTATGGATTCGGGGCACGAAAAATCCGGCGGATCAGATTTCGAGGTTGAATGTTGGAGATGCCGCGGATAGGTTCCCGTGTCATGCAGAAATACCTCCTTTTCTTCAGGACGTGGTTGTGCCGTTTTACCAGTGAACCCTGTTTAACCTTTTTTGGTGGGACAGTTGTTATATTTTGGAAATAATAAATTGGACATGTCTGTTGTTTTTTTTATTTGCTGTTCGCACGATTAATCTGTATATGTGCTTGTGTAAAGTCTATTTTTTTCCGGTCGCTGTCTTGTTGAAAGTGTAGAACCAAAGGTGCCGTGAAAGGAATGTTGATGGGATTCGAAATCCTGGAATGAAAGTGTTATTGAAACATCCGTGGAGAGCCGATATACAAACGATGACCGGCCAGTGCGAAGTAGCTCTACCTCGTCTCCCGTAAAATAGCGCATCAGTAAGAAATCAATAAGAGAAGCTCGAGCTTACCATCAAATCTCAAAGGTTCATCCACTCTGATCAAGGCATTCAGAAACGCAAGCCAACACTTTCTGAGGATGAGGCTGGAAATGTTTTCTATTTCAATACGTCTCTAACCTTATTCTGTTTCAGGGCTGTAATGTCGGTGATATCGGACTTCCGCAATCATGATTGGCGGATCAGTCACCGGCCAAGTAGAAGTGGCGTCGACTCGTTACAAACCACCACCAGCGTTGCAAGGCGGCAATCATACCAGGTGCAAACATGTGGGGGGTCGGAGTGAATGCGGCCTTAGTTGTTTTCCAAGATCACAGTCAACGACTGCTTCAGTGACTTCACCTCTCGTCCCAGGCCTCGTATAAGGAATCAACATCATGGCTGGCTACTATTCCAACACAGTTCCGGCGTACACCCATCCCCGTATACCATGGCATGCAGCTTGGGTGTGCAATAACTATGCCTTCGGTACCGTCCATAACCACCATGATTGTGGCGTCTGTGGGGTTTACATGGCCCACGCCCTAACGCAATTTCAATACCCGTCGATATCACCCTCAGTAGCCACAACGAGCGCCTTCCCAAATGCACGGCAACAGGGGGGCTTCGAATACCAGCATGGCTTCCAAGAAGGTTTCAATGCTGGAAGAGCTACCCTATCCTGCGCCGACGACAACAAAGAAGACAATTCGGAAGAGGGGGAGAAAGAGAAAGGCTGCGGTGCTAAAGCTCAGGCTGAGCTGCTAGAAAATGCTCAAGCGGAGATCGACCATCTGCGGAATCAGCTCGTTGTATTACAGCAAACGTACGACGAGCTGATGCAGAGGGTCTCTCTCACTGTCACTCAGAGTCCAGGGGCAGTGGACTCTGCGCTGTCCGGACCTGACCCTAGGATTGCCTTGTCTGAGGTGGGTGAGTATACAACGTCGTCATCCAACGACGATAGTACCACTGAAGACTCGCATTATGATGAGTCGTTTCATCATGTCTGTCAGTCCAGAACGATGGATAACGACGACGATAATGGTGATCAGAATATTGACTGGGGATCTAAGGAAGAGGTAGAAAGAGAGGAGGCTAGCAACAAATTAATGTTTGTGATTAACAATAGACTTGCCCGAGCTTCGGATAACGACGACGACGACGACGATCAGAATACGGGTGGGGGATTCAAGGAAGAGGTCGAAAGAGAAGAGGCTACCAACAGATTAATGTTTGTGATTGGAAACAGACTTTCCCGAGCTTCGGATAACGACGACAACAATAATGATCAGAATACGGACGGGGGACTCAAGGAAGAGGTAGAAAGAGAGGAGGCCAGCAACAAATTAATGTTTGTGATCGGCAACAGACTTGCTCGACCTTCAGACAAGGTGTCTCCCTCTACCTCCACATCCCGTCCAACGACCCCACACCCGGACAAAAAGGAAGGTTCTCCATCACCGCCTTCCTGCCCGCCACGACCGCAGTCGGAAGTGCTGACCATTTCCGTGGGGCAGATTCGAGAGTTGATGGATCGCGCGCACTGTATCGATGAGGAGGCTTTAGCACAGGTCAAGCTGCTAGTTTCCCAAGCGCGTGCGACACCTCCGTCAGAGCGGACAGAGGTGCATACCGTTCTCCTCACCGAATGGCGGCGTCCTCTGGGTCAAAGCTTGATACTTAACCTCAGTGTCCCAAGTCTCGGTCTATTACCTTCGGTAGGACCTGTCTACGTCGATGCCTCCACCGTTGGTATCGGGTTCATCTTCAACAACCAATGGGAAGCATGGAGGTTAAGAAACGGCTGGCAACAAGAGGGCTGGAGACAGGGAAATTTCCGTGGTACCCAATGGGCGGAAGCTGTAGCAGTGGAACTCGGTGTACGGGTGATGATTAAGGCTAGATATGTGGGAAGGGAGATAACGATATGTTCGGATAATATGCAGGTCGTTCGAGCGTTTTCGGAAGGAAAGTATGTCGGAGAGCGGCTAGCACATGAGGTGGTGAGTAATACTGAGAGGTTGTGCCAACAACTGAAGATCCAGTTGAAGGTGTTATGGATTCCGGGGGTGAACAATCCGGCGGATCAGATTTCGAGGTTGAATGTTGGAAGTGCCGCGGATAGGTTCCCATGTCGTGTAGGGATACCGCCGATTCTTCAGGACGTGGTCGCGCCGTTTTACCAGTAAATACTATTGCCTGTTTTGCGAGACTACTGTTTAATTTCGAGAATAATAAGTTTGGTATATCTGTGTTTTTTTGTCCACTGTAATCCGTCTGCGTACTTGTGTAAAATCCGTTTTTCTCGGCCGTTGCCTTGTTGAAAGTGTGGAACCGAAGGCATCGAGAAAGAATGCCGACGAGGATTGAAAATTCCCGGAATTAGAGTATTATTGGCACATCCGTAGTCCGTGGAGAGCTAATATACAAACGATGTCTGTCCATTGCGAAAGTAACTACCTGTAAATTACCGTCTCAGTAAGAAATTAAAAAAGAGAAACTCGGGCTTACCATAAAGTACCTAAGGTTCGTCCATCCCGACAAAACTCTCCACACCTTCAAATACTCCGCCAACAATATTGGTCGCACTAGGTGTGTTAGAAAGCGTTTGGTCCTGACTAGGAGGCTCCTTCAGGAGAGCCTGGACGGCGGGCCCCGTCTCCTTCGCAGCAACGGAAGACAAGCTGGCTGGAGGTACGTAATTTCTAACCGCAACTGCTATCGCAGATGCCAGTTCCTTGGATGGCATTCCAAGTGCTTTGGCAAGGTCGTTGATTTTATCTTCGACGGAGGTTTGACGATGATGGGAGTGATCGGAGGGTATATTATCCGCCTGCGGGCGACGACCGAGAGCAACATCCCACCAGCCGCCTACCTGCTGTTTATATTGTACAACACGATAGGAATAGTATGATCCCAGTAAAGCAGTAAGAAGGATGAGGATATAAATGAGGCGGCTGAGGCGCGTAGTCTGCATAGGAGGGGAAACTGGCCGAAGGCCGTGTTTTACGCCCTCAGAAGGAGCATCCTCAGAAGAGTACTCTTGTTGTTGTGACTTTTTGCTTCGACGGGTCATGGTAGATGAGATGGAGGTGGAAAGAAAACGACAGGTGTGGAGAAGGTATAAAAGCAAGCTCGAATGATATGACATCATTGCTTTATGCACACGTGATATGATACTCTGAGAGCACGTGCTCCGGAGACTACCGGCAAGCCGGGTGTAAGACCAAGCTCGTGATTGGGCGGACGGAGCCCGTCGTTCTACTCCGAGCCTGCCGTGAATTTATCCTTTCTACCTCTAGTTCTACTCTCCCCGCCGTCACCGACGATGTCCTCGAGCATTCTTCTCCGCTCAACCCTCCCGAGGGCTCTTGCTCGCCGCGCAGCGCTTAGGACGGCTCTACAGGGTGAGCAGATCACTTCATGGCCATATGGATATCCAACTAATATCTTGATCTCGTACAGTTCGTTCTGCCAGCGACGCTGCCGAGTTCAAATATGTCCCAGGAGGACGTGAGTGCTGATATATACTTGACCCGATACTGTGGTGACGAATACCCTGCGCAGCAATCTACAAGGGCACAGTAAACGACCCAACAACATTCCCTCCACCTTCTCGCGTCCACGGCTCCTATCACTGGGCATTTGAGCGCCTACTCTCTGCGGGCCTTGTGCCTCTAACTGTCGCCGCATTCGTTACAAGCACCACCGCACACCCAATCCTTGATGGTCTTCTTGGTGTCAGCCTTCTCGTTCACTCACACATCGGCGTAAGTCCGCACTTTGACCATACACCCCGCGTCGCTTCGGAACTGAATGTGACGCTGCTGGTGTTGTAGTTTGACGGCCTCATTGTCGATTATCTCCACCCTCGTAAGTTCCCTGTCCTTGGCAAGGTCTGCACATGGGCACTGCGGGCGACGACTGTCGCCACCCTCGTTGGGATCTACCAGTTCAATACTAATGACATTGGTGCGTTTGATATGTTCATTCTTGCAACGTGGACCTCCTGACGTGCGGTATTGTCTCAGGTATTACTGAGCTTATCGCGAAGGTGTGGACTGCCTAAAAGCGGCCCGTCCATTATTAGAGTCTCCTCCTTGTATCACGCACGGTCTTTCTTCAATGAGAAATGCATTTCCTATTCATCTGGGTTCAACTTTCCCTTTCGTGCCGCCATTTGAGCTCAGTTCTCATCCGCCATTCTTCTGAGATAACCAGCAGACCCGGCATACCGAGCGTGATTAAGCGCCACACAAACTGTGGCTTTTGGCTCCAATCTTGATGTTGCAGGCCATTTGAACAGGGTCTCTGGATTAAGTGAATCAAATCCGTGCGGCTAGCGCCAATACCCCTGCCTCTGGCTCTCGGTATTGACTTGTGGCGAAGAATTCCAGGTTGCTTGCCCTACCGAGCATTGATAATTCTTGTGCAAGCAGAACTGGTCCTGTATCCAATTTCTTAAATTATGCCCGAGAACCAGTATAAGAATAATCCGGCCTTTATGGTCAAAAACTGCTAGATAGATGGGTAGGAGAGTGACACATGTGAAAGCTAAGGTCGCGCAGAAATGATGAGCACTTGAAATGTGAATAGCATCGAAAATCTAGATGTCAATGAATCCCTAGCTAAGAGAAGTGCAGCGTCCCGACAGGATGCTTATCGATAAATACTCTACTGTGGCCTCAATGTACCTAGAAATGCTTTTGCTTCCTCCCAGCTCATTCTCTCCCTCTCCTTCCCAATCTCTTGCCCACGTCTAATTTCCTCCTCGTCAACCTTCTTCCAATCCATGTACTGGGTGACCTTCCCATCCTTTATCCCCTCCTCCACTTCTATCGGCACAGCATCCAAATCAGGATCTGGGTTCAAAACAACATCTTCTACCAATTCCTTCGGCTCCTCGGGTTCCCTATCGGGCAACACATCGCCCAAGACCGTGTTCGCCGTTGCATACGCGTTAATCATCGTAGATGCTAATACACCCTTTGCACCCGTTGCTGCCCAACCTGACGCGTAAACATTTCTCAAACCGTGTCCTTCATTCGTAATGACTCGAGCACCTAGAGTCCGGAGATGTCCTAGACCTGGGTCGTAGAATGATGCTGTGGGTTCACCGTGGAACCCAAGAGAGGTGACGACGAGAGAGGTGGGTAGGGTGGATGATTCACCTGTGGGTACGGCACGTTGGGTTTTGGGATCGACCATGGTATGTGCGAGGGATAGATGTGCGGTGGATGGGTCATCTGGGGATATTGTTATCCCGGTAGGCGAGCGGTAGAAGTCTAACGACCAGGTCTTGGGTGTGCTGCCGAAGGCGTTCTTCGAGCCTTTACCTAGGAGTTGGAGGGTGCGCGATTGTTGACGGGTGAGTGGGAGATCGGGTGGTGGTGTGAGGATGGATGGGTCGATGGGAACCATTGAAGAGTCCGGGAGGTTTATGAGCTCTCGGAGCTCCTTCATTGTAAACGCGGCTTCTAATGGGCCACGTCTAGCAATAATGGAGACGTGCTTGACGGTGGAGCGAGAGAGGGCTTCAAGCACAGGATGAGGGACGTCATACTTTGCGAGAGTCGAGACTGGGGTGAGGAGCATGCGAGCAACATCAAGAGAGACGTTCCCGTTTCCGATGATAGAGACATGAGTAAGTTTGTCTAGTGCGGGTGGTGGTGGTCGATTTGGATGCTGGGTATACCAATGTACGAGGGAAAGAGCGGGTATACAGTGATTCGACGGTGGAAGAGCTGAGTGGAGGGTAGGAAGGGTGCAGCCTGTTGCGAACAGGACATGCGAGTAAGTTTTAAACAGAGAGGTTAACGGTAAGTGTTGGATATGAGAGATTGGATTTATGGCTTCCCCGACATTAACGTTTCCAAAGAAACGAAAGCGGGAATCACTCGCGGTAGCGTCGAATTTATGTGTACAGTTCTAAAGTAAAGACAATGAGAATGACAGTTGCTGCTTTACACAGAATGGCGAACACTCACCTTGACTTCGGGGTGATCTGGTGCAACACCATATCGTACTAGTCCATGGGGTGCCCATAATCTATCAAAAAGATGGACGCGAACTGGCGGAGAGGTCGCTGTATTCGGGACCAAGGAGAGGATTCTCGAGGCAACATAGAATGCCGACGGACCCGCACCAATGACTGCCAATTTGAGAGGTTTCAATGCCATTCGGTTTGCATGTTATTTTCCTGAGAAAGAGAAGCCAAGCTGAGTGTTTTTTTCACCGGATTGTGAAGGTCGTAATTCAACGAAAGGACGACTTGATCCGGGATAGAAATCCGTTGATTGAGTCAGAGTTTTATTCGGAGGGTGTAGCCAAATAATTCGTCATGCGTCGGCCATCAAAAACACCCTACAAACCACAGCCGACAAGTTTCTGCCTTTGTCACATTCGTCGCGATCCTTATGTTTAGGACACTCTTTACTCGCCCAACTTTTTCACGATGCCTGAAGCAGACTCCGAAACTGCAAACAAGAGGTCTTAGAACGACAATGCGAAGACCCAATCAGTATAAGCGGTTCTCTGACCAAGGCAGCGGCGGAGCGCCTTCAAATCGTCTCTTGAACTGGAGACAATGGGATCCTCCAAAGAAGTTTGGAGCCCTGATGATTGTGGGCGGTGGTATCTACTATGTAGCACAGTACGTGACTTTCTGCCTCTTATCTAAAAGCTCCTATCAATTTATACAAAAGCTTGGAACAGGTGCCGGAAACTGGTCGCTGGAGGTTCATGAACACAAGTATGCAGAGAGAAGCTCAGGCGAGTGAATTATATGCAATTTCAGTCCGCATTTCTCTGACATGTCACATCACCATTAGATAGGCAAGATGATGAACTCCCAAATGAAACAAGACTTCCATGATCGAATTCTACCACCAAACCATCCACTGTCTCGACACGTTCGGAAAGTAACCTCGCGCATCCTATTACACTCCAATCTTGGTCATATAAAAGGAGAATCGCCATCGCCAAATGTGATTGAGCGCCTTTTCAGTGGCGTTTGGACTCCAGAAGACGACTACGCGGTTAATGCACGAGATACGTATGGATCTGATAAAGAATGGGACGTGATTGTTGTGAATGACAAGAGAATCATCAATGCTGCAGCTGTACCCGGTATACACTTCTTTTACCTGTTCCTCTGTTATTACTAACTGGAGCTTCAAGGTCTCATCACGGTGTTCACTGGGATCCTTCCTGTGTGTCGAGATGAACAAGGCCTCGCTGCCGTACTGTCACACGGTAACCCTTTTTTTGTTTCGCTCGATACACCTTCACTAAACATGTTACGTCTTCCAGAGATTGGTCACGTCGTCGCCCGTCATTCTGCCGAAAGAATGTCCTCTCAAACTGTCACATTTGCCTTACTCTTCGTTCTGCATTTCTTCGGCTTAGATTATTTCTTTACGAATGCTTTCCAAACGATTTTCTTCCAACTTCCAAACTCTCGTGCGCAAGAGCTCGAAGGTGATTAGTGCCATCAAGCCGTTCGTGCCATTCTCTGCTAATAACTAGTCATGTTTTTCCCCTAGCGGACCTTATCGGCCTCCGACTCATGGCTCGTGCCTGTTATGACCCTAAAGCTGCACCCGAGTGCGTCTTCTTTGTCCGCATACGACATGTCATCTTGCTTACCATGGAGTACTCTCCACATAGGATGTTTGAACGAATGAGTAAATTGGGCGATAGGAAAATTGATTTCTTCGATACTCATCCTTCCTCGGAACGTCGCATCAAGGTCCGTAGGTTTCTTATCATACTGACATCTCGGATGCTTATGATTTTTCGTACGTTTGTAAAAAAGAAACTGGAAGAAGCATTGCCAGAAGCGTATACGATACTTGCGAGAAATCCTCAATGCGAAACCATGAGGGAACAGTTGGAAAGATTCAGAGAAGTTTCCATCAAGGACGATGCCAGCCTAGAGTTTTCATGATGTCCACAGCAGCTAATTATACATTATCGCTGGAGCTAGACAACCATATCCCAAGTTCGTATGACCTGTGTCTAGCCGAAGAATTGAGACTACGACTACATACCCCTCATCTTTTCTGCCAACTCATGGGCCTCCTTTTCCGACATACCACATGCGCTCACCATTTTATTCAGCGCTTCTCCGGCCACCTCCTTGATGCCCTCTTGCCGTACCTTCCTAGTTTTACCACATCCGATATCTTGATTAGTAAAGGTGACTTCAACAATATTTTTGAACCACTCTGCCGCTGGAACGCGCCATGGATCAGCCAGACAAGTGGATCGTATCAATCGCTGGACTTTTTCTCGAGAATCCTCGTATTCGTCATCGAACCTATACCCATCCCCTCTCCTTCTCTTCTTCCCCCTGAACGCCGTGACACATGCATATCCCGCAGGATAAATCCCATACCTCTGGAAGGTAGATTTGTTATCCCACCACCATTGGTCCATATTATCCTCATTCTCTAGCCCAGTGATAACAATGACGATAGGGATCTTCTTCTGGCAAATGACCTCGTGAAATATTTTCCAATTCTTGGGAACGGAGTCTCTGACTCGAGGGGCACGCATGACGAACACCAAGAGGCTGACGCCGTCGGAAAGCTTACGGAGAAGCGAGTATAGTTGGGCGATTGCATCCGCTTTAACAACTCGCCCGGCATCGCCTTCGTTGAGACCGGCGGTATCCCAGAGCGTTACGGGTTGGCCGAGGACGTTGACTTCGAAGCTGCGACTTTCGAACGTGCAGCCTCTTGCGCTGCTTGATATGTCGGCGGCGTGTTCGTTGCTCGAGAGCATGTTGACGATGCTGCTCTTTCCAGCACCGCATTCTCCAAAAAGGACTATGTTAGTTCGAGGCATTAGATCAGGAATTAATATCTCGAGAATTATCGGGATGATGAGGACGTTTGTTGGCTTTTTGTGTTTGGAGTTGAGAGCCTATATAACTTGGGTGGACCTTGAGCCGCCTAAGGGGAAATCGAACGGAGACAATCTGACGTAGTTTCTCAACTTCAGGAACGGAACTTGAAAGTCTGAACGTATTCAACTGCAGTAATGACTACGCTGGAAGCCGCCCATCGATCTGCTAGTGGAGTAAAGGTGAGTTATGAAACGAGCTGTATCGTAGCACCTTCACCTTATCGCCCAATTACCTCTCTGTGCACCGCGTAGAAGTGGATATGTGCATTCGAGAAGACTAGCGGTGTGCGCTCGCCGCGGTATATTCCTCAGACACGGGGCTTTTACTTAAGCAAATATGGACTATTTAAAAGGAGGAAGGATCGGAAGGATGGCCCAAGACTTCAATGTGCTGTGGTGTGGGCTCGAGTTAGAGCCGTCTCTCCACTGACTTGGGTATCGTGATGGAATGTTCAATCCTTTCCTTGATACACTCCCTGCGCCATCATATCGAAGACCTTCGCGTTCGCAGCATTACTTTTCATCATCAGCTCCCTCAAACTCAAAATTATATGAAGACGCTTCTTATACACAGCACCTCGTTGGAACCAGGAGTCTGACGAGAAGTATATCGATGTACAGGGCTTGTCCGTTGGTTGGAAGAAGACCACTTCGGCGCCACATTCCAGCTTCTCTAATAGCAATACTGCGCATTGCTATTAGAGAAGCGACTCATCACCCGTCAGTTGAATGCACCAATCCGAGGTGCTACTAATCAGGACTTCAAGGCCTCATCGCGGTGTTCACTGGGATCCTCCCTGTGTGTCGAGATGAACAAGGCCTCGCCGCTGTACTGTCACAAGGTAACCCTTTTTCTCTCGCTTGTACACGTACACTAACCAGATTACGTCTTCCAGAGATCGGTCACGTCGTCGCCCGTCATTCCGCCGAAAGAATGCCCTCACAATCAGTCACATTTGCCTTACTTTCGTTCTGCATTTCTTCGGCCTAGATTATTTCTTTACGAATGCCTTCCAAACGATTTTCTTCCAACTTCCAAACTCCCGTGCGCAAGGGCTTGAAGGTGATTTGTGTCATCAAGTTGTTTGTGCCATTCTCTGCAAACAATTAGCACGTTTTCCCCTAGTGGACCTCATCGACCTCCGACTCATGGCTCGTGCTTGCTATGACCCTAAAGCTGCACCCGAGTGCGTTTTATCTGTCCCCATTTGACATGATATCTTGCTTACCACGGAGTACTCTCCACGTAGGAGGTTTGAGCGAATGAGTAAATTGGGCGATAGGAGATTTGATTTCTTCGATATTCATCTTTCTTCGGAACGTCGCGTCAAGGTCTGTAAATTTCTTGTCGTACCGATATTCCAGACGCTAATGATTTTTGTCTGGTATGTTTGTAAACAGAAACTGGAAGAAGCATTGCCAGCGTCGTATACGATACTTGCGAGAAATCCCCAATGCGAAATCATGAGTGAACAACTAGAAAGATTCAGAGAAGTTTCCATCAAGGACGATGTCGGTATAGAATTTTCGTGATGTTTGTGGTAACTAATTATACATTATCACCGGAGGGAGACAATCACATCCCAAGTTCGTATGACATTAATACTACAATTACAGACCCCTCACCTTTTCTGCTATCTCGCGGGCCTCCGTTTCCGACATACCGCAAGCGTTCACCATTCTATTCAACGCTTCTCCAGCTACCTCCTTGACGTCCTCGTGCCGCACCTTCCTAGTTCTGCCGCATCCGATATCTTGATTTGTAAAGGTGACTTCAACAATATTCCTGAACCACTCTGCGGCTGGAACGCGCCACGGATCAGCCAGACAAGTGGATCGTATCAATCGTTGGACTTTTTCTCGAGAATCCTCATATTCATCGTCGAACTTATGTCCATCCCCCCTTCTGTTCTTCTTCCCTCTGAACGCCGTGACACACGCGAATCCCGCGGGATGAATCCCATACCTCTGAAAAGTCGATTTGTTATCCCACCACCACCGATCCATGTTATCCTCGTTCTCCAGCCCAGTGATGACAACGACGCTAGGGACCTTTGACTGACAAATGACCTCCTGGAATAATTTCCAGTTTTTGGGAGCGGAGTCTTTGATTCGAGGGGCACGCATGACGAACATCAGGAGGCTGACGCCGTCGGAAAGTTTACGGAGAAGCGAGTATAGTTGGGCAATAGCATCCGCTTTGGGAACTTTCCCGGCGTCACCTTCATCGAGGCCGGCGGTATCCCAGAGCGTTGCGGGCTGGCCGACAACGTTGACTTCGAAGCTGCGACTTTCGAATGTGCAGCCTCTTGCACCGCTTGATATGTCGGCGGCGTGTTCGTTGCTCGAGAGCATGTTGACGACGCTGCTCTTTCCGGCGCCGGATTCCCCGAAAATGATTATGTTGGATCGAGGCATTGGATCAAGAGCTGATACGAGAGAGAGAGAATTATCGAGATGATGAGGACGTTTGGTGATTTCGTGCTCGGAGTTGGGAGGCTATATAGCTTAGGTGGACTTTGAGCCACTGGGGAGACATCGAGTGGAGATGGTTTTACACTTTTTTACGGCATCAAGAACAGAAATTGAATGTATGAACGCATTCAACTACTGTTCGCTTCAATGACTACAACAGAAGTCGAGTGTCAATCTGCTTGTGGGTGCGTGTGAGCCATGAAAAAAGCTGTGTCGTAGCACCTTCACCTTATCGCCCAATTACCTCTCTGCGGCAGTGCGTAGAAATGGATATGTGCATTCGAGAAGACTAGTAGTGCGCGCTCGCTACGGCATATTCCTCGGACTCTGGGCTTTTACTTAAGCAAATATGGACTATTCAAGAGGAGGGAGGATCGGGAGGATGGCGCAAGACCTCAATGTGCTGTGCTTTGGGCTCGAGTTAGGCCGGTTTCTCCACTGGCCTGGGTATTGTAATGGAATGTTCAATCCTTTCCTTGATACACTCCTTGCGCTATCACATTGAGGACCTTCGCGAAGTTCGCAGCATTGCTTTTCATCATCAGCTCCCTCAAAGCTTAAAACTACTGTATACGAAAATGCTTCTTATACACAGCACCTCGTTGGAACCGGGAGTCTGAAGAGAAGTAGATTGATGTACAGGGCTTGTCTGTTGGTTGGAAGAAGACCACTTCGGCACCACATTTCAGCTTCTCTACTGCGTATTGCTGTTCTCCAATTGACCGATCACCCGTCCGGTTGAACGCGCCAGTTCGAAGTCCATACAGATGACGAGTCTAGTCAAGAACCTTCAACGCTGGCACTTCTGTCAGGAAAAATGCAACCCTTCACCATCCGCACCACCTGCTGTCCTTGACATACTTTCGAAAGTCCAAAACCAATCGAGGGTGTATCAAAGACGCAGTAATCCCGGCCACTGGGCATGCCGTCCATTTACTGCACTGATGTCATATCGAGCACCAAGATGTTTGGAGCGATAACGACCTTCCTTTGCTGACACGATGAGGGGACTTGCCGGATATCTGAGCCTCTATCGTTTAAGAAGGCACCTAATGATGAACCAGACGTCCAGCTTTCCAGCACCAACTACTCATGACGAACCTCTTCAAAAATATAGCTGACTATACCTGGACTCCCCGTCGGGGTGGCACTTCGGACGGTAATACTACGACTGAAATCTTGGCTACAATAAGCGACTGAAATATTGCTCTAGGAAGGCCTACCGAGCCGAGAGTAAGCGCACAAGATGAGCGCCAGTCTGCGTCTAGAAATTCGGCTGTCCATAATCGTGGGAATGTATCACGTTCGTCCGCCTCGCATCAACAGTCCTCTCTTCGTCAGGAGCCACAATCCAGGCCACCAGCAGGTATGCTCTTTGACTCCAGAAATCTACCGTTCTGAGCTGATATCTCACTGCGTATAGCAAATGAAGCTCGTGAAGTGTCAACTCAAGCTAGTTTCGGTGGGCGGGATTACCACCTTCATCATAATTCGTCGTATTGATGCACAGTTATTTTAGTGCCGACATCTAGGCAGCCAGCAGGCCCTCAAGCTAGGGTGATTACACCTCCACCGCAGACGCAGGATCATGGTTATCACAATCAAGCACCGTACCCCAACCAAGATCACGCACCCTCATACCCTACAAACCGTCAGCAGACCGGATTGAATGTGCCTGAAGGTACAAATATTTCGGTCGTTGTGAATTTGGAGGCTAATTTCTCGTCCTATTTATTTTATTAAGGGCGTGTCGGAGCTACCAGACCCAATCAAGCAGGCAAGAAAATCTTTCATTATCGAGGTTCCAAGACTAACTCTCTTACACCCAGATGACTCCATGCCCAATCGCCATTATCAACGGCGTCCGCGAGAGCCCAAAGGGCCCCTCTTCCGAAAGATACAGGCCGACTCGCCCCGTAGCATTGTCATCTTTGGAGAGACAGGCACTGGGAAGAGTAGCCTGATTAATATGCTCTCCGACAATGAAGTAGCGAAAGTCAGCAACCTCGCTGTTGGCTGTACTTTTGAAAGTGCCCCCCACCCCATCACTGTGGACGGAGTGCCCTACACCCTCTGGGACACCGCCGGGCTCAACGAAGGCGACTCGGGCTCTGTCCCGGCAGACATTGCTCTCAACCATCTACGCGACCTTGTGGATAAGCTACATGACGGCTTGAGCCTCCTCGTCTACTGCATTCGTGGTGCGAGATACCGCGATATCCTTAAAGTCAACTACGACCTCTTCAGAGAGATCATTTGTCAAGGGGAGGTTCCTATTGTCATTGTTGTGACGGGGCTCGAGAATGAAGAATGTATGGAAGACTGGTGGCGTCACAACGAGAAGGAGTTCACTTCTCGGAAAATGGTTTTCGAGGGCATGCTTGTGTAACGACGACGAAGGGGAAGAGGAACATGTTTGAAGAAGAGTACGAAGACTCGAAGACGGTTCTTCGAGAGCTTATCCAGGAGAAGTGTCCTCCTGATGCATGGGTGATCAATAGCGATGCTTGGCTTCAACGTATCACTACGAGGATCCAAGAGTATTACGATGATTACAATGGGTACTCGAGTATGCCGACGGAAGCCGGAGGAGGGCAATTACCAGTCCCGAGCCTACTCCGCTCATTTATAGGCACCGTCTTGCCGCTCATCTCGCGCCAATGGCTTTCCTTTTAGTTCCTCTACACACACCTGCTACACCGCTCGTCACCTCTTTAGTATTCCTGACTTTTTAAGACGTTGTCTTCTGTGCTCTTGCGGCTATCCGCCTTCCAGAGATGTGTCAGTGCTTTACGCTTGTATTTCTACTGTGACCTAGTGATTATACGAACTTGCAATAGCTTCGCCTTATAAGTTGCCTTCTCCACGCGTTTTCTCCAGGAGTCAAATGGGAGATTCCTACTCTAGACCTTCCCCTAAATTTGCATATGCAAGCCCTTATGGCGTAGTGGTAGCGCGTCTCACTTGTACATCCCTTGGGAATGTAATGAGAAGGTCCCTAGTTCAATCCTGGGTGGGGGCAAATATTTTTGCCTCCAAAACATTTCTCAGGAATCGGAGCTGTTGTCCCAGAACCATGCTTGAAATCATTTGGTGACATTAAACTCAATATTTCCACATTGTTTACACTCAAGACATAGAGTACGATTCCAGCCTCCTACGAATCTCCATCAATCTCTCTTTCCTGCTTGTCAATTCTCGTCTATCTCGTGCCACGTTAGGATCCTCAGCAAGGAGACTCCCCTCAGCTCCTCGCTTGAATACATCCATAAGGTTGCCGAAAATTGTGGTTTCCAGATTGGCCGTGAGGGCCTGAACAAGCTCATGCTCGACCATTAATAGGAGGGTATCGGAGAACCTCTGCCGAGGACAAATCGTCAGCGCTCATGTTAGAGGTATAAAACCGGACTAACCTCGTAAGCAAATTGAAAGTACGCACGAACCGTCGCCATGACGTGAAGTTCATCCCGATGGTCGAAGTAGCCTTCGCGGCCATATGGATAAAAAACTCCATGATATACTCCCATCCATTTGGTCTGTTCTGTTTTGAAATCGCTGCGTTGGCTGAAAAATGGTTTCTTTTCTATGTCGAGGAGCTTCTGAACTGCGGCCTCAGTTACAGCCCTGCTCTTCTCAAGCTCAGTCCGAGTGTTGGTCCTAATTGAGTGTATCCCATTAGTCGCTGAGAGGAATGTCAGAGAAAGGATCATACGAGACGAATGTTTTCAGGTTGCGATAACCTGAAAAATGATCATCGGCTAGTTTATTGACGACCGACGAAAATTCAATATAAATGTCCTCGAAACAAGCCTGCGTGGGCGCTTTCCACCCCTCCACAAACTGTTGGATGAGCCTTTCGTATGTCTCGTACGGGATGAAGCCTGGGAGTTCCCAGCCGGTACAGCTATGGAACCCTTTGGGATCAGATTCTCGGATGATTTGACGTGAGCAACATACTCTTCAATAAGCTTGCGAACATCCACAATATCATAAACCTTGTCGTCACGGTTGTCGTCATCGCTGCCATTGTCGCTGTCGCTGTCGTAGACGACTTCGGACGGCCCGACTTGCTTGCTCTTAAACTCGGGGCATGTGTCGAAAACTTCTTTCCTCAGGCGGACGTACCGCCTCCTGCATTCTTGAGCAAGGGATTTGTGCGAGTCTCCAACACTTGCTGTACCGAGTTCTCTAAGAAATGCATTGATCATCAACGTAATCGTTGTTGTCGAGTGATCGCCTTGGGGCAGTGGAGGTAGTTGCGCAAGGCGATCACTACAAGCTTTCAACGCTGCTTCTAGTTCGGCACGCAGACGTGGAAGACTCGAGAAGTAGTCAGATATTGAATCGGTGCAGGTTTGATGTGAGCTCACTTCGTCTCGATGAGTTGTACCAGGTGAGCACTGATATCTCGAACAAGGTTACTCACACCAAATCTTCCCCTGTCTCCCACTTCGTTCCAGGGTTTTGTGATATCAAAGTAGTTGGGATCGGGAAGATTGTGAGCCGTATAACCCTGTTGTCGCAGGTGGTCGTTTGGTAGTCTTACGCAATAGTAACCATGTTGGAGGTAATTCGGACTGCCTGGGGTGTTCCGCATTGTTCGCTTCCAGCTTTCCTGCGCGCCGGTGTCACCCGGGCCGAGGAGGTCGGGCTTTGTGAGAACAACTGAGGTATAAAAATCAGACGAAGGCCAAGCTAAATCAACTGCAAACTTAGCGCTGACCAATGGTTCGTCGTCCATCCGGATCTGAGGCCTTTGCCAGTTTAACGGCACCTGCATTCTGAATATCATCTATGTAATTTGAACCCAGGTTCAACATCCATATTATACAATCCAAAGAAGAGACAAAGCGATAGCTCACCGATGACGGGTATCGTCACCAAAATCAACGTATTTTCTCCCTCGACATGTCGACTAGAGAGGTTGTGGATCAAGTCAATCGAGTCCTGCTCTGCATTCTGGATCAAACCTAGCGATGTTCAGTGAGAAACTATAGTTCGAGGAGAATCGAAGGCACGACCCACCAGGCAAGTCGACGAAAGACAAGTCCGTCAACCCTTGATCTCGGATATCAACCACTATCGTATCTTCGGTAAACTTTCGCATGTCTGTTTCAGCATCAATCGCTTGCTTAATCTCATTCGCAGATTTTATCAGCCACTGAGTCTTGTCTGGATTCGTGCTCAGGATTGCGCCCTGGGCTCTGCGAAGCCAAAGTTCGACGTCAGCTTTATTAGTGATCCGAGGGCCAAAAGGTTGGGCTGCAGAAAACCCTCCTGTGCTGGGCCGGAGAGAAATGTTACAGGTCCAGGACACGGCAGCACTGGACATGGTACATTCCATTGGGCACCTAGTAGATAACAGAGATGGGCTATGAGAAAAACCATGTTACCTTGCAAAGAAGGTGCTCACCGCGTACAGGTTCCACTATCTCTTGGAACATTGATCTGTAAAAGATCGAGTCGATTCCGATGAAGCGCGTTATTGGGGTAAAAGGATTACTCACGCCAGTCACAGCTTCAATCAAAGAGCTTTTCCCCGCTACACAGAAACGCGTCAATTCAGACGAATGAATCACTTGATGCTGCTTCCTGCTATCCGTCGGACTCACCTGATTGACTTCCTATGACTGCGATCTTGGGCAAATCGAATTCGCTATCAGCCCTGCAATACACGGTCAAGCCAAGCCAAGACAGAAAGACCTGTGTTATTTTTCATAAACTCACCCTAAATTACGAAGGTCTCTCAATAGCGCCATGAGAGCTCTGCATTTCTGTGCATAATCTCCACTATGGATGACAGGGCCTCTATTCCCAGAGCGACTATTCGTCTGGGATGAACCCTGAGTGGAGGAATGCGACTGAAGTGTAGCGCCCCCGGCGATAGAAGGAATCTCAGGGAGTGGGGGCGGGGTAGACTGGGTCTGGGACTGCCCATCAGAGGTCCCGGTGCTACCTGAACTGGCTCTACGTCTCGACCTGTTAAATGGGAACATTGGATTATGAAAGAGTCAAAGAGGGGATCTGAGGCGTTCCTCATTCTTGTGGCTGCTTTAAATATTCGCTCCTTATCGACGCATCTGTGAGAAGCCACTCGAAGCACAAGGCATTACAGGATTGGACGGGCGGATCCTTCTATTAGCCTCATGCATCATCTTCTAGGTGGGCGCAGCGTCATAGTAGTAGAACTCTTTGACGTTTTCTTTATTGATGATAGCCGATAATCAGGCACAACTCAGCGCCCTCCCGGCACCGTACCACGAGGATGGAATGCAGAAGCCATCGTGCACACTCACACGCCGATAAAGGGTAGATAAATCGAGACACATGATTCAAAATTCGTCCCCACAATGCATAGCCTCACGAAGATGTTACTGATTCTGGCTCGGCAGTCGAAAGTTTGGGCTGTTGCTTAACAGCTTCATCGGCCGCATGCTGAACTTCCGCAGGCGTGCGGGCTGCGGCTGGAGTAGTATCACCATTTGCGGCAGGCTTCTGAGCATTCTTGCCCTTGCCGGGAGGTGGTGGATGATAAACCTTCTCCTGAAGAACACTGCTTCGTGAACATTCTACGGACCAAGAGTAGGTTTACGTACCTTCTTCTTTTTCTTCTCTGGCTTCGCATTAGGGTCAGGGTAGGCAAGCGCCGTAATCCTTTGCCACTCCTCATTCTCCTCATACGCACTCCGGATAGGTTCCAATAAACGATTGATGCTACTCGCCACAGAAATCTTCAGATCTTTTGGATGGAGCTTCTTCTCCTCAAACTCAGCCTTCATCTCGTCGAATGACTTGTAATGCGAATTTCCACCAAACTTCACGTCGCGTTCTACAGTGAAGACTGTGCCCTCGGGAGCATCGTCCGAAATGAACGGTCTTTGATCGCCGAGACCAGCCTCAAGGATAGAGCTACCTTTCAATCTGTCGATGCGGAGTTGGCTAATTGGAATAAGAACGGCCTCCACAAATGCAAGAACACCGTTGTCCTCCACGTTTCCCTCTTCGCAAAAAGCCGCCTTAATCTTCTTACGAACGAGTTCAGGGGTATCGAGGAAGTCAATTTTGGAGTTTGGGTCGGATGAAGACATCTTTCCACCAGCTAATCCAGGAACCATGGCGTTCATGAGATGGGCACGTTTCTTGTATCCAAGTCTTGGGAGGTAGAGTTCGGCAAATGTGAATATTTTCCGCTACATAAAATATGAGTGCTGGCTAATACGAATTTTAGAATGCCGCACCTGATCTACACCACCGAACTGAAAGTCAACGTCAAGGTACTGTTCATCTAGGGCTTGAAGGCCTGGATACAAGAGACCACTCAACAGCGGACTCTCCACTTGCTTCACTACCTCTGCTCCAGCCTTCTTTGCGTCGTGCTCTGTGACGGTCGCACAAAGCTTGTAATTATCCATATTATACTCTTTCGTCAGTTGGTAATCGGAACCTTGAACGAAGTGGAGTCTCGAAATCGGAATGCCCAGGGACATAAACACCGCTCTAAGGACGAACTCGTAGTACTTTGTACGATGGGCGACGAGCTCCAACGGAGCCTTCATGTTATCCAGAAAGGCGTGGACATCTGTTGCGCGCGGCGTCAGCGAAATCCACTGTACTCCAGAGTTGAATTACCGGCAAGCAGAACTTTAACCTAGTCACAATCAGTAATTTGTTCGGTCCAGGGTTAAAAAGCACTCACCTCAACCCCTGCTAGCAGGAAATCAGCTATCTTTGTTAACGGTACAAAATATCCGATGTGCGCTGCGATGATCAATAATTTAGATTCATTGTCATAATAATTGGTGTTGATGAAGCGCACGTCTCCCGGTAGGTGCAGTCCCTAACCATTGAAGCCTAATCAGAAGTGGTCATAAGTAGATCAAAGGGATTTACATACCCCAGTATGCCTTCGGTGCCCGGCCTTCAGCTAAGATGGTCTTGATAGAATCACCACCGAGTACTTCTTGGAGTCTCCGTGATATGAGTTCCCATTTTTCGTCAGGGGTCGCCATGAGGATGATAGAGGGTATAAATCAAAGTAGTGCCAGCGATGATTGAATTTTCGAAATGACGTTGACTCGACTGTCGGCAATCGCCATTGTTTGGCTCAGGTATGAACACCAAATAACTCTACGATGCCGTATCAAATGAACACCGGGTTGCTGATTCATCTGCAACAGTCCTCGAGACTGACTGCATCATATGGTATCCTTGTTCTTTGATAATCATAGCGAAATTCCTCGAAGCATTTCTATAGCCCCTCATCTGGTGCAAACTGATCATGAACTTGAATGATACCTCGGCCTGACAGTGCTCAAGCGCTCACCTGAAGCTCCATCCGACCATATCAACGCTCACTGTAACCTGTATTCTCCTGCACACTGATGCTTTCCTAGCTCTAGGCTACCTATATCGCATCTGTATCTACTTATATACTCCTGTCATCCAACCTGGTGGTTTTGTGGCACTGTGTTCGTATGATCATTTCTGCTCCGAGTTGTTGTCATGTACATCGCCTCTAGTCCCGTTTTGCCTCGTCGGGGGGATTTCTTATACTATTTATGTCAAGCTGTAAGCTTTCCTGCAACGATAAAAAGGGCTTGAGTGTGGTCTCCTCTGGGCCAAACCCTTGATCGCTGGTTCTTTGAACTCTATGTTTTCCTTTATTCGCCTTCTCAACCTTCGTCTGCTGGTCGTTTCATCCATCGCGGTTGCCATAACTTGGTTAGATGCATTCCACACAGGAACTATTCAAGATCCAGTTTACTTCTACAACTCTCAATTTAATCTGGGTGTCTACAGCCCCTTTGTATTCATCGTCCTTTCTGTTGAAATCTTCGTTCGACATACACTCACGTAAGTTCAATCTCTTCGTGGTGAGAGGTCCTACTCATGATTTAAATATAGGAAATGGTGCGGAGAATCATGGCTAAACATATACGAGCTTGTCTCGCTTCTCGTCGAAGTTTCTATAGGTTTGGAGAATTAAATCACTTCGAGACACTAATAATCCCACTCAATGAGCGATAACTTATGTAGGCCTATACTATACTATTGCCGTTACTTCATCGGTCGATGGTCGAGCAAGGACTCGAGATGAACTATTGGTATCCACTTATGTTATGATGGGCTGTATAGGCATATCATTGCTGTGTCTCGCTTGGGATCTCTTTCGGAATAGAGCCAAGAGCGGACTCTTAAAGCCCTTTCATATCCTTGGAGGCATTCCAAAACATTCCCGCCCTCCCCCAAATTCACTCTTCTTTGGACAGTTCCTTTTTACAAGGCGATATAGGTATAACAAATTTAAATCTTTCTTGTCTCAATAGTTCTAATTACCACTCTACAGACGGGAGAGCTCCATGCTTAGGATGTTGCGAGGAATAATTGCTGGAGTCATGCTCCTTTGTTTCGGAGTAGTTGCGTGTTTTGCCCTTATATTCCAGCCTTTTCAGAGCGAAGCACCGTCTCTAGTCAAAGAATTCCATATGTCTCAAATCGCTCTACAAAACCAAGGACTTCTCACATACCAAAACTGGATAATCAATATTGTATGTCCTTCCGTGTGGCAGGATCATGTCAAGAGATTATGTCACTAACAAGCTCACTTGTAGCAATCTGATTTCGATGATTCTCGTAGTGATAGCGACTGGAAAGCGTTTCTATTGAACTCGACCCAAGTGAAATGGAGGTCATCCATCCACCCCGACCAAAATAGCCAGTTTTGCACCAATTCTACTCATCTGAAGGACGCGGTTTCTTTTACTTGCCCTACCTCATTCACAACCAAAACTCGTAATGATCAAAACATGGGTAACGCTCATTATGTGGATCCCCTTGATGCTATTCTTCCCGAAAATGCCTTCTCTGAAATAACAATATTTTTTAATTTCAGTAACGTCCCACGGACTTCCCCCACCGACCATTCGAGTTGGCAAGGGGTTAGGATTGCCGTCTCCCTTGAATCAAGTGCCCCCTTAAGCTCTACCAGCATTATCCCCCTCGTTCCTAGTTCCCAGCTCATTGGGTTCGTCTCGATGGAATTCGTTCAGAAATTTGCCAATGTAGGCACTGCTGCTTTTGGATGGAGAAAAGTAAGTCATTCGAACTCTATGATAAACCCTATGAGAAAGAATTAGTTACCTTCTGTTGTCAGTACTTAGCACCAATACCTGTGGTGAAAGTAGATGCACTCCTTACCGACCCATCACCTCCGGAATTGCAGCAGAAGCAAATTAATTCTGCGTCCCTACGACTTGTTCCTCTTCGGAGAGGTGGGTCCCAGGCCGAATATAGACTCGTACAGGACGACAAAGAAAACTCTATGCTCAGTGGTGTCGCACTCCTGGGTGGTCTTTGGACATTCCTTAATGGTGCTTTTGCCGTTATTTTTGGGAGCACATTACTTTTGATACTCTTCGGTGTGTACATCCTCTGTCAAATATTTTACTTGTCTGAATAGCTGTGATTCAAGGAATTAAGCCATTATCAATATACGGACTTGCACATATGATATCCGGGAACAAAAACTCTCTTGCAGAAGGGTCCGTATTGTCTCACAATGAACAGCAACGCATTGTTGCATTGCTGCGTGAGCACTTGATGGACGTTGGCACCCCGGAGGAAAATGATATCGTACAAGACATCGAGTCTTATCCAGGGGTTCGGATGAAGCAGTGAATAGCCTGCTATCATACGCCTCGGGGAAAAGTACCAGTGACACTACAAAGTTGGGAGAACCCGGCTTTCATATGGTAGCTTGGAGAGTCTGGGGGGTAGAAAGGAAATGTGAGATAGTGAGCCATGAACCTGTACCATACCCATACTACGAGCAGCCACCTAAACCAAAATCCGTTACACACTGGAAATTCTTCATGTAGTGTCACGATCTCGCCGCCATCGGGGTTCGATCCAAAGAATTAGTAAGTCCCACGAAAAGCCGTATATTAAATAGTATTTCGATAAATTCGGTAATTGATGACTGCTAACGTTCATCTGGGAGACTACTACTATACTTGTTCATCGAGCCACAGCCTGTTGTCTCTCGACGCAAACACTCTCTCAATAACCCTCTCTCAATAGCCCTCAATTATATCGAGCCATCTTTTTCGGCTTTTAGTGCTTTTATCATGGGTGTCATCAAACTTTGCTTCATCCAAATTGATCAATGCCATGAGCACTAACACCGGATTCCTCTCACCAGTCGATGCCATGGGAGCCTCCACCACCAATTCCACAAACACTGCGTCAGACTCCCCTCACCAGTCAATGCCGTGGGATCCTCTACCACAAATACCACGAGCACTAACGTCGATTCCTCTCTCTAGTCGATACCATGCGATCCTCCTCCCCAATACCACGGATCTGAACGTCTTCGTTGACAGACGTAGGCAGCGCGCTAGCGTCGAGGGAGAAGGCCACAAGGAGAGAGTTTCGAAGGAAGAAAAGGACTTCATTGCTGAAAATCACAGATGTGAGCCGGGTAATGTAAAGAGCGTCGTAGTTAGTGTTGTAGTTCTGAAACCATTGAAGTCTAATCAGAAATGGTCATTAGTAGGTCAAGGAATTTACATACCCCAGCATGCCTTTAGTGCCCAGCATTCAGCTAAGACGGCCCCTATAGAGTCGCCGCAGAGTATTTCTTAAAGTCTCCGCGATATGATATCTCATTTTGCGTGAGGGGCCGCCATAAGAACGATAGAAGGTATAAGTAAAGGTAGTGCCAACATTGATCGAATTTTCGAAATGGCGTTGAATCGACTCTCGGCAATCGCCGATATATGGTTCATGTCTGCGCACCAAATAACTTGACGATGCTCATTGAATATTCAATGAACACCGAGTTTCTGATTCACCTACATCGATCATCTAGGGCGTGCATCATATGCTATCCTTTTTCATTATCTTCATACTTAAGCTTCCCGGAGTATTTTCTCGCCCTCATTTGATGAAAACTGAGAAGACCTGCCTTTTCAACGATGTCTCCGAAACCTGGTGACAACGTTTAAAGAGGCTCTAGCTAAACATTTGAAAAATGTGGCTAAAAATATATAGACATGTTTCTCTCCTGGTCAACGTTTCTCTCAGTTGGGCGGTCTAACCACGTTATCCACTCCTCCAGAGCTTGCAGAGTGTTTTTAAATCGAGAACCTCTTGCAGTTGGCTCTTGGGCTCTTCAATTTGATCATGCTGTCATTCTTCGGTTCTTCGTTTCCTACCCTGGGTGTCGTCAACTTTTGTTTATTGCCATGGACACTGCGCAGCCCTAAATCGCCCTTCAAAGTGAGATATCACATCTGATATTAGGCTGTGATGCCACAGCCTGCTTCCAAGGTGATGCAGTCAAAATTAGATTATTGATTTGCTGAAAGCAGCAGGATACCTACCGTAAGATTTGATTGGCTGGGTGGTCGTTCGATTCTTCCACTCATGTTTATCAAGCTCTGGGATTGCCTCCCAATTCGAGGTTTCCACCCATCTGATTCTAATGTCTGGTGTCAGTGGTGGTCGGAACCAATCCATTACCAGCACCAGACTCAAATTGATTGATGATGATGAATGGGTGATATATTGGCATGGCCGTTGATCCTTGCAAGTTTGGTCTTATTTTATATACTCGAGTATCATGAAGGCCCTTAGTATCCACGCAGTGGGCAGTGGCTCGCCACTTTCTACTTTTCTCTGCACCATCATGCACCATTTCATTCGCCGTTTTGCTCTTCGTCTCTTACTCATTTCATCACTTGCAAATGTTATCCTATGGACAGACTCGTTGGTGACTGGACTCATTGACGACCCTGAACTTATCCGCAACACAAGGCTACATTTAAATATTTACAGCCCATACGTGTTCATCATTCTTTCAGTAGAAATTCTCGTTCGTCACATAGTCACGTCAGCCACATACCTCCTCTGCCCTATTGTAAGCTGAAAATTTCCCGTTTTGTTCCCCAGAAAATGGCCGACGTGCTACTGGTTGAATTTGTATGAACTTCTCAGTCTCCTGGTTGAACTCGCTATAGGTATGCAGAAATCAACTCTTTGATTGTTCAGTCTTGAATAGCAAAATTCTAGGTTTCTATTATGTGGCTGGTGTTGCTTCGAGCGCTCCGGTTGGCCGGTCAGACATTTGGTATTCACTCCTCGGATCGACTTGCACCACAGTTGCCTGCCTTGTCATATTGTTGTTCAGTCTTCTCAGAGATTTCTGCTTCGGGGAGGAGCGGTTTAGTCTGAAACCCTTCCATATACTTGGAACTTCTCCACGGAACCATGAGATTTCCCATCTTTCTCTGTTCTTCGGAAATTTTCTTTTTAAAAAACGTTACCAGTAAGCAATATCTTAGCACGTATGACGAACATTTACCAACAACCAAATAGGGAAGAGGGAAATCCGTTCCGGGCTGTGCGGGGTATCGTTGCCGGTCTTACTCTAATATTTTTTGGCATAATGGCGTTTTATGTCCTTGTCGTTCAACCATGCGAGAGTGTTGAACTGTTTCCAATCAAGGAATCTAGGATATCCCTGCAAGACTTGAAAAACAGGGAATTAACACAGTTTACGTGGTCTGTTATTATCGTAAGTTATTTCAGAGGTTTTTCATTGTCTAGCAAGTATTCACTTGTATCACTAAAGCAGGGGCACTCTAGTGACCCGATGTATCTAATGTCTGCATTTCACGTTCAGTATTTCGGGCCCGAATTGAACAATAATGCCCCGCAAAACAATACATTCGATTGGCATGATTGCGAGGGAGGTATTGTAGGAGACTTATTCTCCACTGCCTTTTTTCCGTGTCCGGTTGCTTTCACTCCATTATCCAACGAGTCCGGTGAGCTATTCTATGTTGTAGAAATACTCTCCTTATTGTTTTTCCAGCATCCTATACATCGGATGACAGCTTTCGGGAAATACAAGTGAGCGTAAATTTCAACATGTTACCAGAGGCTCGCTCTCCAAGTCCCTCGGAATCGTGGCGACCAATTCAAATAACAGTCTGTTTAAATCAAAACTTAAATGATACTCTGGATCACTCCACCCCAATTCCTCTCATTCCAAATGTTCACCTCACTGGGGGGATTTCCCTCAAGTTCATCCAGAGTTTTTCAAATGCAGGTATCGCTGCTCTTGGGGTTCAAAAGGTGGGGCTCAATCGATCCACTCGTAGTCAGCAAGACGTCTAGGACTAAATTCCTAACAGTACTCACCTCTTCGACCCATTGCAACTTTGGAGGCAATATATCCGGATCCTTCACCTCCTATCCAATCGAATAATACTGCTTCTTTGAAACTCTTTCCAATAAGGCGAGACCATCCCTCTACGAGCTTCGGAGTAGTACAGGACTACAAGGAGCATTCAGTCATGAGTGGACTCGCATTTCTTGGAGGATTCTGGACATTCTTAAATGGTGTATTTGCGATTGCATTCGGAAGTGCCTTGTTACTGGTCCTTTTTGGTGTGTATTCTTGCATTATCTCTTCTACCTCCCTCATATGTCTGGCAAAAGGCATGAAACCATTGTCAATTTATGGCGTTGCGCACCTTATTACCGGACGTACAAACTCTCTGGCGGAGGGTTCAGTTGTGTCATTTGAAGAACAGAGTCGAACAATCGCGATTCTAAGAGAGCACCTGATGGACGTGGCCGTTGAGGCAGGCGACAAAAGTCCGAACGGATGGAGCGACATTAGGGGACTCGGGGATTGTAGGGCCTCTGGTAATTCGGGTCGCGGTTCGTTACCTTACTATGCCTCATTACGGGGGTCAGAAGACACAAGTACCACTTTGCCTGTGGCTATGGTCGAGGGAAAAAGGATTAGAAAATGCATATCATGGCATAACATTGAAGAGGCTGTTAATGTGCATGGCGTGTAGGCTCTAATATACAGCTGCTCTTATTTTCTTCATTGAATAAACCACTGCTCACTCGCATCGCGGCTGCGCTGGGGACGTCTTGGTGAGTATTCTGTGCAACCTCTGCTTGATCGAATGTGTGTCCTAGAGAATCTCAAATGAAGGTGCGGTATGCCAACTTGTTGTGAGACTGTAAGAGATGAATGAATGAATGTTCGCGCTCGGCTTGGTGGGTTCTACTCCTACCGTCGTCGCTGAACATGGTGGATCAAGTGTTCTTGGCGTGGGAACCAAGGCCTGGCTAAAATATCAATCGAATACAGTACCTCATCCACTACAGTACTCGGTAGTTATATAAACCACCGTTTATCCAAGACTGAGATGGACGGGCTTGTTGTAATCATTGTCGACTCGTAAGTTTCGATTGTCTTGATTCGAACTTCTCCTGAACCTTGCTGCGCTACTTATCAGACCCTTGATACAGCAACATGTGCATTGTGGGCTTCTCATAACAGCAATCACAGAAGGTACATTGCATTTCGTGATATGGTCACATTTGGCGAGCACCGAACATTTTTGCCATCGTTTCACGATTTAGGTTCAACGATGACCCCGCTGGCACTTTCTCTGGTGGAAATCGGATCTATCCTCCTCTCGTTTTGTGGAAGGGAATAGCGTCCGAAACTCCTGGATGATATTGGCCAAAGTTTAGTTCCTTGACTATGATCACAACCGCGAACCAAAGTGCCGTGGATATGCACGTAATACACGTATTTCGTGGAGTAGAGCTGGCTGCGGACCTCGAGGTTGCTTTCCCTCAGCCAACTGCGCCCATCCCTCAAGGGAACCCTGTAGAACATGAGGGGGCCAGGTTGCCGTCCGCGCTTGTGTAGCTTCGGCTCCATCAGGTATAAAACTTGTTACTCCATGTATATCGTCGAGCAGTCTTCTCCTCCCTTGCCTGTCCACTCTCGGGATACAATACAGTCAGTACTGAGCCTATTTTTCATAGCGAGATCCTGACACTTCTAAGGTCATGCCACAGAACATAATCATCTTCGGCGAGTGCGGTGCAGGAAAAAGCTCCCTTATCAACCTCATGTGCGGCAGCAGCCTTGCGGCTATCTCAAGTGCCGCCAACGGATGCACCCTTCATGCGAGTCCTTATATGTACCACGATCCATCCGGCACATCGTTTAAATTCTGGGACACAGCTGGGCTCAACGAAGGTGAAGGAGGCCGAGTCCCGAATGTGGAGGCTATTGTTAGGCTATATCAGCTCATTATGAGTCTCCATGACGGCATCAGCCTTCTCGTGTTTGTGATGCGTGCCCCACGAATCAAAGACGCGTCGGTCAAGAATTGGATTCTCTTCCGCGAGATCATCTGTCGTTCCCAAGTTCCTGCTGTCATCGCTGTCACCGGACTTGAGGGCGAATACAACATGGATGCTTGGTGGACTCAGAATCAAAACACATTTCGTTCTCAAGGTATCAATCCAGCCGATCATGCATGTGTTTCTGGCACCCGCGGGAAGCAGAACAGAAATGGCACGCACAAATACGACGATGAGTACGGGCAGTCAAGAGAGAAGATGCTTGGAATGGTAAAGCGCCATTATTTGAGGCAACCGTGGCGACCTCACCGCGTCGAATGGTTCCGAGAGGTTGTTTCGGTTTCTTACGAGTCCAGGGGGTGGTGTAGGTCGCCAAGGGAGAAGAAAGAAATCAGGCAAGTTGCGGGACAGGGGATCGAGCAGCTCAAGAGACAGTGCGCGATGTCAGATGATGAGGCCCGCAAGCTCGGAGAGCGTTTAATGAAGGGTTAGGAAATGGTGGCTTGCGGAAGATTTGAGAAGGATATTGAATTGACCACTCATTAGTTGTTGTTAGGATCGGACATAGTACCAAGGACGGGGTATTTTCCATTTGCTACAATGTACATATCACTTTTTTGCCAACGGCTTTTGGTACGCTTTAAGAGCCTCATATTTCCATGAGCGCCTCAGGCCCACGATTAGATGAGCTTAATTACCAGGCTGAGAGTACAAACCAAACGAAACAAAAAAAAGAACGTGATACAGTTTTAAAACAAGCAATTAGTCCAAGATAACAGAAGGTTTACGAGCGACGCGAGAAAATGTATCCAGTAGAATCAAACGATCACACAAACAAGAGATCTCCAGTCTAAGGGTCGGGGCGGTGGGGTTGAGCAGGCACGTCGGAAATGCGTATATGCTTTGCGTTTTCTCACCAGCTAGCAGCCGATACTTTGATGGGATGACACCGCGTCTACATCTCTGCTCCTGCTTCCGTGATGCCAACTTCTGTTGATCCAGAGAGCAGTGACAGGACTCAATTGTTCGAGTCAACAGCCGCGTCTGGAGCACGCCTCCAGTCAATACCGTGTGAGCCTCCTCCACCCATGCCACGAGCGTTAACGTCGGGCTCCTCTCGCCAGTCAATAGCATGTGCGCCTCCTCCACCAACGCCGCGAGCACTAATGTCGGGCTCCTCTCGCCAGTCAATAGCATGTGCGCCTCCTCCACCAACACCGCGAGCACTAATGTCGGGCTCCTCTCGCCAGTCGATGCCATGCGATCCTCCACCACCCATACCACGAGCACCAACGTCGGACTCCTCTCGCCAGTCGATGGCGTGTGCTCCTCCTCCGCCAATACCACGAACACTGACATCGGACTCCTCTCGCCAGTCGATACCATGGGATCCTCCACCACCAATACCACGAGCACTAATGTCGGATTCCTCTCTCCAATCGATACCGTGCGATCCTCCTCCACCAATACCGCGGATTTGAACGTTTTCGTTGACAGGCGTAGGCAGCGCGCTAGCGCCAAGAGAGAAGGCCACAAGCAGGAGAGTTGCGAGGGAAGAAAAAGACTTCATTGCTGAAATTTGTTGAGATGGGTAGGGCGATGTAAAGAGTGTCGTAGTTCTGAACCAGTCGAAGTTGTTTTGTATTGAGCTTACCGCTAACAAGCGGAGGGTAGGGGGGTTAAGGGCAATTGGAGTTCTGTGGAATCCCCGAACATTTGACAGGTCGTTTATATCTGTGTTGATATGGACTGGGGCAGAAATAGACAGACGACCGTGGGTGGGATTGTAAGATTAGATGGCGGTGCCTAATTGCGTTAGCTTCGTCGACCCACGAGGTACACTTGATGGGAGTGACAAGGGAAACAAAGTTAACCAATGGAATTAAGAAGATCTGACCATTTGCCGCTTTGCCCTCGGCTTGCCCAAAAGTATCACGGGTCGTTTCTGGGCACTTGACCTTCTCCCTCGATAATAAAACGAGCTCCAAGGATGGAAGATGATGTTCCAACACCACGCTCTCAATATCAGCTGAATCACTGTCACTGTATATTGTAGCATTGGTTGTCCTGTGAATGGTTGAATGATTCCCATTTGGCCGGTCGGCAAGAGACCAATCGGTTCGACGATTATTAATCGGCCGCGTAAACATAGCCATCCGAATGGGTGATTGTCTCCCTTTGGTTCCGATGGCAGACATGTTAAAAACAATCATCATGGCAGCTGCCATCCACCCGTCCATCCAGCACATCTGCAATGATGAAGCGGGCAACAATAATGGATGGCCGATCGAGAAGTGCTTCAGATAGCCTCCTATGTAGGGCTTGGTATTGGTGTCAAGGTTGGACTATGATTAACCCCGGAGCTGAGTGAAGCCAGCAAGATTCTTGACATTCATGAGAACAAAAGCCATATGGGTGCATTCGGCGCCATTGGGAGTGAGGGATCGGATGCACGGTGGGCTGGCACCGCCCGAAAAAAAAATGACCATCAGTAGTCATAACTTCCGGGTCCCAGGCTCATCTTTTATGAACTGTGATGCGACTCATGCGAGGCATGGGGAAGCTTCGAAAAGGCACAACTATGAGGTAGATAATCAGTTGAGAAGAAAGTTGGTAACGACCGCCGCAACAAGGGGGGGGGGAAAAACAGAAGGAGATCACCCTTACGTGGAATTCGTGAGTTCTGTTCATGCCGCCAAAACAATGTCAAACTAAAAATAGAATTGGACGTGGTCAAGCGAGACCAAGCAAACCCTAGAAAGGAAACCCCGAAAAAGCCAAGCCCTCGTCCACAGCTTAAAGGTTGCTCTTCTCCGCCGATTCAAATCCAGGCCGGAACGCCATATCACTACCTCCGTGCTTGTGCAGTATGTCTATGAAGCTGTAGTCGTGTGGTTACTGGTCGGCAACGAGACGTCATAAACTACGAGATGAGGCGCCCCCTCAGGCTTTCAAAGTCTTGATCATCAAAAACAAATACAGTTCACAAAAATACAGGATCTAACAATATGTCCCCAGCTTTGTCGGACCACACAAAAAACCTACAACCTCGGAACAGAAACATTGTGATATCCAAGGCAGGCTCAATTTGACAGAGTGACTCTAATCTCCGTAGGGAAGGACAACATGCGCTTTTTCTCATCCTGAACATATGCCGTCTTGAAGGAAGGACTGAGGAGCGCAGAAAACGGAAGAACACGGAAAATTTCTCCATACCTGCTCCTCTACATTCCCTCCGTTCCCCGGGTCCCCGGCTCAGGACAAAACTTGATCTTCTCTGCCCCCACACTTGCAAGTTGCCTTCATTAGACAAGTTACCGGGCTAGAATAGTGTTCCCGTTCCTAGGCTCCCAAAGTTCAGGATCAAAATTAAGCTTTGTTGGCCCCTCCATGCTCAGACCAGTGCAAGAAGTGACGCAACGCGCTGAGCTCCATCGGATCGATTCGCCTAATGGGCTGTTCCTGTCCTAATCACAGTTAGGAACTTCTTCAAGGAAGGCCCCACAGTTCGTGCACATGCTCCGTTTTCCCATCAAGTGGTATGATGCTTATTGTTTGCATACTTAACAGATCCCCGACTCTGCGAAGCAAGAGGAGGGTTCTGTCAGCTCCAAACGTGTGGACCTCAACCCACTTTAGCCTAGTCGATAGTCGCGGGAACGGAAGTCGGAAATTACTTGGGGTTCTCACTTCTCAGCAGTGCTCACTATTAAGAAATGTCTGATAGACTTGATGGTGTCCCTTGGCGCTGCACCTTCCCTGATTAAGACACCCAACTGCTGCGTTACATATATAAGCATACCTCGAGTAGTAATCCTTATCACGCTCAAACTTCGTGAGCAGATCCTTGTTCGCATGTCATGGAAATATTTTTGAGAACCTACTACAGTCTCACCTATATGCTTGGCCTGCGGAAGAATGCATCTGGATCAGGCCGCAGCGAAGATTGTGCGGCAAAGAGGCTTTGTTTAGAACATAAGAAGCTTGATAACTTTATGCATGACACTCATCCATTCACAGTGGGGTGTATCCAATGATAGTTCAACACCCGGGTTCGAATGAACCCCAAATCACACGCTGCGCTTAGTAATTCTATCTCCTCTACCCACGGCAAGTCGAGTATATTTCTGTTTTCGCATGGAGGGGTGATGGCGGCACTAAAGAACAGTGAGTCAGCGGGTTTCAAGTTGAATATAAGGCTCTCACTGGTTGCTATGCTTGCATTGTAAATTATAGATCGAGCCAATTGACGAGACTTTTATCTCGTCAAATGTAAACTGGGTATAATTAATCTATCCTCAAGTCTTGGGAAACACCCCCTATAAGTCTGCTATTATACATGAAGCTAGTGACGAAAGAGGTCCGTTTTTATAGGCCCGAGTGGAAGGCTCTACCTATATATGAAGTTTGTCCATGCAAGTGTAGATATATACACAGTCTAAACCGAACATGCGCTGGACGCTAGCACCAACGTCCTGTCGGTGATGAGTCATAAACAGTCTGATAGAGCCCTAAAGACCCATTTGCGTTTAAACCTAAAAAATGATGCATGATATCGTACACATAAGTGACCAAATTGGTGGTGGGGGTGACGATTAGAACATACCCAAATACAACAAACAGAGAAAGGAGAGAAAGGCGATTAGACAGGGTCCGTGCGAGGCTGTGACCTATTAGATCTTCGGCTGCCAGCACCAGGCGGCATCCAGCGCAAGCTCATCGGTTCCGGTGCGGACCCAACAGTGTCATCCGAATCCGTTGCAACGACCATCGGTTCCTCAAAATCAACGACATAAGGTAGCGGGGAGGGTTCATCAGAAGGTGAGAGCCCGACCCCATGCGTTCGCAAGTGCCGTTTGGCATTCGAAGAAACAGAAAATCGCTTGGAGCAACCTGGGAAGCCGCATTCATACGCTAGACAATGATTACGCATCGTGTCAGGAAACAATGCAAAAATTTGCAAAAGCTAAGAACATACGTTTTTCTTTCGTGTGCATGTTCATGTGAGCGCGAAGACCGCTGGGTCTAGGTGGAGCAAAATTTAAGTCACCGTGCACATAAATAAAACGAAAAGCCATACCGCGGGAAAGGCTTTTGGCAGATCTCACAAAAGTGGTATTTGACCTTCTTAGGCTTAGGGTTGCCAGACACTGTTCCCTTCTGAAAAATAAAATTAGACATGGCTTAGGCAAAGACGCTGTGATATCCACCTTTCCCTTTTGTCCAGGCGAATCGAACATAATCATTTGCAGAGGATACTGGTCTTGGGAACCTTCCAAGTCCGTGTCCATATCCAGACTCTCTTCTGAGGGAGAGGAGTCCCTTGAATATGTGTCACGATCCATGAAGGAGTGGGCGTAGCACGGGGAAGACACCTCAGACGCGCTATCCGAGAAATTTGGTGCCAAATAACTCCTGCTTGCACTGGGCCCAGGTTGGCCTGTTTGGCTACGCGTTAGGCAAAAATTTTAGAAAAAAAGCGTGTTGATCTAACCATGAGATCGTACATCGCGCAGAGAAGGGAGGGTCGTATCTCTTGAGTAGGATTCAGGAAAAGTACGTAGAGGAGGGAGAACCAGATTCTCAGTATCCACTAAACCTAGATGAGTTGGCTAGAAATCAATGTTTCCGATAACGGACTTACTATTAAAATCCTTAAACAGCTCAGCGAATCGAGGTAGTACAGCGGTCGACATGTTACGACGTTGAACGCGCGACAAAAACTGAACAAAACATTATCAATAGCAGATAGTTTCAATGTAAAGTAGGCTTACATGCGAGAGTGTTGCAACTAACAGCAACTAAATGAGTTGCTGTGAGAGGGGATGAAGAAACAGAGACGAGGGTTTAAGCTCGCGGTATGGGAACGGGTCGTGCATTTAGAATCAAAACTATCGTCGCTGACGTAGTTTTTGCATCGTCTGTTGATGACCATGACGTCAATTCTGCGTCGCCAAAATGGGTGAGCGCCGTTCACCATAAAAGGCAACTCGACAATCAGAGAAATATTCAAGTTTCTAGGATATTCTGCAGTGTGGCAATTTTCTGAGGAAAATGCTCGGGAGATAAGGTGCAGACATAGATGTTATACATCACTACAGCTCAGAGAGCACGATGTCGTGGCGCAGCGCAGCTACTACATAATAGTCGTGACATGGACTCGTTTACTCTTCGCCACCGAGCTCGTTCGTTTATGCCCTTAGCTGGAATTCATAACACACGACTCCGGTACGATTGAGCCGCACTACCTATTTTGGACAGAACGCCCGACGAAAAAGCTCGGGATTGGATTACTTTGAGGGCGCCTCCGCCCCTTAAGTACCCCACCTCGCATACCATCACCGCCTCCGCCACAGGTGGCAAATTTATTATTTCCACTCTCAACAATCGTCGACGCTTCCCGGAACACTCTCGGCGCTCAGCGCCTTCAACTCGCTTGCATTATGGGAGCGGTTCCGCTAGTTAAGTTGGATGGATATTTTGCATAACCACCACATTTCAGTCAGCACAACCATATTTCTCTTGGTCTCGCAGAATGGCGGGGGTAATTCACACCAACCAAATATAGCGAGTTCAGAGCGATTATGAGCATTTCCCAGGATATCCTGGGATCGAACCAACTATCCAGAGGCTGCCACCGCCACCCCACAAGCCATTAGGACGTCGTTATCAACTAAACACAGGAGAAGTGTGAACTTCCCCCCATGTTACCATTTCCGCCGCAGGCGACTTGACGGTGACGCTTTTGGTGATCCTACTGACCTGATGATCGGATGGTGACGTAGAGAAGGAGCTCGAAGTCAATTCATCACCAGTTATAGTGATAGCCTGTTCGTCATTCAGTATTATCACCACCATCACCATCATGCTCCAGGATTTATCCTCAAATAACTCTTCCATTAGTGGAATATGATTCCAAAGTCCAAAACCAGACGAACGCCGATTTCGGAGGTTTATAGCTTCCTGAGTCTTTCAGATAACTGACAAATACATCTACTAGGCAAGTCCAAGGCACTTCCACGATAAACTACATTTGTATCTAAGCAATGACAAAGTCCACACAGCTCTCATAAGTCTGCACATTGAAGGCATACCACCACCACTGAATAGCGCATTTACCAGCAGTATTACACTTGGTGCCTAAATTTGACGGAATCGTAATCTGGAAATCAGCTGTTAATCACAAACAGCATAGTATCAGTACTCCGACTATAATGAATATTTATAATGCTGCTTCTCACTTTCGTTCTTTGGCCAGTCAGGTGGACCCAGCGAGTTGTTGGTGTACACAGGCCAGTTAAAAATAGGCTGCCCAATGATCTTTTGGGTGGTCAAGTCGACAATGGAAACGTTCTGCCATATGCGAGTAAGTTTCGAGTTTACATACCGCATTTTTCAGGGACAACTTACGGCTTTCCCGGTATGCCTTGCTTCAATATCGACATGGAAGCTCACCACCTGTCCGGCCGAATAGGTCTGTACGTTGTCGACGTTATCTTCCAACTAATATGTCGAAAATTCAGCTCAACAGCACATCTAAAGAGAAATCACGTACTTGATATCCTTTGCAGAAGAACAAGTGACATGCATCTGCATCGTAGTCACCGTCGACCTTGGCAGCAGAATTCTCAATCTACATCACGGAGAACATTTCAGCTTTCCAGCCTCATCTTTCTATACCTTCCACTCACAGGTCCATACGAGTCCGAATTCAAGACTTTGTGCACAGCAGCACCACATTTCGCCAAGTTGGCATCACCAATCTAGCCAAATCATCCGTTAACTATCAAGTTGGAATGGATAGACCGAATCAATAACTCACGACACGAGCAGGAGGGCTTGTCACCCTCCCATGTCCAAGGACGACTGGCAAGCTAGCAAGAACTGCTGTGATTATGGCTTGTGCTTTCATGTTAATCAAGTTGGACTTTGAACTTGGTCGTTCCGTCGCGAGTCGGTTTAGCGCTTATATCCAGCCATTTCTCCGTTCGGCTGAAAAGGAAGTACTGCAGAGAGAATTAAATCGTCTCATACGGCGGCCCGGGGGACAAAGTGGGCTTTCAGCTGAAAGGACTCACTCCCAGTGTCGACGGCCCGCGTAATTTAGATAGGAAGGAAAATTGCTTCGGATCTTGGTCACCTTAAGCTGGGTGGACAATGGCCTTCGTCTCTGTAAGCTTGTTCATCGCAGTCTGGTTTCGCTCTGGTTAAACTACCAAAATGGTCGTATATGCAAGCCAGGGGTGGCAAATTATTTAGCATCCATTCCAGCAAACGCACCCAAGAACAAAGAAACTGGCTCGCCAAGAAAGCATTAACAGGCAGGGAATCAACGGTCCGTCAAGATACGAAGTTGCCTAGCTTCTGCAGAGGCAATAGCATGATGTTATGCGTCATGCGGACGGTCGGTTCGCAGAAGTCAACAATTGAATTACAGCAGATGACTTGTGGATAGACCTCGGCGACAAGGTTGGGGTAACAGCGTTTCCCGTAGCTTGCACGATGATATATCGGGGATTTTTCGCGACGAACAGAGGTTCTCTGATACACTTGTATACACTGAAATGCTGATTGCTCTAAAACGAAGCAGAAGAGATGCCAAAGAGTAAACACGATGTAACGTACAAGAACAGAATGTAATGCATGATGATGAGATGAGAAAACAAGGTGTGAAGCGAAGCGAAGCATGGAGTCCTCGAGATCCGATGAACAAAGATTTGACGAAAATCGCATTACGGCATCATCACTCAAGACCTCGCCTCTCGTGCCCGACTACTCTTAGTATCAATCCTCACGTATTCGCTTTCTTCCGGAACATTCACGAGAGGGTTGGAGCTCGGAGCGTCCTTCTTCACGTTCATGTATGCCTCTCCGAGCATTTGCAAAGCCACAGCCCTTAGTTGAGCTTTGTCGCGGGTGATTGTGGGGTCCGTCAAGACATTGTCACAAACTTCGCGTAGTACGGACTCGATCTCGAGTTTAGTCCCCTTTAGCGGTGATAAACGATGTCAATAATGAGTCAAGCGACGACTGAGAGTTATAATATACCTTAAATAGCGCCTGTATACCCTTCTCTGCGGCTTGCTCCTCCAACTTCTGTTTCTCCTCTGGGCTAAGGTTACCGGCCTTTTCCGCAGCTTGAATTTGGTCGAATACATTCTTGAGTTCTATTGCTGCACGGAGCGTCGACACACTGATAATAAGGGGAAATGCGGGGAGTCATTTCAGTGTCGGAATGTGAATGTCACAAGAATGTCAAACCGTAAATGACTCACGTCTCGCTGAAAACATGATATTTCCCTTGGACGTTATGGAGCCAGCCACCAACGCCAAAGAAGGTCTGGTTTGTTGCCAAATGGTGCTTCGCTTTGGAGACGTAGACAAAGCCGATCGCCTGCAGTAGGTCATAGCCATAGGATTCACGTTTGAGGTCTCTGTCTCATGTGTTAGATGAGGTGATGTTTGAGCGCTGGTAGGACATACTCTGCCTCGATTTCACAGATGGTTCGCCAGCTCTTGGCCACATCTGCGTCCTCTGGGCCGGTGGCGGATTCCGTGAAGATGCCCAATTTACGCGTAAGGTTTTCGACGAGTTGGTCAACTCGCTTAGCTCTCACGGCGGCTTTCTGGATATAGTGTAAATACCGGTGGACTAGAAGCACAGTGGAGGTATACCTCGGCAGCCTTCTTCCTTTCCTTCTCTTCCTTTTTCGCCTTTTCTTCTGGCGACATAATGTCCCTCCCTTTTGCGTCTTTCGGCGGCGCCTCTCCTTCCGCCTCCTCCGCCTCCTGCAGGGCTGTCTTCATGTCTCTCGCTAAACTGATGTCGCCTATGATTGGCGTAAATCTCTCGCCACCAAATATGGCCCCGAACAGTTCCTCTGGATCAACAAAGCCTCCTTCGGGTGCACTCTCTTTCGGCCCAAATTCATTGTACTTCTTCCTGAGCTCGGGATCCGAGAGTGTCTGGTAAGCAATTGCAATCTGCTTGAACCGATCTTCTGCTTCTGGGTCGTCCGGATTCTTGTCCGGGTGGTGTTTTATTGCCAAGCGACCTGGTATGGGCGAATTATCATGTCAGCCTTGCTGATGACGGTGGCGCACACAACAGCATGAACGTACGGTATGCTTTCTTGATATCGTCAGTTGTTGCTGTCACCGGAACCCCCAGAATATCGTAGTACCCGGTCTCGAGAGGCCGGTCCTGTGTTCCAATCTTCCTGCCCTTCTTGGCGAATCCTTGCTTCGCACCATTCGCGCCGTCAGTATTCACACTTGGCTTTGAGGAGGTAGCGGCAGTCGTGGAATACGATGAAGGTATCTGAGTAGGGTAGAATGCATGTGATAGCGTGTTTTGGCATGAAAAACATCGGATTTGCAACAGTGTTCCTGGCCGAGGCTGAGGTGTCGGAACGGGAAATTCTAGAGGAACATTACAATGAGAACATGTCGTGGAAATATGAGGGTATACTGGTCGTGAGGGAAGGATATGGTAGGTAGAGCTCATGGACGTCTGCGCAGACGATGAAGTAGGGGCAGACATTAAGCCTGTCCGAGGTTACCTAATCAGGACGGCGCTGATTCCAGTGCTGCGCGCGGAAACCAAATTTCGTAAGATTCTCCTTCCTAAATGTACATTTACACACATCTACGTATCAGCATGTCCTCCACCTTGAGCACGGTCGATATAGCTAGCGTTTGCTCTACGATAAGCTGCACAATCCCTAGTCATTCTCGTCAATTCCTCTCGTCCTGCAACAGCTTCAACTGAGGAGCTGACTCAGTAAGGGATACTTTTATTATTATTTTCGCAGTGACTTACTTCTGTTCAAGGTATCCGGGTGTAACCAGTGTACAGCAATGCAGTCCTGAGCTGCCTCAACGAACTCATCCATATCCCAGTATTTCGCCAAGCACAGCGCATCAAGTAGCACTTCCAGCGACGCAGGGTCCCGCAAGCTGCCAGCGTAGATAAAATCTGCCAACACACCAGGTCAGCACTCCGAGTCTGAGGGGTTGAGAGAGACTCACCCAGAACCAGAGCAGCAGAAGCCCTCGAGTGCTCATGAACTGGGAATTCAATAGGATCCATTGCGGACGCTGGGTATGTTTCCTTAAACCCACTACAAAAGACAGTCATCAAATGATCACTTTGAGTAGCAAGGAAGGATCTATGTCCGAGGAGCGGGTTATCTGGATCATCATCGTGGGCGACGAACTTAACATCAACGAGATGCTTGGCCTGTCTCATTTCCGAGAATTTCTCTCGAACACGAGATAAAGAATCGTGACCTGGTTCAACCACAATGTGTCTCTGCATGGACAAGTGTTTGACCTCTTGTGCTCCTGCAGCAACCAACAGAGGCCTGTAGTTCAGGAGGAACTGACGGGCAAATCTGAAGTTTCCGACGTCTCGAACATCAAAAGATATCCTGGCCGCAGGCTCCCATACCCAGTCCACGCCATCTTCTTGGGGATCGTGGACGTTCAGAAAGAGAGGTTTATCCGCAAGTTGGGCCAAGTCAGCTGCAGAATCCCCAGACCGCAGGCTATCGCTCAAGTGTTGATACGTGGCGATGATGTCGGACAGGACCGCGGGATGATTAGGGTGTACACGGGCGACTTGATCGACCAGAACCTCGAGATGCGCAATCTACGAGAGGTAAGTTCAACTCAACAAGAAAACGTACTTTGTCACTCACCACTTCTGGTACAGTAGGCCGTCCAAGCGACATGTAAGCTCGTATCAGCCCCTCATCCAGAACTCGCTGAGGGAGTGCCCGTTGAGACCACGCAACAGCTACATATTCCGCCCTGACAATATCCCGAGGTGCGACCAAAGCATCAAATGGTCGCTGTATGTACAGCGATACATCTAACACAGAATCCCCAGATCCTCTCTCTAACCGCCCTTCCTTCTTCGGCACAAACTCTAAACCCTCAATCATCTCCCACCGATCTGCTTCAGGTCCCAAGGAACCGAGAATCCTTGGAAGGGGATGATTCATCACATTGAAGGCAATCACCGCTCCTTCGGCATTATTATCATCGGAAATATTCTGCACGCATTCGGCAAAAATGTCCATCGTGATATCCCGCATCGTTCTGAAATATAATGAACGACTTTCAACATCTCGAAACTCCGGAGCTACAAATTTGGGAGACGATTCTTGGAACGCTACCCGGAATAGTGGTTCCTCTCTCGAGTAGAATTCTCTGACGGGTATCAGAGTGAAGTCCGATGCATTCGGTAAACGTAATTCCTCGAGGGCATCATGGGGTTCAGTGCGCTTCAAAACCGCCTCAACGAGAGCTCTGTACGAGATTCTCTCCGCAGGATCAGGCATGGCAGTGGGAAGGCCCAAGGCGATCCTCTCAAGCAACTCGCGGAATGAGATTTCAGGTACTTGGAGTTTCCGTTTGAGAGTAGAACGAAGAATGTCGTTCTGACCCTGTTGGATGATGACAATTTTCTGCTCGAGCATGTACGGAGCGACGATGTTAACATCCAGCGCTTCTGGTAGTAATATCAGCTCCGATGCAGCGATGTAATCGTGACTCCCTTCGTGATCCAGTGCCTTCCATACAGGCAAAGCCCTAGCGATAGCCAGTAGCGAATTGTTGGGTATATCGAGGAATAACTGTCGCCTCATCCAATCTGAGAAATTCGCTCGATCCTGTTCAGAAAGGCGATTGAAGAATGCATCGCTCAGTGTTTCAGAGTTCAGGTTGTCAAGTGCTACCAGGACGTCCTTCATCTTGAATTCGGGGAAGAGGGTATGGTTTGCGAGGATACGACGGAGCTGTGGATGGATACGAGGGGATGATACCTGTACTAGGGGGACACCCAGGACAGCAAGACACTGACATACGAAATTGTCAACCCGCACAGGGATCATGGGAATATCACCATCCTTGCAGACCTTGAGTGATATGTGTTGATGCCCCGAGAGCGTCGGAACGAGGGGAAATTCCTCGATATCCGTGACATCGAGTCGTAAATGGTGGAAATTAGCCCAGAAATCATCAATAAACTGCTGCGATTCAGAACCGGGGCCAACGTCAAGTGAGGGGCGTTTAGGGAATCTGGCTGAAATCAGTGAGGCAAGAGAAGAGGAAGAGAGCTCTTCGATGTTGAACCCTCGATCAAGAAGGGCGTCGGCGTTGAAATCAATTTTGACAAGGCGACCAGGATCTGCGAAGGTCCGATTGGGTACGGCATGGTTCCTCCAGACGTAGAACTTGTGTTGAGATAAACTCGCATCGATAACACCAAAGCTCCCGTCTTCTAGTGGGAGAAGAGGGAAGCGAAGTAATTGTTCGGGATCGTATTGCAGGAAAAAGTCCAACAAATCACCGAGGTGGTCAAACGAGAGCTGTGGTGATTCACCGTCCAAGGGTGAAAAGGCTCCTAGGAATTGTCGTGCATCGCGCAAAATCTGTTCTTTGATGAATCGTGGAGAGACTGGAGGTAACTGAGCATCATCTGTAACCAAACTGAGGAAGGGCTCGGAATATATGGCAACGTTGGGGGGACAAAGGAATTCAATAACTGGTTGAATGGAGGAACCCTCGTTCAAGATAACTACCTCCTCCGGTGTCAGGCGACGCTGGGAATCAAATGCGCTTTGGAAGAGGTGCCTGTCCGTTTTCTTGAGGAAGTTTTCATATAGAGAGGAGATGATGATTTTGTCGGCAGGTAACAGGTAGTTGATGGGCCAGAAATGGTGATTAGGGGCGCCAGTTTCCAATAGCAACTCTAGGAGGCAAAGGTACGTTGGCGGAATAATCTCCCTCAACAGCCATTCATTGTATTGAGCTTGGTTCCCAGGATCATTTTCGAGGTCCAAGCGCATATGCCTGCGGTCGCTGGTCATTAAGAACGTTCCGGAACATCGGACCGGAAGGCCTGTCACTTCTGAGAGCGGCAGAGTTGAGAAGAACACATTTCGCTGGTGGTAGTCCTGATAATCTGCTCCTTCCGGTCGAATGAACGCGGCAACCGATACCTTGGGCTGCTTCAGCCGACGCCCATGCGCTTTGGTGAGCGTTGATGCAAAATCGGGTATATCTTGATCTGGAACGGTGTGCGACACAATCTGCCACAGCTCCGGTTGAGATTGGTCTTCAGTGATTTGCACCATACTGGATAGGAATTCTCCACCCGCTTTGACTTCTCCTCGTTGTGTTTCAAAGCTCCACAGCTGCTGTACAAGTCCCTCGTGTGTTCGAACATGGGCCTCTATGCGTTCAAGGCCCGTGAAGAGGAGACAATCGCGAGCAACGCTCTGGAATGCAGGTACTATTTTTCCTAGAACGTCCTCCGCGGACCAAGTTGTCGTAGAAATCGGGGAATTGTGGTTGATATGCTCGGCTGTACGAAGAGGGAGTCTGAAAACAGTCTATCGTGATAAATGATTTAGCACGAAGCGTAATAAGACCATAGACTTGAAATAGACTTGGTACTTACACCGAATGACTTGGCATCGTCCTTGTCAAATTCCAAAAGATCAGTCAATGTCTCCAAAAAATTTATATGCCCAGGATAGAATTGCCTAATAGGTAGGGCTTAGCAAGGATTGACGGTGCATCCGGCAAATAAACATACTTTAGTGTTTCCATGCTGATACGCTGATTATTGGCGTTCTGAGGAAGGTTCGAAAGGTATTTTGTCGTGGGGTCGATGAACATGGCGGTGCTCGAAGATACTAGAGTTGGAAACTAGAGACAGTTTTAACAAGATGCCACCAGGAAGCGACATGTATTAACGTACCTCCGTCAAGTGGAACATCGTCAACGCACCGCGCCCAAACTGTCCAATGGAGTGGACCTTGTTTTGTTTGCTCCCCTCTCCAGTTTCGCAGAGCCCCTTGAAATCTTCTTCTGTGAACCGTGCGTCATTGTAAACTAGAATTGCTGGACAAGATTGGAAGATATGCAGGTTGGACGAAATGAGGTGATCAGTCGACTGGGGCATACTGTCAACAACCAATAAAAAACGCTTTGCGCCTGCGTCAACAGCATTCGCTAACATTTCGATCAAAGTCTGGGTTTCAGTGTAGTCTGCAATGACGTTCCGGATTGACGAGATAAAACTCTCGCCCATGTACCCTGGTATAAACTCAGAGTAAAGGTTTGCGAGGGGCTCAATGCCAAGAGCTCGGGCGATGTGCTCAGGAACCAATGTGTGAGCAATGGACTTATCTCTTCTCTCGATGTCTGTGAGGTTGACGGAGATGCCAGTATTGTTGAAGTATAGTTTAGCCGGTGTCAGCATGCGCCCTTCGACGTTCGGTACAAGAACCAAGGCTCTTGACTCGGGGTTTAGATCACCGGGCAGTCTTTCCAGGAGCTTAATCACGGTCGCGATCTGGTCTTGGATTAAGCTGTGGTGAGCCCATTCTTGTAGTCGATCCAGAATCATGCTTGTAGTGGGTCTGTCATAATGTTCAGAATTTCTGTTGAATTGTCAGCGACAAAGACGTACCGCTCCTTGACATCCATACGTTTTAGAAAAACAATCACCTCCGGATATGCCTTCTCGTTAAATGATACCTCGAAAAAACCAGCTTCTTTGATAGCGTCGTCGATTACTGCATCATTGGGTGTTACCAACTGACCCGACTTCGTGGGCACCCAGGGTCGGCCGTCGAGTAAGGCGCGCAACCGATCTAGGTCCTTGTCCGAAGGCTTCGCGGCGCCAATAGTCTTTACAATGTCTCTGACTCTTGTAAACTCCCCACCCTTCCTTAAAGTGGCATCCAGCTGCGAAAGCAGGGCGTCTAATGAGATCTCCTCTGCCCATCCTAGGATATTTCTCAATGCATCGGTTATGATAATATCTTCGCCTACAACCGCATACACCTCGTCAAAGAGAACCGAGTGAGCGTTGCGATCTCGACATTCGTGCTGTGCTCTAAGACCGGACGTTGTCACAATCCATCTGGTTTCTCTTGGAATTGCTCTAACGAAATCGCCATAGGGAGGGTTTAACGCAAGAAGCTTGAAGAGCTTTCTTGAAATATCAGCCGACTCCGGACGATGTGTGTTACCCGAAATGCAAGAGGTGATTTTCAAGAAGAGCGTTTGGTCAAGGTCTTGCCTGAATGGCGACACACGGAACCTTTTGAACTCTTGTACGATTTCCACATCGGTGGGACCATCTGATCGTGGCAAGTACTCATCGAAGGCACCGGTGCTAGCATCCAAGTCTTTGCATGCGACGACAATATCGCTAAGATCTGATTTTGCGGTAGGATCGATAACTTGTCCAGGTTTCCGGACTGCACCGTCCTTGCAGGCCACAGACGGCACATCCAAAAGTCTCTCCAAGCTACCTCTCGGAATGATCCTCTCATTCCGGGCTGCAAATCTGATAATCGAACTGCGCAATTCAGGGGGCTGGCTCCCAAAGTTATTAACGCCGAGTTCAAAAGTATCGACAGATGAGAGCGGAGTTGGGTTCCGAGAGGAGTTTGGGTCGAGCAGTCGGAGAATTTCGTATGACCTTGAGGGCCACCCCCGAAAATCAAGGAAAACACATGCATCGACTATGGGTATGATATCAGTGCTCGTGAGAGCATAAACGAAATGATTCTCGGGTATTGGGCCAGGAGATGGCGTTGGTCCTACAGTACTGAGCAAATTGACGGGGAGTATGGGGTAGATGGGCAAAGATCGCAGTTTTTTGATTATCTCGGGATCCAGCTCTTCGGCATTGCTGCAGCGAACAATATGTTCAATGAATGCCCGCCACTCTACACATGTTAACCCGAGGCCCGACGGTGACGTAGTTGCGATGCTGATCCCTTCGAGAATAGCTCGAACATCCTCGACCTTTCTGAGTATGCCACCAGTAGTAGCGAGGAACCTCTTGGCTGCCTGACCAGCGACATAATCTAACAAGCTGATACCAAGTGCGCGAAGACATTTTCCGAGAGCAGGCGGGACATTATTTGTGTCGAATACCATATCCTGGACTCTCTTCAAACCAAGTTGAGTTGGTATCAGGAAAAGCGGTTGAACTTGGGGTAAATGTATGAAGTCATTGGCAAGAGGCCAGCTTGAGAGCCATGTATAAAACTTTGTCAACCACTGTGTGATGGCAGGCGCGATTGGCGAAGAAGTTGGAGTTGAGGGCGATGCTGGGGGCCCTTGGGGCGATGTCCATTTTCCATCAGTGGAAAGGTATCTTGCTACTTTCTCAGCCGTCAACTCGATGAGGTTGAGAGTTCCCGGCGCCTTCTCTCGAATGAACGCCGCATGTGCGACTTTGACGTCTTGCAAAGATATCGCATCTGAGTCGTATTCTCTGAAGAGTTGCCCCGAGTGCGCGTCGAGGAGAGGATGCAGTGTTTGTTTTGCGGCAGAAGCGGAGTTTTTGGGTTTGAGGCGTTCGAGTATAATATAGTGTCCATCAACGTTCCTAAGTAAGGGTAGTCCGACTAACACTTGAATATCTTGGCCTTTGAGAAGGAATTCGAGGATAATTGCGGCATGTTTATCTCCTTCGCTCACCAACTTCTCGACCCTCGAGACATTTTTCTATGAAGCGAAGTCACTTGAGCGTCGTAAAAGATTGATCTGAACGCATAGGGACACACACCAGCAAGTCCTCATATACATTTCCTGGCTCCAAGAACTGGAAACTCTTGCCTTTACAACCTTCGATCAAGGTTTTAAAGTGCAGGGGAGGTTTTGTAAATTTGATCCCGCATTCTGCTAGGGTGTTCCTGAGATCCAGGAAGTGAGAGTCTTCTCGAGCTACTTTGAGACTTCCTAGTCCGGCAAACTCGGTGGTCGAAAGTGGTGGGTCGGGGACTGTCAAAACGGCTGGCAGAGGGGCTACAGACTGAGAGCCTGATTTGCTTGCAGAGGTTACAGTAGCAGGGGACCGTGGAAATGGTATGAAGACAGGAGGGTAGGATGCTACATAGACTGGCCATACGGAAGCTCCGGCTACAATAATACAGTCAAAGACCGTCTGCAGCATCCCATGAGACCTCAAACCGCCCCCGCTCGATGTCGTAGGGCCGCCAGCAACTGTCGCCCCGAAGTTAGTACCAGCGTAATCGGAGCCGATCCCTGTATTTGAAGCTGGGGCAATGTAGTCGTTCATTGCTCCCGGTGGTGGCCAATATTCGAAGATGTCCTTCACTTGATCCCGATGCGCGAGGACATTGAGAAGGAACGTCCATGCTTGGGGAATGAATGCGGTGAACAGAAGTGAATTCCATTCGCCAATAAATCTACCACTTGATCAGGGAGTGTTGAGAGATCCAAAGCAAGTAACTCACCCTCCCTCTAGAAAGCTACGAATCCATTGCCTTGAGGGCGGAATTGCGAAGCGGGCGTCGACATGAATTGGCCAGTTCTTGTTATTGGCCCTCGGCAACGGGAGCCCGCTGAATACTCTACCACTCCGCCAGTGGCTGACTCCATATGCCACAGCGCTCGTGGGTGTCTGATCGATAGGCATACCAGCAGAAGAAACTGACGAAACGACAAAAGAAAGAGGTGCGGCGAGCCGGATTCGCTGGTTGAGTTTGCGTCTCTTCATCTCCTCCTCGGGGCTATGTTCCTTTGACAGCTGTCGCTCCAATATATTCGCTGAGCTTGGATCAGTGAAGGGACACTCGAGGATTCGCCACGTGGTTGTCGTTAACTTTACACTCGGGCCATTTGCTCTCGAGGTCGAGGTCCCTGAGTGGACCTTTGTGTTCACGACAGCCTTCCAAGTCACGTAGCTACCTCCTGTCATATTTTCATTCTTCCCTTCGTCGCTTCCACTGCCTTGCTTTGGTTCTTGACTTCTCATTGCTGCTGAACAAATTTCCCGTATCGTGCCCTCAGGAGTTAACTCATATACCTCGATCTCCTTCACGTTGTTCAAGAAAAGTAAGACGCACTCAAGATCGTGACGCCTAAACTCGTCGAAAAGTTTCAAAATATCTTCGGGTTTCGAGCATTTGGTACTAAGCGAAGATGTGCGAGAGCGAAGGGGAAGACGAATTGCCGTGCCTTCAAGTCGAGGTGAGCGTTGTTCCCCTTCCCCTTTATCACTACCTTCTACGGCATGAGGGACATGGCAGGGAATACTTGGGAGACCTTGAAATGCTGCAAGATGCGATACGTGTGCTGCGTCGGACGGATTCGTCATATCGAGACTTGTCCCCTCGGGGAGATTCAGGAGGGCGAGAGTGTTCCCAGAAAATATCTGAGGACAGTCTGTCAACTATGGTCGCAGCATTACAATGTTCATCATATTAGAATTAGCAAAAGTTGATAACGTCGAGGTAAAATGGTCATACATGGTATACGCAGCGAAAGCCCTGTCCGAACTGGCCAAATGTCCTGGTGGGTGTGATCACAACACTAAAGTAGGGCATGGACAAAAGAGGTACATACGTAGGGTCATGAGCTTTACTTGACTCGAATAATCTCCTTAAACTTCCCCAGTCTTGTTGACCGAAGTAGGCATCGTTGTACGCAATCAGCGCCGGGGAATTCTGATAAGCGATATACTCATGGCTGGCAAGATTATTGATCGGATGACTGCGGCGGTCGACGACGAAAATCTGTTTCGTGCATTTGGTTGCATGAGCCCGAGCATCGGAGGATACTGAGATGATTCGCGCACTTGTTTCGTTGCTCCCGCGTCGTCCGAGTTTTGGAGCAATTCACGTATCGGACCATCTACAAGCGGATAATGGTCCAGTATGCTTTTGATAGCACTTGGAACATCTGCAACGTGTATAAATGGCTCTGGCATAGCTTCTTGCTAGTCGGGTTAACTAGGAGATTCGAGTAGATGGGGTGATTGTTGTAAACTTGGGCTTATTGGGGGAAACGGCAACTAGTAGAGGATTGGAAGTGAATCTCGCGTGGACGAGTGCTATCAGAGGTGTTGATGTCTAGCTTGTGGTAGAAGCTGGAGCTTGAGCCTGATTGTCAAGCTTCAGATAACACCACGAAGGGAAATCTGTACGACGAGAAGACTTCAAGGTTATAGTCTTTGGTTCCACTGTTAATTCTGGTGAACTACCCACAGTATATCAGGAGTTGTGTATTGGGTATTTATTCAAGGCTGAAGTGTGAACTGTGTATTGAGACAGAGAGCTAAGTGGGCAGTCTGGTTCCAAGTGAGATAAGTAGTTGCTGATCAACGGAAATCAAAACAACAAGAAACTGGTGACAAACAAACGATAACAAGAGCAGCCTAATTTCCGACATTTAAACTTTTTCAATTTTGAACTATTTTAAAACACTTCCGAACCAGCAAGTACCTACCACAGGCGATCTCTCTGTTTTGAACTGTAAAACATACTGTTTAAAACCTGCTGTTATTTACCGCCTCGCATGAGTGATCCTGGCTTTGTGTTCTCATTGAACATCGATGATTCAGACGATAGTCGTGTGGTTCCCCACGTTCATTCCGTATTCGATCACGGGACCGGTGTGCTAGAGAGCCACTGTAACATGCGGCAGGCCCTCCACAGCTCTGCCCCAGCGCACCATACACCATGGAAGAGTCCTATGGCGAGTATGTCGCAGCTACGGATGCCATACGCGATATTCTCAGGGGCTACCCCTTCTCAGTTGGCCTCTTCCGCGAGGTCTTACAAAACTCGGATGATGCGAAAGCCACAAAGCAGGTGGGTGTCCTACTCAATGTTCTTCATTTCATGGGCTAAGAGTTTGGGCAAAGCTCTTTGTTCTTGACTACCGCCAGCACTCGACAGATAGTATATCTGAGCACCCGTACCTTGCCAGAACTCAAGGGCCAGCGTTGTTGACCTTCAATGACGGGCTCTTACACGAGAGGGATTGGACCGCCCTCAGAGAAATACATCGGTCATCCAAAACAACGGATGCCATGTAATGCCTTTTCTTCATGACTCTATTGCAGTTGCTGACGTGTTGGATGACAGGAAAATTGGCAAGTTCGGCCTGGGCTTCCGCTCATGTTATCATGTGAGTATGTTCAATTAATGTTGGTGCTGTGCTCATCTGGAATTAGGTGACGGACACACCCCACATATTGTCGGGGTCTCACCTTGCTATCCTAGATCCTCACCACTACTTTCGCCAAGACGGTGGCGTCCGCGTCAATATTGTAGAGAATTTTGAGCAATTTTCCGATCACCTCTGTGCCTTTAAATCCGTCCTTCCCGAGTCACAATGGGGTAAACCATACAAGGGCACCATTTTCCGCTTCCCTTTACGCATGACTCCGAGTCAAATCAGCAATAAAATCACATCCGTGACCGAAATTGCAGAGTTGCTCAGGAGTTTTGCGCGCGAAGAGCTAGCGGTATCACTCCTTTTCTTACGCAATATTTCTACGATCGAGATCTACGAGATTAACAATGATGGAGAAAGAATCGAACTCGCCAAGGCGTCCATTTCTCGAGCCACCTTTGAGGACTATGGGTCCCAATATCAAACTCGGAAAGTCACGGTTCGGGTGTCTGCTGCTGGCTCCTCGGAAGAGGAAGAATGGCGCATCATCCATGCTCCCTTTTCCGAAACCGAAGCATTGCAGAAGCTAGCCAATCGCCTTGAATGGCCTATTACACACACTACGCGCACGCTTTCCGAAGATAAACTTAATCCAACCATTGATCTTGCCATTCCATGCGATTTCTCAACCACATTCTCAAAAGGTCGATTATTCACGTTTCTCCCCCTTCCACTCAGAACAGATTTTCCGGTCCATATCAACAGTGTATTTTCCTTGACCCAATCCCGCCAGAATTTACGGAATGCTGACGAAGTTGGTATTGTTGGTGATTCAGAGGATCGGTGCGTCCTCACGTTGCCACGTGTTTGCCACGTGCTCACAGATAATATCAAGCGCCCGTGTGGAATGGAACCGACTTTTATTCGACACCTATGTTCCACGGGCATGGGCCATTCTCCTTGAGGTGCTCGTCAGAAAAGACCACATTCCGAACATTTTCGTTGCCTGGCCCAATGCCCAGGTTGATATTCAGTCTGGTGATGCTGTGTACTGGAAAAAGATGCCAGCTCATGTTGCTGAGCATGCACTTGAGCTCGACGTCTGGCCCATTTCTGGCACAAATCCACCGTCCTATCAACGTATATCTTCACTGATTGTTGAGGAGAGATCGACAGAACTGGAAGGTGTCGTTGCTGCTCTTGTTCGCACTGGTGTACAAATCACGCGGCTTCCTCAATATCTTACCGAGATCATTGTGGAGAATTACATGAATAGCATCAAGGTGTTGTCACCTGAGATTGCCTACGCAAAACTGGGGGTACGTCACAGTACCGTTTCTTGAATTTTCTTCATCTGACCGGCCCTTTACCAGTCTTTCACTCATCAGCTGAGAGCCTTGGGTGACGAAGATGCCCGCGTCATCCTTACCTATCTGCTTTCAGAATATGAGTGTCGCCACATTCATGGTTTACCCCTTGTACCTTCCGTTTCCGGCACCCGTATTACCCTTCGCCTCACTTCGCGTACCTCCTCTCCCACATCCCATGTACTTTTCGACGAGACTGAGGAAACACTGTTTGGATTATACGATCCAGACGCCATCTCTCTCCAACAAATGTCACCGACCGCTCGCGAGGCTCTTGTCAAATATGGTAGTGACTCGTTGAATGTTACTCTGCTCAAGTCTCCGCGGGTTGTTGCATACCTCAACCTGTCGGAGTATGTCCACCAATCTTGGGGAGTGGTGAGGGCAGATCAAATCAAATGGTTGAACCTGTTCTGGGAGTGGGCGTGGTTCGCGGAGTTTTTGAGATATGCAAATCGTTTCTACCTTGTACCAACCACGAAGTGTACGCAGCGCCCGACTGACACTGTCTTTGATCCGGAGGCAGAGACCGAGCTTACTCCTTTGCTCGAAGCATTGAGTATTTCGGTCATTGATCCTCGTTTTCAGGTGAAAGTAGGAAAGCCCCTCAGCAATCTTCGCCCCACATCCAACGTTTACTCCCTCCTCTTGGAAATTTCACCGTCAACTTCACAATGGATCAAATTCTCGGATATGGATGCCGGTATTTTTTGCAATTACTTGATCAACCATCTCTCTCGTACTCGCGGGCTCATTACCCAAAATCATATCCTCTCTGACAACCTTCGAAGCTTACCCATCTATCCACTCATCTCCGTCTCCGAAGACGGACAATTGACCACTTGCCGAAAGTACATCCCTACATCTGTTGTTGTGCAGGGTGTTAATCCTGTCGAGGTCCCAATCCTTCCCCACTTGGATGGCCTGGTTTATCTGGATCTGAATTCAGTCAGCGCTCAGCTTCTTGAACATCTCAGCCCAGCCCCCCTTGCCCCCCTCTCCCCGAGTGCTATGCATGAGCTCATGCTTAAACACTTCACTTCCCAGCCACCGACAATACAACTTGCATTTATTCAGTATTTGTCGGGCTTGGCCGTCGTTCCGCGGCGGATCCTCAATACTTTAGCAACAATACCCTTCGTGCTTTCATGTAGCGGAACGCCTCAAGCTCCAAGATATCTCGTTGACCCTCTGTCACCGTTTGCTGATTTGTTTCCCGGTCTATCCCCCCGCCTACCCTTAGTATCACACCCGACCTTTGCTGGTCTCGTTGATCTCCTACGCAACTTTGAATTGTTCGTAACACACCTCTCGATGGACATCGTCAAAGAACGCGTCCGCTTCATGAACAGCGCTACATGCCACAATCCCGAGTTCATCGCGAGCTGTTTGATCCACCTCCTCAACGATGCCCATTCCAGTTTTTACCAAAATTTTGACTTCTCGCTCCTCTCCTCGGATTGTAAATGGATACCAACAACAATGGGACTCAGAAGTCCGCTGAAATGTCGCGACTCTTATTCGCATCAGGGGAAGACAGATCTCTTTGACGAGGCTATGCCATTAGTGATCCCGGGAGTGGTTGTGGGACCTCGTCTTCGAAATATTTTCGGTTGGAACAATGAGGTCTCCATTGACGTTGTGTCCAAGCAGCTAGTCAGCGTTCTAAAGAATGCAGGTGACTTGCTGGGCCCTGTATACCACAAAGTACTTGAGATCGTCAAAGAACTGGGCACCCGTGGCCTCGCAGAAGAGCAATTGTCTTCTCTTCGCCAGACACTTTATCTCATGAAATGGGTTCCGACTCAAAACGGTACCCTAGAGATGGTTGAGTTTGCGCTACTCGGAAGTGAAGATATTCCCGAAGTTGGTTTCTACAATGTTGCCTTTGACTCCATCCGCCACCCTGACATTTATTCGTTCTTGCGTATAATGGGTTGTGTTGAGAGGTATATCGTCCATTTCCGATCTTTTTCGATGTATACTGACAGATTTTACGCCAGACCAACCAAAAAAACGATATTCCAGCACCTGGCTGCCCTGTATCACGCTCAATCGATAAGAACAATAAGTCAGAACTTCACGCGCGGTGCCATTCAACTGCTTGCATGGTTGCCACGATTGGATCCAGAAGATCGTGATAGAATTTTTGTTCCTGACGATACTGGGTTCCTCTGCCCATATGATAGCATATACTTCAACGACGTCGGCAATCGTGCGGCTCTGCACAACATTGAATCCGGCAGCCTCGCCCACCCAGATATCTCTCCTGATCTTGCAAGTGACTTGGGCCTCCAACGCCTGGGCCTGATGGGGTTCCAGGAACAGTCGGACGACTTGAATATCGACTGGACTGCCGCCATACGTGCACGTTTGCAGGGTTACGCAGATCACCGTTTATTACTTGATCTCATTTCGATTGCGTCGGACGCTCGTGCTACCGAAGTCAATATTCTTCTAGATAGCGTATGGGGACCAACAGAGGCCTTACTCTCACCTCGGTGCCAAGACCTCCAACACTCTCCAGCGCTTGTCATGCAGTATAATGGGATATTCGCTGAAAACAACCTGATGCAAATACTATATTCTTGTGGTGCTGGAAAGTTTGGCAAAAAGCCAATGATCGGGCGGTATGGATATGGAGCTTTGGCGATGTTCCATGCCACAGAGGTGTGTAATATATCCAATCATCTATGTTTAAACTCAATGTAACTCATGAAACTTTCACTTCAGTTCGCTATGGTTATCTCACAGGACCAAGTGTGGTTCATGGACCCCTGTAAAACCTATATCGGTATCGAGAAGGCTGTTCTACGACTTCCGCTTTTGGCTGTCAGAAGGTAGATAAGATTCATAGTAACAATAAATCCATTGCTAACCAGGTTGATGCAGGTCTTATGGTGACCACCTTGCGCCGTTATTTGGCCTGTTTGGATTTTCCGCGCCTGAGGATCTCACGCAGGAATTTTTCTATCCTGGAGTACGTATTTTGAAGTAGTTGTTGACGTTGCCTTACAACTAAACCTCTAGACGATTTTCCGCCTTCCGTTACGTTTGAGTGGGCAATTGCCCAATGTCGACCCGATTTTCAGCAGAACAACGACGTTGCAGAACCTCACCATCGACTTCAAAGCCTATGCACCGAAATGTCTTCTATTCACCTCCCTCGACTCCATATCTCTCTACGACCGACCAAGGCAGCAACGATCTACTTCGAACCCACTCCCTGATCCGCGACTTCAGTGGTATATGCATGCTACCCGAAAAGATACCTCCCACTCTCGCAATGACGTCAGTGCCAACACTGTAACCATCACAAACCCAGCATCGCTCCAGGGCAGTCATGAATGGCGCGTGCTAGCCTTCGACACAAAAAGCATGTCACCGCCTGCCCTCGCATCACTGCGAAAACAATATCAACTGAAGAGTCCTTCAATGGTCTACCTTGCTGCCCGACTGGATTCAAATCCTGAACCAGTTCATACCCTGTTTTCGACCCTTCCTTACTCGGCCATGCTTGACCTTCCCGTCCACATATCCGCTCCATTCATCCTAACACCCGATATGGCGGCAGTCAGACTGGATGAAAATCAGGGCCCGGAGGTTTCTTACAATCGTTGGCTCCTGACCTCTGTGATTCCGATTATCTACCTTCGGATGTTGGAAGACCGTGCCTCGATTGTGGATAACACGGTTTACTGGCCTGGGGTCTCCAAAGTCGCGCGGGAAGATGCCTCTACTGATATTTCAACGCTCGTGGGAAACGCCGTCTACCAAATGGCGCTAGCAGATAGTTCGAATTACCAAATCTTTCGAAGTCGATTCCGTTCATCTACACATCCCCCTCGCACTGCTCGCTTCGTCACTCGGATTCCACGCGCAGTATTGGTTGTTCTCGAAGCAATCAAGCCAGATGATATTATTCAGCTTTCTCCAACGATCACAAAGCGTCTGCAGGAACAAAACAGTCGTCACTTCTCTCTCGTTACGCCGAAATATCTTCACAAGCAGCTCTTAGGTCATCCAGATCACTTTTCTGCATCTATCCTTGAACGCACACAACTCCAAGAGTTGATAGATTTTCTGTCCAATGACACGGATCCATTCAATTGTTTGTCTGGGCTCTCATTGCTCCCACTCGACGACGGGACTTTGACCCAGTTTGGTCCTGCTTCATCAGCTCCTTCTTTCCATGTCGTTCCCACCCGCGTCCATGAAGCGCAAATCTTCAAACCTAGTCGTCTTGTACATCGCGTGCTTGACGTTTCCCGATTACTCAAAATTGGAAACCTCAACGTTAAGCCTGTTGCTGAAAGTAACATCAGGAGCCTTTTGGATGACCGAATCACCCCCGCAGACATGCTACAAGACGCCGACTCTGAAAATCAGCAATGGATCCGCTCTTTCTGGCAGGTCTTTTCTCTTCTCAATGTCCCAGCAACTGCTCTTTCCAAGTATCCCCTCATACCAACGCTGAAATCCGGATATTTCCTTTCGCTTGGTTATTGCAAGAAAATTGCTATACTTGCGGATTTTGAGAAGGAGCCCGCACTTCGTCAAGCTTTGGCACAGATGGGGTTGACAGTTGTTGACACTGCGTCGCTATCCCCCGAGTTACGGCGTGGCCTACCACCTTCGCCACTGAATGTTAGCCAGGTCTTGACCAACATACTCAATCGAGATAAAGCCGAGGTCATCGAGATGTTCAACGCACTGAACTCAAAAACACGCCCCACATTCATTTCATGGATTCGAAAGGACTGGCAGAAGCGGAAGAGGTCCTATTTCAGAGATCATCAAGACTACCGAGACCTACCGATCTGGAACGTAGCCGATGGCTCTTACCTTTCGGCGAATGAAGTCCAGATGCTTCCGAAATCTGTAACCGTAAGCTCCATTGGTCCATTTGCTTCGAAAGCTCTTGTTGGACACGATTTTGTGCTGGTTGAAATGGGTTTGGAGCCACCGGCCTCGATTCGATCACTCCTTCAAATTCCACCGCGACTCGAGGAAGCCCAGGATAAAGCGTATAAGAATCTTCTCCAAAATGTTCTCTTCGAGTTCACACCTGAGAAAGCACCAATTCCAGTTCCGAACTCGCGAAGAGAAATACGCGATTCCACTACATTGTACTCATCTCGTGATGAATTGTTCACGGCGGCGTTCGGTTCCAATTCGGAGTACTTCATCCACCCGGCGTTCTTCCAATTTGAGGGGCAGTTGCAGAAGCATGGTCTGAAGAGACAGAGTAACCTCACTTTTGCGATGTTCAAAGCTTGTGTAGAGGCCTTCCATAATACAGGAGGGAAGGTTAGCCAGGAAAGGAAGGAAAGAGCAGACGTTCTATTCTGGTTCTGGGGGGAAGACTTACCGGAGCGTCTCACTGCCCTCAATCAGGATCAGCTCCCCTCGCTGGACGACTTCCGATTTATTTCCCGCAATCAAGTACCTCGCCCGCTCGGAAGCAAGAACGACGGCAAATACATGCGTCAGCTACCAGCTATATTGTCGCCTAATGAACTCGTCCGCGCCGAATTCCACCCGATTGCGTGGACGCAGCGAGGCTTTTACAGACCTGGCTCTCAGCCTCATCCAGACCTCGTCAAGATACACCCCAACTTAAGTGTTCCGACCGCTGAAGAAGTCGTACGTAGACGCTTGGTTGTTCAATGCTTCCTTGATGCTGAATGAAACTTACAGGTCAACCATCTCGTTGCTTTGGCAACCAGAGTTGCCCCTGACGTGGATCAAAGTTGCCGCAGTATCCTCCTGGACCACCTTGAGCAGACGTACGAGTGGCTCAATAAGCACGCGGACGACGCAAAACCGTTCTTACAGAAATGCAAGACTGAGGAGCACGCGTTGTTCCTCAACACGGAGGTTCCTCACCTCACACCCATGGGGAATTGGAACTGGAAGAGAGCCGAACACATCTTACTTAACAGCGAGTCCGATCGAGAGTATCTTCAATATCCAAGGGTGTTCATAAAGTCTTTCCGGCCCCTTCTCGTCGCTGCTGGTGCTGTTTCGATCGATTATGGGAAAGAGGTCAAGCCTTCTGTGGAGGAAACAACGAACGAGGTCCGGCACTTGAACCTTTATAGCACTTTGGACCGGATGAGGAGGAAACAAATATGCATTGATGTCAACCTCTGCTTTGAATCGGCCCCTGACAAGCCACTTCACGCACACCGCACTTGTCTGGCGGCATATAGCCCTTACTTCATGAAGCTTTTCTCGAAACCGGAGACGATGGAGACGAGAGTTAGTATTATCCCCATCAATAAAATGTACTCTAGGCGTTGTGTGGAGCACCTACTTGGTAAGTCTGACCAAGGTTTCGCTGTTCACCGAGGCTGACCAAATGGCAGATTTCGCCTATACCTCACAGGAGCCGGACTTGAGCAATGAGGGCAACGACCGCGTTAAGCTGATAGTAGAGCTCCTGTCGCTTGCACACTTATGGGAAATGTCAGACGCGCAACACATATTACAGAACATGATCGTCACACTCAAGATAGTTGATATGTTTAATCTCGAGACCAGTATGTCGCGATACTTGAACAGAACTGTGCCATGTCGCTGATCATCGGGTTCTATTATTGTAGTTCGCGACGTGGCTCGCCGTACGGAGTCCAAAGGGCTGATGGAACACTGTGACGACTTTGCGGAGAGGAATAAGGATTTGATACGGCAGGTGAAGGAGGAGGGTGGGATAAATTGAGGTCGAACGGCGTTTCTTGTGAACTATTTTCAAAATTCTTGCGTTGCGTTCTTGATGCTATACTGGCTTTTTAGTTTTGAGTCTTGCCATGTACTATACAAACCTTTCATTTGTCCCAATCGATTCCAAATCTCTTGTGTTTGAATCGAGATCAGAGGATGTTCACCCTGACTTCAAAAGTCGACGGGTCCGTGCACAATGACACTCTACCTGCCATCAAGCAAATGTTAAGCCCTAAGCTGAATTGAGTGGCCGAATTGTTTGGTTTAAACGGCAGACCCCAATACACGAGCCCCACCGCGTCGAATCGCGTCAATAAAGCCAAACAAGCTATTAAAGCCCCGTGACACGCATCAACAAAGACTCCGCCAGTGCAGTCCTTTCTCTCTCAGCAACCACCACCATCTCCTCAGCCCAGCCCTCGGTGCCACACTTCAAGAACACAACCCTCTTAGAAACTTCATTTCAACATGTCTGGACGTGGAAAAGGTGGCAAGGTGAGTTCGGGTCTACTAATTTAAGTTCTATGATACTGATTCTCGCGCTTTGTGCTCTGTCGCTCTTTCTGCGGTGTTCGTTGTTCTGTGCGGCGTAGGGTCTCGGCAAGGGCGGTGCTAAGCGCCATCGCAAGATCCTCCGTGACAACATCCAGGGTTTGTCTTGTTGCTCGTATGGTATGTCTGAAGAATCTTCTTAACAGAATGGCTTTGTAGGTATCACCAAACCCGCTATTCGTCGTCTTGCCCGCCGTGGTGGTGTCAAGCGTATCTCTGGTCTCATCTACGAAGAGACTCGTGGTGTCCTCAAGATCTTCCTCGAGAATGTTATCCGTGATTCCGTAACTTACACTGAGCATGCTAAGCGGTGAGTTTCGCTGTCCATCCTCCTTATTGGCCTCCTCTCATATGTTGACATCGTCTCTTAGTAAAACCGTCACTGCTCTTGACGTCGTCTACGCCCTCAAGCGTTCTGGCCGCACCCTCTACGGTTTCGGTGCTTAAACTTTTATGCAATTATGCTTTCGTATTTTCTCTCCCTATACTTTCGTTTCTATTGTCCCCGTCGCTCTAGTATTGTCCTATGTATTATGTATCTGGTATAAACTATGAAATGTCGATCCAGGAGTAATTTCTTGAAATCGTTGCTGATGTGTGAGGATGACTGTGGCCCAAGTGGGTAGGGTGGGAAAATTCAATCTTCCAGCGGTGCTTGACCCCCAAATCCCCATCAATTGGCACGTTCATGCTGTGGAGACTTTGAATTTGTGACTAAATCTGGCTCGGTGGCCTTCGGTACCGTAACCATACTCATCAAACCTCCAAATACATTTACTGACAGTCATTGCTCGTTGATCCGGCCTTCATGGACCCACAACCTTTGTCAAATTCGGTAATAAATCCAAAAATAATCATTCAAAGCAGACGGGATTCTTATCCAATTGAAATCCACCATGAACACCTTCCGTCGCCAGCTCAGCTTAACTCAAAATCTCCTCGAAAATCCTGACCTCAGACTCCGAAACATCTTCACGTTCCCTCAGGGCTGTTCTAAACGTCCACGGGGAACTAGGTCCAAGAATGCCTGGTGAATCTCGTGGATGTAAGCAATGCCACATCGCTATCCGACTGGATGTTAACGTGCTCGGTAAGACTTGCCGCAATTCATGTAGTGCCTCGTCCACTGTTGGTCGCTGGCCCAGATTGGCGCTCCAACACATCTGCATGATCCTCCAAATGTCGTCGGTCAGTTCCAGGAGATCCGTAGAGGAAGGAGAGGGTTTGGTTGGTCGAATCCCTGAGATTACACGCCATATTACTGTTGCTTCACGGGTAACCTCGTGGAATGGTATCTGGCCGGTCAAGATCTGTTATGCAGTCGAATTCTATAAACGATATCTCAATTGTGGATGCGTGTAATAACTGACCTCGTACATAACACATGCGATCGAGTAGACGTCCGATTTGAAGCTAGGTCGAGGTGAGCCTCCGTCCTCTGTTTCGTCTAGGAGTTCTGGTGCTTCCCATCTCATTGTTCCGCCTGACTGATTGACGGTAGATAGCGATGTCCACCGTACGACGTCAGGGGCGTCGACGGATGACAACCCAAAGTCCGCGAGACAGGCCGAACCTGAGGGTGTGATGACAACGTTGGCCTAGAGATCATACCGTCAGTGCTGCTAGTACTATATTTACTGGAGACGGTACGTTGGCGTACGCCTTTGAGGTCGCCGTGGACTATCGAGTTGCGATGTAGATAGGATAATCCTTCGAGGGTATCAAAGACCTATTGGAAAATCAGTTGCTGGAATCTTGGAGTCGAGTTGTGGGTGGGTGCGGGGTGGGAGTACGTACCAGGGGCAGCCTTGGTGCCTCCGGATTTCGCTTCAAGTAATCACATACATTTCCTTCTTCCATCCAAGGTGAAACGAGGCAAACGCGCCCGATGGATTCTTCCAAGTGGTATATTCCGTAGAAAGGAAGAACGTTCGGATGTGATAGTTGGTTCCATACAATTGCTTCTTTCGCAAAAGTCTGTGGGTGATTAAGGTTGGTTTACTTGAGGTAAGCGACGAAGATCGGAGAGTAAAGCTCACAGCCGTCAGTCGTTGAATATCCGAACTTGCGTACACGCGAGCAACCTTGAGACACACAGGATGCTGTTCATAATAACCTTTCCAAATCTCGCCAAATGATCCTGATGCTAGTGGTTGCGGGTCGTGTTTGATTCCTCGGAGTGTCAGACATCGTGGATAGATTCCTGACGCTTTGCAGAGGCGCATCATGGCAATCACGACCGAGCGCCGGAGGTTTTCTGGCGTATCTTGATAGTCCAATAACTGCACTGGATAATTAGGGAATGACATCAATAATTAACAGTAAATCCAGCACCTACTTTCTGCAGGACGTCGAGGACCATCTCTGCTTTCTGATCCCTTGACTCCAGTAGGCTCTTGTATTTGGTCGTCTCTGTAACGATTTTCTCAACCATATCTAAAACCCTCTAAATCATAAGTGGTTGTGTTGAGTGGCAGAAGTGGAGGCAGCGATAATAGATTGACATGTCTACTTGTGGGTGGCTCCCCAGAATTCCTGTTTCCCTCACTGGCGGCTGAGCCCAGCACTTGATGAGGAACTGGCATAGTAGCATCTGCAGCATGCAATTCCGGCGGCATCCCAAATTCCGTTGGTCCCTAAAGCCAAGTCAATCATTCTGGGTCTTTCAAAAATTGCGAGATGGTTCACTAACGTCAGGAACGATGCCACAGTCTGCGATGACGACTTTTTTCAGAATTCTTCCACGTTGGGAGCCAACGCTCTCGATTTTCTTGATCGTATCCATTCCGTCAATTACTTCGCCTTAGGAATCATAAGGCCCACAACGATATGGAATTCCAGCCTCGCACTTACCACAGACGACATTCCTCCCATCGAATTGATGAGCAGGTGCCGTAGTGATGAAAAACTGGGAGCCCTTTATCTTCTTCCCGAAAGTAACCATAGATAAAGTTCCTGGTTTACCGTGCCCGAGTGTAAAGTTCTCAGCTGAATGTGTTCATTTTCAGTATGTACTCCCTTTGCCGAACTCTTCTCATGACGGATCTCACCTGGAAAAGATCCGCCATAGATGGTTTTGGTTCCAGCGCCCTGGTTGCGACCAAAGTACCCTCCAAATAACGCTTGTCCGGTGTAAATTCCATGAAATCTGTTCCCTTTGTATCCAAAGCCATGTTCGCCGGACGATAATTCACGAAAGTTTCGTGCTGCTTCTGGGACGATGTCGTCGAAGAGTTTGAATACGATGCGTCCTGTGGGTTGACCGTCAATGGTAATGTCGAACTGCGTATGGGGTGAGCGTGATGCTGAATCAAAGAGCTTGGGTCCAAAGAGCACGTACAAAAACATTGGCCATGCAAACGAGTGCTGGTGGAACTAATCGATGAGGCCACTGGCAAGAGGTTGTTCGGCACTTGGGAAGCTCAATTCAGTGACCGTCATCATCACAAGAAGCGAAGTCATACTGATGCATGATGATAACATTAGAACGCTTGAAACCAGCGCTTGTTCGGAAGGAGGATGTCACCGTGAGAGTGGTCGCCAAGTTCTTGGCGGTTCCTTGATTTTCAGTCAAGTAGGATAGCCCAAGTCGCCTAGAAGAGAATTTAGAAACAGCGTCAAAAATTCGAATCAGTTTTTTAGACTTCTATACTGGATGACTTCCCGTGGGCTTTAGATTTCTAGATTATATTTCTAAATGTCAAAAAGAGTGCTTGCCGGGTCGGCCGATGGTGGTGTCGTGTGCGGGTCTCATTTTTGGCCTGTTTCTAAACCTTAATCTAGACGAGGCCTCCTACCCCCCCTCCTAGATGTTGAGCGTCGTTCTAAACGCCGTTTTTGGTAATGCCATCAAAAACCTCGCTTAGCGAGTGCATCCTCATCACTATAATAGGACCAGTTCTTCCTCGAAGTACAATTCAAAGGCACTGTAGGCTCGGATTGTATTGACACATGCGTGCAGAGGCAGTATATTCTACTTTCGGACTGTAACAAAACTTGTCAGCTTCGAACTATTGGAGGACTATCTGATGGCCATCACCCAAATGGGGGAGAATTGCAAATTGGTTTTTCTACCCACGGTCGAGAGGTCTTGCCCTGGACTTCGGCAGCCCACCTTGCCGAATAGTTTAGAAAATAAGTCTGTAATTCTAAATCCGACGGGAAGTCATCCACTATAACATAGGTTCTGTCAACATTTTGAATTGAATCCAAAGGGTTAGAGAGTTATGGTAATTATAATACGCTGTAAATTACAGCAGGACCGTGTGTTGATTCTTGAAACCCTGATGGCACGTGGGTTGCTAATTTCGTCACACTAGCACCTGCAGAACATGATGCTCTTCCCACCTGCCTCTATGTTCAACAGCCACATCCCAACAACATAATAATTCTGTATAGCTCTCTCCAACCTCGTCGTTCCCTAGTCTCGCAATGTCACCGACAGCAGGTGCCTCTGGGAAGAGCTTAGGTACCGTTCTCGCTCACAATACTATTGATTGAATCATTGAGCCGAATTACCTCTAGAGGTTCAGGAATCAACAACTTCCGGAGAACGACCCACAACAAATGCACCCACAGGATCCTTCCATGGGGCACATCACTTCGCGCAGCATAATCCGACCTTTATCGACTCTATGCAGCTTCATCAGGCCAATGTTATCTCAGGAGAGCGCTCGGGTCTGTATCTCACTGCTCAGTTGTTGTCACGGCCAGTCTTAACCTGAATTCTCTAGGTATGACTATCCTCCTCGACAGGACAATAAATGACGTCTTCCATGACTCTTCCACTCACAAGCCAGCATGTCATGCTGGTACACGAGTAGAGCTTATTGACGAGGGCGCCAATTGGGGAAGAGGCACTTCAGATCCTGATAAGGCCCTTTTTTGGATAGACGGTCCTGCTGGTGTTGGAAAGTCCTCTGTTGGTCAATCGTGTGCCGAAATCTTAGGCAAGGAGAATAGGCTCGGTGCAGCCGTCTTCTTTTCTCGACCAAACGGAAGGGATGACCCGAGCCGGCTCTTCACATCCATTGCTTACAGACTCGCAACCCAGTTCGATCCTTATCGACAAATAGTCGAACAGCGCATTCAGAAGGACCCGACTGTCGTCACACTATCAATGCAGAACCAGTTCCGTGAACTTCTCGAGCGCCCACTCCAGGTACTTGGAGAATCCCACCACTTAACGGCAGTCGAAGGATGGGTGATTGTCATAGACGGCCTGGATGAATGCAACGGTACAGAGGGCGAGGGAAACGCTGGAGAGACCCACCGCGACATCGTGAAGATCATCGCGACGTCTGTGCATGCCCGAGGCACACCCTTCCGGTGGATGATCCTTAGCCGCTCGGAGCCGAGCATCGTTGCCGCCTTCAAGGATGTCCAAGTGTCATCTATTACTATCCACAAGCCACTTCGTATTTCACGCGAGATTGATAACGAAATCGAGCACGTTATCAAGGAGGAGCTTACGAGGATTGGCAAGGAATCGGGGCTGTCGTCGTCTTGGTTCTCTGAATCAGATGTCAAGACCCTTGTTGAGCTCTGTGCTGGCCTCTGGGCCTATGAAGCAACGATTGTTCGCTTCATTGCCATGAAGAATTCTACCGGCCCGGCCTCTCAGCTTCGAATAGTTTTAGATTTCGCAATACGCCAACGAGCGACTGGCGATAACCCATTAGAGGCACTTGATGCCTTCTACACTCTCATCATAAACTCCGTACCAGAAAAAACTCTCTCGATTGCTCAGCGAATCATTATTCTCACAACGTGTGACATAGACCAAGTCTTATATTTGTCGTATATCCTCGGGATTTCGGAAGCAGAGATTGAATATGCATGTGGAACCCTGCATGCTGTTCTCGATATCCGGACAACACGTCGCAGAGTCACTTTTCACCATGCCTCATTTACGGACTATATCAAAAATCGTGAACGATCAGGAGCTCTGTGCGTCTCGGGGCAGATTCAGAAGGACTTCTGGCAGGATACGATGAAACGGATGTTGGAAGTCGCATATGTACGCCAAAAAGGTAAGCCTTCTTTATTGCGTGATCAATATCCTTTTGAACTTGAAGTGAATCCAGGAGAGTGGATAAATAATGTCCCAAACTTTAGAATTGTTATCAAGCATATATTTGTGGCCGTAATCCTGGTATTCTTTTCGAGCGACTGGCGCACAGATGAAGCAGTAGTAATTCCTCATCGTAATTATGATTTCAATACGGTCCTTCGTACGTTCATCAATAGCCGGACATCGGAAAGCTCTACCTTGACATTTTCAAGTATTCGGGATAGTCCCAACACCTACTCCCTCTCCCTGATTGATGAATTTTTCAAAGTATTGTCTATCTCTCGTCATTTCCCATTCACCTACTAACAAACTCCACAGGCGCTCAAGGATCTCTTAAAGCCCCTTCTCCGCCCTTGCTACAATCCCTTTATTCACCTCAACACTTTGAAACTACTCAAACTTGTTAATGAGGATCCAAACGTATCAGATGAGACTATTTCGGATGGCTGTGAGTGTCAGAATTTTGACCTAATCGCAGCATCTCATTCTCATTCTTCCTTATCAGCCGCTAGAGCAGCAAATCAGCATCAAAAACAAGCCCCCTTTATCTTAGGACGAGGGAAGACAAAAGTTCTTTTGTGGATTTGTGACAACAAAGGCAAAGCACGCAGCTACAAGACAAACGACTTCATACCCGCGAGAATTATAATAACACCATACCCTTCCTTCTCGCAGCTTCTTCTTCGCAGTAGCTACCGTCAAGGACAGTATATTCAATTTATTTATTAAATCGAATGGTGTACCATGTAACATAAAACCGGCCTGAAGGTCTCCCCGTTGATACTTTGGATCGAAGTAAAGCCAAGCGTTGAACGCTTGCGCTCTTAGAAGGACAGTGGTGAACAGGGAGTATTAATTAATCATCCTCAGCAGTGTGGAATTCCCATCAATCAATCATTGATCGTCGATCTTGTTCATGATGGTATTGGGTAGTGTGCCCCAAACCAAGGTGCCTGCGTATGTCCTAGTAATCATTAGAAATAAGCAATAGGCGTCAGCGTCAGTGTATGAGGGCCACTTTCAAGCGGTTACCTGTTATATGCTTTCCTCTACAGCTTAATTAGAAAGCGTTCACATGAGTTCGAAGCAGCCAGTCATGATTCAGAATGAATCTTATCTCATCCTACTTAGGTTCGGAGGAGCGTTGGGATTTGTCGCCCACTAAGAACATGAATCGCGAAGATAAAGGTACTGTGGGAGAAATACGAACATCGGTGTTCAGATCATCGCGGGATCAAGCTGTGATGTCATTAGTTCAATGACCGAGGGCAATACAGTCTTTTCATGGTCTCGTTCACGGCTCCCTGGTTCAAAATTTACATTCAGAGGTTTGTAGTACTGAAGAACTTCCCATGACATAGAGTAAAACCAAACAATACAAATCATCAGTTCAATCACAAGACAAAAGTATACAGTCACCACGGCTGAGTCGAAATCGAGAAAACTTAGTCAGTCCTTGGAAGAAGCTCAATTTACTTAGATGCAGCAACGCTGGCCGCTGATACACCCACTGTCCCAAAATACAGGACGCCAGGGGGGTCTACCGCCCAGTGGGCAGCTGCCCCAGACACATATGGCGGGCCTGGCGCCGAGGCGTTGGTCCTGGCAAGACAGAGCGGCGCTGCCATCAATGCAAAGGGTGACGATTGCAACAGCAGCAGTGGCGAGAGTGGCGAACTTCATTGTCTACAGGTTGAAAACCGTGGTTATTCTTCCATTCTACAAATTCGCGGGTACTGAGGGACATACTTCAAGTAAGAAAACAGAGGTTCGAGATGTTGGGAATAAAGCGTGGTCGATATCTGTAGCTAGATGTGGATTGAACCCGTGAATCAGCGAACCCATCGAGGAAGGCATAAGAGAACTGACTGTAAAGTTGTGCCGAAGCTGAGCTCTGCTTCAAAACCTCTGACTAGAAATTGCCTTTATACGATTTACAAGCCTACAATGCCCAGAAACGGATTGCCTCGAGCCACTGATAGCGAATTCATTGAATTTGATAGAAATCTACTCCCTTCTTGCGAATGTCATTGTGGGAAGTACCAAGCATCTCTTGGTATGCTCCTGCACCTTCTAAGCCGATGCCTATGGGACATGCAAAGCTTTATTTGCAGTTGGGCTCGACTGTAGAGGAGGATCGTTACCAGGGCGCTCGGCGTAGCTCGGTCAGCTTTTTGTGAAATTAAGTATGTATCTCGTACGCTCCAGGCTGAGAAGCACAATCGACGAGCCACCCAGCTCAGTGGCGTGACCCCTCCCCTCAAGATCAATCCCTGCTGCTGCAAAGCTCATCTTGCTAAAGTATGGCTGGGCGGTAAAGTCTAAATGTTACCCTATCTCCATGTATGCTAGCGCTGCACTGGATAAATAGGTACAATACATCCTCACAAGCATCCCTTGGTTATTGAATTGGGCACCTGAAACATGCTGTCGATTACTTGCATCTCGACTATTTTTAACTCAAATGATGACTGCCTCTGTAAATAATTTACACAGAATGGAATGCACCTCACAACTTAGACAACAAATGCTACTGACACTTCTGAGCTGGACAAGGCCCCCAGTGGCAGAAGGCAGGTAGCTCCGGAGTTCCCTGATCCTCACAAGAAAGGGCATTGATACTAATGCTGAAAGTGAGGACACCAATGAGAGCGGCTATTGTAGCGCTGAATTTCATCATCTGCAGATTGTGAGACTTGGCGTTTTGTGTCGACACGAGGGAGAAAGATGTACCTGATGCTTGGAGTACGTGGAGTGAGATCGGCTGTATATCGATTTGAAGCGGCGGATACTCAAAGGTTAGAGTCAAGCCCATGTGGTCAGCAAGTGAACATCTCAGATGAGATTAATTCCAGGCTGACCGGAGAGTTGTCCAACTGACTTCTAATGTGACGCTTTAGAGTTTAAAGTTTTGTTAAACTGTGTACATTTCCATCCAGTCAGGAACGGGTCGCCTCCTGTGGACTTCTATGGAGTGCGATATAAATCATCTTCCTATCGCCCTTCAAACAAACATTCAGTATTGTGTACAGCCTCGTCTTCAGTGGTGGGGTGACATCCAGGTTGACTAACATCATATTTAACATCTCTCAGCACCTTGTACGACCAAGGAAGTCTAGAGGTCTACTTCCTCGATCAACGCATATGCCAGGAGGCCATATTTAGAGTTGTTTGAGGTGACCTGGAACTTCTGTTTCATCCAAGAGTTCTGGCACTTCCCACCTCATCGTTAGAACAAGGCAAGGATATGGGTTGACCTGCGGGTTTTGGCGGGGGTATGGGTATGGGTACGGGTCTCAAGACCCGCCTAACTGATTGATGATAGATAGTGATATCCGCCGTACAGCGACATTTGGAGCGTTGACGGTTGACAACCCAAAATCCGCGAGATAGGCTGAACCTGAGGGTGTTATGCGAACGTTAGCTTAGAGAGGTATTGTCAATGCTACTAGCAGTGTGGTCATTGGGTTAGCATATGCCTTTGAGGTCGCTGTGGACTATCGAGTTGCGATGTAGATAGGATAATCCTTCAAGGATATCAAAGACCTATAGGAAAATTAGTGGCTGGAACCTTGAAGTCGAACTGCGTATGGGTACGGGGTGGGAGCACGTACCAGAGGTAGCCTCGGTGTCTCAAGATTTCGCTTCAAATAATCACATGCGGTTTCTTCTTCTATCCAAGGCGAAACAAGGCAGACGCGTCCGATAGATTCCTCCAAGTGGTATATTCCGTAGAAACAAAGAGCGTTCTGACGTGAGAGTTGTCTCCACACAATTGCTTCTTTCACGAGTGTCGATGAGTGTGCGATTAGAGGCTAATCTACATGATGAAGATTAGAGAGTAAAGCTCACAGCTGTCAGTTGTTGAATGTCTGAACTAGCGTAACGTGAGCAACCTTTAGACACACAGGGTGGTGTTCATAGCATCCCTTCCAAATCTCTCCCAAACGATCCTGAAGCAAGTGGTTGCGGGTTGTATTTGATTCCTCGGAAGGCCAGACATCGTGGATAGATCCCCGATGCTTTGCAGAGGCGCATCATGGCGACCACGACTGATCGTCGGAGGCTTTCAGGCATGTCCTGATGGTCTAATAGCTGTACTGAATAATAAAGAGATAGTTCCGGGAGTGAATAGTAAGCCTAGTGCATACTTTTTGCAGGCGTCGAGGACCACCTCTGCTTTTTGATCCCTTGACTCTAGTAAACGTTTGTATTTAGTTGTTTTTGTCACGATTTTCTCAGTTGTGTCTATGGCGCGCTAAATCGTAAATGGTTGTCTTGGGTGGCGGAAGAGGGAGTAATGATAATAGACTGACCTGTCTACTGGTGAGTGGCTCCGCTGAATCCCTCAGGGTGTTTCCCCCTCTGGCAGCTGGGCCCAGCATTTGGCGAGGAACTGACATATCGTCTGCAATATTCAATTCAGGCTGCATTCCAAATGCCATGAGTCTCTAAAACCAAGTCAACTATTCTGGGATTGCCTCGCTAAAGTCAGGAACAATACCACAGTCTGCAATGACGCCTTTTCTCAAGATTCCCCTTCACTGGGAACCAAAGCTCTCGATTTTCTTGATCGTATTCATTTCATCAATCACTTCGCCTTAGGAGGGGTGAGGTCCACAGTGACATGGGAATCCAGCCTCGCACTTACTACAGACGACATTTCTCCCGTCGAATTGGTGAGCAGGTGCCATAGCGATGAAAAACTGGGAGCCCTTGATATTCTTCTCAAAAGAAACCATAGACAAAGTTCCTTAGTTTGCCGTGATCGAGTGTAAAATTCTCAGCTGAATGTGCTTGTCTTCAATACTCTCTTTACCGAACTCTTCTGATGACGGATCTCACCTAGAAAAGATCTGACATATATGGTTTTGGTTCTTGTGCCCTGGTTGCGACCGAAGTAGGCGCCAAATAACGCTTGTCCGGTATAAATTCCATGGAAACTGTTCCCTTTGTACCCGGAGCCATGTTCGCCAGTCAATAATTCACGAAAGTTTCATGCTGCCTTTGGGACGATGTCGTCGAAGAGCTTGAATACGATGCGTCCAATAGGTTGGGCCCGTCGAGGGTGATGCCGAACTGTGTATGGGGTGAGCGCGGCGCTGAGTCAGAGATCCTTGGTATCAAAGAGCACGTACAAAGATATTGGCCATGCCAACAAGTGTTCAAGTTGATGTAATTAATTGGTGAAGTCACTAGAGGGAAGGAGGTTGCTTGGTACTTGGGAGGTCCAATTCAGTGAATCTCGTGGTCGTCATCAGAAAGTGAAGTCATACTGATACATGATGATAACGCTTACGCTTGAAATCAGCACTTGTTCGGAGGGAGATGTGACCGTGAGAGTGGTCGCCAAATTTCTTCGAGATTCCTTGATTCCCAACGAGGATGGTCAAGCCACCTGGGCCAGAATAAAAAAACATAGGAATCAGGAATAGGTTTTTGGACTACATATGGTACGAGATATTAGGTTCTGTGAACATTTTGAATTGAAATCAAGAGCAATGGAAGGTGGTTTCAGCGTGCAATGGAGTTTGGACGTTGATAGCGGGCACGTGGGTTGCTATTTTCGTCACACCTGTAGAACACGGTGCTAGTATGATGCTGTGCCTTTATGTTCAACCGCCACATTCCAATAGCACAACAATCCTGTATACATAGCTCTCTCCAGTCACGTCGCTCTCTAGTCTCGCAATGCCACCAACAGCAGGTGCCTCCGGGAAAAGCTTAGGTACTGCTCTCGCTCATTTTGTCACTGATTGAATCATTGAGCCGAATTTCCTCCAGGGTTTCAAGAATCAACAACCACAGCAGAATCACCCACGACAAATGCACCCGCAGCATCCTTCCATGGGGCTCATCACTTCACGCAGCATAGTCCGACCTTCATCGACTCTATGCACCTTCATCAGGCCAACGTCATCTCAGGAGAGCGCTCGGGTTTGTATTTCAGTTGTTATCACGACCAGTCTTAACATGAATTCTCTAGGCATGGCTATCCTCCTTGACAGGACAATAAACGACGTCTTCCATGACTCTTCCACTCACAAGCCAGCATGTCATGCTGGTACGCGAGTAGAGCTTATTGACGAGGGCGTCAATTGGGGAAGAGGTGCTTCAGATCCTGATAAAGCCCTTTTTTGGATAGACGGTCCTGCTGGTGTCGGAAAGTCCTCTATTGGCCAATCATGTGCCGAAATACTGGGCAAGGAAAATAGGCTCGGTGCAGCCGTCTTCTTTTCTCGACCAAATGGAAGAGATGACCCGAGCCGACTCTTCACTTCCATTGCGTACAGACTCGCAACTCAGTTCGATCCTTATCGGGAAATAGTTGAACAACGCATTCAGAAGGACCCGACTGTCGTCACACTATCAATGCAGAACCAGTTTCGGGAACTTCTCGAGCGCCCACTTCAAGTGCTTGGAGAATCCCACCACTTGACGGCGGTCGAAGGATGGGTGATTGTCATAGACGGCTTGGATGAATGCAACGGTACAGAGGGTGAGGGAAACGCTGGAGAGACCCATCGTGACATCGTGAAAATCATCGCGACGTCTGTGCATGCCCGAGGCACACCCTTCCGGTGGATGATCCTTAGCCGCTCGGAGCCGAGCATCGTTGCTGCCTTCAAAGATGCCCAAGTGTCATCCATTACTATCCACAAGCCACTCCGTATTTCACGTGAAATCGACAACGAAATTGAGCACGTTATCAAGGAGGAGCTTACGAGGATTGGCAAGGAATCGGGGCTGTCGTCGTCTTGGTTCTCTGAGTCAGATGTCAAGACCCTTGTTGAGCTCTGTGCTGGCCTCTGGGCCTATGAAGCAACAATTGTTCGCTTCATTGCCATGAAGAATTCTACCGGCCCGGCCTCTCAGCTTCGAATAGTTTTAGATTTCGCAATACGCCAACGAGCGACTGGCGATAACCCATTAGAGGCACTTGATGCCTTCTACACTCTCATCATAAACTCCGTACCAGCAAAAACTCTCCCGACCGCTCAGCGAATCATTATTCTTACAGTGTGCGGCATAAACCAAGTCTTATATTTGTCGTATATCCTCGGGATTTCGGAAGCAGAGATTGAATATGCATGTGGAACCCTGCATGCTGTTCTCGATATCCGGACAACACGTCGCAGAGTCACTTTTCACCATGCCTCATTTACGGACTATATCAAAAATCGTGAACGATCAGGAGACCTTTGCGTCTCGGGGCAGGTTCAAAAGGACTTCTGGCAGGATATGATGAAACGGATGTTGGAAGTCGCATGTGTACGCCAAAAAGGCAAGCCTTCCTTCTTGCATGATTAATCCCCTTTTGAACTTGAAGTGAATCCAGGAGAGTGGATAAATAATGTTCCAAACTTCAGAATTGTTATCAAGCATATATTCATGGCCGTGATCGTGGTATTCTTTTCGAGCGACTGGCACACAGATGAAGCAGTAGTAATTCCTCATCGTAATTATGATTTCAATACGGTCCTTCGTACATTCCTTAATAGCCGGACATCGGAAAGCTCTACCTTGACGTTTTCAAGTATTCGGGATAACCCCAACTCATATGTCCTCCCCGATGCCGAGGAATTCTTCAAGGTACTACTAATCTCTTTTCCTTTCTCTCTCACCTACTAACAAACGTCACAGGTACTCAAGCATCTTTTAAGGCCACTTCTCCGACCTTGCTACAATCCCTTTATTCACCTCAACTCTTTAAAACCACTCAAACCCATCAATAAGGATCCAAACATATCAGATGCGACCAGTTCGGATAGCTGTGGGTGCTGGAGCTTTGACCTAATCACAGTATCTCATTCTTCCTTATCAGCCGCTGTAGCAGCAAATCAGCATCAAAAGCAGGCTCCCTTTATTTTAGGACGAGGGAAGACAAAAGTTCTCTTGTGGATTTGTGACAAAAAAGGCAAAGCACGCAGCTACAAGACAAACGACTTCATACTCGCGAGAATTATAATAACACCATACCCTTCCTTCTCGCAGCTTCTTCGCAATAGTTACCGTCAAGGACAGTATATTCAATTTATTAATTAAATCAATTAGTGTACCATGTGATATGAAACCAGCCCGAAGATCTCCTGTTGATGCTTCAGGACGAGGTCAGCCCACGCGTTGAACACTTGAGCTCGTAGAAGGACAGTGGTGGACAGGGAGCATTGTTTAATCATCCTCAGCGATGTGGAATTTCCATTAATCATTAATTGACAATCTTGTTCGCGATCGTATTGAGTAGTGTGCCCCATGCCAATGTGCCTGAGTACATTTTAGTAATTACTAGGAGGAATAAGCAGTACTACATAGGCATCCGCGTCAGCGTATGAGGGCCACTTTCAAGCGGTTACCTGTCATATACTGTCTTTTAAAACTTAAGTAAAGAACACTAATGTGAGGTCGAAACAGCCAGCAGTGATTTAAAGTAAATCTTATTCCATCCTACTTATGTTCGGAGACGCGACGGGAGAAGGTATTTGGCGCCTGTTAAGGACATGAACTGTGAAGAAGCGAGGGAAGGCCCCGGTCCCAACGATCGGACGTGGAGCTATTCAGAGTCGAGTAAAAATCGCGTAGTTTTTCCGAAAATATCATTCCATCCGAAAATGTCAATGTGTGACATTTATTGTTTTGGCTGTCGTGGAACAGCGCAGACGGTCAATATTCTTTGCTCGAACCCGACTTTCGACTCTCATCTGATGAGGTTAACACCGTCACACAAAATACCCTTGAACCTCACCAGTTTTTCTTCGAGACTGGCAAAACGCAACGAGAAACCTTCGATTCTTGGAGGGTTACTGTAACATTGCAGGCTATCATGCAACCCGCTCCACTTTATGCGGGGTGAAAATGTATTTTTAATGGCAAGTTGTTGCCCTATCACGTTTATTCATTTATTCAAACTTATAACATTAATAATTGTTCCTCTTCTTTCCCTTTGAAAATATCAGAGTGAACACACAGATATAGCTTCTCCTAACGTCATTCATCGGGGTCCCCCTTTCAGTCTCACCCTTATTTGTTGCCGTAGAATACGAAAATAGTATTGGGTTCTTCAGAGCTATAGCTAGAAGAGTCGAATTCCTTAGATAGTAATTAACAAACAGGCATCATCTCTTTTGGCTTCTCTACTCTATACTTGCGGATTGCGACCGGGTCCCTTTTACTTGTCCACTTAGTCGGGAACTGGGCGCGTCCATGCGCCCGCTACGGTAAAGGTAGCGTGAGGGAAATATGAGCATCAGTGTTCAGACCGCGAGATCAATCTGTGATGTCAATAGCTCAGCGATTGAGGCCAATATAGTCTCTTCATGATCTGGATCGCGGCTTGCTCATTCGACATTTACGTCTGTAGGCCTATACTGAAGAGCCTTTCATGACGTAGAGCAAAATCAATCAATACAAATCATCAATTCAATCACAAGCCAAAAAGTATACAGTACATAAGTGAGTCAAAATCGAGAAAACTCGGGCAGTCCTTGGAAGAAGCTCAGATTACTTAGATGCAGCAACGTTGGCCACTGAGGCACCCGGTGTCCCAGAAGACACGACGCCAGGGGGGTTACCGCCGACTGGGCAGCTGCCCCAGACACACCTGGCCGGCCTGACACCGAGGCGTTGGTCTTGGCAAGACAGAGCGGCACTGCCATCAACGCAAAGGGTGACGATGACAGCAACAGCAGTGGCGAGAGTGGCGAACTTCATTGTCTACAGATTGAAAAACTTAGTTAATCTTCTATTCTATGAAGTCTCGGGTACTGAGGGACATACTTTGAGCACAAAAGTTCAGAGAGGTTCGAGCGAAGTGCTGAGGATGAAGCGTGGTCGATATCTGTAGCTGAGTAGATGTGGACGAAACTCGTGAATCAGCGAACCGATTGAGGAAGGCGTAAGAGAACTGACTGTAGAGTTGTGCCAAAGCTGAGCTCTGCTTCAAAACCTCTCAGTAGAAAGTGCCTTTATACGATCTACAAGCCTACAATGCCCAGAAATGGATTGCCTCAAGCCACTGGTAGCGGATTCATGGAATTTGATAGAAATCTGCTCCCATCTTGCTAATGTCATTGTGGAAAGTATCAAGCATCTCTTGGTATGCTTCTCCACCTTCTATCCGATGCTTATGGGGCATGCAAAGCTTCATTTGCAGTTAGAAGAGTTCAATTGTAGAGAACGATCATTACCAGGGCGCTCGGCGTAGCTCGGCCAGCTTTTTTATGCAATTAAGTAAGTGTCTCATGCGCCCCAGGCAGAGAAGCATAATTGACGAGCCACCCAGCTTGTCGTGACCCTCCACCCCAAGATCGATCCCTGCTGCTGCAAAGCTCATCTTGCTAAAGTATGGTTGGGCGATAAATTCTGAATGTTACCCTTTCTACATGTATGCTAGCGCTGCGCTGGATAATAGGTACAGCACATCCTTATGAGCATCCCTTGGTTATTGAATTGGGCACCTGTAACACGCTGTCGATTGCTTGCATTTCGACTATTTTTAACTCAAATGATGACTGCCTCTGTAGATAATTTACACAGAATGGAATGCATCTCACAACTTAGACAACAAATGCTACTGACACTTCTGAGCTGGACAAGGTCCCCAGTGGCAGAAGGCAGGTAGCTCCGGAGTTCCCTGATCCTCACAAGAAAGGGCATTGATACTAATGCTGAAAGTGAGGACAGCAATGAGAGCGGCTATTGTAGCGCTGAATTTCATCATCTGCAGATTGTGAGACTTGGCGTTTTGTGTCGACACGAGGGGGAAAGATGTACGTGATGCTTGGAGTAGTACGTGTAGTGAGATCGGCTGTATATTGATTCGAAACGGCGGATACTCGAAGTTTAGAGTCGAGCCATGTGGTCAGCAAGTGAACATCTCAGATGAGGAGTTTCATTACAGACTGACCGGAGAGTTGTCCAACTGACTTCTAATGTGACGCTTTAGAGTTTAAAGTCCTTTTAAATTGCGTACATTTCCACTCAGTCAGGAACGGGTCGCCTCCTATGGACTTCTGTGGAGTACGATATAAATCACCTTCCTATCGCCCTTCAAACGAACATTCAGTATCGTGTACAGCCCCGTTTTCAGTGGTGGGGTGACATCTAGGTTGATCAACATATTTTTAACATCTCTCAGCGCCTTGTACGATCAAGAGAGTCTAGAGGTCTACTTCCTCGATCAACGCATGTACCGGGAGGAGTCGTTTAAGGCAATCTGGAACTTCCATTCCATCCAAGAATTCTGATGCTTCCTACCTCATCGACGTTAGAGCAGGGCAAGGGTATGGGTTGATCCGCGGGTTTTGGTGGAGGTACGGGTGAGGTACGGGTACGGGTACGGGTCTCAAGATCCGCCCAACTGATTGAGGTTAGATAGTGATATCCACCGTACGGCGATGTCTGGAGCGTCGACAGTTGACAGCCCAAATCCGTGAGACAGGCTGAACCTGAGGGTATTATGAGAATGTTGGCCTAGAGAGGTATTGTCAGTGCTACTAGTAGTGTGGTCATTGGATTAGCATACGGCTTTGAGGTCGCTGTGGACTATCGAGTTGTGATGTACATAGGATAATCCTTCGAGGGTATCAAAGACCTGTTGGAAAATTAATGACTAGAATATTGAACTGGAGCGGTGTATGAATGTGAGGTGGTAATACTATGGAAGAAATACTGTGTAAAAAATAAAAGGGAAAACGCAACTCAAATTTTGACAACTTGCAAAGTAGAGCACGTTAGAATTTCGCATGTACTCAGATTTTGACATGTTGACGTAAAAGCGCACCTAGTAGTTTTGACATGTTGTAATTTGACATCTAAATTTTAACACCTTACTCTTTTGACACCCTTGACTTTTTCGCATGTTCCACAAATGGTAACGCAGTGAAAGGCTGCCGAACTCTTGCCGGCAGCCAGGCCAGCAGACAATCCTGCCGAGCGGCATGTTTGATAGCACCGGTGCACCGGAATACCGGTGATTATTATCATTTCCTCATCTCGGCAGCGAAAAAGGAGAGGTGGACTTTTGGCGTAGTATATACTCCAAATAGCAAATCTTAAATCCCACTGAAATTCTCCCATTTAATAAATATATTCCAAAAAAACTATGCTAGAGCGTTCAAGTATGTCTCGAGGGTGAAAAGAGCTTGACAATACCAGTTGATACCGTTGTTGCCGTCATCCATGTTGAAACCCGTATGGGTTACCGGTGAGGTACTTAGTCTTCTGACAGAGTAGATCTGCACGGTTGGTGGTATTGAAGAAAGTAACTACCGTGACAATACAAGTGTGACAACATTAGTATACTACGATCACACTATTATAATAATAATGCTATGATTAATGGGTTGGGTTACACATCCCCCCTTCAAGACTGCTAGTCAGTCTTATACAAGAGATGCTGACAATATAATGCGAGGTAAGTGTTGATTAATGCCAGACTCCAAGTCCGAAATGATCTGGGTCGAATGTGACTAGAATCGCGTATCCTCCTGATGCGAGCCAGAACGGGTTAGTCGAGCCGGGGATGCTGATCGGCTACGACGGATAGTACGACGAAGAGTATGGGAAGCACCCGCCGTGATGATTTGCTCCACATGGGTTTCCATGGCGAAGGGTGTGTCAGATTGGATCGGGACATCCTCCATGGTGTCTTCTACCAGTGGAGCAGGTGCGACAGAGACCCGGGGACCATAATCACGACTCTTGAGGAGGGTATATGCTGGGTTGATCCCAGCTGTGAGCCATTCAGGCGCAGCCGCCGGATGAGCCCCGGTGACGGAGTGAATATGATGGAACATATGGGTGAGTCGGAGAGTGTCCTGTGGGGTAGAAGTCCTCCATCCACCTAGACTGTCTAATGCGGGTGGCTCTCCATATCGAGTGAGGCGTTCGATTCGGTCATCATCAAGGCTGTCCAGGAAGTCAGGTGGGAGGTTCTGATGGCGGTATGCTTGTTCAAATGTACGAAGGGCATAGGTGTATGCAGTTTCAATCCATGTCGTGGGGATGCCGTTGTCGATAAGTATAGTTAACACGAGGTTGATATCGATGATCTCTAGATTACCCAGTTCAATTTCTGCTGCGTGGATATGGTATACCGGGCCCGTTTGTTCGGTAAAAGGTCGAGCAGGGTGATTCTGGTTGTGATGGGTTATAGCATCATGATAGCGATGTGGTAACGCAGCAATGAGGGTAAAAAAGAAGGCAAATCGACGACGTGTATTGCAGTCCCTGGTCTGGCAAAGCATCCGTAAGATGATATGTGTGAACACAGATCGACGTTCAGATCGACGTAATTGATCGAATATGACACCATGATGATAGTGTGGTGAACCAGGGTGGTGGTGGAATAACAGATACTCGGCGTGGGCGTCGACATTTAGGTAACCGGTGTCAATGCTGGGATAGTCCACGGTGATATGCCCTTCAGTGTTCATTATGGGCCCGAAGTCGCGCGTGGGTCCTTCAGACGGCATATCAGAGAGTGGTAGGATGGGTTTGTCGTGAGTGGGATCAAATCCGGATAATGTTAGTACCCAGCGCATAGTACGGTCGCGCATTCGACTCGCAACACGGTGTGCTAGCGATAATATTTCAAGCACGAGGTAGTAGGCCTCAATCCTGTGAGGACCAGCAACGGTTACGTCCCGAATCAACTGGATCAATCCTCTAGCCTCGCCTGGTGTGCGCGGTAGGCCCCTGGGTGCTGCAAGGTAAACTGGATGGTTCTGGGCATGGTGATATGATCCGCTCGATTGTAGCTCAGCGAGGGACGCGTCTCGTGCGGAATTGCCTGCGTATACGGTATTATTGTGGATGGTGTAGAATAGGGAGGGTGATAGCGCTCCGTGCATGTCGTTCTTCCGTTCTCTTACTCCGTGGATTTCGATCTCCTCCCATAGTGGGGGATGTTCCCCGAGTAGTTGAAGTAGTTGTCCCCGATGTTCTCCTCTTCTGTCCCCGTTGACGGTAGGTCTGATTCGTCCTGGGGAATTATGTTGATATCGGTGTCTGGGCGTGTATGCGGTAATCTGAATGAGACAGCCTCTCGACTATATCTGAAGATGGGTTGTCCTGTTTCAGGGTGGATTGGTGCCTGCATGATGCGTTGTGGTTGTAATGGTTGGCTGCGCCCTATGGCGGGCGGTAACGGTATGCCAATTGGTACGCTCGATGTGACATGTCTCGTGGATCGGGTGAGAGTAGGCTGGTTCAATACAGCTGTGCGTGTGTTGTGTAGGGATGAATTATAAGGCGGCGGTGGTGCCGGTACCGATGCGGTTGATGATGAAGATGATGACATTGGGTGCCAGGACTGGCTTCGAGTCATGGGTTCTGGTTGATCTGTTGTGGCCGTTCTGTTGGCTGACGGTCTCTGCGTTTCCGGGAACGGTGGAGCAGCACCGCTTGGCGACGATTGTCTGGTAGACGTGGTGCCTATACATTGTTATACCATTTATTCAGTGATTTTTTGTGTAACGTATGACGCCTTACTCTGATCCTCATTGGGTGTGGAGCTTCCTGACCATGCTCTGCTTTCCATCTGGTTTAGCAAGTTATTGATGATAAGTATGTTCCCTGGGTCGCGTTCGTTGAATGCGCTGAGTACTTCGGTGTCCAGCCCGGATTCCTCTAGGCGCTGTCTCGTGTGGGCAATCGTCTGCTGTGCTAGTGTGGCTTCCGCCATCGATGCCGCGCTGCGTCCATAGTTGTTATTTCTTGGTGGGAATCCTCTCCCCCTCCAGGGCCTTGTAGGTCCGTATGGTCCTGAATACTGTCGGTAGCCTCGCCCGCGGGTGAATGGCATATCTGTGTGCTGGTTTTCGTCCATGATGTGTTATATGTAGTGGTGAGTTCGGGAGCGATGTGAGTATGTGGGTTGTACGAACCCTTGCGTTCATTAGTTGTCCTTTTTATGTGGAAGCTGGTCTACCTTCCTTACTCCTTGGAGTTCAAGGTATCGGTCAAGCGCTTCTAAGTCCTTGCATGTCGATGCCGTTTCCCATGTGGTGTCTCCGATTGTCCATCGTACCCTGAATTCGGTATGTGTGTTCTCCTTTCTATGGTCTATAATCTCGTCTACGAGCCATTCTTGGCCATCATGTGCACCAAAGTCGTATGGCTCAGGTTGTTTTCGGTTGGGAAATAGGCTATCCTTGTTTGCGTGATGTGGTTTAAGGAGAGAGACGTGAAATTTCGGATGGATTCTTCGTTCTGCCAATGCGGTAGGTAGTTCCAGCGTGTAGTTAGATGTATCGGGGTTGGCAGTTCGAACCCTGTAGGGTCCAATATATTTTGGACATAATTTCCTTGTTCTGTTACCCGGTAGGTTTAGATTCTTTGTTGATAAATATACCAGATCGCCTTCATTAATGATCGGTTCTGGTCCTCGTTTTTTGTTGGCCTGTTTTGTCTGAAATACACGTTTTTCAATTATTGTGTCATGTGCAGCTGCTAAGTTTCGTAGTGCGTCCTCCGCAAATTCTTCGATTCCTTTTGGTGTCGCCGCTGGGTCATCGATTTGATTTATCATCCGTGGCATGTAACCTGAGTTTAGTTCAAAGGGTGCATATTTCGTTGTTTCAGATATGCTTGCATTAATGGCAAATTCTACCATTGGTAGCTTATCTACCCAATTTTTTTGGTCGTGGCTCACCATGGTTCGTAGTATTTGGCCTATGCTCCTGTTAGCGCGTTCGGTTTGTCCGTCTGTCTGTGGGTGAAATGATGTTGACATTCTCAATTCTGTGCCCAGTATTCGGTGTAGATTCTCCCACCACTGTGAGGTGAACTTGGGATCTCGATCGCTAACTATTGATTTTGGTAGACCATGTAGTCTTACTATCTCGCGTATATATATCCACGATAACTCTTTGGCCGTGGTTGTTGTCGATATCGGTACTAGGTGCACCATGTTCGTTAGTCTACATATTACTACCCACAGGTAGTTCAATCCTTTTGACTCTGGGAACGGTCCAATGAAATCCATTCCAATTGATTCCCATGGTCGGGTGGGTATTGGGAGGGAATGTAGTTTCCCCGCCGGTTGTGTATTTGGTACCTTTGCCTGTTGGCATGACTCGCATGATCTGCAGAACTCACTGATATCTCTGGCCATTTTTGGCCACCAGTACCATCGCCGTATATAGTTGCTGGTTTTAGTTTCGCTAAAATGTCCCATGACCCGGTGTGCATCATCGATGATGTTGGTGATTATCTTCCTATCATCTGGTATGCATAGCGCCATATCTCCTTTGATATTTGGATGATAAAGTAGTTCATTTTTTAGTCTGAATCGTTTGTGTTCCTCGGGTTTGGCGATTACTTCTCTAAATAGTTTATCAGTTCTGTAGCCCGCTTTGATCCTAGCAATCATTATGTTGTTAGGTTTTTCTGGAAGTGGTGCCGTGTTTCGGCTTGCTATTGCCTCAGCAACGTTCATCTCCGCCCCCTCAAGTCTTTTGGGTGTGCCTTTCCGAGGTGCAGATCTTTTCTTCATGGGTTTTCCATTGATTCGTTCCTCTGCTTCTTTCATCATTGCTGCCTCCTTTTCGCGTTCTTCCTGTTTCTCTCGTAATCGTGCACTGCGCCGTACCTTCTGTACCTCGGCTGCCCTCATCTCTGCTATCCGTCCCTGGATTTCTTCTGATCGGCCTGTTGGTAAATCTTCTGCTGTTGGGTCGATACGCTTATCAATTGATACATATTCATGTGGTTCACGTTCTTCTGATGGTTCATCGCTTTCGAAGTACCGAGATAAACAGTCAGCTATCTTGTTGTATTCTCCTCTCACGTATGTGATGTCGAATGAGAATCGGGACATATATTCGGTCCATCTGTGTTGTCGCCTTGAAAGCTTGTGTTGGGAGTTGAAAAATTCTAAAGCTTTGTGATCTGTGATGATGTGTATAGGGTATCCTACTAATTTATCTTCCCATTTATTCAGCGCTTCTAGTATAGCAAGTGTCTCCATTTCGTGTACGGCATAATTCTGCTGTGCATTAGTGAATTTCTTTGACATGATCCCTGCAGGGCGGCACTTGTCCCATGAAGGGCCCTGTCCGTACATCGCACCCACACCTGTTTTAGAGGCATCGCATATTAGCCATATCGGCTCTCCTGATTTAGGGTCTATTGGTTTCAGGATGGGGGTCTTGCAGCATATCTGTTTGATCATGTCGAAACAGCGTTGGTGGATCGGGCGCCAATGGAATGGGGTGCCGTTCTGTGTGATTGCCATCAGGGGTCCGGTGTATGTGGCTATGTTCGGTAGGAAATTTGCCAAGTAGTTAATAAGTCCTACAAACCTCTGGATATCGTTGTAGTTTCGAGGGATTTTCCAGTCGCGGATGCGTGCTAATTTGTCCATGTCGGGGTATATGCCCTTGTCTGTGATGATGTGTCCTAGACAGTCTATCTTCTCGGAGTATAGGTCGCATTTCTCCCATTTTAAGTATAATTCAGCATTTCTTAGTCTTTCAAACACTACTTCGAGATGGTTCTCGTGTTCCTCGATGCTGTTAGAGAAGATGAAAATATCATCTAAATAAACGTGTACAAATACCCCTATGACGTCGCGGAATATTGATGTCATCAATCGCTGGAACGTGGCAGGTGCATTGCAGTCACCTTGCTGCATTATGTGGCTCACATATGTTCCATATATCGTGGCAAAAGCTGTCTTGAGTACGTCTTCAGGTCTTACTCTAACTTGCTCATATGCATCGGCTAGGTCAATCTTGGATCGGAATTTCGCTTTGGCCATGTCTTCCCTTATCAACTCTTGATCAGGTAATGGTGTTATGTCCTTAATGGTGTTATCATTCCGTTGTCTTGCATCGATCACTGACCGTAGTCTTCCATCTTTCTTAGGTATACACATCATTGGTGCTGCCTGTTGTACTCGGCGAGGTTCCCACCATTTGGCATTTTCATATCGATTCAATTTTTCACGGAATGGGTCTCGCATTGATCGTGGGCAGGTAGGTAATCGGTAATGATACTGTTTATTGTCATCAATCAAATTGATTTCATGGTTTACTTCTCGAAAAGGTGGTAGTCTCTCTGGAGCGCCCTTGAGTATGTCTTGATAATCATCATGCCAGCGTTTGCGTAAGTTCTCAATATTCTCTATCGAATATTCGCTCATCTTTCTCTTTCCTTTGTCTATGGGTGGTTTCTCCTTGCGTAGGTTTCGTTTCGGTTCAAACCGATCACGTAGTTTCTTGAATGGTTCATCCTCTGGTGTCTGCAGCCTCATTACATAGTCTTGGTCCTTCTCCCTATTCATTGCTGACCATTCTGGTATGGTGGGTTTGGATACCTCACTTGAGGTAGCTATCCGGTAAATGGGTATGTGTTCTATCTGTTCTGGTGTTATTTGCATGTCCAAAACCATCATATTCCATTCGTTAGGCATTCTGGGGTCGTGGTATACGCCGTAGGATATCCTTCTCAAGGGTATGTCTCGTACTCCCTTTGTTGATTTCGTACTCGAGGCTTCATTCCCGCTATGACTAAAATCATAACCTGTTTTCTTGTTCCCTTTTACTAAATCTTCAACTTTAATTCTCGAGGATGATGGTTCGCAATATCGTGAGTTGTCAGGGTTTCTCATTTTCTTGGGGATTCTCATGTCGGTTTTCTCCTTGTCGGCTTGATTAACCAACAGGGATTTGGCTTCTTCTATTAACAGGGCAGGATAGTCGTGAGGCAAAACATCCCCTCGGTATTGTTTTTCCTTTTCTTTCACTTCCTCAATCGTTACTTTGGGCATGCATCTCACTTGCTGTTTTCTATCTTCCTCCTTAACGTGTTGGGTGCCCTCTAGTCATTTCTTGACTTTGTCTGTGGTTCGGTATCGTCGTAGGCGTGTAGCATCTGATTCCATTCGGATGGTGAGTGCTGGTATGCGTTGACCATTGAACTCAATCTCATTTCGTTCGAAGTCTAGCTTGACATGATTTTCCCGCATGAATGGTGTTCCGATAATTGCGTCATATCTGTCAAAGTTGGCGATATCCACGTAGGTGGACGTGGTGTGGTCTCCTATATTAATGTTCAATGTAGTGCCATACTTGATCATGGATCGGCTGCCTACTGTGCCCAACTGGAGTATGTGTGGGTTCCTCAACTCGTGGACTTTGATATTAGCTAATTGGGCGAACACAGGTGTTATGCCCGTGGTGGTGCTTCCGGAATCCCATAATGCCCATGCCTCAAGGCCCCCAATCCTTACTAGTGATGCGAGGCATTGTTTTTCCTCGGCGGTAGGTTGTGGTCGTTCAATTTTTTCCCTAGACTTTGGTACTGATATCTTTTTGAATTTAGCGACTGTTTCGGGTCTTTGCCCTTCCTTCTGGCCATGTTTGGAAGGTGCTACCGATAAGGCGTTCATGCGGTCGTCTGATTCATCATCTGATTCATCTATCCACGAGTCAAAGTCCTCGACTTCGATATCAGTGGTAGTGTCTACATCTGAATCGTGGTTGTCGTTCTCGCTTGCACTTGTTACACCTCCTTCCTGTTCTACCTCCTCGTCACTGTTGGTTTCATACCAATTCTCGCCATTTCCAGGAGAGTCTATATCATCATTCTCAGTATCCGAGTGTGCTGCTCGTAAGTGGGTCGTTTTGTCTTCCTTCTTTTTTATGAAGCCTTTGTTCCCATCTTTTTTAAGGTCCTTTATGAAGGGCTTTGTTGGTTTATTGTAGCTGTCTTTCTTGTTTATTGTCTTCGGCTCATCCATCTTTTTCCTTTCTTCTGCCTTGTTATTATCTCTTCCCTTTGCTTTCCAGTCCTGAGTTTTGGTGTTCCAATTATTCCTTTTTCTATTCTGTTTAGTTATTGGTCGTGCGCCTTTCGGCTTTCGTCGTTCATCTTGTTCATCCTTTTTCATTTCCTTGGGTCTATCCTTTGATTTCTTCTCTCTTCCAGCTTTTGATATTGAGTCATAGTAGCTGATCATCCCTCTTCGACTCTCATAAGATACTGCGTAGTCAAGGAATTCCTCAAGTGTATTCACTTCCGGTTGTAAGCCGTTTCTTACCAGTAACTCCTTTTTCATAACTGATGGTATTCTCTTCAAGAATAGCTCAACTAGATAATAATTGTCGGGGTGTACTGTCATGTTCGAGGCATGCTCCTTTAGATTATCATAAAATTCTTGTACTCCTGCTTCAGGTTTATATTTAGTCTTTTTCAGATTCTCTCGAGCTTCCTGAGTGGATGTTGGGCGTACAAATCGGTCGTACAGTGTACAAAGGCATTTTTCGAATGTCCAGTCCTCTTTCGTGCGTGTCGCACTCATAACGTGTCTAACAATGAGATTTTTTGCTTCTCCACGTAGATAATATACTAAGTGCATCATTCGCACTTTGTCGCGTTGGATTCCGGGTCCTCCCAGGCCTCGCAATGCGTAGTCTAGACATACGGTTGTCACGAACCGCTCAAGTTCACTGAACTTTGGGCTTCCACTGTATGGTTCGATTCCTCCATCACCTGGAGATCGGTTTGCATTGTGTTTATACCCTTCGATTTTCTCAGGTAATTGTGATAGGTGCGTGTGTACGATGTCCTTCAATCGATTGTGCATACGCTCACGATATTGTTCGGCGGCTTCGCTGATGCCTGGATTAGGTCCAACAGATATATTCCTTGCCATTGAATATCCCCGTTGTACCTCAGGACGTTGTGGTTCTTCTGATTGCCGTTCGGGTTGATGGTCTTCACTCGGTCCTGAGTAGTCTCGAATATGGTATTTTTCATTCTCAATTGGGATTTTTCGTTGGCGTGGTTCATCCTTGAATGTTACGCGATTTCCTTTTTGGGAGTTAGATTGAGCGTTCGGTGATATATTTCTAGTTGTGGATTCGAACGGAATTTGTGTCTGGGATTGAAGAAAGGAATAGGTCCCGCTTGGGTTCTTTAACTGGCTCTTTTTGGCTGCCGGTAGTTGTGGTAGTGGTCGTTGCACTTGTGGTGATTGGACTCCGATTGTGCCTTGTTGCTGATTAGCCTCGAACTGCGACTGTTGTAGCCGTCCTGTCAATGGTTGGTTGGCCGTTATTGGTACTGGTAAGTGTGGTATAGGTGGTTGGTGATTTGGATTGCGCTGTGTTTGTTGTAGTGGTCGTTGTGGTAATGATCTCCTTACTTTACTGTTGTTTTCTGCGCTCACATGATATGAATTATATACCTGGGTTAGGGACATTTCTCCTGCTCCATCCTGTGATGGTGCTGATACTACGGTTCTTGGTGTTAAGTGCGGCGGATACTTCACTATGAATGGATTAAAATTATCCTGATCATCCGTTTGGTATGTTTGCGCTATTTTTGATCCTCCGCGTCGATGGGTATCATTCATCCTTCGAGTATCATCGTGTTCATCTTGTATTCTCTGTTGTCGCTCCTGTGCTGCGATACGTAACCCGTATTGTTGGTCAGATTCCCCGGGTTGTTGTGGCGCGAATAAACCCTCGTATGCTTCTTCGATGGTGGGTTGTGTATGTATTATGGATGGCGATCTTTCTGTTTTAATCAACGGGAATACCGGTGGTGCCCTTGGTGCTGGTTGTTCCACTATTGTTATGGGTTGACGTCTCGTTCCCGTTGTTATGTATGGGGATTCGGATAGAGTACTTGATGATGATGATGTTCGTGGGTATTTGTCTTTCCCATAAGTTGTGTGATATTCCTGTGATAGTTGACTCATTGGTGTCTCGCTGCCTGAGTTCTTCCTCAGTTTGAGCTTCTGGTATGCCGAAGCTAGTCGTCCTACATTTTTGTTAATATGTTCTTGATAGGTTGGGTTCTGTTTGTAGTCGACTATTCCCAACCCTATATAAGTTTCTCTTGTGATTTTTTCAGCCTGCTCTATGATTTGCCGTTGTCGTCGTATATCGGTGATATTCATTACTTCCCATGTCGTCTGATAACGAGCCTCATTTAGTTCGTCAATGGGTAGCGGAGTCATTTCTCTCTCAGGGGGTGTGTTCTGTGTTCGGTTTCCAATCGGGATGTCTCTGGGCGTCATATTACCCGACATTGGGCTTACTGTTTTCGTGGTCCTCGCTTCCTGTGTTTGTTCAACCTCGAAATTGACATCATAGTCTCTATAGCCTCGCGACTCATTGTCTCTGTTATTACTAGTATTAATTGAGCCTCGCGACTCCATGTACTTCGACGTTCTTTGTCGCTCATTGGTGTTTGGGGAGCTTCGCAACTCCATTGGTATATGCGGGCTTTGCAGCTCCGGATTCAGTGAGGAGCTTTGCAACCCCTGTCTATTCGGCGAGCCTCGCGACTCGTTTGTCGGACCTTGCGGTTCCGATGCTCTCGTTGGTTCCGTCCCATTTCCGTCCCCCGGTGCTTCGATTCCATGCCATGTAGCATCTCTGAGTCTGAGTCCTTCGGCGCTCTCAAATACCTGGCTCGGTAATTGATTTGCTCCCGCTTCGAAGTCACAGGATTGGCCGCTCGACATGGGAAATGCTCCAGGTAGTGGATTTGTCGGTGTTTCCATTGGCTGCGACGTCCGCGGAAGATGTGGTGGCGTCTGTCTCGAATGCGGGGGGGTGGGCATGGTGGTTTGTGTTGGGTTGATGATGTGGCGATCGTGGTGGTACAGGCTGGCTATTGTCACAGTGGTTTAGTAGTTCAATACAATCCGAAGATCTAAAAAAGTGAAACCCGTATGGGTTACCGGTGAGGTACTTAGTCTTCTGACAGAGTAGATCTGCACGGTTGGTGGTATTGAAGAAAGTAACTACCGTGACAATACAAGTGTGACAACATTAGTATACTACGATCACACTATTATAATAATAATGCTATGATTAATGGGTTGGGTTACACATGTGAACAGGTAAGTTACTCAACACCTTTCTGGCCTCCACCAGTGCTGGCCCGTCATCTCTGTCCCTCTCATTTTGTTGCTGCTCATCCTCTTGGAGAAGCTCTTCAGGTGTCGGTTGTTGTTCCTGGCCGTCAAAGCCGTAGAATGGGTCTATTTCTTCAACTCCATCTCCCGGATCATTATTCCAAAATCCAAGGTTGATGGCACGTTCCTTGCTTAGCTCGTAGATCACAAGTGGACTTTTATTCTTGGCAGTACGGATTGAGTGGTGGTTCCAAAACTGAATAAAGCGATCGAGCCAGCACTGAATACGGGGCTGGAAGACAATAAAAAGACATACACGATGTGCAGCATTGTCCATGTCTAGCATGCCGATCTCTTCTAGATGAAGAAAAATCGTCCTCCAGAACTCAATAACTCCGGTGCGAACATCTCTCCATGTACGCTCGATACGGACATTGTGTACAGAGCTAGAGTTATGACTTAGACAACATACAGTATTGATTAGGTAGACACATACCGTCCTCAAATGTAGGCTTTGTGGTGCTCTCCCCACTTCAAGACCATTCTAACTTCGATGGCATTATTTTCGGTACCATAATCTCCACGAACTCTACTAGGCCAGCCGTATTGTGAGACTCCACGCATGAAGATCTTCTCTACTGTTAGAGCGCATTTATTGTCATGGCACTGCAGGTAGATGAGCAGACGAGAGTGTCCATCCACGCAGCCATGTATATAAAACCCCCAAGGCTTCAGCTTCTCATTTCCATCCATATGCCATAGGGCATTGCTACCTTGAACATGATACACACGGCATTTGATTGCTCCATGCCATCTAAATATGTTTATTCAACTGGGTGTCGGAATGTTGAGCAAAAATGACTCACCGAAGCATGATACCAATAGGATCTACATGCCTAAGACTCTCTTTTACACGTTTGATTGGTACAAGAATTTCTAGGGACTTCAAGGCACCGTGAATAATCCCTGCACCATTCTGTGGGTGTAGAAGAGAGATTCCGGCTATGACTTCATCTAATCCTTCATCTGTGATCTCTGTATGTGTGGGGCGAGCGGAGGAAATGCCAGCTTGGGCTAGGTGAAGGTACAGTGTTTTTCTCGCAACACCTATGGCCTCTGCAACTGACTCCCATGAGTTTCCGAGGTCATGAAGATGAATAGCGCATTGAATATCAATTATAACCCTTGGTCAACCACGACCTGGGCCAGGAGGAGCCGTCTGCGCTTGAGGTCGTTCATTTGGGTCCGTGACTTCCAAAAAATGCTGGAGTGGGTGTATTAGGCCTTGAACAACACCCGAAAGAAACTCCACCTCCACTGGAGAAATCCATTGGTCCGAAATTTGCTGTAAGACTTGATTCACGGTATTGAGAAGCCTAAGTGACCTCTCGACAGTGAATATCTCAACATTAGGTATTGTTACAATGAGGTGTTGGGCCTCTTGAACGATTTTATCAGATAGCCGCAGAAAGTTGGAGACTCGATCGCCATCATAAGGCTCAGTGGGCATGGTGGGGAGTAAGTGACCAGATTTTTCATCTCATTATTGAAATGCTACTTACTAAATTGGAAACAGGGGAGACGCACTCATATCCTCTAGAACAATGCCAAAAATGGCACTCAGAATGCAGAGGCATAGGCACAGCCCCTATGTATGCTAAGCCTCCCTTTCAACTTTTTCTGTACACCTCAGAAACGAAAAACAGCATAGGGCATATATGACTGAATACCGTAAAATAAATTGTAATATAGCTCAGAGAGGGGGAAGTATTAGAGGGGAATAGATGGTAATAATAGTGAGAAAAGTACTATGAGGAGAATAGACAGCATTAATGGTGAAAAAAGTATTAGAGGGAAACGGACTGTACACTATTAGTTGACACTAGAATACACAGCTTGTCACATAGACACTAAAGCATGAAACATCAAGGTAACAAGAGATATAAGTCGCAGATGAAAATATTTAGTCAATATAGCATAGTGGTGAGATTCGACACGTGTTTGTAATCCAATCATTACACTATCCCTCGACTGAGAATAAACTACACCTCGGATTTCCGTATTTGGTTTAAGTGACCAGTGACATAAACGCACGTCACCAACCAAGCTTCCGTGTATACACTAGGAGTACTGCCATCTGAATTTGGGAGCCCGATACTGTTTTTGTCGGGGTGATATGTCTGAGGTATCGTTAGATAAAAGATCAAGAGAAGTAGAGGATTGGAAGCTTACTAAGAATAGCTTGCGCCATTTCAATTCCCTCGTAACACCCTGCATTAAGTTCCAGGAAGGAAGCTGCTTTTCGGGATCAGGGTGCTTGATGTAAGTAACGACTTGTTGTGCTAGTTCATTGAGTGTGTTACATGTAGAGAGATTTTTTACCTTTACACGTGGGGTTGAGGTTGCAGATGGAGCTGAGCCCGGTCCAGTAGAGGCACCAGTTGGGGAACTAGTTGAGGCACCAGCCGAACCACCGTCACTTGAGCCTGTGGAAGTATTAGAGCCTGCACTCGTGCCAGTGGATGAGGAGCTATTCATAAAATGTGTGGAAGTGTTCATCGTGCTGGAGGAAGGATCAGCCCTGCAATTACTGCTATTGGCATTGGCGTTCGACCTCTGTTGCTTGTCTTTGTCTTTCAAGAGAATTAATGACAGTTCAACTACTGAGATTGAATATTACTTACGTTCGAATATGTTGCGAGTAGCTTCATCTGTGACATGAGTCAGCAGGCGGCAAATGATAGCAATAGGTGGCACTGACCTGGCTCTAATTCCTCAATGTCAGGAGAGCTGAGTTCAATTTGTAAGTAATGTACTGTTACCTCGGTTGAAAAATGCACGACACCTGTCCCTATCCTTGACTGTAGAGCTTCTCATTTCATACTTGCGGTGGCCCTTCCCTTTTGTCTGAGCATCTATCTAGAAGCATGTAGGTTAGATCATGTTCATAGTTTAGCTGGGACAGCTTACAATAGCATGACGTTCTATTGCGTATGAAAGATCTATGCAGAAATGCGAAACAATGCCCTTGACCTCATCGTAGTAGGTAGCTTCGCTGGGGCATGCATCGAGATAATCAGCTACAAGGTCCAGGAATCCATGAATCCTGAGCTCGCCATAGCATAACTTGGTGGGATCAATCTTCAAGTGCTCGGTTGCACTTCCGAAGTCATGGTGGAGGTCCTGAATGATGGACTCAGGCAAGCGGTGATTCAGCGGCACTCGAAGAACCAAATATGATATTGTTGAAACCTGATGATCTTGTAAGCCGAAGATTGAATGAGGAATTCGGGGCATAGAACTTACTGGAAAAAGGTCGGGGTGGGTGTTGGTAGAACGCCGAAGATGACAAACACCAGGTACATCCCACTTCACTCTGTCCTCCAACTCGCGGAAGTCGTTAACCAGAGTCAGGAGACAGTAAGCATATGCATCAATGCGGCGAAGACAGTTCTCCACCTCATTCTTGATCCAGCTGGTTACCTGCAAGGAGTTGAGATGGCAGTGCGCCCGATAAAGAGTTGAAATGAACGGCATGACACTGTGAGGCCCGACACGGAAAGTATCTCGGAAACTTGCAGTGTAATACTTGTTGTCATCCGATACAATCCCTATAACCCGCATGTTCGAGAGCTTGAAGAGAAAGTTGAATGATGCCTGTGCTCTGTTCAGTGCTGTATAGAGCTCCTTGATAAGATACCTGTGAGTCGACTCTTTTTCGACAGCCTCCAACTTCGTCTGAATTGCACTAGCAGCCTGGTGAAGGTCGGTCCAACAGCGGGAATCTTGCAGGGGCCACTGGATTAAAAGTTGAGAATCCAGCATCATAAGGAAAAGCGCGACTACATACCCAGGTTTCTTGCCCAAGTTCACATGAAATGTTACGCATCAAGCAATGCAGTGGTAATCCATCGGGATCTATCAAGGGCGCTGAGTCTGATAAAATAATAGGACACATTACTACGTACGAGCGAATGCTGGCCCAATATATTCTTCACCAACGGGAAGATCTTCAAGGTTCATGTTACCAGAGTTGAAGTTGTCGGCACTGGTGTCTTCAAAGGGCGAATGGTTTAAGAAATCTTCATAAGTCTTGTTATTGTCTAGGTATGCCGGCGATTAAAACCAATAGCATGGTAGCTATTACGAATGCACCAGCCGTTTCATCAGCCATCAAGACATCAGATTGTGCATCCTCGTCAACACTAGCGCTGTCTTCAGCTGAAGCACTCTCTTTGTTGCCACCATCTCCATTCTCCTGAGAGATCACAATATCCGCTTTTCTGCGTAACAGACCAACATATACAACCTTGCCCATATCTTTCTTGCCCTGGCGGTGAGTAATACTGTGACTAGACATGACGTCCTATTTAGTAGACAATGCGAAGGAATAAACGAATTTAACTCACAATTTGATTGATTCCAGTGACAGTACAGCTTCACTAGAGTTCAAAATGCGCTTGAGTATCCTGCGCTGGCCTTTACCCTGGGGAGAAGCAGAGACGATCGAGAAATCCTCCAGGGTAATGGGAATTTCTTGACGGATAGGCACAGCAAGGAAAGCAGCGATAACAGATTCTTTGATTTCCAAGTGAGTGGCTGTGGCATCAATTGTCACGTCGACCACGAGGCCTGCAGTGTACAAGCTAGTTCGGATCCTATAAAATGGTAAGTAAGGCAGGTATTAAGAGTGACTCCGACATACTCATCGGCAGTGGGCTCGGTACGAGTGAAGTTATCCAGTAGTGAGGTTTCAGGTATCAAAACGAACTTGAATACTCTTAGAGGCTCCTTTGCTTTAGCAGGGGCGGTCGTTATCGGGGCAGCTGGGCGAGAAGTATCCTCAGCCTTCCTGTGTCTTTTGTTTTTGGGAAGCCGAGTGGTCGATGCGTTCTCTGCTGCTGTCTTGTGGATCTTGCTCCGAGTCAGATATTGACTTAATGCAAGATGGTATGTCTTACCTCTGATCCAGGATTGAATTGGAGGCTGTCAGCGAGGCCGTCTTGTTGCTGGCATTTTTTCTGGATGTTGTCGGTTCGGAGAAAGGCTGAAGCACTTCCTCTCCCTTCACCCATAGAGCAAAGGAACTCCGCACCGAGACTCCCAGGAACGAAGTGCTGGCCTTCAGACGAGATACCGTACGGGGTCGCATTTGGGGAAACATTACCCGTACCCTAAAAAGATTAATAACATAGTGATTAATAAGGGGGAAAAGCAACAAATGCGATAGCATACCTGAGTGAGAGGGGCAGGGTCAGGAGGCTAGCAGAGGGGTTCAGTATGTACAGCTCAACCAAAGGCGAGGTACATACTTGAGTAGTGGTTGTAGGCAAATAGTGACGAGTGGCTTGACAGCCGCATTCGCACAAGGACATAAGTGCGCAATTGAGGTCAGGCTGCATGGACGCTGCTTTGAACAGCATGCATGAGCCTTTCCATGCGCAGTCAGGATTTTTGCAAGCTTTCAAATTGACGAAGAAGTGGGACATAACAGTTTGGGTTAAGGAAATGCAATGAGAGTGGGGGGTGGGGGGGTGAAAAACGGCAGAGAGGGTTATCACCTTTAAAAGCAGAGGGCATTTAAAATTTTAAAGTTCAGGAGAGAAATAGGACACGGGAATGGGTGTAACTATGACCATATGCGTGGATGTAAGACCTAGAGGGCACAGAGTATCTCTATTAGGTTCGAACCATTCGAACTTAAACCATGTGAACTCACGGAGATCGGATTTGAGGTTACGGAGAGGCTGCAATTAGTTGTTCTGGGCATGGGGATCACAGATAAAGGAAAGGCACAACAAAAAAAAGCGACCTGAGTTCAGGGAGGCGGGTTTTCCATATACTTGAAAGCTCAGCATTGACATATAAGGTGAATCACACTATTCGTACTAGGCCGCCTCACTGGTGCCGTCTCTAGGTGCGATGCAAAGTCCCCAAGAAAGATGTAGGGTGTAGGGTGAACACTGATAAACCTTTGTGTTCACTGTACAACTAGTTCAAAAAATATCAGCTACTGATCAAATGTAGATAGGACAAAATACATACGGGAGCCGCTGTCCATTTTGGCGTCACTTGTAGCACCGCTAGAATTCAATTAATCCGCACTGCGGGACGGTAACTGGACACCCAGGAGAGCTCTTGTACATATCAGACACATTAGGTACTGAAGGGTGTTTAGCCTCGTCAGACATTTCACTAAGAATGCTATGAACGACGAGTCTTACTATCCATATCAGAGCGTCAAAATACAGGGCCGGGTTTGCCGCCATCAAACTTGGGCTAATTACAGCTCCTCAGGGAGGGTTATTCTTGTAACATAGTTGAATAAGGTGATAAGAGCGTGTTCGTTGATAATATGAATGCCCGAATCATTTTGGAATTTGTATCAACTGTCTGATATTTTGCGGCATCAGCTCATATCACTTATAATTGAAACTATTAATGCACCCTCGAATGTAGAAAGACTAGATTAATGTGACATTGTCCGTTACGCAACAAACACTGCTTAAAATCAGCCAGACAATGACCGTTCAGATCCTTGCGATGCCACCAGGTCCTCAGTAAATGTAAACCCAGAGACCTCAGTGTAATGTCCGTTATTAGATGTGGGTGGGCCAACAGGAGGGTGGGTTTTGTAGTTGCGCTGGCAGGTGCACCAGATTTGAGCTGGCGAGTTCTTGAGGAAGTGGTATATCCTGTTAGGCATTCTTGACACGACAGGCCCGGCACAGATGAATTGTGCGTTACAGTGCAAAGGCGGTGCCGTCCGTCCTCAGAACAACGTTGAATCTGGAGAACATGTTAATTGAATAAATGACGTTGATAAAACAAGTCTCACCCTGCGATTTGTGCAATAAACACCATGGACGTGTTGATCATTGTTTTTGAGGGTGGGAAGGCAGGCACATATGATGAGAAGCGTTTGGTAATTGGGAATGCACCGTTCCCATGTAATGTCGTCTGTGCACTGCGAGACGCATTTGAGGAGTGTAGCATATCTGACACTAACAAGTGCTTGATTATTAGAAATTTCACTTGCCGCACTGTAGAATGGGAGGTGAATCTTACCAAGACATTCTATGGCTTGGTTTCCGGATGATATTTCACTGTCAATCAACATGAGGGTCACATGTTCTATTCCTCATTTCTCCCACTGTTCATTATAGGGCTAACGAAGCCCCAGAATAATTGGTGAATCGCAGTATATCACCAAGTGACACATGAACTCAAACGTGAGGGTATCTAAGTACAATACTACCATACTACGACGGAGATAACAGAAAGGAAAGAGGTGATATTGATGCGCATCAGTATATGAGCGCTTCGAAGATTTAGGGCAGGTTTTTTCCGCACGTGAGGATCCTGGGAACTGGAGGGTGGGTCCAGCCATGTGACTGTGAGTCTAGCCACGTGACTCACCGTGAGTGTGGGGATTGGGCCAAGCCACATGCCGATTTTGAGGCATGAGCTTTCTCAGGCCGGCCCTAACCATACTAACTGGTCATATGGTCCTGTAACCGGTGGTGCTTTTTCCCACCACAAGGGCATGACCACGTGAAATTTCTCAGGCCGGCCCTAATGACACAAACCGATCATATACCTGTAACCAACTTTGATGCAACTTTCCCCTTTACAGTCGCTTTCGTTATAATACATATTATAAATAGATACAACGAAAACAAAAACTATGTCAGACAATAGATACTCAATGAACGTATGTAGGATGATATCTATAATATCAAAAGCTAATATAAGTTCTACAGCACCGAAACCCGGTTCGTACAAGGTGTCACCGGACTGAATGCCATTGACAGCCGAAGTGCAGGAAGGTGAGGCTGTCAATGCTGACGGTACACTCAAGGACGCACACGAGATCGAGTGGGTTTACGACCCAGATGAATCCACACCGATACCAGCGGCGCCCGTAACAGCGTCAACGGTATGTTCACCATACATGAATGACGGCTGAATCTCATCTTCCGTTGTAGAACCACCCTTTAGTTTGTACCACCAAAACGCTACCAGATGACCAACGTATTGACAAAAAGAATATACAGGACGGTGAGGCAGTCAATGCCAACGGCACGCTCAAAGAATCTCACAAAATTACTTGGGTATACGACCCCGACAAGCCAAATCCAATGTTGGTAGGATTCAGCGGGAATACCGAGGTAGATATGATTGTACTACATCTACTTGAGTTAACTATGCCTTCTAGGAGGTTCAGACGGCACCCCAAGCACGGAAGAGTATTCCTAAACAGCCGCACCATTCAAGGGCAAGAAAGAAGGTTCGAACGGACGCCATGCATGCCTTCTTGGATATAGAGGCACAGGTCAATGACGAGGAAGAGAGCAAAGACGAGACAGAGGCCAATCAAGGTAGACTTCTTAGAAATAATAAAATACGTGTATTCAAGGCATTCATGAATTGTTCCAGCCAACTTTATCGACAACTCTGAGGCTCAAGAGAACCTCATGCATCCTGCTCCCCGGTTGAACCAAAATGAAGACGAAGACAACCCAGTGATTGAAGGGATAATGAGGAGGCATGTGTATAAAGACGTTCAAGCCGACACTGGGGAAGACGCTAAGGCCGACACTGAGGAAGACGCTAAGGATGATGCCGAGGCTAATGTACATTGGGATTGCCCGCTCTGGGAGGTTCCGGTCCAAGTAAATATCATTATGTTTTATATCTGTGGATACAATCTGACGGTATTCCAGGTAGGAAAGGAACAAAAAACTGTGGACTGAATCCTGAGACGAATTGAATCCGGTTTCTGCGGTTTGCACGAACCTCCACATGCCGCCTTCTATCGGTCTTCCCTACCTGGCCGAGTTTTTGTTCAAGTCAAGAAGATTGAGGACGCGACATTCGTATGCAGTGGGCTCAATACGCAAAAGATCCACTACCTTTATGTTGAAACCGCCAAGCAATACTTAATAGAACGTGAAAAGCCTGTGGAGGTTCCAAAGAGCAATACCTGGATCCGCTTATTATCCGCTCCATATAAGGACGACCCTGCCTACGTCCTTGAAGTCAATCAAGTCGACTCGCAGAGGTTTAGTGTGGTCGCCGTGCTCCTCACAAGACTTCCTTATTCCACGCGCAAACAAAAACGCGGGCAGGCTTGCTCAGAACGTGCTCCTGCTGCACGGCTCAACCCTGACTGATGCCACGCTATATATGGAGACTCTTTTCTGACAGTAAAGCGGAGTGCTGACACTGATGAGATTGAATGCTACAATTCAAGATTCAAAGTCCCCAGAAGGTGGAGGAAGATCCCAGTTGAATATCCATTTCAGCATACGGCTATAGAACGTGGAGAGGAGGGCCCCTCAAAAGAAGGAGGACAGGAAGGAGAAGGACGGATACATGCAGATGGAGAAGAAGGACGAGCACAACTTAGAGATCAAAGAGAAGAGCGACAGCGAGAAGAGGAAAGTGGAGCATGAGTGGAAGAAGGGAGCACATCAGTAGGAGAGCAAGCTCAAGAGGGAGCGCGAGGAGAAGAAGAAAAGGATGCGGAGGATGAAGACGAAGACCAGGAGATCAAGAATCAAGATAAGAATCAAAAGGGTTTTATGAAATTCGACACTGGTGGCTATCTGTTGGCAGAATTGGTCCATGGCTCATACCACCCACATGCTGTCCATCTTTCTCGCAAAGAAATCATGGAATTCATGGATTGCCCCTCGATTCCTGATTTAGCTAAGAGTCTGGCGCTGGAGACGGCAGAGCTTGAGGACCTGAAGAGAGGCGACCAGGTAAAGCTGACTGAAGGAGACTATCGAGGAATGGTGGGATTCGTAGAGCAGGTCTTCTTGACCTACGCATGGGTCACTGTTACGGCCTCTAATGAAATCATTGAGGTGGCAAAATCCTCGCTCCAATGGCACTTTCAGATAGGTGATCACGTCTGCGTCAGGTCCGGTGAGCATGCGGGTGCCCAAGGCTTTGTGACCGCTGTGAACGACGAGGCTCATACAGTCGCTATCTCTGTTCGAATGCGACAGGTACGTGTTGTGGCCATTCCCTGGTTCGGTTACTTATATATGAAGAGTAGGTCTCCAAGGTCTTTGCCTCGATAAATGATGTAGAGTTTGCAGAAGACAATCGCGTCTTCGTGAAGCCTCAGGAAGCGGCTCCTCAACCAGAAGGACAGAGTGCTTCCCATGCGAATGAGAAAGCCCGCAGAATTCATAAAATGTTTGAAGACATTATTGTTCGCAGCGAGAATCAGAAACGCGACAAATTTCTTAAAATGCGCGTTATGTTCAAGAGCGAACCGTTCAGGGCATACCAAGGCATCATCAGGACCGTTAGCACTCAGTGGATAGCACACGTGGAAGTTGAAGGTGTGCTTGTCAATCGAAACCAGCTTGTCCAGCGTCATCTCAAAGGTTTATATTTCTTCCTGTAAGCATGCTCAGTTCATTGTGATCGATATGAGTCTAAGTTGAATACAGGGACAATGATGAGAGATTATACGAGGTTACTGAGGAGTCAGACTTCGAGCTTGTGCCCACCGAGCACGTGAAATCCGAACTGGAGTGGTGGGTGCTGAGGCCTCAGGCCTCAGGTTCGACAGCTAGAGGGAGGACTCCTGAGCCGATCAACACCGAGACCGATGGAGTCTGGGCTCCAGCCACTCAGCAAGTGGAGCCAGCACCAGTAAACATAGGAGGGGTCATCCGTAAGTGTCATCTCAATCACAATCAATGGCTGCTCAGAACTGTAGCGCACGACCACTAGCTCCTACAGATATCTGATATCCTTCCAAAAAACTCAAGCCTGATGTTGAAGGTCATGGAGAATCCTCTTCACCTCAATGCCGCCCCGTGGCATGGTAAGACTGGAGTATTCAAGGGGGTTTCAGACAACATGGTCAGAATATACTTTCAACCATCGTCACCCGGAGCGCAGGGCCAGACCGGGGTGATACCCCACGGTTTGGTGTCCTGGGTTCCCCTGACTAAAAAGGGGTGCTTCATCTATGTCATGCGCGGTTCAGATTTCGGGAGTCGACACTGGGTGAATGAGTTTGGGGATACTTGTGGCCTGGCGCAGTTCGTGGAGGACATAAATATAAGGTTCTAAAGCAGATTTGAAAGGACGATCTCGGTGTAACAAATTAAGTAGAGGACTTCACGATATACCCCTTCATATTCATACCCCGTCATCATACTATCTTAATACCACTTCTATAATCTTGCACGCAAAGACACTATTCTTATTCAAAGTATATAACAGGAGACAGGACTCGAAGTAGTATCACCGAACCCATTAGTTTAATATTCACGTGCTTTCTCTCTCTTATGACTCCCTCCCTCCCCAGCTGTGATGTCTAGCAATGGTGGAATCTGGTTTGAGTAGGTGAAGGAGATCCAGTCAATAGCAAACTTGGCGACTGAGATGAAGGATTTGATAGGGATCCCATCACACCTGAAAAGGGGTAACTAGCGGAATCTAATGGGCAAGAGAGCGGTCGAGGGCTTCACCAAGAGCATGCTCAAAGCGATTGGTTTCCCTGGCTGGAAGACTAGAAGCCTTGGCTCAGGCACAGTTTGAGAAGTATTATTCCACATGAGTTTTGACGTGAGGATGAGTGCAACGAAGAAACCTTGGTGAGTGCAGAGGAGAGGTGAAACTAGGGTAGATATCGGGGAAAGCGACATATCTCTTGGAGACGAGTGTCGCTTGGGCGCTCAGAGTTGTTTCTTGTCCATGCTCAATGGGGCATCTTGCCGGCGGATGTTCAGTAATGCAGATGGTTGAGGTAAGGTCCGAGGACAAAGGAACACTGGCAGTCTTGGGGCCACAAATCCTCCATTGGAGGTACTCTTTCTCGAGTTCCGTCACAAAGAGCAACTCTATGTACAAAGCCCTTGATGAGTACAATGGTACAGACGTCATTCCTGCAGCTAGATGGCAACGAGGATGGGAGGGAAACTGTTGGAGAGGTGTTCTTGAGGGCTGCCAAGGACAGCAGAGGGGATACTATCTTAGGGACGCCAGATCCCGCTGAGTGTCTTAATGACATGATCTGTGAGTGTTAGCTGGTCCAACCCAATGACAAAAATATCATGATATATTCAACTGGCTGACTCGCCCTATGGTCAGTTGTTTCTTTGAGTTGTCTCAGGGTAGTGGTGGAATGTCGGCGTTAGGGGACACGATGGATACTATGAACTCAATGTGCATTCAGAAGTAGCTTACATACAGTCCCTCATATACATATCGGTAAGTATCTAATTTAGGAGCATTGGCATACTTCTAAGGAATACAGTGGAAGTCGGGGCCTACAGATGGTGCGTCTTTCTAATCCCGAGAGAAGGGGGCTGCTCGAGAGAGAAGAAATTGAAGTAGAAGGTATATTGATTTGAGTAGAAGGAGATCTGATGGAAGGTGACCTGGAAGATGATTGGGATGAGAGGGGGTTTTAAGGCCGCCACCACGCTCAGGGGCGGGCAGCGGAGGGAGCCCGATGTGCGAGTGAGTGGGCAAAGCATGTATGAATTATTGAGTGGGGTGTATGAGGTTTGTTCAAAAAAATAAAGGCAGAGATGAGTTGGAGTTCAACGGATCAAGTTAGCGAATTTAAAAAGCAGAGGAGAAAGAGTCAGAGAAGACAGAAATGATGCTGATCAAAGAGGCTTGCTTGGTGGCGAGAATCAGCAAGAGTGCATGGAATACATTTTTACAGAAGGTTAGCGAACGTCCAAAGTCTAGAGACCTGGACAATCCGATTGCATTGTCTTTCTGGAGAGCAGAAGACTTTGTAGGCTAGAACGACAGAAGATACATTGTGGACAAGGTTAGGGCATGCTTGGAGGAGGATGTTGGGTCTGTTTCGTGTCGGGAAGCATTGCGAAGGAGGCATTATAGGTGCCACATACCACTTGAAGTTGGCTCTGAGGCTGGGGAGTCACAAATGACAATCAGCCTTCGTCAAATCCACTTGGTGGAGAGTCAGCTTATTCAGTCGGCTTATGCGTGAGTATTAGTTTAGTTTGATTCCATGTCTCTGCCCTTGGGGAAATGCGCCCCCCAATAGGCGTATGGGAGTCTAACGCCAAATATTTGGCTACCCACTAAAACTCAAAGCCCCAAGGCCCATTTTTTCAGGTATAGTGACCTTACCATGTGCTTTGGGCCATACAATGTTTGTTAAACGGAGAAGGCAAGACTCACTAACTTGGGGAACATATTTTCTAGCAGCATTGGTAATGAAGTTCGGTTCGAGCTCACAACGCTTAATACCGTTGTGTTCATGTTGAGTTGTTGTTCCAGCTCAAGCTTAATACTTTTATCTGACTATTACCACCTTCTTTGTTTGATCTATCAGCCAGAGCATTATCTCTCAAGTATCTTCAATATAGCGATTCTCCTATGGAGTTATTGAAGTACTCACTACTACTTGTCTACAAAAAGGTTTTTTGATCATATTTAGAAGCGGGTCCCATCAGATCCCCGGAGGTTAACCCGATGAGTAGCAGCTAGCACCGGAGTTCATCCTCGGCAGTCAACCGGCATTGAGGACATGCCGCTTAGCCAGCAGAACTAATGATGGCCGTGCGGCACTAAATTAACTTGCGAAAATTCGTCAACTTGTGAGAATTCGAGTGGTCAGAGAAGCAAGATGCGAAATTTTTATTCACGAGATGTCAAAATACAGAAGGTGTCAAATTTGGAACTTGTCAAACTTGTGACAGAAAGGTGTGCAATTTTATGTAGATGTCAAATTTTTGATGTGCAACTTGCTGAACAAGGGCAAACGTGTTGCATTTTATTTTTTACACAGTATTTCGCCCATATAATACATACCAGGGGCAGCCTCGGTGCCTCCGGATTTCGCTTCAAGTAATCACATACATGTCCTTCTTCCATCCATGGTGAAACGAGGCAAACGCGCCCGATAGATTCCTCCAAGTAGTATATTTCCGTAGAAAGGAAGAACATTCGGATGATAGAGTTGGCTCCACACAATGGCTTCTTTCGCAAAAGTCTGTGAGTGTGATTAGAGGGATGATTCACTCGAGGCAAACGGCGATGGACACTGGAGATTAAAACTCACAGCCGTCAACCGCTGAATATCTGAACTAGCGTAAACACGAGCGACCTTGAGACGCAGAGGATGCTGGTCATAGTAGCCCTTCCAAATCTCCCCAAACGATCCTGAAGCAAGTGGTTGCGGAACGTTGTTGATCCCTCGGAGTATCAGACATCTTGGATAGATCCCCGATGCTTTGTAGAGGCGCGTCATGGCAATCACGACTGAGCGCCGGAGGCTTTCTGGCATGTCTTCATGATCTAATAGCCGTGCCAAATAATTAGGCAATAACGCCGACAACGGAAAGCAACTTTAGTGATCTACTTTCTGCAGGATGTCGAGGGCTATCTCTGATTTTTGATCCCTTGACTCAAGTAAACGCTTGTACTGGGTCCTTTCCGTCACGATTTTCTCAATCATGTCCAGAACGCGCTAAATCGTAAATGATTGTCTTGAGTGGCGGAAGATGGAGTAAGGATAGTAGACTGACCTGTCTACTGGTGGGTGGCTCCGGTGAATCCCCGTTTCCTTCACTGGTAGCTAAGCCCAGCATTTGGCAAGGAACCGACATACCCTCTGTAACATTCAATTCGAGCCGTATTATAAATTCCATCAGTCCCTAAAACCATGTCAACTATTCTGCGATTTTTATCAAATTGTTAGCTTGGTTCACTGACGTCAGGAAAAATACCACATTCTGCGATGACGACTTTTTTCGAGATTCTCCCTCGCTGGGAACCAACGCCCTCGATTTTCTTGATCATATCCATTCCGTCGATTGCCTCGCCCTAGGAGGGGTAAAGTCCACGATGACATGGAAATCCAGCCTCATACTTACCACAGACGACATTCCTCTCATCAAATTGGTGAGTAGGTGCCGTAGTGATGAAAAACTGGGAACCCTTGATATTCTTCCCGAAAGCAACCATAGACAATGTTCCTGGTTTGCCGTGTCCGAGTGTGAAGTTCTTAGCTGAATATGTTCATCTTTAGTACTCCCTTTGCTGAACTCTTCTAATGACGGATCTCATCTGGGATGGTTTTGATTCCTGCGTCCTAGTTGCGACCAAAGTACCCGCCAAATAACGCTTGTCCGGGATGTATTCCATGAAATCTGTTCCCTTTGTATCCAAAGCCATGTTCTCCGGTCGACGATTCACGAAAGTTTCGCGTTGCTTTTGGGACGATGTCGTCGAAGAGTTTGAATGCGATGCGTCCGGTGGGTTTACCGTCAATGGTAATGTCGAACTGCGCATAAGGTGAGTGTGGCGTTGAATCAAATCGGACACTTGGTCTGAGAGACCACATACGAAGACATTGGCCATGCCAACGAGTGTTGGTGGAACTAATCGATGGAGCCACCGGCAGGTGCCTGTTCGGCACTTAGGAGGCTCAATTCAGTGAACCTCGTGGTCGATATCAGAAAGAAAAGTCATATTGGCACATGATGATAAAGCTTACACTTGAAATCAGCGCTTGTTCGGAGGGAGATGTGACAGTAAGAGTGGTCGCCAAATTTCTTCGAGATTTCTTGATTTTCAGCGTGGATGGTCAAGCCGCCTAGGCTAGAATAGAAAAAAGTAGGAATCAGGGATAGGTGTTTGGACTACATATGGTACGAGACATTAGGTTCTGTGAACACTTTGATTTGAAATCAAGAGCATTGGAGAGTGATTTCAGCGAGCAAAGGACGTTGTTGATGGCGGGCACGTGGGTTGCTAATTTCGTCACACCTGTAGAAGTTTAGAACATGATGCTGTGCCTCTATGTTAGACAGCCACATTCCAATAGCATAATAATGTTGTATAGTTCTCTCAAACCCCGTCACTCCTCAGAATACCTCCAGCAGTAGGTCCCTCGAGAAAGAGCTTAGGTACCGTTCTCGACCACTTTGTCACGGATTGAATCATTAAGCCAAATTTCCTCTAGGGGTTCAGGAATCAACTGTCAACGGACAACGACCCACGACAAACGCACCCACGGGATCCTTCCATGGGGCACATCACTTCGCACAGCATAATCTGACCTTCATCGACTCTATGCAACTCCATCAGGCGAATGTCATCCCAGGACAACGTTCGGGTTTGTATTTCGGTTATTATCACGATAAGTCTTAACATGAATTCTCTAGGCATGGCCATCGTCCTCGACAGGACAATAAATGACGTCTTCCACGACTCTTCCACTCACAAGCCAGCATGTCATGCTGGTCCACGAGTAGAGCTTATTGACGAGGGCGCCGATTGGGGAAGAGGCGCTTCAGATCCTGATAAGGCCCTTTTGTGGGTAGACGGTCCTGCTGGTGTTGGAAAGTCCTCTGTTGGCCAATAATGTGCCAAAATATTGGGCAAGGAGAATAGGCTCGGTGCAGCCGTCCTCCTTTCTCGACCAAACGGAAGAGATGACCCGAGCCGACTCTTTATGCCCATTGCGCACAGACTCGCAACCCAGGTCAATCTTTATGGAGAAATAGTTGAACAACGCACCCAGAAGGACCCGACTGTCGTCACATTATCTATGCAGAACCAGTTCCGTGAGCTTCTAGAGCGCCCACTTCAAGTGCTTGGAGAATCCCACCATTTGACGGCGATCGAAGGGAGGGTGATTGTTATCGACGGCTTGGATGAATACAACGGCACAGATGGCGGGGGGAACGCTGGGGAGACCCACCGCGACGTCAATTTCGTTGCGACGTCTGTGCATGCCCAAGGTACACCCTTCCGGTGGATGATCCTTAGCCGCTCGGAGCCGAGCATCGTTGCCGCCTTCAAAGACGCCCAAGTGTTATCTATTACTATCCACGAGCCGCTTCGTATTTCACGTGAGATTGACAACGAAATCGAGCATATTATCAAGGATTTTACGAGGATTGGCAAGGAATCGGGCCTGTTATCGTCTTGGTTCTCTGAAAAAGATGTGGAAACCCTGGTTGATCTCTGTGCTGGCCTCTGGGCCTATGAAGCGACGATTGTTCGCTTCATTGCCATGTGGAATTCTTCCGGCCCGGCATCTCAGCTTCGAATATTTCTAGATTTCGCAGCACGACAACGAGCGACTGGCGATAATCCCTTGGCGGCACTTGATGCCTTCTACACTCTCATCGTGAACTCCGTGCCAACCAAAACCTTCCTGATCGCGCAGCGTATTATTATTCTTGCAGCGGACGACATAAACCAGGTATTATACCTGTCCTATATCCTCGGGATTTCTGAAGCAGAAATTGAATATGCGCGTGCAACCCTGCATGCTGTTCTCGATATTCGGATAGCACGTCGCAAGGTCACCTTTCACCATGCTTCATTTACGGACTATATCAAAGATCGTGAACGATCAGGAGATCTGTGCGTCTCGGGGCAGGTTGAGAAAGCCTTCTGGCAGGACACGATGAAGCGGATGTTGGAAGTTGTATGTGCACGCCAAAAAGGTAAGCGGTCTTTTTTGTACGATCAATCTGCTCTTGTACAACTGAATCTAGGAGAGTGGATAGATAATGCCCCAAGCTTTAGAATTGTTATTAAGCATATTTTCGTGGCCGTCATTACGGTAGTCTGCTCAAGCGACTGGCGCACAGATGAAGCGGTAATAGCTCCTCATCGTAATTATGATTTCAATACGGTCCTTCGTACGTTCATCAATAGCCGGGCATCGGAAAGCTCTACCTTGGCATTTGCAAGTCTGAGGGATAGCCCCAACACTTATTCCCTCTCTGTGATTGATGAATTCTTCAAGGTACTGCCTATTTCTTGTCATTTCTTATTCACCTACTAACAAATGTCACAGGCACTCAAGGATCTTTTAAGACCACTTCTCCGACCTTGCTACAATCCCTTTATTCACCTCAACTCTTTAAAACTACTCAAACTTATCAATGAGGATCCAAACGTATCAGATGAGACTATTTCGGATAGCTGTGAGTGTCGGAATTTTGACCTAATCCCAGTATCTCATTCTTCCTTATCAGCCGCTATAGCGGCAAATCAGCATCAAAAGCAGGCCCCCTTCATTTTAGGACGAGGAAAGACAAAAGTTCTCTTGTGGGTTTGCGATAACAAAGGCAAAGCACGCAGCTACAAGACAAACGACGTCATACCCGCGAGAATAATAATAACACCATACCCTTCCTTCTCGCAGCTTCTTCGCAATAGTTACCGTCAAGGACAGTATATTCAATTTATTAATTAATTCGATTAGTGTACCATGCGATATGAAACCCGCCTGAAGGTCTCCCGTTGATGCTTTGGATCGAGGTATATAAACCCTCACCTTGAACACTTGAGCTCGTAGAAGGACAGTGGTGGACAGGGACATTGTTCGGCCGTCCTCAGTGTGGAATTCTCGTCAGTCATTGATCGTCGATCTTGTTCACGATCGCATTGGGTAGTGTGCCCCAAGCCAGGGTGCCTGCGTGTATCCCAGTAATCACTAGAAATAAACAATAGACTTCAACGTCAACGTATGAGGGCTGCTGTCAAGCGGTTACCTGCCATACGCCCCCCCCCTCCCCTCCCCCCTACAGCTTAATTAGAAAACATTGACACGAGGTTGAAGCAGCTAGTCGTGATTTAGAATAAATCATATTTCATCCCACTTAAGTTCGGAGGAGCGATAGGATTTGTCGCCCGTCAAGGATATGAATTGTGAAGATAAAGGCACTGTGATAGAATTGAATACGAGCATCAGTATTCAACGTTCAACGTTCAGATCATCGCGGGATCGGTCAGTGATGTCATTAGCTCAGTGATTGAGGTCAACAGCCTCTTCCTGACCTCGTTTGCGGCTTGCTCGTTCAGCATTTATATCTGGGGGTCTGGAAGAACTTTTCATGACATAGAGCAAAATCAAGCAATACAAATCATCAATTCAATCACAAGCCAACAAGTATACAGTACACAGCTGAGTCGAAACTGAGACAACTCGGTCAGGCCTTGGGGAAGAAGCATAAGTTGCTTAGATGCAGCAACGTTGGCCGCTGATGCACCCGGTGTCCCAAAAGACAGAACGCCAGGGGGGACTACCGCCGCTCGGGCAGCTGCCCCAGACACACCTGGCCGGCCTAACACCGAGGCGTTGGTCCTGGCAAGACAAAGCGGCGCTGCCGTCAACACAAATGGTGACAATGGCAACAGCAGCCGTAGCGAGAGTGACAAATTTCATTGTCTACAGGTTGAAAAACGTGATTAATCCCCCATTCTACAGAGTCGCGAGTACTGAGGGACATACTTTGAGTACAAGAGTTCAAAGGGGTTCAAGCGAAGTATTGGGAACGAAGCGTAGTCGATATCGATACCTAGATGTGAATGGAAGTCACGAATGAGCAAACACATCGAGGAGAGCGTAAGAGAGATATTGGAACTGACTGTAGAGATGTGCCGAAGCTGAACTCTGCTTCAAAGCTTCCCAGTAGAAAGTGCTTTTATACAATTTACAAACCTACAATACCCAGAAACAGAATGCTTCAAACCATAGGTAGCGAATTCATTGGATTTGATAGAAATCTGCCTCCTTCTTACGAATGACATTGTGGGGAGTACCAAGCATCTCTTGGTATGCTTCTCCACCTTCTATCCGATGCTTATGGGGCATGCAAAGCTTCATTTGCAGTTAGAAGAGTTCAATTGTAGAGAACGATCATTACCAGGGCGCTCGGCGTAGCTCGGTCAGCTTTTTTGTGAAATTAGGTAAGTATCTCGTACGCTCCAGGCTGAGAAGCACAATCGACGAGCCACCCAGCTTGTCGTGACCCCTCCCCTCAAGATCAATCCCTGCTACTGCAAAGCTCATCTTGTTAAAGTATGGCTGGGCGATAAATTCTGAATGTTACCCTTTCTACATGTATGCTAGCGCTGCACTGGATAATAGGTATAGTGCGTCCTCGTGAGCGTCTCTTGGTTTTATTGAATTGGGTATCTGTAACACGCTGTCGATTGCTTGCATCTCGACTATTTTTAAATCAAATGATGGCCGCCTCTGTAAATAATTTACACAGAATGGAATGCATCTCACAACTTTGACAACAAATATTATTGGCGATTCTGAACTGGACAACGCTCCCAGTGGCAGAAGGCAGGTAGCTCCGGAGTTCCCTGATCCTCACAAGAAAGGGCATTGACTCTAATGCTGAAAGGGAGGACAACAATGAGAGCGGCTATTGTGGTGCTCATCTGCAGATTGTGAGACTTTACGTTTTGTGTCGACACAAGGGGGAAAACCGTACATGGTGCTTGGGGTACACGGGGTGAGATCGGCTGTGTATTGATCGAAGCGTCTGATACTCAAAGTCTAGAGTCGAGCCCATCCGAGTCAGTAAGTGGACATCTCAGATGAGGAGTTTAATTCCAGACTGACCGAAGGGTTGTCCAACTGACTTCTAATGTGATGCTTCAGAGTCTGTAAAGTCCTTTTAAACCGCGTACATGTCCACTCAGTCAGGAACAGGTCGCCTTCTGTGGACTTCTGTGGAGTGCGATATAAATCACCTTCCTATCGCCCTTCAAACGAACATTCAGTATTATGTACGGCCTCGTCTTCAGTAGTGGGGTGACATCCAGGTTGATGAACATCTTGTTTAACTCCTCTCAGTATCTTGTACGACCAAGCAACTCTAGAGGTTTACTTCCTCGGATCAACGCATGTGCCAGGAGACCATGTTTAGAGTCGCCTAAGGCGACCTAGAACTTCTGTTTCATCCAAGGGTTCTTGGTGCTTCCCACCTCATCGTTAGAGCAAGGCAAGGGTATGGGCTGGCCCGGGGTTTTTTTTTTTTTTTTTTTTTTTTTGGGGGGGGGTATGCGTAGGGTACGGGTACGGGTCTCAAGATCCGCCTAACTGATTAACGGTAGATAGTGACATCCACCGTACGGCGATGTCTGGAGCGTCGACGGTTGACAGCCCAAATCCGTGAGACAGGCTGAACCTGAGGGTATTATGAGAATGTTGGCCTAGAGAGGTATTGTCAGTGTTATTAGTAGTGTGGTCATTGGGTTAGCATACGGCTTTGGGGTCGCTGTGGACTATTGAGATGCGATGTAGATAGGATAATCCTTCGAGGATATCAAAGACCTATTGGAAAATTAGTGGCTGGAATCTTGAAGTCGAGCTGCGTGTGGGTACGGGGTGTGAGCACGTACCAGAGGTAGCCTGGGTGCCTCAAGATTCCGCTTCAAATATTCATATACATTTTCTTCTATCCGGGTTGAAACGAGGCAGACGCGTCCGATAGATTCCTCCAAGTGGTATATTCCCTAGGAATGAAGAGCGTTCGGACGTGAGAGTTGACTCAACACGATTGCTTCTTTCATGATTATCTATGAGTGTGTGATTAGAAGCTAATCTACACGACGAAGATTAGAGAGGAAAGCTCGCAGCTGTCAGTCGTTGAATGTCTGAACTCGCGTGAACGCGAGCGACCTTTAGACACACAGGATGCTGTTCATAGCTTCCCTTCCAAATCTCCCCAAACTATCCTGAAGCAAGTGGTTGCGGGTCGTGTTTGATTCCTCGGAGCGTCAGACATCGTGGGTAGATCCCCGATGTTTTGCAGAGGCACATCATGGCGACCACGACTTCTGACGTGTCCTGATTGTCTAATAGCTGTACTAACAATTAAGCGATAGTTCCGGTGGCGAATAGTAAGCTCAGTGCATACTTTGGAGTGATCGAGTGTAAAAATTCTCAACTGAACGCGCTTATCTTCAGAACTCTCTTTGCCGAACTCTTCTGATGATGTGAGCTGAGAGTGTCGTCCAATTTCTTCGAGATTCCTTAATTTTCAAATAGGATGGTCAAGCCACCTGGGCCAGAATAAAAGAACATAGGAATCAGGGATAGGTTTTTGGACTACATATCGTACGAGGTATTAGATTCTGCGAACATTTTGGATCGAAATCAAGAGCATTGACAAGTGATTTCAGCGAGCAGTGGATGTTGTTGATGGCGGGCACGTGGGTTGCTAATTTCGTCTCACATGTAGAACATGTTGCTGTTCACACCTGCCTCTATACTCGTCGGCCAGGTCCCGGCGGCGTAATGATCCTGTATAGTTCTCTCAAACCCCGCCGCTCCCTAGGATTACAATGCCTCCAGCAGCAGGTCCCTCGGGAAAGAGCTTAGGTACCGTTCTCGCTCAGTGTTACTGATTGAATCATTACGAAATTTCCTCTACGGGTTCAAGAATCAACTATCAAAGGTCAACGACCCACGACAAATGCACCCACAGGATCTTTCCATGGGGCACATCACTTCGCGCAGCATAATCCGACCTTCATCCACTCTATAAAACTTCATCAGGCATCTCAGGAGAGCGCTCAGGTCTGTATCTTAGTAGTTGTCACGTTCATTCTTGGTCTGAACTTGCTAGGCATGGCCATCGGTGGTAAGTGGCGTCTTCCACGACTCTTCCACTCACAAGTCATGCTGGTACACGGGTAGAGCTTATTGACGAGTGCATTAATTGGGGGAAGAGGCACTTCAGATCCTAATAAGGTCCTTTGTTGGATAGACGGTCCTGCTGGTGTTGGAAAGTCCTCTGTTGGTCAATTGCGTGGCAAACTTCTAGGCAAGGCAAATGTGTTCGGTGCAGCCGTCTTCTTTCTCGCCCAAATGGAAGAGATGACCCGAGCCGACTCTTTACGTCCATCGCGCACAGACTCGCAACTCAGTTCGATCCTTATCGAGAAATAGTCGAACAGCGCATTCAGAAGGACCCAGCTGTCATCACATTATCTATGCAGAACCAGTTCCGTGAACTCCTCGAGCGCCCACTTCAAGTGCTTGGAGAATCCCACCACTTGACGACAGTCGAAGGATCAGTGATTGTCATAGATGGCTTGGATGAATGCAATGGTACAGACGGCAAAAGAAATGCTGGAGAGACCCACCGCGACATCGTCTACATCATCGCGACATCTGTGTATGCCCGCGGCACACCCTTCCGGTGGATGATCCTTAGCCGCTCGGAGCCGAGCATCGTTGCTGCCTTCAAAGACGCACAAGTGTCACCTATTACTATCCACAAACCACTTCGTATTCCATGCGAAATCGACAACGAAATTGAGCACGTTATCAAGGAGGAGCTTACGAGGATTGGCAAGGAATCAGGATTGTCGTCGTCTTGGTTCTGGCGATAACCCATTAGCGGCACTTGGTGCTTTCTACACTCTCATCATTAACTCCGAACTAGCCAAAGCTCTCCCAACCGCTCAGCAAATCATTATTCTTGCAACGTGCGACATAGACTAAGTCTTGTATCTGTCGTATATCCTCGGGGCTTCTGAAGCCGGATGTTGGAAGTCGAATGCATACGCCAAAAGGGTAAACCTTCCTTGTAGGCTGCTATAGTGGGAAATAGGTATCAAAAGCAAGCCCCATTATTTTAGGACGAGGAAAGACAAAAGTTCTCTTGTGGGTTTATGACGATGAAGGCACGGCGCGCAGCTACAAGACAAACGACACTATACCCACGAAACTTGTAATAACACCATACCCTTCCTTCTCACAACTTCTTTTTCGCAATAGTTACCGTCAAGGACAATACAATCATTTTACGATTTAAATTGATTGGTACACCATGTGATATTAAACCGGCCTGAATATCTCCATCGATGCTTTGGATCGAGGTAAGCCCACGCGTTGGACGCTTGAGCTCGTAGAAGGACAGTGGTGGACAGGGATTGTTTAACCATCCTCAGCAGTGTGGAATTTCCATCAATCATTGGTCGTCGTGATCGCATTGGGCAGTGTGTCTCATGCCAAGGTGCCTGTGTACATCCCAGTAATTACTAGGAATAAGCAATACATAGGCGTCGGCGTCAGCGTATGAGGGTCGCTTTCAAGCGATTATCTGCCATATACTGTTCCCTACAGCTTAACTAGAAAACGTTGGCACGAGGTCGAAGCAGCCAGTCGTGATTTAAAATAAATTCTTCTATCTCACTTAAGTTCGGAGGAGCGACGGGATTTGTCACCCATCAAGGATATGAACTGTGAAGATAAAAGGTAGTGTGAGGGAAAAGCGAGCGTCAGCGTTCAGATCGCAGGTCCGATCTACAATGTCATTATTACCTTAGCCTGAGTGATTGAGGCCCCAATCCAGTCCCTCCACATCAGGAACATCCAGTAAAATTTGACTTTGACTTTGATGGACTTTGACTTTCAAACTGACTTTACTTTGACTTTCCAAGAAACTTTGACTTTCGATGTCTTTGGCAAATTCTTTGACTATTGAAAATGTGAAACAGGCGGGATCAAGATTTTCAGACAGGACCCGCATAGAGACGTGTAAGGAAAAAGGGCCACGAAACTTTGGAATGTACTTTACAAAGTCAGGACATAGATTTTTAAAGCCGCCAAAAGTACTTTTGAGCCTTTGAAAAGGCCAAAAAGTACCTCTGAAAGTTTACTGGATGTTCCTGATGTATGGTCTCGTTCACGGCTCGCGCATTCAATGTTTATGCTCAAAGGTTTATACCGGAGAAGTCTTCACGACATAGAGCAAAATCAAGTATCAATTCAGTCACAAGACAAAAAGCATTCAGTATACAATTGAGTCGAGACCGAGATAACTCGGTCAGTCCTTGGAAGAAGCTCAAATTATTTAGATGCAGCAACGTTGGCCAGAGCTGCACCCGGTATCCCAAAATACAGAACGCCAGGGGGGGTTACCGCCCTGCGGGCAATTGCCCGAGACACATACGGCAGGCCTGATACCGAGGCGTTGCTCCTGACAAGACAGAGCGGCACTGCCATCAACACAAAGGGTGACGATGGCAACAGCAGCAGCAGCGAAAGTGGCGAACTTCATCGTCTACAGATTTAAAACTTGGTTAGTCTTCCATTCTACAAATTTGCGGGTGCTGAGGGACATACTTCGAGTACCAAAGTTCAGAGAGGTTCAAACGAAGTGTTGGGAACTAAACGTGGTCAATATCGATATCTAGATACGGATGAGAGACATGAATGAGTAAATCCATTGAGGAGAGCGTAAGAGAAGTATTGGAACTGACTGTAGAGATGTGCCAAAGCTGAACTCTGCTTCAAGCCCTCTGAGTAGGAAGTGTTTTTATATGATTTACAAGCCTACATCAGGAATCTTAGGAACGACTTCTTGAGGGGCAGGGGGCGCTCTGGAGCAATGGAGAACAGACTCTACCTCCTTCTCAAGTACCCTCACAGGAGCTGAGATGGGGTTTGGACTGCTTCAGACGTTTGACAAGCTGCTCAGGATTGCTCCAGACTGTGCTAGAGCTAGGATATTTTAGGCTGGGAGGCTCTATAATTGGCCGTCAGGGCCCAACCAAGCTTCCCTGCAATTTACCGTCTACATCATCTTTTCTTGGCCCAGGTCTGGCATATGGCTTTCTGTTTTTGTACAAGGCTGTCTGCTGTAGAACCGTGCTGGGATATTCCAATGGACACCTATTCAAATTTCAAATTGGGGCCAGAGCTTTGGATTAGAAAGGTGCCTGATATCAGTTTTAAAACCGTGTCCATGCTTAGTCTCGGCACAAGACGTCCACGCGTGGAAGGTCTTGTACCAAAGCATGTCAAATTGTGGGCAGTGTCGGACAAATGCTGACCCCTTGTAAAATCATCAGAAAATCGATTAGATAATGCATCTATTTGCGCTGTGCTCACACTATGGTGCAACCCGACCCTCCCTCGACGCCTCGCAAACAATAGCTGCTGGTTACTATACCTAACCCTGACAACTCGCAAGCTGGTCTTCCGACACCATTCACAACTCCTCGGTGTCATAAAATTATGCGCGCACTTCCTTCGGGTCCATCTCCCTCAGCCTCGGTGGCCACGTCTTGGCACAAAAATACCTCGCGAAACTCGCTCGAAACCCTCGTAGAAGCTACGAAAGCACTTTATTAATCAAAATGATTGGTATACCATATGATATGAAACCAGCCTGAGGATCTCCCATTGATGCTTTGGATCGAGATAAACCCGCGCTTTGAACGCCTGAGCCCGCAGAAGGACAGTGGTGGACAGGGATTGCTTAATCATGCTCAGCAGTGTAGAACTCCCACCAATCACTGACCGCCGATCCTGCTCACCATCGTATTGGGTAGTGTGCCCATTCCGAAGTGGCTGTAGTATACATCCTATTAATTACTAGGAATAAGCAATACATAGCATGTATGAGCGTCAGCATATGAGGACTGCTTTCAAGTGGTTACCTGCCATATGCTGCCCTCTACACCTTAAATAGACAACATTAATGTGAGGTCGAAACAGCCAGCAGCGATTCGACGTAAGTCTTATTTCATCCCACCGAGGTTCGGAGGAGAAGCGCGAGGAGGTACGAAGGTATTTTTGTCCATCAAGAACACGAACTGTGAAGATAAAGGCAGCGTGACAACATCGCCTTGCTCAGATCACCGGACCAATCTCTGACGTAATGACCTCAGTAATTGAGACCAGTACAATCTCCTCATCATGGGTCTCGTTCATGGCTCCCTCGTTCAACGTTTACATCTAAAGGTTGTACCTGGGACTCTTCATGACATAGATCAAAATCAAGTAGCACAAATCATCAATTCAATCGCAAGACAAAAAGTATTCAGTATACAATTGAGTCAAGACCAAGATAACTCGGTCAGTCCTTGGAAGAAGCTCAAATTGCTTAGATGCAGCAGTGTTGGCCGTCGTTGCACCCGGAATCCCACAATACAGAACGCCAAGGGGGGGTACCACCCGATGGGCAATTGCCCCAGACACAAATGGCGGCCCTGACACCGAGACGTTGCTCCTGGCAAGACAGAGCAGCGCTGCCATCAACACAAAGGGTGACGATGGCAACAACAGCGGTGGTGAGAGTGGCGAACTTCATTGTCTACAGATTGAAAACTTGGTTAATCTTCCATTCTATGAAGTTGCGGGTGATGAGGGACATACTTCGAGTATAAAGGTCCAGAGAGGTTCAAACGAAGTGTTGGAAACGAAGCGTGGTCAATATCGATATCTAGATACGGATGAAAGACATAAATAAGTAAACCCATTGAGGAGAGTGTAAGAGAAGTATTGGAACTGACTGTAGAGATGTGCCGAAGCTGAACTCTGCTCCAAACTCTCTGAGTAGGAAGTGTTTTTATACGATTTACAAGCCTATGTTGCCCAGAAATGGAATACCTCGAGCCACTGGTAGTGAATTCATTGAAATTGATAGAAATCTGCTCCCTTCTTGCGGGTGTCATTGTGGGGAGTACCAAACGTGTATTAGTATGTTTCCCCACCTTCTAGCCGATGCTTATGGGACATGCAAAGCGAATGCAGAGCTTCATTTGCGGTAAAGTTCAATTGTAGGGAACCATCATTACCAGGGCGCTCGGTGTAGTTCGGTCAACTTTTTTTTGTGCAGTCAGGTATCTCGTACGCTCCGGGAGAAGCATAGTCTACGAGCCACTCAGCTCGTCATGACTTCCCCCAAGATTAGTCGATAATCCCCGAGGCTGCTGCTGCTTCTCCCTGCAAGCCCACCTCAGTGCTAAAATCTGGCCGGGCGGTAGATTTTGCATATCATCGTTCCTATATATGCCAGCACTGGGCTGGGACAAATGGCTACAGTACATCCACGTGGACAACCCATGGGTTGTTAAAATGGGCGCCTGTAATGTATATATTGATTGAAGTTGCACCTCGACTATTTTTAACTCGAATGATGACTACCTCTGGCCGCCGTAGAGAATTTATACAGAATACAATACACCCCACAACGAGGGCAAGTTCGGCTATGACTCACCAGATTAATTTCGGCTTATATCGCGAGGACCATAGTTCGGATCCTCACCAGAGCAGCTTCGCCGAACACAGTACGCCAGGTGAGTGAATGAATCGAATGCCAACTCGACGCCAAGACTACGTCCACGGGCCTAGCAAGATAATCATCGTGATTTGACCACAGAAACTTTCGAGTATGCTCGGCGCCAAGAAGAGGAACCTGGAAGGAGTACTTGCCAACGCTGGGAGCATACTATAATCACTGTCTATTCAGGAATTTGGGAGATCGATGTGTGAAACCCTTGCCCCACTTGAATACGTAAATATAAGGATGGTAGGGTGCACAAATCTGGCTTGTGAGGACCGGCCATCAGTGCGAGGGGGAAGCGACAAGGGCAGAGGGACCCAAAGCAGTGGGAGTGGGGGACATAGAAGGTCAGGTTGGAGTTAATACTTTCTATTGTTCATTGGGGGTTCCTTGTTTTTTCCTTAAGGATATCCATCTTTAAGACAAGTAGCTTTTGTTTACTATGGCTAGTGAACGTAAATTTTCTAACTTTTGAGTGCTGGACGCATCTAGGCAGCATCATAGATATTTCCATGCGGTTTTGAGGAGCGTAATGGGCCAAAAGCTGCTCTTACTAGGAAGTCCCCAAATCGGCTGGGAGTTAAGCATGCAGGAGAAACGTCTGTAACGAACAGTGAAGCGTTCTAAAAACGTAATTCCCCAAGAAGGCTGGGCACGCTGGTATCAATAAGCTCAAAGGTCTGGTTAGTCCTTTGCTTGCCCCAAAGGAATGAGGCCATACCATAAGTGGCAGACCGGATGAAGAGCTCGAGTTAGTGGAGTAGATGTCTAACAAGTTAATCGGAAGATTACAGCGTGAGCAGGAGGGGACATATGGCCGGGCTCAGGTGCCAGTGAGCCTAAATCATTGTTCATTTAGTGAGCGATGTTATGATGAAAGGGAAGTTCATCAAGATCACATGTCGGACCGTGAAACGAGAAAGTGAGAAGACGGTACTTACGATTCCTGCACTTATGATCTTTGGAAGTCGCGAGGCTTTGAACAAACACCAATCAGTGACGAGAATCAAGAGGATACTCAACCGGTGCTCGTTCGTTCTTCACTTTCTCCTCAAAAATCCACTTCTTATTGCACGTCAAGTCCGTAAACACAGCTGAAGACGCACATAAGCCGACGGAAACGAAGAAAGTACGCCCTCCGCTAGGATCTCTGTGTATCAATAACACGAACCACGGACTTCCTCAACATCCAATGAAGCCCGAGAAAATGATTCTTCCACCTGAAGGACTGGTGCTTGTGAGGGTAATAGTTCCGAGACAGCGTGTGAAGCTTCCTAGAACCCTCTCTTCTGTTAAGTCTAGGAGTGTAGCCGTAAAAAGAATCCCCTCAGCCAAAGCACCTGTACCGAAAGCCATGTTGGGTCGAATGTTTGTCAGCGTCGGTCACGAGGCCAAGAAAGCCGTCGACCAGGAAGACAAAGAATGATACGACACTTCTGAACGAAGTGAAGGACATAATTTGCACTTGAATGGAGATGAATCATCGAGTTGGCTCAGGAAGCTGTTATGGTTTAGGAGGGTGGACACTGCCGGTGGTGGTCGAGTGTCAACATTCAGTACTCAGTAAGCAGGCCGGATGAGGCTACAAGAAAGTCGATTTGAGAGAGGAATTGCAGCAGCAGCACCATAAAAGGTACCTATAGCCCTTTCTATTCGCATTTCGCAAAGGCGACGAAGGCGGGGGCAGGGTGAAGAATGCGCTTGAAGAGCGGGCGTGGGATTAATGTACCATCAAATATTGTTCCCGGTGTTTCTGATCGTCACGAGTCACCCTTAAAAGGGGCTGATATTTTCTCAGTTCCGGCTCAACCTCCAGCGCTTCAGCTACATAGTACATGGAATTCCAGTCGCAAAGTAGGACAAATTTGAAAAAAAAAAAAAAAATGCCGATCATGCAAGGAAGATCATTTCCGAGAGCTTGTCAGATTAACCTATAGCAGCAGCTCTGTCCAATCTCACATCCAGTATCGCAAAATACGGCACGAGTTCCGGACGGACAAGGTCCCCAATGACAAAATGTAGGCAGCTCTGCAGCTCCCCCCTGATCAGAAGCAAGAGCGCTGACACTAATGCCAAACGTGAGGCCGGCAATGAGAGCGGCTAGACTGGCACTGAGTTTCATCGTCTGAAGATTGCCGGTCTGCATTTTTATTTCCATACAAGTGAACGACATACATGGTACTCAGAGTGCGTGGAATGAGATTGGCTAGTACCAGTTCGAAGCGGTGAATATCCAGAGTCTAGATCCAAATTCGAGTGGGTGAGCAACATCTCTGGTGAGAGAATTGGTTTCAGACTGACAGAAGATCTGTATAGCTGACTTCTAGCTCAATGCTTTATGATTCAAGAACCTTTTATACTACATACACTTCCACTCGGCTTATACAGACTTGCGTGGAACATGGGTGATATAAATCACCTTCCTGTACTCCTTCAAGTATCTTGTCCTCGCCTTCACTGGCGGGATTCCATCCAGGCTGATTAAAATCAAATAGCTCAACGCCTCTCAGCGCCTCCTACGACCCATTAAATCTAAATGGCGAAATTCTGATCAATCTAATATTATCCAACCTTTAAAGGGGCTGACCGTGTTCTCTCAGTTTTGGCTCTGACTTCGGCGCTTCAGCTACGTAGTAAGTACATGGAACTCCAGTCGAAAAAGTATATATAGAATAACGAATTCGAAAAATAATCTCGGTCATACAACAAAGACCATTATGAGTCGGTGTTCAGATTACCGTCATCAGGGCTTTACGACGCAACAGTTCTCTCCGTCCTCGCATCCTGTGTCCCAGAATAGGGGACGAGTCCCCGACGGACAAGGCCCGCAGTGACAGAAGGCAGGTAGCTCTGGGGTTCCCTGATCCTCACAAGAAAGAGCATGGGCACTCATCCCGAAAGTGAGGACAGCAATGAGAGCGGCTATTGTGGCGCTGAATTTCATCATCTGCATATCGTCAGTCTGGATTTTCATCTTGACACAAGGGGGAAAGACGTACATGGTACTTGGAGTATGTGAAATTAGATTGGCTGGATGTTGATTCGAAGCGGCAGATACTCAAAGTCTAGAGTCAAAAACCCATCCGAGTCAGTAAGTGGACATCTCAGACGAGGAGATTGATTTCAGACTGACTGGAGAGCTGTTTAATTGACTTCTAACGCGACGCTTTAGAGTTTAAACGCCTTGTATACTGCGTGCATTACCACTCGGCCAGGAACCAGTTGCCTCCTGTGGAATTCTGTGGAGTGCGATATAAACCACCCTCCTATTGCCTTTCAAACAAATATTCAGTGTTGTGTACATCCTCGTATTCCGTGGTGGGATGACATCCAGGCTGATTAACATCAATTCCTTTAGCACCTCGAGGCGCCCTCTGCCACCCAGAATATCTAAAAGTCCACTTCATCAACACATGTGTCAAGGAGAGACTATGTTTAGAGCTGCCTAAGCCATTTAAGACGACCAGGAAGGTCTACTTGACATTACTTGGCCTGATTGGAGTCGGTCTTTAATTCATTGGGTTCCATTCTGACCTTAAGCTCGGTAGGATTCATATCAAGTCAATACAGTGCGGGGGAGGACAAGGGGCGAACACATGGTGTTTCAAATAGTCTCTCTGAATTACTGCTCCACAAAATCGCATTATCCCAGCGATTAGGCGTCATTTGTGTGTTTCAAAGGTTATGTAGTTGACATTCATTTGAGGGTATATTGAGGCTGCTTGCTCCATAAACGAGGCGGATTCTGTATTCATTTTGACAAGGCAATCTCGTTATTACAACATATGTCATTGCGCAGCACGATATACATCCAGGTAAAAGTACATAATATCGATTACAAGCCTCAAACAAGATTTGGGTATGTTCAAAGTGGAAATGTTAATTGACTCTCACACAGCATATCTCACGTTCCTTGCAGCTGAAAACCTCCCAGATCTCACGGTAGCCAGATGGGCACGAAGGACCTGGGAGGCACATAGCGGGGTGCAGAGGGGATCCTTGATCTTCACAACTCAGAGCACCACTGCCGCTCGCGAAAGTCAGGATGGCGATGAAAGTGATGGTAGTGATGGAGAATTTCATGGTCTGCGTATTTCGAGCACAGTCAGTCTTTTTTGTCAGCTTAGTGAGGGAAATCGACGTACTTTAGAGTAAAATCTGAGTCGATAAGCTGAGTGACGCAAATCAGAGGCCGGATGTCTACAGAAAAGGTCAACGGGATTCTCTCGGTCCCATGGGAGACGGCTCACCCCTAAGAAGGGCCTTCGAGCTTGAAACCACACATTGAGTGGGCAGGGCTATTATACCGCTGACAAGTTCAATATCGCCCAAAACAGACAATCTAGAACCTTTGGTAGTAATCCCATCGAGGATGATAGGGTTGTTTTGCCGTCATTGCTTCGCGCTGAGCTTTCTTTATCATCTAGTCTAAACTTGAATAAACGTGCACGGTGATAGTAGAGATCTCCGCGGGGCAGTAGCCAGCGTCTGCTTTCGCTTCACTCCTGACATTCACCTTGGCTATTGGTATCAGTCCTCAAGATGAGGATATTCCTCGGCTGCTTGACGACGTTCCTAGTGTCGCCGTGGATATTTCGGGGCGTTCACAGCTCTAAGAGCGAATCTAAGGAATGTATCACCACGACGCTTGTGGTTTGATATAATAATAATTCGTGATGAAGTCGTAGACTTTTGACTCTGAAGTGAACCACTGCTGAATCAGTCAGTAACGTGTCAATAACAATGAGCTACGGTCAAGCGTAAATGATACCGTATGATTTTATCTGCAGCCAACGCAAGGAGAGGAAAGAGGTGATTAATTAGATAAGCCTGCCCTAAAGCGCCATCGGTGAACCTAAATTTTTGATCTATACAGGCAGCCGAGATCATCGTCCCGTACGACACACTAAACCCAGTGAGTTCGCTGTCTGCCACGACGCCGGAGGGATTTTCTGACAATTTTCTTTCTCGATTATCAGAAACTATGGCGCCGTTCTCAAAGCCCGAAACGGTGCTACGCCAGGCGGAAGGCCTCGTCTCCGTCGGGCAGTCGCATGCCGCACTGCAATCCCTCACCGAAACATTTGCCTCGAAACGCTTTCGATCTACGCCGCTCGCCTCGCTGGAGCCGATTATGCATCGGTTTATTGAACTCTGCGTTGAGATGCGCAAGGGACGTACGGCCAAGGAAGGATTGATGCAATACAAAAATATTGCGCAGAATACATCTGTCCAGAGCATTGAGTCGGTCATAAACCGCTTTATCCAGCTTGCAGATGCCAGAGTGAAGGAGGCACAGCAGCAGGCAGCTGTGGCTGTCGATGTCGACGACTTGGAGGCCAGCGAGACCCCCGAAAGTATCCTCCTTGGAGCAGTTAGCGGTGACCAGAGCAAAGACCGCACTGACCGCGCACTCGTCACGCCGTGGCTCAAGTTCCTCTGGGAGAGCTACCGCACGTCTCTTGAGACTCTCAAAAACAACGCTCGGCTCGAGACAATTTACCAGGTACGTAATCCCTCTGGCTCATGTATACGAGTCATATTTCTTATCCCCTTGTAGCAAATTGCACAGCAAGCGTTCAAGTTCTGTTTAAAGTACAACCGTAGAGTTGAGTTTCGCCGTCTCTGTGAGACACTTCGTCTTCACCTCTCGAATGTGGCCAAGTACTCCCATCAACAGCATTCCATCAACCTTTCGGACCCTGATACCCTTCAGCACCATCTTGACACTCGCTTCGCCCAGCTCAACACTTCCGTTGAATTGGAATTATGGCAAGAAGCCTTCCGTTCCGTCGAGGATGTCCACAATCTCCTCACAATGGCGAAAAAGGCTCCTCGCCCTGCGATGATGGCTAACTATTACGAAAAATTGACCAAGATCTTCCTTATGTCTGGAAATGCGCTATATCATGCTACGGCATGGGGAAGGTACCATGCAATTGTCACTAATATTGGTGGCAAGTCGGAGGAGGAGATGAGTAGGCTCGCGGGTCAGGTATTGGTCAGCGCTCTCGCCGTACCAGTTGGCCTCCAGACCCAGGAGGCGGAGGAGCTCAAGGGCAAGAATCTACGCTTGAGCGCCCTTCTCGGTCTTACTCGTATGCCTACTCGTGCTGGATTGCTCAAGGACGCAGTGAGTGCCCCTTTCCTCTATCATATCCACGATCCTCATAGTGTGTCCAGCTCTCTCGTGACGTCCTCAAACTCTCCCCAGCGCCCATCAAGGCGCTGTACCAAATCCTTGAAGTTACATTTGACCCTCTCTCCCTCTGTTCCTCCATCGCACCTCTTCTTCAAACACTCTCCACCGACTCTGCATACTCCCCTTACCTACCCCTCCTCCAACGCGCTCTGCTCTCTCGTCTTCTCAACCAACTCTCCCAGGTCTACTCCACCGTCAAGCTCACGACCCTTCTCGAACTGGTTCAGCCCCTCAAATTCAAGGCCACAGAGGCCGAGGAAGAGAAATCTGTCTTCAATGCAGAGGAAATTGAAGCATATATTATGGGCTGTGCACGTCGTGGAGAGTTGAACATCAAGGTTGACCATAAAGATGGAAGTGTCACCTTTATCGATGATGCGTTTGCCGTCTCGGGCGAAGAGTATCAACCTCCCATCGCCTCCTCTTCTAGGACTCAACTACGCGAGACCACCATTCAGCCTTCGCTTGCCGAAACCGTCCACACACGCCTCAGTAAAATCGCCACCTCCCTTCACAACACCATTGTCCTCCTCGACGGTGCTGGACCCTCCACCGCTCCCTCTCAAGAAGACCAACTCAAATCTCTTCTTGCTCAAGTCGAAGCAGAGAGAAAAGCGCTTCAGGTCAAGCGCGCACTTGTTGCTAGGAGGAGGAGTTGTTGTCTGAGTTGACGGTAAGGAAGGAGAAGGAGGAGAGCAGTAGGAGAGCAGAGATTAGAGCTAGGGAGAAGGAGGAGGAGAGTAAGAGGCAGTGGAGGAGGCTAAGAGGAAGGAGATTGAGAGAACGAGAAAGCAGATCGAGAGTGTTAGGATTGATGAGGCGAAGAAGTATGCGCAGACTTTGGTTGATAAGGGTATTTTGAAGGCGAATGAGGTTGATGTGAGTACTTCCGGAGACGACTTGTTTTTCCCTCTTCATTTCGCTGATAACCATGATATTTTAGAAACTCGACAACTATGACACTGAAAACCTCATCGGGATGCAAGTTGCTCAACTCGAGAAAGAAAAAACACAAATGAATGAACGTCTCCGGATCATCGCAAAACGAATCGACCACCTCGAACGCGCCTACCGCAAAACCGAACGTCCACTCCTCTCACAAGACTACCTCGAACAGCAAACTCTCGACAAACAAACCCACGAATCTGTTCAACGTGAACGTATCGAAACGTCTAAACTCACTCACGCACAAGATCTCGAGACGAAGTCGAGGTTGAAGAGGATGGTGGGTGATTATGAGAGTTGGATGAGTGTGGTTGAGGAGAAGAAAGGTGAGGCGTTCAAGAAGAAGCAGGAAGCTGCGAGGAGGAAGATCGAGAGCGAGAAGGCGAAACGTAGAGAGGCCGTGCTTAAGGCTTGGGAGGAAGAGAGGGAGAGGAAGGAGAAGGAGGAGGAGGAGAGGAGGAAGATAGAGGAAGAGGAGAGGGAGCAAGAGGAAGGTACGCGATTCTCTTTATATTCTACTTATTCGCTCCCTGACGATGCCTTCTCCTTTTTTTCAGCTCGTCTCGCAGAAGAAGAACGTATCCGTGCTGAAGAAGAAGCACGTCTTGCAGCCGAGGAAGCCTCCCGCAAGAAGAAGGAAGAAGAAGCCGCTCTCATTCGCGCACAAAGAGAAAAGGAACGTCAAGAGGCCCTCGAGCGTGCTCGCCTCCAGCAACAACGCGAGGAGGAGGCAGAAGAACGACGTCGGCAACGTAGACTTGAGGAGGTAGCATCAAAAACTGGTGCTCAACCTTCATCTACATCGCCTTTCGGTTCCGTCAAAGGTGGCCCGCCAGTGATTAGGGCTGCAAACGGAGCCGAGCCTGCATGGAGGAGAAGTGCTTCCGGAGCTGGTACCGCCCGTCCTTCGGCTGCTGCGGTTGTTGAGCCTCCCACTAGAGCTGAGAGTCCTGGACCAGCCAAATATCGTCCTGGTGCACTCGGTGGAGGAGGATGGAGAGACCGCGAGAAAGCCAGGGCTGCTGCTGCTGAAAGTGGAGGATCGGGTGGTGCATCGCCGAATAGGACGGCATCACCAGCGCCTGCGCCGCCGTTGAGGGAGAAGGAGCAGCCACCGAAGGATGAGGATGGGTTTACGACTGTTGGCAAGGGTGGGCCGGCTGCTGGAGGTGCTGCTGGAGGTGGTGGTGGAGGGGCGTGGAGGAGTAGGAGGGTTAGGGAGGCTGGGGGTGGGCGTTGAGTCTGTGGCAGTGGAAGAACGAGTGCTGGGGCGATGTGTTGTGCCCTGAGCGATTCTCGTTGCTGCTGTTGGAGTTACTCCTTCGCTGGCTGTTGCACATTGATATCGGTAGCAATGTCTCCATGTTTGTTTCTACCTTTTTCTACTCTCTCTTTTTTTGACTGAGTCTGTTGTGGCGTTCTCGCATTCGATTTCGGTATCGTTGTCGCTTGTTTCTTCCTCGCCCTTCAGTCCTCCTCTCTTGGTTTGTTTGATTGATCTCATCTTTTTTCGTTGTCTCGCAACTCGCCTCTGTATGCTATGCCAATTGCTGCACGCGCGCAAGTTTTGCTTGTTGTATACGTACAAATGTTGACTCGGTTTCTGGTTTCCTTTGTGTACTGTGCAAAAGTAGTAGGCTAGCGTATTGCTTTCTAATTGCAGTTTCATATTGATTAAATCTAGAAGTGTTGTTAGTTGGGGAGGTTGCTACATGGCTAAGTAGAGACGACAAGGTGATTTGTCGAACAAGAGTTAGACTAGTACTATGCATAAATACCCTCTTTTCGTGCATCAGCGGCGTTTTCAGCGATTTTTTTATCCTTTACCAGCCGTTTTGCATATTTACTGTACAATATCAATGCAGGAGCTCACAACACAAGTTTGTAGAGCATATATCGAGAGCTATAAATCACTAAACCATTAAACCACTGAACCTACCCTAAATTCTAACCATCATTGGTAACCTATTGCTGAAACTGTTTGAGCGCAACAACAGCTTTGGACTGCTGCTGGAGGGCGCGAAATATTTCAAAATCAGCTCGTGCTTCCGCTTCTGGATGCCCCGATGCTGACTGGGCAGAGTAGCTCACAGTGAAATCAGACACACGGTAAGGTAAAAGTTGAACAGATGCAAATGTTCGACGTTCCCCTAAACCTTCGTTAAGCTTCATTGAACACCCCGCCATCCTTGGTTAGCGTGGCTGTCAGTATGATAATTTGCTTCAACAGGAAGCTATGATAATATATGATATATTCTCTCAGTCAATATTAGTCCCGGGGGGTTGTACCTAAGCCTATGTGGGGGACTCGACGGAAAGGTCCAGTAAATGTACAAATTTTATTCGCAGGCGCTTACAGGACACCCATTTTTATTCGGAAAGGTGTGGCGCCTATTGTGAACGTCCAATTTTAATCCGCTTCTGATCAGGGTTGGCGCCTAATTCACAGGGGTCCTGCGACATGAAAACGTCAAGGACATAAGTTGTTCACCGCCTGGTCAGGTATTTTATTAGTAAAGAACTTGAAATGGAAAGGTTTAGTTCCCTAAGAAGATTTTGTCAAGCCTAGAACTTCAATTTCGGCGGCCTTAGCTATGCTCGTGAAACTCAAGGTTCCAAAAAGCATATCAGGGGGAACACCCGAGTGCAATAACAAGCGCCGACTCAGCAAATTACCAGCCTTCTAGTCATCTTAGTCGACTTCTTTGAGCTATCTGTTCTTGGACTCGACCGCTCAGTGGGACTGTACTGCTATAAAAGATCTCTCATTTGGGCCAATTCAAACTAAGACCCATCTCTGCCGCTTTGCTACAACGGTCAGTCTTTTCCGTTCCTATATAACTTGACGGCTTGTACTCACTGTTTTTGTCACCATACTCAGCAAGCCACCGGTTCTTTCAACCTTGAATCACTACTCAACCTTGAATCGCTACTCAACCTCGAGCTCATTTGTCATACTTTGTTCTCATATTCAATGTATGTCTTGTTTACTCTAATTACAGAGAGACACTAAATACTCACTTAAAGTAGATAATGAAGCTCACCATTGTTATTTCCACTGTCTTCGCCCTTCTTACCTTGGGTATTGCGCCTGAGCCAAACGCTCACTAGACGCCGTGACATCTGGTCCAGCAGCGAGCAAGCGGACCCCTCCCGAGGCCGTGACCCGAGATCGCCGAGCAGCAAAAAAGGTCGATCGTGACGTGACGTGCTGCTCGAATTAAAAAAGGTACAGTATGGGCGATATGAAAACCTCAAGGACACAAGTTCACAGCTGCCCGAGATTCCTAGGTGGCGTACAGCTTGGTCAGGTATTCTATTACTGGAAGAGCTTGAAAGGGAAAGGTTTAGTCCCCCAAGTGGATTTCGTCAAGCCCAGAACCTCAATTCCAGCAACCTTAGCTATGCTCGTGGAACACATGTAGACTCGAGGATCAAATAACGCATCTAGATGCAATAACAAGTGCTGATGCGGTGACAGGCGGCGACTCGCGAAGTCTAGTGAAGTCATTCGATCCTAGTCGATATCTGTTTTCGGACGGGACTGTACTGCTAAAAAGACCCCTCATATCGGCCAGTTCAAACTAAACCCCACCTTCGCCATTTTGCCACAGTCAGTTTTTCCCCCTTCCTACGCGGTTTAACGTCTTGTACTCGCTGTTTTTGTCGATATACTCAGCTGACAATCTGCTTTTTGGATCACTACTCGACTCAGTTTATCTTGCTTTGTTCTTGAATTCAGCGTATGTTTCATTTGCGCTAGTAGCAGGGGAAAAGTACTGAGTTTTCACTTACAGTAGATAACGAAGTTCACCGTTATTGTTTCCGCTATCTTTCCCCTTCTTACCTTGGGTATTGGGGCTAGTGCTCAGGGCAATGCCGATGATGTGTTAGTTGACCTTGACGTTCAAGTTGGCATATGATGATATTCCTGTTGGATGTGTATGTTCAATTTAATTTTGAGAGATTAGTGTCATTGTGTAGGGAAGCCACTGAGATGAAGATAAGACATTGACTCGGAATGATGGCAATTGAGCACTTGGTGAGGAGTTTCCCTCCCTTGGCCGGCATGGCAGCGGCTGCACAAGACTCTTATTTGACATTACCTTTCAGCTGTAGGGTGGGCCGCTGGTTATTGAAGCGGGTGGGGAAACCACGCGAGGGCTGGAGCCACCATTATCGGTGGTGTGATTGATATTGAAAATATTGGAGGGTCTGGTTCAGACAATGTATCACTCGATGAACCGATCACCTGTTCCCCTCGATACCCGACTCGGGGATGGGCTGAGAGAGACGGCTGAAGGAAGGAGGGTACAAGGAGGTAGGGGTAGGCTCGTGAATTTTGCCAGGAACGTGCCGCGGAGGCGTAGGAGGGATTCAAAGTACCTGTTCCAGCCCAGAACTATACTCCATGTATCGCTCGCTGCCGATTTCGCTCTGGACGTAAATATCATCGGAGCGTACATTCATTAGGGTATCATATATATCAGCCTGCCTCGATGCGCATAGACACAACGGGTCACATCATAATGAACATGCAAGTGGTTCAACATACAACGTATCAGAATACAAAATGATCAGCCCAATGTCGAACAACGCTTTCCCCTTGCTTGTGCTGGGGAATACCATCTTTATGGACGATAACCGCGTGCGAGTTGCGGACTCTGGGGAAGAAAGCTAGGTTCTTCTGGAACGGAAGTTGATTCAGCCATCTTGCCATTTTCTTCTGCGTCGATGTGATCACGGGATGCAAGCTGGGGTCGGCGATGGGGTATGGTTCACCTTCCGGATTGTTAACCATGTCAGCAGCCGCACTCTCTATTTCTTGTTCCAACTCCTTGAATATAGAGATGAGTTTCTTCGGATAGGACTCGTCGGATTCGAGCAGCTTGATTCGGGCTTCGGAGCCTTTTGAGTGGACGGAGAGGCGATATAGCAGGAAGGAGAATGCAGGTATTGCGAGGAATGGAAGCAAGGTGTAAACGATCTGAGGGCTCAAAGTCAGGGTACGATCAGGCAAATAAGGATAAGAAAGCCCACGATGTTGAAAGGGAACCGGAACTGGGCAGCAGGAGGTAATAGTGGTCGAGGTTTCTTGTTCTCGAACCATTTGCGAGACAGGAAAGCTGGCTTAGGCGGCGGAGTATCTGGTAGTGTAAACTTTTTGATTACACATTCGTACTCCTCTTCCATTTCTCTAAATTTTTGTCAGTGTGGTCGTGAGCAGATTCCAGCCACACGCACATCTTGATCCCATTGCTGAGATATTCTGCGAACACGTCTTCAGTCTCGATTGCAGATGTACAATAGGGAACCAGGAGGTCGTGGGTACTGTGACTGGTCAAAAATCTGAGCGCTGGTGGGGAGAAGATGTCGGACTGACGCATTTGCATAAAGTCTGAGGTATTTGAAGCGCGAGAGCATCTTGAAAAATATCTTTCCTGCAAAATCTTAGTCTAAGGGCACGCTTGAACACAAGAAGGCTCACCAGGATCTGCCATCACCTCAAGTAATGGGCGTTCATCGTTCGACGACCATTTATCTTGACAATAGAATTGTTTTCCAGTCCTGGACAAAAGCTTGGGGCCCAACGCGCCCATTAAAGAGGAAACCATTGAAGAGTATTGAAATAGTCCCATGTGCGGTGCAGCTATTGTGATGAAGTTGACGGGCTCAATTTTCTCGAAGAATTTTCGGTGTTCGAGGATGCTGTGAAGGCAATTACGATGATTGTACGTGGCTTAAAGATGAGTTGCTTTACCCTAACATGTACCGTGCAATCAATCCTCCTAGACTGTAGCCGGTGATAGACAGCTTGACGACCACTTTATCTTCCTTCGCAAGCTCCTCTACTCGCTCACAAAGCTAGGGATACCGTGGCTCAAGATCAGTAGAACCAAAGTACAATGCTGTACAACGCACTTCATCCGCAATTCGCTCCCCACCCCAGTCGATGCCATCATACGTGGCAAGGCTTTCGTTGCTTTTTGGAAGAAAAACCTCAAGTATTTCTCCGTCCTTGTTGGGCTCCGCGTTTTTATCCTTGATGGCGCGCTCCAATGCCACTAAATGGCTAGTGTTCCCCCACAACCCATGCAAGAGGACCAGAAGATGGATCTGTTGAGACATGGAGGAAACCCGTTTCCACGGGGTTTGATAGCGGGGGATGGAAGGAGTTTTGATGCGAAACTAGGATTTCTGAAGTGATGAAAGAGAAAGAATTGTCATCAGCATGTGTCCGACATATCAATTTATAAATAACCACCATTATTCATGCACTTGCTGTAGAGATAATCAAATACTCTCTTGAAAATCTGGTTTCATGTGCGCTAAGAGTCCTTCAACGTTGTCAAAATCTCGATACGAGTGGCTTATTTAACTGCCGAAACGTGCATTATTGCTGCGCCGAAAGGGGCTGTGTGATTGTGCTGATGTCTGGTATAGCCGATTGCCGCAGAGCGTGCATTCGACAAGTTGTTTTGGATTCCCTAGGAGCTGATAAAGCGCGGTAATCACTGTAGTAGTGTTGAGTGGTGAGGAGTGTTATGCGCAGATACAGCCAGACACTACCTACAATCGTTCGGCCCATTTTCCGTGACTTCTCGTCAGCCTGATTCGAGGTTCCCGGAGTTCTCCGACTAGGCTAACGTCTATCAGTAAAACAATTCACACGGCGTTTCCGACATCACGTTGAGCTCCCACTTAAGTTGCGACTCCAAAGTTTCACCTTCTGATTTCCAGAGAACCACAATCCAGATTTTTCCTGATCTTACTTGAGCTAACTTCAAACGTCGGCGCAGGTGGTACTAGATCCACACTGAGGATCGTCTTATACTCTCTGCCAATTATTCTTTCACCTTTGATTCATCGGTAAATTTGGGGCTGCACAATTCTAGTTCCACTGCCAAGAATCCGAGACGAGAAATCCGTGAGAGTGGTCCCAACAAAGGGGGGATTTTTAAGCCCCGCATTAACGGTAACCGATACCAAGATTTGATCGCTGTTCGACCCAGGCTCATGGAAGTAGCACTGCTTACCTTATATATGTGCCCTCACCACTTCACGCACCCGGAATTAGGACATCCATGTCTGTCATACCCGTAATTATGCTAGGCGACCGAGTCCGTATCCGGATCCTGATGTAGCCACCATTGGAGGTTTCATAAATATGCCTCGTTCCAACTTACAAGTCTTTCGTGAGCCCCCAAAGTCTCATAATGCCGGCTTGTGATCCATTGTATGGATTTCATCAGGGCTCGAGTCACCCTAGGTCCGTTACGGTATTCAAAACGCCCAACCCATCGACGGCAAATGTGAATACCGCTCCGAGTTTCTACATACATAGCGCGCCGGCACAAGAGTCTCGTGAACTCGTTCGACTCCACGCATTGGGTCCGATGACATCGCGCAGTTTGGAGGGCCCAGGCTATCATCGCAAATAGGGACGTACTTGCCAGATTTTTTCAAAACGTGGTTCGGGCTGTACTACCGGCATCGGTCGAATGTCTCGTCTTCTTTCCGCATCCCACGTGGGACTACCCTGTCTGGTTTTATCAATCTCTTGGTGAACAGGCGATGACAGGCGTGGCTGGGACTGATATGTTGCTTGTTTTTGACATATACATTCCCATTGGCAGAGTATTGCAGAGATTTAGTCTCCGCATGTCGACCGGCAAAAGTGACCCGAGCCTGAACAACACTAGTGTCTGCTGAATGGCCGACCTGACCCTGTTCGAGGGCGGTTAAAAACCTACGCCGGAGAGAAGTTTCTTCACTCAGAAAAATGTCCCCAGTACTCGTTGACTCTCCAGCAAAACCTCTAGTCCAGAAGCCGAAGCGATATTATGTCTCAGAATCCTCCCGTGGGTACAACTACATACTTCCAGCAGACGAGGAAGAACGGGAACGGTATGCAATTATTGGCTGTACTCCTTGTCGCATTTTTGCTAATTTTGATTATTTTCTAAGTCTCAACTCCCAAAGCGAAGCAATTAATCAAATTTTCGATAATAAGCTTATTTGGGCCCCAATCTCCCTAAAAAACGGGGACATTGTCCTTGACAGTGGAACTGGTTCTGGTACGTTGTCCTGGCGTTGCTCGGAGCACACCTCGTCCGACTAATTCACCTCTGATCCCTTTCAGGTCACTGGCTCCTCTCTCTTGCGAATGAAAGGGATCGCAACCACAAAGTTCCATCGATCCACCTTCGGGGAATTGATATCTCTTCTCGCATGTTCCCACTGCCATCTCTCACTCCACGCGACACAAATTTCACAACTCATTCCATCACATCTCTTCCTTTGAGTTGGTCGAATACTATCTCTCTCATTCACCAACGGCTCGTCTATCTTGGGCTTCAAGCTCCCCAGTGGACCTCAGCCCTGTCCGAAATGTATCGTGTCTTGGTTCCTGGAGGTTGGATTCAACTTTTCGAACCGAGATATCCAAGCTACGTCTCTCCATCCGCAGCCATCAGGAACCATAAGGCATTTCAACTTCGTAATAAGCTTGGCTTCGAGAAACGCCAGGTCGTCATGGACATCGTTTATCGTTTACCGGAATGGATAGAGAAGACTGGGTTTGTGAATTTGAAAGTAGAAAAGAGACACTTGCCTATGGGCGCATCCTGGGCCGGCGAATCAAGTGCCTCGGGGGTAAAAGCGGTTATGGGTGTCTGGCGTGCGCTGAAGGAACCAGTGATGAAAGCAGGGGGACTAGGGATTGTCCGCAGTGAGGAAGAGTACGATGCAGTCATCGAGGACCTTGGGAGACTCTGCGAAGAAACTCCGGAGACATACTTTGAATTCTGGGTATTTACTGCACAAAAACCTGCGCTACCAGCGGTACAGAAGTGCAAACTCTAGGTAGCCTTGTACACCCCAGTCAGCTCACCCAAAACGTGACAGAGATGTCCAGAGTACCTACTGATACCTCTAGAAAGAATTCCGAGAAAATATCAGCTGACTATAATACCAACGTGATGTTGTCGGCACCTAGAACTAGTACATCAAACTTCTCACTGATTACGCCGGTATTCAAGCCACTATGATTCAAACACATGCATTCGTTGGCTGGTCGCTCTAATAGAAGCCCCCAAGCCTGTCACCGTGTAATTCGTATATGCGCTGACCCGCACTGAGCCCGAGATAAGAAGTTGTCGGAATAGTTGGAGGGCGTCACTCCCGCTGTGTCTTCTGACACCGATAAGTACCGTAGTATTTGAGGATCGAAATCGGTAAGTCACTCATAACGTTTCCACTCTAAATGCGCGTCTATCATATTCTCTCAGTGACGTAAGACGTACTAGCTCGATACTAATTGCCATGGCTTCATCGAGGCAGTGCAGCGGAGTAGTACTGGCTGTGCGCCTGGTATAGCACCCTTACACTTCCTCCGTCCACGAAACCATTTGTCGGCGATCCCTTCTCTATTCTCCTCACAAACTACTTATTCCCTCGAGTCTTATTTATTGCTTGATATGAATAACTCCACCCCCTCAACCATCAGCCTTCAAATCAATCACTTTCTGTGTGCTTCATCGGTACTCTCGCTCGCCATACTAGCTTGCTCCCTAGTCTTCCTCGGGGGCACTTCATTCTGGTTGAGCGAAGCCGGAATCCTCCTCACCATAATCCACCATGCGGCCGTTGTACATGATCGGAGAAAGTTGAACAAGCTGCGCGCACAAGATCCCACATCTCTTCCCCTTCCCCTTTCCGCGAGGAAACCAATGATCTTTCTCGCTATTTTCGCTAGCGCCGTATACACTGCCGCTTTTGCCATCGTTATGATTTTTGTCATCTACAGGTTCAACGGCTTGTTCGAGACTGAGTGGGAAGACAGCTGGGCCGCGACTATAATTGAGCTTGTTTGCTTGTTATTCGAGGCCCCAATCACGCTCATGATTGCTCTGTGGGGTATGAGGGAGAGGCGTGCTATGCTAGGAGCTGCCGAGACGGGGAAATGGTACCACCTACCGCAGTACAACCGAACTCAGTGTGAGTTGGTTTAACTAGTTGATCATTGATCAGACTGATATTGAGAGCTCTCTTAGGACGTGTTGTATATTTGTATCCGATAGGGGATGGAGGCGACGAGGGGTATAAGCTTGATTCATGCTTGATATGTATTTTATATGGTATCACGTATTCTATCACGATGACCTCGCCGCGGGCTGAAGCGCGTTACATCTCTTATTTTGGGCGGACTTGGGTTGATCGGCCGAGGCTGATATTGGCTTGAAGTGAATGATATCATCACCTGCCACCGCTTAGATCCGCCCGAATAAAATGAATAGGCTGTGAAGCCTCGGCATCTTATCATTACCAGGTTTAGTGCGAGGGTCCGACAGCTCTGAGAAAACCCATCCGTGGCAGTCGGGCGCCATGACAAGCTTCTCAGCTAGGGCGGGAGTAAGGGGCAGGTAGAATACACGATTTATTAACACATGATCTAGTACAAGATGGGTCGAGCGAAAGCGAGCACCAAGATAACAACATTCCTGTGCCTGTACATGATAAATTATGCTTCCGCAGTTCTACTTGGTATCTTTTTAGTCAAATCTCTACAACATAGCCCTCGGGTTTTGCTTCTCCTCGAGAAGGGCTTCAGCCTTGCGGCGCTCGATTCTGGGATCGCTTGGTGTCCAGGACCAGTTATCTTGAATACCAACACCAGTCTTGAGGACAAGATCCCAAGGAACGTCATCTCCCTCTTTGTAGTTATCAAACTCCTTGCCCTCGAAGTAGTAAAGGTGACCTTGATCAACAGATGCCTTCAACATGCCGCTACCGCGGGGGACGCGGATGGTGTTGTAAACATCCACGATGCTTTCGATGTCTTTCACGGATGGAGCAAGAGGGACAGATGAATGAGTCAGGAGCGCCGCCAAAACATATGAATCCTGCGAAAAATACATAAGACCATGGTCACCTACGAATCTAGTCGAAATTCCACTTACATCAACACCCGTTCCGGCACCTGCTCCCAAGTGAGGGACCATTCCATGGGCCTTGGATGACGAAGGGTTAATTGATAGCCTTCAAACTAAATATCCGTCGAGAACGTACAGAATCTCCGATTAAAAACACGCGGCCTTTGGCGAAGATATCGAAGGGCTCTAGGTTGTGAAGCGCCCATTTCATTGGTTTTTTGGTGCACTAGATCATACCTCGATCAGCCACGCAGTTCAGAGGTTGACGAACTCCAACAGACCTTGATAAGAGCTTGGAATTCATCTTCCCATCCAGCGAAATCTTTCGCAAACTCCTCCTCGGTGGATTGAACTACCCATGGACCTTCCCGAACTGTGTTCTCCTTTGACTTGTCGAAGGTTGTGGCAACGATATTGACACCCCTGCCTCCCGACACTGGATAAACAACGGAGTACTACAATAAAGATTACAGTCAGATAAGCAACGGGAAGTGAAACTGATTCGACGCACTTTGTTCTTGCTGATATACTATGTGCAAGTAAGTGTCGTAGTAAAACGAAGTAAGCATAAGTGAGCTCGATAGACGTGAACGACGTAGACGTACAAGAGAGGAAGTTAGACCTAGCAATCGGTGACCAGGATATACTTTGGCAAGTTCGTCCATAGAGACGAGCCCTCGGTAGGCATATGTGCCAGCCCAGACGGGATCCATGGAGCGCTCATACTTCTCGGGATTCGGAAGTCGAGAAAGGAAGAGCTTGCGAATGGTAGATTTGATTCCGTCTGCGCCAATGAGGATATCGCAAGTCCTGGTTTCTCCGTTGGTGAAATGAAGGGTAACAGGTCCTGTTGGCGAATCCTCGTAGTCATTGAGGCACATTGACAGGTGAAGTGTGCATGGGGTAGGAGAGTCGGATGTGGGCATATGCGTCATGAGACTGCGTTGCAGGTCCGCTCGATGGACCGGAAGTGAGCCACCTGGACACCTTAGGTGAGCGCACAAGCTCATATGGGGTTAGAAGCCACGCACCATTTTGAATAATGTCCATTATTTTCTTGCCATGAGGTTTGTGGTCAGCCTTTCGTGCCTCGAAAATGACACCTGTGAAGGAAGATCAGCTTCGGGAGCACATTCGTATAAAACATTTGCTGACGCACGGGGAATTTCATCGGGAGGATGGTCGAAGCACGGGATGAGAGTCTCGGCGACACCGATCTCCTCCAGAATATGGAGAGTCTTGGGGTACATCATGATACCAGCGCCGATTTCGGAGAGCTCTGGAGCATTCTCGTAGATGTCGATGACATATCTGCGGTCCTTGTCGAATTCGTTAAGACCAATAGCGAGAACGAGCCCAGCTATACCGGCGCCACTAGGATACACAGTGACGATAGTCAGAACACGATTAAGAAGAGAGTTATGCTCATACTTACACAATGGCAATGCGTGTTTTTTCTTGTTCAGACATTGTGGGAGGTGTAATGTAGAGGTAAGAGAGTGCTGGGAAGTCACTCTGGCTGCCATTGGCAGTCTTCCTTTTATCATTCTGCTGTCAAGTCGATCTAGCCATCTGGGTCCTCGTGGGTTCAAGTGGTGCTCTGTAACCAAAAACAGCTCGAAAGCAAACATGAAAGGGCCGCACCCCGATAATTATAGCTCCGACTAATCGGGGATCGATTTCCCTTCAGTAACCGGCGTCCTTCGAATTTCTGATCTCCTTTGACGAGTAAGTGTCTGTTTCATACTGACATTGCTCGGGTTGGTTGTATTTCTGGACTCTAGGAAAGAAACTGGCGTTGAGGCTCTACGCTCTGGTTTCCAATCCTCATACCTGAGATCGCACCTTAATCACTATACTTTCACGAAGAATTCTGGGGGTTTCGGAATTCATTGTGAGGTAAATGACAGGTCCATGAACCCTGAAGCTATCCGCTTCTTAGGCCTTCTCTTCCCAATCTTAGCCCAACCCTACCCTGCTCCAAACAAGCCGACTGTCACACGCGAATTAATTCGCACTATCTGATGCCAAAATGAAGTTCATCCTTGACAGTCGTCTTGCTGCGTTTGTCAATCCTAAGCCACTGATCACTAGCACTCTCCGCTTATAATCAAGACAATCCTCTCCAAGTCTCTCCATCAGGTTGTCTCGAAATCTGACCCACATATATATCAGCGATAACCGATTGAATACATAGAGAGCCAAGAGACCGAAGTCGGAAAGCGAAGTTTGAGCCTGCAAAAAAAGTTGATCGACCTTCCGGTTCAAGGGTTCCTTGACATGATGAATTCAGAAGCTCAACATCAGGTGAGATCTGAGGAGAGGTGCTGTACAATGTCATGCGATGCGACCGCACGGTACGGCATTGAACGATGCTAATTTTGAAAGCCTAACAAGAACCAAGTAACGCGATATGAATGAACGATCAGTAACTTACACCACTTCATTCTCTCCGAGCAACTTCTTACTCAATCGCTAGGATACCGCCCAACCATTCTAAGCCCGGGCCCGACGCCGTCGCGCTGAGGAAGGACAATCGGGTGGGTTCTCGAATAATATTGTGAAGCTTGTATTGCTTCAAGTGCCGATCTACGGTCGATTCCAGGAAGCTCTGATCCTCACTCGGTGCCATGATCTTGACGGGCGCCCAGATGGGATGAAGACCAGTTACCTACCACTTTTGCTCAGAAGCACACGAGGCCCTCCCTTTCACTGAAATTTTCGAATGCCTGGGCTGTTCTCGACTCTATGAGTCCTCGTGATCGTTTTGCGACTCCTACGGCTCCTGGATACAAACGAGTACGCGTCACTTTCGTGACTTTTATGGGCGCACTGATTCATATTTTGGACCACTGGAGTCCGTGATTGGCACACTGATCACGTCATCCAGACATTCCACCATCGAAAATTTGGGTGATACTGATATACTGGACAATGCATCTTCTCCAGGGGAGCTTCTCCCGTCGAACAATCGAGCCTATCATGTACTGTCACAGCCACCATTCAATCCTTCAACCCTTCTCTTATTGATACTTCTATGCTCCATTCGGCATCGCTGAGCAAATGTAGACCTTCTGGCGCTTGTTTATCCTCTGACTGATTGACGCTGGTTCGAATAAGCGGCACTGGTTCCTCCAGGCCTGACATGCTTTGTCACGGCTTCGTCGAACTCGTGGACCAAATGCCTTGCACCCGATTCTAGAGCCTGCTATAAGCAGTTTGCAGGTCGACCATGCTCTAGACTGTCTGATATCTTTCTGCACTAGAAGTTGATAATCGATTATGATGATGCCTTGTCTGGCTAAGAACCAGTGGGAAGGTGTGATATACGCGTGGGCTTTCACATTGATATTGTGACCACGCTTTATATCATGCAAGATTCGATTAGTATCAAAAACTCGCGGGGAAGAATTCCTCGGCCACACTGATGTCGGACAACTTCCGGATGTGACGTCACACCGCGGGAGGGCAAGATCAACAGAACTGCAGGGCATGGCTTTTGTCAATCTCACCAACTCTGGTTGTCTATATTCAGAACACTACAGCTCAAGCCAGGATGATGATTCCCCCGAGATCGACATGCTAACCCAATTTTGGTACGACCGGAACTGAATTCTCTTCTCGTCGATCCCCATTCTCCAATCAAAGAGTTCTTCCATTCCGAATCTTAGCACCTCTCCTCAATATAGAATCCTTCGAAATGCTAAATTTTCAACGAAATCAAGATTCAGGTGTAAGTTGATATGCCTGAATATCCCATCACATCAGGTCCTACAAAAGCAAGGCGTTGGCGGGTCGGTTTGGAAGTGGGTAGATGGTATCTCCATGGCTTGATGCTCTGGTGCTCAAAATCGTCCCCCGATGCTCCTTTATCCAGGAACATTCTATCTGTCATAGACGTATACACATTTATTGGGAGCAGTTGTAGAGGCCGACAGAAATATTCCCTCAGAACCTGTGGCAATTCTCTTCAAGCGGGAGACGCCACATTGTACCGTGGATCTTCTTTGCACATTGTTGATTCATATATCCATGTCTAACTACCCGATGGCGCTTAGGACCTGTGCATCTACGACAATGGCACTCCGAACAACATCTTGTCGTATGCGGGTACACTGAGGTGGATATACATAGTAACGTGAGTCAGTTTCTCGTCGAGTACGATAAAGGTGTACGACAAAGCAGATAAGATACTACTCGAAACGTCGGGTTTATCTAATTAAATTACCGGAGTGCTGCACCCCTATCCAAGGCTATCTCATTTCGCCTGATGTCAGACCTGGCAACCGAGGCGCCACAGAGAGCAGGGCAATGCATATCCGTGAAGTAGCTCGAAAAAACTCTCACGCTTGTCTTCAATTATCAGGCACTTGGCGCAAAATGACTTCTTGATCCGTTCATTGCGACTAGGCGTCGACTAAATTTCAGATATTAAAGTGGAGTAAGGGCAGGTATGATGTCAAGGATAGTCGTAGTAAAGATGGAGGATACTGAGAACTCGATGGACGATCTCGTTATGTCTCAACATCACTATATTTTAGAGTGGAAACGGCTTGTAATAGCAAGTGAGAGGTGTTTGCCGATAGCCCATTCTCGATCATAAGTTAATTGATCTTATCTCCCAAGAATCCTTTAATCGGCTCTTATCAATTGAGACGGCCACTCCAACGTCCAAAGCGACGAAAGCAATGAGTCGGAGCAAGCCCAGCGGTTCTTATCCATTCACTGAAACATCTCTTTCTGACCACTCTTTCCCTTCCTTCGGCAGCCTCCTGGACAAGACTACACACCCATAAGCGAGGACGGACATCAGCCAATACACAGCATAACCACCCATCCAACCTCTTTTAATCGATACGCCTAGCATGAAGGTGGAGAGAGCCGATCCTGCAAGTCTGGCTCCGATGAACGAAATTTCCACTAGCCCATTGACGGCTCCCAAGGTGCGCCTATTGGGCGCAGCGGCAATGATATACATGAACATACATGTATACCCAGAGCTCGCTGTTGCGAAGAATCCAAATTGGCACACTAAAAGCACCCACATGGCGCCACGTGAAGTCGAATTGTTGTTGGTTAGAGCGTCTCTGGCGTAGATGTTCATGAGGGGAAAGAGAAGGAACGTAGGGATGTAAGAAATCAGAGTGGTGGTGAATACGCGCCCTAGGCTGAATCTGCGCACAGCTGGGCCGAGTAATAACGCATGGCCAAGGCTGCTCAAAAGGCCGCGAGCGGCAAGGATCAACCCGATTTGAGATGGCGGAAGACCAAGGCCACCGACAGAGGGTGACATGGCTAGGAAAAGTGGATATACGGCATGGTATGCGGTGTGCAAAAAGGCATATCCAACGCCGTTAGCCATTGTGAGGATAACACGAGGTATTAGGAGGGATCGGATCGGTATTTGATGAAGTCTTGCTCCTCCTGGGGTACTCCTCCCATCGAGGTAAATCGGTCTCTGAGGAAGGGTCTGTGGAAAATTAAAATTGTGAGTATGCATCGCCTTTTTAATGTCGCTTAATTCATCAAAGTTGGATACTCGCCTCACGGAACCAAGCGCAGAGTGCCAGGAGACCTGGTATTGTAGCTAAGGCTACCGTGACGCAGGGCAAGAAGTATGGAAGTTGTTCCCATAGCCTTCCAGAGAACAGTTCTGGGAATCGGACATGAGGGTTCGAAAGAAAACCACCCACAATGGGTCTGATCAGCCATTGCTCAGTTTTTTTAAAAAGAAGCAAATGGCTACCGGAGGTTTTTGCTCACCCAATCAGCATTCCGAGAGCCCAGGGCACGCTGAGGAGAGCAAAGGCATCCGCACTGTTTGAGTCGTCCGTCATTTCGTCGACAGCACATCTTGTGGCGGCGCCACCCTGGTTAAGGGCGAAGAAGATGCATCGACTATAAAGCGGGCAACAAATAGGAAAGTATTTCCGGAACAGGGAATAAAGTGGATCATACCTCAGAACAAATGCCCGGAAAGTTGTGGATAAACCGACGAGTAAGATGGATACAGTCGTGGCGATCATCCCAAGAACCATTATTGGTTTTCTTCCGAAAGTATCCGAGAGGCGATTCAAATACCAAACAGTGCTAAGGGTAGCTGCGTAAACGCTTGCATCCTAGTTGTTTTTTTTTCTGAGAGAAGTGCGCTGCCCGGAGAGAAGAATGACCTACCATAACACTAGCCAGATAAGCGACAGTCCCCTCATCTCCACCAGTAAACGAGAGCAATAACTTGAAAATGGTTAGCTTTGAGGTCATAAGTGTGTTCACGTTCGTACTTCATTGATGAAAGGTTCAATAACGTAGTGAATTGAGCCCTCACAAAATCTCATATAGAGTAGAATGGAGAGCTGGAAAAGTGGAAGTGGAGTCCGGTGGTGTTTTACCAGCTGCTCATCAGGAGCTTGAGGTAGGAGACGCTGCTCTTCCGACGGGCACCGGGAATGTTGACCACAGTCAGGAGGCATCAGGGAGGGTCGGTTGGTCTGAGCAGGATTATGTATGTAATACCGTGGGATGCTGACAACAGTCATTAATAGAGCTCGAATTCGCGAATGACCAGATTTGGACGATGAAGAGCAAATGTATTGGCTGGTATAAGAATAAAAGCCCATCCGCTGATGAAGCCGATAGAAGCCATTGACTGAGGGGATTTAAATGCCGGAAAGTATAGAGGTTGGGCGACATCTTGTCGAAATGTACAGGGCGAAATCCATCGTAATTTGAAAGTCTGTGGTAGCCCATATAGGTCGTAATGGTTCATTTCAATCGTATTTCCACGTGGCAGGTTGGGATACACCTCATTGTTAGAGAGGTCAAGCTGAGAGTAGAGTCCGGGCTCGGGCAATTGGTGCCATCGTCTACCTCTCTACCAGAAAATTTCAGCAAACCCCGTTGATAAACCCATTGATAAACGCCTTGTGTATGGCGCAAACCCGATCCCCTGTCCTGCCCATGCCTTAGCACTAGTCGCTCGTTGTGTGCGTCATCCAGATTAAAAGAGGAAAAGTCGATTACTGGGAAGCCTACGACCTTTCTCGTCTTTATGCCCCTTCTCTCCCTCGTTCATCCTCCACACACTCTTTCCGTGCTCCATTCATTTCCCCTTCTTCTCGTCCCTCATCTTCTCTCTGGTCTCCCACCGACTTACAATGTATCTCAACAAAACCTCTCACCCACCACCAGCCAACTCGCTCTTCCCCTCCAAGCTCTCAAATCATGCACTCCCCTCCGCAGTACCCGCCTCCCTCAAAAACTCTCTCCTTCTGACAAACCATGGCTCTCCACTCCAGACTCCGGTGCACGTTTAAGTTGGTGGATAACCTTTTCATGTATGATCCTCGGCCTCATCGGTGCAGGTGCCCTCTGCTACCTCGGCACAACCGAAGCTCTCAAACTCCTCCCTTCCCAACTCTGTCTCGTCATGGACGATTCATTCTCTGGTACCGGAAATGGTCCACAAGGTCTAGACGACATCAACTGGACCACCCGAGGTCTCCCTCAGCGGGTTCGGAAACGGTGAATTCCAAATGACAACCACATCCTCCAACAACCTCAACATCAACTCTAAACACTCTCCTCCTCACACCCACACTCACCACCAACGACCTTCCCTCTGTCAACCTCTTCGGCTCATCCGGTAACGGCTCTTCCTACACCCTCCCAGGGTGCACCGAAACCTCAAACAAAACCGCCTGCATCGCACGTGCCGACCCAAGTCTCGGAACCGTCATCAACCCCGTCCTCTCAGCTCGCATCAACACCAAAGGCAAAAAAACAAATCAAATACGGTAGAGCTGAAGTCCACGCTCAACTCCCACAAGGCGATTGGTTTTGGCCTTCCATCACCCTCTTACCCTCCTCCCCAGCCTACTCCCCTGCATTCCCCGCATCAGGTCTCATCAACCTCCTCTCCTCTAGAGGAAACTCTCCCTCAACATATATCCTCCCCAGAGGCCAAGGCGGTCGATTGAACTATGTGCTTAGTTCCCTCGCGTACGGGCATGGATTCTGGGAAAAGTTCGGGTGGGTGTGGGGTTCTCTTCTTCGTTGTACTGGCACTGATGCGGAGCAGGTTTCCACAAACAGCGCAAAATGGTTCTTCCCAAGTCGTCGTAACAAATCCATACTCTAACAGCAGCCCAAACGCACCTTTCGACCAACGTCCGTAATTCTCCCTCTCCATCCCACACCACATTAATCTCCCTATTTCCCGCAGCATTCTACTTGACAATCTCACTCGCCGTCGGTGGTACATCTGGTTGGTTCCTAGATTACATTGGTGAAAAACCATGGTTCGACGGGTCACTCAGTGCGTTTTCATGTTTTGACACTATTGGGAGGATTCTGACGGATGATACATTTCCAGCCGCGATGAGAGATTTTGCAAAAGCGCAAGATACGTGGAGTCAGACTTGGTCGGATGATAGGAGTTTTAGGATGTGAGTCTTTTCTCCTCAATTTGTTTTGACGGTGTTCTTGGGTTCGGTGAAGCTGGAGACAAGTGGTACCGAGAGTTGCCTGTGGCTTAGAGTATCGAGACGACGAGTGACAGACAAGACAAGCAAGTAGGGGGGACATGGTGGCATGTCCGAGCAAGTACTGTTATAAGGGGTGTCATTCTTCTCAGGAGTCCCCAGAGTTACTGATTAGTACCCAGCTCGGATCCTCCTCTTGTGGCCAAGGCTAGCATCTAGCTTTACTTGTTCCTGTGTCATGTTCTTGATTCACTCGACGTTCTTTGCTTGTCTCGTGGGTTGATGATGAGAGTCCTGTGACAAGTCTGAAGGACTTGTTATGATATGTTTTGTGATGCAGGCCTCGATCATTCGAGCGATCGACCCCTGAATACCCTGGTTAACTTACTGACTTGACTCCAAGTTGGTTAGTGATTATGTCAAGATGTGGGAAAAGTGTTGATTGGATGGTCTCGTGTGTTCTCGAGGACTGGACTGGATATTGGAGGAACGAGTTTGGAAGAGGAGGAGGATGGGTTGACGCTGGTTCGTCTTTGGATTGGATCGATGGACTGGTGGTAGTGTGATTGTTTTTAGTACTGGTATCTTTATCCCCCTCTTTCATGCAGTATTCTGAGATTGTGTTTTCTTGCTACGACACGGACAAACGTCAGACCTGATTCGCGTTACGTTATATTACTTAGATAGCCAGTGATACATACATCGCATTGTGTGCTTTTTTCTTTGCGTTGGGTTGTTGAAAGTAAGGGTTCAGTTATGTTCGTGGAATTTACACTCGACAATGGGAATAGACTCAAAACGTGGCCAAAAATCCCGGATGGTGAAATAGGGGGGTTGGTAATAACTAGGCAGCCAACTCATATATGTACTCATACATTTGACTCATTATTTCCAATATAGGAGAATAAATTACGGCCTGTGTTCAGCGGGCATCATATTCAACCGATGCCCTCCTCGTGTTTAAGTTACGCGTATGGTCTGCCGGTCCTTAGCGAAGTCCAGAATCATAGTCATTAAGCCGATCTTATAGTAGTATCAACAAAAGTATCTAGTTCCGTCCCGAATCAGCCTCGACTCGTGAATGCAGTGGATTTTCTTAAGGAGGTCCCACGAAATGTCTTAGCCCTAACCCCCTCTCACTCTCGTCAACGCCAACCACAACAACAGCTTGTCCCCTGCCACACCTAACCTTCTTACAATCATCATGGAAGTCATAGCTAGGAGATTAGATGACTACATGCCCTTAGGACAAACCATATGAATCAAGTTCGGCATCTGCCCCGGGCCGAACTCAAAGAACACTACAACGTCGGAGATAAAGCCTGGATGGAGCGTAAAGTGCTCTTGCCGCTTCAAGATGACCAGGAGAAGCGGGAGGCCTTTTGTGCTTTTTGTGATGAGATTTGTGGTATGCAACCTGTCGCACCTGGAGAGTGCGTAATGGACTCCCTTTGCAAAGGCTTGTACTATACTTGACCGGGCGTGGTAGTCATATACGGATTACATTTGCTTGTGCGGCGGCTTGTCAGGTTATTACGGATAGAGATATATTTGATATGGATGAAGAAGAGAGTGAGGATACTTTTGCTCTTGCTTGGAAATATATGTACGTGATCACCATCTTCCAAAGTTTTGCTCAGGCTAATCAAATTCTCCACTCGTCCTCCAAAAGGGAGCGATACTATCCACCACCATCAATGACAAATGGCACTTCTGGGGAGTCACTGCCAGGTATCAGGCTCGCAGATGGCCCATCCTATGATTTGCCCTCTCCACTGCGACAGGACATGGCTGAGACTCTCCCTGGACAGACTGTGCGGTATCGTGATGCTAGGACTAGGGAAATTACAGAGTGTGAAGTTCTTGATCATGGGTGGAGTGATTTGAGAGGAGAGTGGTTCATGATTTCGCATGGGAGCGATGGTTCTGGTGAGATGATTTCGGTTCGAGAGATGAAGGATATTGTTAAGTTGTCTGCTTCGTAAATTATGTTGTTTATCGTATTGACTATTGACTCCCCAAAGAGTCGCCTAGACGCCTTTTTTGGTTATTTTACTTTAATTGCATCTTGCTCCCACTCGCCTATGTTCAGCTTTTGCTCTGAGACTGAGCGTGCGCTTGATTTCTTTGATACTCAGACAGTGCGGGCGAATGCCTCCATTCTATTCCATTCACATAGATGGACGTGAATAACTAACATCAGGTTTGGTAATCTCTTCATGGCTGCGGATGAACACATTATAATGCGGAAAATAGCAACGACCCAGGTTACCAAGGTTGAATAAGCAAGTGTATGGTTTGGTATCGAAGACTGTGAGGAGAAATTCTAGAGAGGTTCGAGATTTTCAAGGTGACCACTACTTCTCCATCATCCAACTCTCGATTCTTCCGCTGCTGATCACCGGTGCATGAGCCAGTGAATCAATTGATCACACATCAATCTCTCGCCAGAGGCGCTATTTTGCTCGTTCCACATTCTCCACCATTTGATTCAATTCATTCTCGACGCAACACTCGTCTCCTTGACTGTTCCACGAACAGAGAACTGCATTCTCGTCCCGAGCGGATACCCACAACATGCTCGGGCGCTGGTATTTTTGCGAGAACGACGCTATTCCGGGATTCCCGGGAACTAAAGGACTGAAACGCTCTATGACCGAGAGCTCTGTTGGCTATGCTATGCGAACGAAGCGTTTCATTAAACGGTGCAGCAGCTTCAATCTTCCACTGAGCTCGGTACTAACGCACTGACCCATCACTCAGGAGAAATTGCGCAGCTAATTTATCCCAACAAGCTCAGCTTCTGTCCAAAGAGGAACATGGTGAAATGGTACCCCATAAGGCGTGAAAGACCGAGCTTGGGGTATCAAAATTCATCCTAAAATCGCTCACTCACACGCACTCCTCTTTCACTGCCTGTCGAAACTCAGCTTTCATCTCAAACGAGCCGGGACCACCTTGAGCCTTCTGAAGAAATGTCGGCAAGTAGTGCAGGAAAGGCCTGCGGTTGAATCCGAAGCTGTCGGTCTCCTCAATCACATGGATCTGGCACAATCTGCCGCCACCGGGTGGTGCTTTAAGTGTGAGGGTAATCCAGTGTTAATTCAGTTTTCGCTCAAAATATGGCTGGCACCGGTAGTAAGCATGCTCTCGTGCATTATTGCGTCATATCGACTGATGTGGCCCTTGGAACAGTGAAACTTCGGTGATACCGAAATACCAGCGAGTGCAAAACACTCGTGCCCACCAGCGGTAAGATCGCGTTTGGGATACTTACACTGCTGATTTGTATAGGAAACATTGCCGCCGATCATTGAGCTTCGTAATATTTGTGGAGAAAGTGACAAAGTCATCATAGCCTGGATGCCGGCAACTCTGATTTCTTGGCAAGCGCGACTTATTTTTGGCGCGACCCAAGGGTGTACGGCCGCAAACAACGATATTGTGAGTGTGTTCGTGTAAAGAAAGAGTCAAAGACGATTGAAATTCTTACCTAGCTAATTGCTGTTTATACAGGGCTACCCGTGTTGCGCGATTCTGAATTACTACATTGTTAAATCGATTTGAGAGGCGTATGATTATTCATGAACACTCGGTTTACGTTCGCCAGCGCTACAATTTCTCCGGCCCTCGGCATTTGTGCCCGCCATACCCAACCTCGGACAGCAAAGCTCCAGCACCAGCTGTTTCGAGATTTTCTAGTTACTTTGACAATGTTTCGGAATTGACAGCGTTACGATTCACCCTGATGTAGGCGCTCGTGAAGTCCGCTCTTTGCTCCGGGGCCTTAATCATCAACACGGCTGAGTACTAGGAGTCGAAGGCAACAGTGCCATGGCCAGAATCACATAAAAGCCCTCATTCAACAAACACATTCTTCAGTTCGCTTCGTCCTTTCTACTCCCCTCGAGACTCAGACATCCTTTACTGCCTACGCACTTCTACACATAAGCCAGACAACCCCATAATGCATTTCTCCGTCTCACGCTTTGGGGGCATCTTTGCCTTGGCCCTCCTTACCATGACTTCTGCCATCCCCACTGCTGAGGTCAGGGGCACCGCTGATATGACCCAACGCGACGTTCTCTCTGACGGTCAAGTCTCCCGCCGCTCTCCGGGGCTTGGGGCTCGACACCTCAATGAGTTTGGGGTCTCCCGCAGGGAAGACAACTCCATCGAGCGGCGACAAGCTGCCGATATAGCGAAAAGTGTCGGCGGACTTATCAGTTCAATCCTTGAGCAGGTTGAACATGATAACGAGGTACGTTTTCAATCTCATCTACACCAAGCGAACACGACCAAAGACTAACGCTTTAATCATAGGGCCGAGGAAAGTTTACCCAAGACATAGTTGCGAAGGGTCGTGAACAATTTCCTGATTTCAACTGGGTGGCTTGTCACACCAAGCACGAGACCGATTTCGATGGCGAACAAGGCAAGGACTGGGGACATCAACATCAAGAGTTTGATATTCAAATCGGCGGAACTATTGGGTAGGCATCGTATATGTGTTGCTGGGAATGAACCTCATGCTTTGTTAGATATGAGATCTATTGGCTCAGGAGTGGGACGTTCAGGAGGCAGGGCGATGGAGGCTATCTCAACGTGAGTTGCCTCACCTAGTCCCGATGTCAAATATCGATCGTATACTGATAAAATATTTTGTTCTGGATCAGTGGGCTTGGTCAGGGGCTATAAGTGGAACCGAAGATAATGGTGCCACGGTCCATTTCGTTGCCCCGACCTAAGGTGATATATGTACCCATCACCACCAACACGGCCATGCGATTGTGACTGTGATATAACAAGTTCTTCTTTCCTTCTTCATTTGACCTTTACATACCTATCCTTGACTAGTCCAAACTTTTTTCTCTTTCCTTGTGTTACTTACCTGAATGAACTGTTGAACAATTGATAATAGCTGCAACGTACAACGGTCAAGCATAAGTTAAGAGTGTGAAGTTCCCGAGTCCTTGATCTCCGATAGAGTATAATTCGCGTTTGAATAGCCCGTAAATGGTCTATTGACTCCACTGCATTGACTCCCTTTAAACGAAACCCGAATACTTACCATATTACAGCATATAAACCGGCAACAAATGCGTTTGCGCCTGTACCAGAACCCTCCCAAAGCTTCTCCCACTGATAATTATTCGGCTTTTCACAACCATTGCGTACTTGAAAACCGGGTATACCGAGAAGAGGCAACTTAGTCAACAGAGGTTGAATTAGTACAGCTGTCGATGGTACATATAGAAGCAGTCGGAGGGTGAGCAGGTCAGGAGTCGGACACTGAGTACTATGGTCCTACTAGTATAGATGGAAGGTAATGTATCTGTATATTGGTTGATGTTAGATCAATAGAGGGAATTTTATTGCAGAGCACTTGCCAGATGCAACTACTACATATATCTGCCATTCTCAAGGACCCCAACAGTCAACCTTTCAGTGCTGTCTACATGCTTCATGTGGAGGGGAACTAACATATCTAACAACTGCTGTCCATCCTTCTCTGTGTTATCTGGTATTATTACGCGTAATCTAGTCCAACATAACCTTCATATCTCAGGCTTTTGGGCAGTAAAAACCAATATTGGCCAATATGTCCCTGGGGTTTCTTCACAAAGTCTCAAGATATCTCTGACGATTGTATCATACTCCTCCTCGCTGCTAACAATACCAAATCCTCCTTCCTTCATCACTGGTCCTTTAATCCCATTCCAGAAGCCATTAACGGCTTTCGCTCCCACTACACTCGACTCATCCGCCCAGGAAGCACCCATGGGCATTCCTCTCTTCTCAATCTTCAGATTCACAAATCCAGCCTGCTCGATCCATTCAGGTAGATGTTTTGTAATGTCTATGATGACATTGCGAGTTTCGAAACACAGTTTATCGCGGATTTGGAATGCCTTGTGGTGCGTGACTGCTTCAGACGGGGAGTCGAAGAGATGGTGTCCTTCGAAGAGTTGGATCCAGCCTCCAGGAGCTAGGACTCGATACATCTCTGACAAGGCTGAGTGCCACTGGGGAGCTTGGAGTGCTGCCATGAGGAGGCGTTGATGAATGAGAGAAATAGTATTGGACCAGCTCATGGGTAGCGATGTGATGGAGTCGATTGAGAAGGTTGTATTGGATGGAGTCAACGAGGGCGGGGGAAACATGCGGGACGAAATATCAATTCCCCGAAGGTAGACTGATGGAATCTTGTTATAGATGTCGCGTTCTTTTGCCAGAGAGAGGAGCCAGTGGCCTGAAAGGTATCACAATGCCAACTGGGTTAAGCGTGAGCTGTTCCAAATATGGCAAAGAAAACGCACCAGAACCCGTTCCACTGTCAAGGACAATGTCCTCGTCTTTGAGGGAAACCGGTGCCCAGATGAGCTTATTATCGAAAATCTGAATGATCCCTTGACTCTGGTTGTTAAGACTTGGAATGTCACCGGAATCAGTTAAAGCGCGAAGAAAGGAATTTTAATTGACGGCCTACCGTTCTCGCTCTTCTTCGTCAGCTGGTAGTAAGTACTTGTGGTCGTTGGAAAACGTGGAGACATAGTATCTCCTTGACTTCTCAATTTGGGGTTCTCCCTGGGGTAGGATGTGTGTGAATGTCATAGTCGTATCTCTTGAGCGATCGAGCTCACCTACTAGCCCAGATTAAATAGTCCCCAAAACCAAGGTCTGTAGTCATCTGTAATTTGCTCACTCAAAACCATCGCAAGCCACCGGTACCGATCAAGACGCACTTCAAGTGAGTTTCTAAATAATCAGCTAATGAACGTGTCTGCCTAACAAGAGAAAGTAGCAGTCCGATACGGGGTACGAAACAGACGTCACATTGCTAAGTTTAGCCTTGCTCTGGCAGCCGATGACGTGCCGTTGACTTCAAAAATCTGCACAATAGAAGCTTCAAAGTATAGCCGGTCTTTTAAATTCCCGAATCTCAGCCACTGTCGCGACAAATTGGGATAAACCCGGAACCCTGAATCAATATTTCTCCCCGGCAGTGAGTTTATTGAGAGGCACTTACCGCAATAATACCTTGACAGAGGGTTCAAACACTATTACATCCAACCTGTGGATAGCTTTGCACATAAGATAAACAGCTTGAAGGCACTGGAGGGCACTACTAGTTATTGAAAATCAGGAGCAACCATAATCCACGATTCAACATTCAATGTTGAAGCTGCTGGCAATGACCGCGTCGCGTCAACTGTCATGTACCTTACAGGCTCATGCATCTCACTTCAATCTCCCTGAGGCACTCTGATAACGACATTTACTCAAACTCGATCATGTGCTCTGTTCGGTTTCTCAACAAAGGTAATCTCAATACCCCTTATGCCGGCACCTGATTTCCGTGGACCGTGACCATATGTACGTCGATAGGGGATGATGATCCCGAGCCCTGGGTGCAGGAGGACTTGAATAAAAATGATTACTCACCGGGTTCCGTCAGAAGCGGGCAAGGTACGTAGCAAACTGCTAATGACTACTTTTCTCCAATTAGCCCAGGTATCTGATATTATAGCGCATCGACGTTGTGACCAGGCCGCCCACGTTTCCTTGTTACCCTCGCACTGTGTTTTATCTTCAGAAGTCTGAAGGGATCGGATGAAGTGGTGTTTACCTCGAAGAAACTCAAAAAGGAGACGAAGCGAATCCTTGATAGGGAGCCTAGTTTAAAGACCGTCGAGCTCCAACTTGCGTCCTTATAACACTCGTTTGTAGATTGAAGTTGTCGTGTCCGAGTCTCTATGTAAGGCCCGACAGATACCATAAGGTAAATCCAGACCTCAGTGCCAGCATCGAGTTTTACAATGGGATTCGGAGTTCAGGAGGCTGTAAAATAATACCACAAACCAGAGATCATCGACATCATCTACGCAAAGGCACCCGCCAAAACCTCAGTTGAGTCGAAACTGCATTAACCATTTACACTACCAACAGTGGACTCATCAGAATCACGCACTGTTCTCGGCTCTAGCATTTGCACCGCCCACTGTCGGAGAGTATCGGGGATTACTACGTGTTATCTAGTCCAACATAACCTTTATATCTCAGGCTTTTGGGCAGTAAAAACCGATATTGGCCAATATGTCCCTGGTGTTTCTTCACAAAGTCTCAGGATATCTCCGACGAGTGCATCATACTCCTCCTCGTTGCTAACAAGACCAAATCCTCCTCCCTTCATCACTGGTCCTTTAATCCCGTTCCAGAAGCCATTAGCGGCTTTCGCTCCCAGTGCACTCGATTCACCTGCCCAAGAGGTACCCAATGGCAATCTCCTCTTTTCAATCTTCAGATTTACAAATCCAGCCTTCCCAATCCATTCAGGCAAATGGTCCGCGACTTCCATGACGATGTGGCGAGTCTCAGAACACAGTTTATCGCGGATTTGGAATATTTTGTGGTGGATTATTGCGTCAGATGGCGAGTCTCAGCGGTGGTGTCCTTCGAAGAGTTGAATCCAACCTCCAGGGGCTAGGACTCTATACATCTCGGACAAGGCTGAGTGCCATTGGGGAGCTTGGAGTGCCGCCATGAGGAGGCGTTGGTGGATGAGAGAAATAGTATTGGACCAGTTTGCGGGTAGAGATGTGATGGAGTTAATTGAGAAGCTTGTGTTGGGTGGAGTCAGTGAAGGTGAGGGAAACATGTGGGATGAAATATCGATTCCCCGAAGGTAGACCGATGGAATCTTATTGTAGATGTCCCGTTCTTTTGCCAGAGAGAGAAGCCAATGGCCTGAGAGATAATTACAATACAAACAGTGTCAAGCGTGAGCTGTTCCACCGACGGGATATGACAAAGAAAACGCACCAGAACCTGTTCCACTGTCAAGGACAATGTCCTCGTCTTTGAGGGGAACCGGTGCCCAAATGAGCTTATTATCGAAAATCTGAATGATCCCTTGGCTTTGGTTGTTAAGACTTGGAATGCCATAGAAATCGGTCAAAGTGTCAGAAGAAAGGGAATTTAATTGATGGCCTACCGTTCTCGCTCTTCTTCGTCAGCTGGTAGGAAGTACTTGTGGTCGTTGGAAAATGCGGAGACATAGTATCTCCCCAACTCCTCAATTTGAGGTGCTCCTTGGGGTATAATGTGTGTGGATGCCATAGCTGTATATCTTGAGCGACCGAGCTCGCCCGGATGATATAGTCCTCCAATTAAGAAGCACGACGAGCCACGGGTACCGATCAAGACGCACCTCAAGTGACCCTCTGAGTAATAGCTAATGAGTGTGTCTACTTAATGAGAGAAAGCGGCAGTCCGATACGGGATACGGACTCACAGAGGCGTGGTTGCTAAGTTTAGCCCTATTCCAGCTGTCGATGACGTGCAGTTGGTGTCAGAGACTCAAGCTCGATCATGTGTTTTGTGCGGTTTCTCAGCAAAAGTACATTCAGTATACCTCCTGCCGTCATTTGATTTCCATGATCACACACGTCGATAGGAGCTGATAATTCCGGGTTCTGGGCGCAGGAGGATTTGAATAAGAAACAGTTATTTGTCGAGTTGCGTAAGAAGTGGGTAAGGTACATAGCAGACTGTTTACGACTAGTTTTCTCCAATTAGCCCAGGAATCTGATAATATAGCGCATAGGCGTTATGATCGGATCGTCTAGTCTCCTTGTTACCCTTGCTTTGTCATTTATTTTTTCAGAAGAGATCGGATGAAGTGGTACCCGCCCCGAAGAAAGTAAAAAAGAGGGGACGAAGCGAGTCCTTGATAACGAATTCACGGACCTGATCTTCGGAGGGAACCTAGTTTAAAGAGTGTCGGATGTTTAAGAGAAGAGCGTAGATCGGAGATCACTGATACCAAGGCATCCGCCGGAGCCATAGAGCTCCTGGCTTCTGAGGAGGTCCCTCAGTGGGTCTTAACACAGAGCCGGCGGGGAAGTGGAAGCTTAACACAAGAGAAGCGCCAATCCTCTCGAGGCGTGCGACGGAACTAAAAATAGAAAGCTCATTAGCATTTCAGGCTGTGCTGCTGTTGCCTTACCCCAGCTTACCCCAGATCCAGCCCTTGTCCAGTCCCCTGCGTTTACAGCAACCGTGCATATTCTCACAACTCGGCAACAGCAATGTTGACTTTAGATGGAATGTCGATCAGTATTCGAGTGGATGGGGTGGATATTCCGGAGTTCACCGTGGAGAGAGATTTGGAGAGGAAGCGGGTATCCTGTTGGGTTCCGTCTCAGGTGGATAAGGTTCGTCTGTGGAGACTTATTATATTGATTTCTTGTTGGGTTGATGTGTGATTTTTGCAGGAGTTTGAGGTGGTTGTTAATAGCGGGACTCGGGCCCGAGGCCCGTGGGCAGCTGATGTTGTTGCGGATGGGGCACGGGCATATAACCCTATTTTCTTGATGGACCAGTCGTGCAATGTCGGTTATTATCAGAAGTCGGCGACGGTGAAGCGGCCGTTTGCGTTTTCTAAGCTTGAATTAGTCGGTGCGTGGTTTTATCTTTGGGGGTTTGTCTGCTTGTTCAAAGCTTCGGCGTTTTACTATTAGATGATGATGCGCTTCTTAACTCTTCTCAAGGAACTCGTATTGGGGAGATTGAGATTTCATGTTACACCGTTGAGGTTACGAATTCGTATTATAAGCCGGAATACAACACTTCTTTTGTGGATAATAGTAAAGTCCATGAGAAGTCGAAGAAAGGACTTTCAGAGCACGTCGGGTATGTGGAATGTCACGGTGCTTGTGCTTTCTAGAAATCATTACTAACGTTTTGATTTATGGTAGGTTTAAGAAGGAAGTCCAAGGGAATCCGTGTAAGTTTTATAATGCCCGGAATTTGGAGTATATTGGGACATTTGTGTTTCGTTATCGACCTCTTGGTATGTGATCACTCTGCAGTGGTCTACGTGATATTCGAATGGGGAACTAAACAACTATTAGCTTATCTGCAGGCTCAGGGTCTTGCACCGGCTCCAGGACAGGTTGTACCGGCGGCCAACTCTCAGCCTCGTCCCCCTATTCCTGTCATAAACTTGGCGAAACCGGGAAAAAGTTCCCCTCTTAAACGCAAACCGGATCCGGCTCCTGTGAACGATTCGGATGGTTCTCAGCAGAAGAAGAAGGTTAAAGTGGAAATCATCGACCTGACGTGAGATGGAATGATTATTTGTGTTGGACATCCCTTGTATATTACTTGAGCCGGAGCCCTAGTCATTGGTATATTTCGTGTTTTTTGAATTTCTTGGTATGGTCATGTAGTAGGACTTATCGCCGGGCAGGTCCCTGCGACTGTCCTTTTTTTAGCTTCTATCTATCTAATTATTTGTGCTGTATGTGTTCGGGGACTGGAGTGGTCGCATGTGAACTAAACAAGATCTTGTTGTTTCCGGACGTTCGGTATATTGTTGGGCCCGGTTTTGAATTGAATAGATGGCTAAGAGAATCGACGATGTCAAAGCGGGTTAGTGGTCAGGATAAGTGGTGCATTTTGTAGTTAAAAAATAGCACCCAAGGGCATTGTTCCAGGTTTAAGAGCTCTTTTAAGACTCGTCGGAAGGATAAAGCTGATGGTCTTTTTGTACTGGCTAACGCTTAATAGGCTAGTCTTTATGACTCGGCGCTCGTGGAAGGAAACGGTTGAGTATTAAAGGAATTTCGAGAGTTCTGCATTTGAAGATTATATCAATCCGCCGCCTGCGAACAAAGACTATGATATCATCTACGTCCTGACTGCTGTCATGTTCCCAGCTTCTACCGTTCTCACCGTTCCGCCGTAAGGCAACCCGTGCCCCCAGGCTGGTTCAGCTTGTACTACACGGTGCCAAGGTGAGCTTCGTGCATCAATTTGATTTGTTCGGCTTGTGCGTTGATCTGATTTTGGTGGATATGATCAGCTTCATGTGAAGATTTCAATGGCATAGGACTTCGGTTAAGGATTGATTGTAGTCAGTGTGATTCTGCTTGTGCTGGTGGGGTGTGTCTTGGTTTCCTCTGTCGGAGGATTAACTGATGAGCCCGTTTAGACAAAGTTTGTGGGAGATTGAAGATGTTCTAGTAGAGGGTACATGTATCATTTGTGATAGCGCGGGAAAGAAATGCCGAATACAGTACACTCGGAGCAGAAGAATATATTTTGATGGGAGTGATGTGTTGATCGGAAAAGGCTAGAGTGACAACGGAAAGGGTTGCCTTGATTCATACAGGACATCCTCTAGGACGATGGAACCCTACCTTCACAAACCAAACTCTTCCTCCTCCGCCGTAGACCTCACAGGAACTGGTCTTTCCGCACCTCCATCTCCCGTAGCGCTCGAGCCATCTGACAGCCGAGCATCATTATCTCGTCGACGCAGCTGGTCGCATAGACGAGGTGTCGTCGAACCTGGACAAGACCCCTTAGGACTCAATCTGGCGCCAGACACGTCGTCTCAAGTAGTGCATTCTGCTCCTGTGAATAGTGAAGACCCATTTCTTGATTCACCAACGGAGGAGCGCGCACTGAGAAGGTATCCGTATACTGCGGATGCAGCGGCAGGGGGGTATGATAGGCGGACGTTTGACTCGTCGCAGTCGACGGCGTCGTTGATGGTAGGAGAGGATGATGCAGCAGCGCATTTGACGAGAAAGATGTCGAGGAGTAGGGCGGAGGATTCAGAGGTGTGGGCGGATGGTGATCCAGAGGGGTCTGTGGGTGGAAGTGCTGCTGGTGTGAAGAGGAGGACGCTGAGATATAGCGTGTCACCGTCGCCATTGAAGAAAACTGGCTCTGCGTTCCGGGATATGTCGAGGAATATTCGGAGGGTATCGTTGAGAGTGGTGAATCTGGCTGGGAATGGGTTGGAGAATCAGATCAAGCTTGGAGACGGAGATGAGGAACCGGGGAAGAGGGAGGAAGACGAAGACGAAGAGGAGGAGATTCCTGACCTATCCAAAGTGATTCCAATTCGTGGACGGACGCTCGGCTTTTTGGGTCGCGAGAGCAAGCTCAGATTGACTTTGTATCGTGTGCTCGTATATTCGTGCGTGGTTTCTTTACTCTTTTATGGTGCCATGCTGATAGATCGTGTAGATGGACTGAACCGATTATTCTGTTACTTATTGTACTGAACGCTGTCGTACTGACTATCCAAGCCTTTCCTTCACTCACACTCCCCTCAGACAACTCGACGCCTCCTCGTGTTAAAGGATACTTTCATACCTGGGAAGATTGGGCGTTGTTCGGTTTATTCTGTGTATTCACGTACGTACTCTCCCCTTTCATTCGGTTTTTGCTAATGGCGTAATTAGCCTCGAGGCGTTTGCACGAATATGCGTCACTGGATTTCTTTTCGACCCTGAGATCAAGATGTCTTCGCTATTTTCGTCATCTGCGGCTCCGTTATCAAGACAGACTTCGCTTTCTAGGGCACAGAGTATTACACAGCGGATACGGCGTGTTCAAGACACACTGCTTCGACCTTTTGCATTACATTCACGGACATCTTTTCCTTTACACGATTCTGCCACGTCTTCATCCCAGCCACCGCATCTCCAATCACAATCACAACCTCCAACAAACCCCACCGACACCGTAACCGAAAAAATCCTCAACACCATCCAAACTGCACAATCCACCATCCGCGACGCACCCTCCAACTCCAACACCTTTCTCTCTCTCGCCCTCCGTTCCGACAACACCGACCCTTACACCTCCCTTTTCGTCTCAGTGTCAAACATTTACATGAAAAGACGAGGAGGGGGTTACCTTATTTGAGACAAAGTTGGAATAGGATTGATTTTGTTGCGATTGTGAGTTTTTGGATTGTGGTTGTGTTGGCTGTTACGGGTGTGGAGAGGGGGCGATATCATGTGGGTGTGTTTAGGGCTATGAGTGTTATTAGGACTGCTAGGTTGTTGACTGTGACTAGTGGAACTACTGTGAGTGGTTGTTGGTTTTTTTGTGGGGTTTTTTTTTGATGGGTTTTGGGTGCAGACGATTATGCATTCGTTGAAGACGGCAAGACCGCTCCTTACAAGTGTAGCTTACTTTGTACTATTCGCGATGGTTCTATTTTCGTACGTCCCCTCTCTCCCTCCATATCAAAATCTAACCCATCCTCCTACAGAATCATCGGCGTTCAATCATTCAAAGGTTCCCTCCGCCGCTCCTGCGTTCTCCTCGCAACAAATGGTGAACCCGATATCGTGCTGGAAGGAAAATTCTGCGGGGGGTATATTGACCCAGGTACGATGGATAAGGTGGGATGGCAGATGTTGAGTGGGGGGAATAGTAATTCGACAAAGGGGTATATATGTCCTTTGGGTTTGGTTTGTAGGGTGCGTGTATTTCTGTGGTTTTTTAGTGGGGGTTTTTGAGTTGACGCTTTACGTAGGAGGGAGAGAATCCGCAGGATAGTATTGAGAGTTTTGATGCGATTTGGTATTCGGCTTTGCAGGTTGCTATTACTGCTACTGCGAATGGGGTGAGCACTTGTTAAATCCACACATACGTGCATATATGCTAACTAAAGTGGGTTTTAACAGTGGGCGCCATTGATGTATGCTATGGTCGACTCTGAATTCTTCGTCTCGTGTTTCTTTTTCATTCTGTGCATCCTTGTGCTCAATTTCTGGTTGATGAACCTGTTCGTGGCGGTTATTACGAATACGTTTGCTGCGATTCGGTCGGAGACGAAGAAGAGTGCTTTTGGTGCTGCTCCGTGGGTGCTGTTCGATATTCAGGGCGTTCTCGATACTTATCTATCTATCTAGGCTGATACCCAACCAAGACGATTCAGATGAACCCTGGGACAATCCCTCCCACTCTTCCCCTCATCACTCCTCCAACACCCGCAACACCCGCCCTCACAACCGCCAAAACTGGGCCAAAATCATTATCTCACACACCCGATGGTGTTTCGTCCTCCTCGCACTCACCTCTCTCTCCCTGCAAGCCTCACGCCAAGTCGACCTCTCACCCACACACGCCTCCATCATGTATTACGGTGAACTCGGAATCACGATTGCATTTGATGTTGAGATTATTCTGCGTGTGATTGCGAGTTTTCCGGATTGGAGGGCTTTTTGGAGGAGTGGGAGGAATTTGTTGGATTTGGTGTTGGCTGTTGGCTGTTCTGTGATTCAGGTGCCGGTGGTGGTTGAGGGAGGGAGGAGGCTTGGGGAGGGGGGAGGGGGGTTGTATGAGTGGTTTACGATTTTGCAGTTGATGAGGTTTTATAGAGTGATTTTGGAGATTCCGAGGATGAAGCCGTTATTGGTGCGTTTCTCTGCTCTCTGCTTGTCCTCATCACTAAATGGTACTACAGCTCGCAGTATTCGGAAACCTATACGGTTTAACCAACATGTCGCTTTTCCTCATTCTCATCAACTACATCTCTGCACTTGTCGCTGTTCAATTGCTGCGAGGGGATTATACTGCTGATGGCGCGACGACGTTTGGTGGATTGTGGAATTCGTTTTTAGCGGTGTGGCAGGTGTTTTCGTCGGAGAATTGGACGGATGTGTTGTATGGTGCTGCGAGTGTGGAGAGGGAGTTGGGGCAGGCGGTGGTGGTGATTGTGTTTTTTGTGTCTTGGGAGTTGTTTGCGAATTGTACGTGCCTCTCCCTTCCTTCCTTCCTACTCACGCTCACACCTTTTTAATGCATACAGTTATTGTTCTGCAAATGTTCATTGCGGTCATCAATGAGAATTTTGATGTAGCTGAAGAAGCGAAAAAATCGAAACAGGCAACGACATTTTGGGCTACGCAAAAGGCTCGTGAGGAGGGAAAACCAAGTTGGATGAGGGTGTTGAATCCTTATAGATGGTTTAGGGCGGCCCCGGTGACGGTGAGAGTGGATGAGTTGCCTAGTGGGTTGGTGTTGCCGATGCAGAAGAGTTTGGTTAGTGGTGGGAGTGGTGCGTATGGTGTGTATGAGAGTGGTGGTGTTGCGAATGCGGCTGGGAGTGGGAGTGGGGGTAATACGGGGGAGGATAGGAGGAATGGGGTGATGTGAGGGATGGACAGGGAGAGCAGCTATTGGGTGGGGGTCGGAGTGGGAGGTCAAAGGCGAGTGGACTTGTGAGTCTACAATTGGTTTTTTTGTTTTGGTGATTTGGTGGCTGATGGGTTGGTTGTTAGATGAAGCTTAGTTCGAAGAGGTGGAAGCCGGGGCATTATTCTACGAGATCGTTGAATGCGCTGGAGAAGTTGTTTACTGGGACATCGAGGACGGATGATATTCCGTTGACGACGCTTAGACATGCGAGGCAGCATCCTCAGCCGTCGGAGTCGGAGGTTGGGTCGCATGTCCAGGAGGAAGTTGAGCGTCACCTGTGAGTGTTTATTTTTCCTGAGGGGCTCTTGTGTTGATTCCGTGTTGGTGTGTAGGGAGCTTTTGTCACTGGTCAGCCCTGAACAGAATGCGATGGACGACGTGGAAGACGAGATCAATGAACGAAGGGCTCAAAAGGCCGATTTCATCCGCGATCATCCCTCGTATGATAAAGTTTTCTGGTTCATCTCGCAGAAGAACTGGATCCGCAAGTGGTGTCAGAAAGTCGTCCAGCCTGCGAGGGGAGATCGTATCTACGGGGAACCTTACTCGCCTATCGCGCATCCGATATTCCAACTCGTCATCTTACTCACTGTCATTGGCGGGATCGTTGTTGAAAGCATCGCCACGCCCATTTATCGACGGAAATTTTACCTTGATAATGGGTTCATCCGTGGTTCATGGTTTGATATTGCTGAATCGACATTTGGGTTGGCCTTGTTTGTGGAGTTTATGATCAAGGTTGTTGCGGATGGGTTTGTCTGGACGCCGAATGCGTATTTGCGGAGTATATGGAATGTTTTGGATTTTGCGATTATGGTGGGGATTATTGTGAATGTGACGACGGGGTTGATTTTTGTGGGTGGGTTGAGTAGGTTGACGAGGTCGTTGAAGGCGTTGAGAGCGTTGAGGCTGATTACTTTAATTGATCGTATGCGGAATACGTTTCAGAGTCTCATTCTCGAGGGTGCGCTTCGAATACTGGACGCTGCGGTTCTGGCGATATTGTACATGATCCCTTACGCTGTGTGGGGTCTCAACATCTTTGCGGGCAAATTTCGGCAATGCAATGATGGGGAGATGAAGAACGTATCAGAGTGTGTGGGGGTGTATACGAGTTCGGCGGTGGTGGATGAGGGAGATGCATTTGGGTTTTTGGTGCCGAGAGTATGGGATAATCCGTCGCCGTCAACGACGTTTTCGTTTGATTCGTTTAGGGCGAGTTTGTTGATTTTGTTTGAGATTGTGTCGTTGGAGGGGTGGACGGATGTGATGTATGCTGCGACGGCGTTGACGGGGAGGGATCAGCAGCCGCGAACGAATGCATCGCAGGCGAATGCGATTTTCTTTTTGATTTATAATTTGTTGGGTGGTGTGGTGATTTTGACGGTTTTCGTCAGGTGTGTTTTTTTTATCTCCCCTTACTTGGTTTTAAGTGCTAATGTCTATGCTTTGTAGTATTATTATTGGGAATTTTAGTGCCAAGACTGGGATGGCTTTTTTAACGCAACCGCAGCGGGAGTGGATTGACCTGCAGAAGCTTTTCAGGAGGCAGAAACCGTCGAAGAGGCCGCTGAGGAGACCGACGTGGAAGATTAGGGGGTGGTGTTATGATAGGGCGGTACAGAAGCATGGGTGGTGGTCGAGGTCGATGACGGCTCTGTTTTTGTTGCATATCTTTGCACTTATGTGGGTGGTTGATCGTTTGTGCGTTGGATTAGTGGGGACTGATGGTGTTTGCTAGGACTCAAACGTTTTCTAATAAGACCATCGCTGAGGAGATACGCAGTAAGTCATTTTCTGTTTCAATATTGATGTTTATGCTGATCTTAGCACATGCTAGATGACTTCTTTTTGGCCCTCACGTTCATTTATATCATCGATGTTGTTGTCAGGTGGTACGGAGTCGGGTGGAGAAGCTTCCGCGCCAATGGGTGGAATTTGTTTGATATTGTGATCGCTTTTGGAAGCTTCTTGACTACGCTCGTGGTGCGCTTTGGGTCCACGAGTTTTGCGATTCAGCAGTTGCAAAAGCTGTTCCTCGTCAGTATTGCGTTCAAGCTCGTGCAAAGGACGAATAGCTTGAATATGCTGTTCAAGACTGCTGTGTATGTCGAGGTTTCTATGTTTCGTGAGTTTCGTAAGCTGACTTTTTTTTTACTCAGGTCGAGTTTGCCTGTGATCCTGAATTTGCTGGGGTTATGGCTTATCCTATTTGTGTTCTTTGGCATTTTGTTTGTGGAGGTGTTCAGTCTAACAAAGTGGGGAAGCAAGGAGGACCGGAATCAGAATTATGCTTCGTTGGGCTCTTCTCTTGTCATGCTTGCATTTATGAGTGCTGGGTTTGTACATTCCTATGAATTTATCTGTTTCCTGCGCTCACTGTATGCTACAGCGAGGGTTGGAATGCTTACATGCATGACTTGTAAGAGCTTTACTCAGTCAAGGAATCTTAGTACTAACGACTCTCTAGTGATCTAGTCTATCCTCGTTGCACCAATACGTCTGGCTCCTCGCCTGAGTCGGATTGTGGAAGTACTGCCTGGGCCTTTGCGTTGTTCATCGCTTGGAATGTATTGAGCATGGTATGTCGCTCTGTTAGCTCCTGGAAATTTGTCACTCACCAAGTATACATCAGTACATCTTCGTCAATATGTTCACTGGTGAGTGTTGAAGCCTTGATTGAAGAGTTGTTACAAAGCTCATATGAACTGTCCCAGGTGTGGTTGTCGAAAACTTCTCCTATGTATTCCAGGCCGCTGGCAGTGGTGCAAAGTCTATATCCCGCGAGCAAATGCGCGCTTTCAAGAAGCTTTGGGCTGAATATGCTAACTCGAAGGGATACCTTGAGCGTGAAAAGTTTGCACCTTTCTTTTCCGTGAGTGTATTCTAATCTAGATGTAGCGCCTCCGTCCTAATTCATTCACAGAAGCTCAGCGGTGTATTCGAAGTCAAGATTTACCCATCCGAGTTTAGCGCCGCCAATATCAAGGCTGCTAGCTTACGGGCCCCCGAGACCGAAGTATGGCCACCTGCCAGCCCTTACGACCTCCGGAACTTGGATCTCAAGGCGCTGTCGAGGAGCTTGGACCGTATTGACCGATCGGTGATCAGAAAGCGGAAAGCAACATATAGTAGATTGTATCACGAGGCCCTCATCATGCATAGACCTGGTGTCGGGATCTCATTTACGGATATGCTTCTGCTGCTTGCGCACCACAAACTCATTGTTGATGCAGACGCTCTAGTGTGAGTCGTAGTTATCCCATGTCTGCGTGACTGACCATATTCTATTTGCTAGGCTGAAAGATTTGGTCGTACGGACAGAGGTCAACAAAATAGTGACGGATCTTGTGAACCTGGATCGTGTTCGTTCCTTGCTCTCAACAATTTCTCAGCGGCGATGGTTCCTCGCGAGAATGGAAGAAAAGAGGGCAGCGGCTCGTATCGATCATGGTACGGTGTAAGCTTCTCTTCACCTACACATTTCTGATGATGTTTTTCTAGAAATACCTTCTATCGTTGTCGATGCTCTCCCTGAATCTCCAATACCCTCCTCGAGGGATATTGCCAGTGCAGCTTGGGGTACTTCACCTCCGCCCACTCCAACTCCGGGAGAGATGCGGTTCAGCACCCCAGACATTTCTTTCGCTCTTGATGGTTCTGGGTTGCAACGAAGCAGCTGGAGGAATAGCGATGCAACAATGAACACTGTATTTAGATCCTCGTGAGTATCGCTCGTACGATCTCCGGAGCACTGACTGAGTGTAATTTGTAGTCGAGCGTCTCATGTTGCGGAGGATCCTCATGATATCTTGACTTCTATGCAAAATTCCATGTGGGGAGGTATGTCCCAGCCAGCCTCGTTGACACAGGCATCGATGCTTACACAATCATGTCCCAGATCTCATGCGGGATGTGGCACTAGAAGAAAATCAGTGACAATAGATTTCATTCTTCGTTTCTTTCTCTGTGCATTGATTATTATATTTCATTTGTTCACTGCATGTTTTCATGGGACTTTTATCATCTTATAACCATGCTGTCATTATCATGTACTTCAAAGGACAATTGTCTGGATCGCACGAGCACTGAATATTTGTAAACTTATTTATCATAATAATATTATTAACACTCATTGTCATACTGGACCAACAACTCAAAGGAGCGTACCCATTCCGACGACCTGTTATATACGGTGGTTGGCGGGGACTCCAATATACATGCCCAGGTCAATGTGGCTTGAACCAGTAATCATGCAGCTCATTGAACCCGATCAATCGGTGCCGAACGAGAACCGCCTTTTTCTCCCCGCACCCTAGAGCAAGGTACAGGACTTTGTCTTCATGTTCTTTCCTGCCTCGTCTTATTCTAGAGAAAGCATGATGGAGAGCGTCAAGGGGCCTATGGTGATGGCATCGAATAATCCTGGAGCGCCATTCCAGTGGTATCTGGTTACGCTCGTGAGCAAACCTGGAAGTGCATAAATACACGCGTTTACCGGGTACATACCGATCTACGGAAACCCTGGATCAGTTCTCCTGGAATGCCCCAACCAACGCTCGGACTGGGCTCAGCTATATTGTTCCAGTTGATTTTTGACAGGTCTTCCAGCACTGACATATCAAGGGCTTTCTGCTCAAAAATGAACAGACTGAGCACCGCGATGGCAAAAATAATATCACTGCTTGATTTCAAAGGCTGCCAGGGGAGAACCTCAGCTAGTTGTGCTAAAAATTCGTCAGCATTCATCTGGGACGAGACAAGGAGATAATCTCACTGTCATTATCAAGACAAGATAAACTTCGCAGTAGTTTGGCACTCGCTGCAAAGCATCGATTATGAACATCAGGCATGTTGATACAGAACTCGGAAGTTGATCTCCCGACGTCGGTGAGAAATTCGCCGAATGAGGCATGGTAGTATGAAAACCCGATGGGCATTCCATCCAAAGACTTATTCACCTCCAGAACAGAGGAGAGATTGTTCATTGCTGCGTAGAAGGCGGATGGAGATAGGGAGAGCACTGAACAGTATATTAGGGCGTCGTCCGCACGGCCCCAAATTTGATGCGAATGGATGCACAATATTGCCAAAGTGGTAGGGAGTATGTCTCGGGGTATTTGTTTCATGATGAGGTGGTAAAATGAGTCGAGGCTGGCAAGAGGATTGGTTGGTCTGTTACCCTGGTTGTTCCCGAGATCCAGCACCACCTGGAGTTGCGCCTCGGGCCCGAAGGCCCCATTGTTCTGATAAACATATCGGATCACACTGGCGGCATAAATGAACAAACCACCAGACTGATCAACGATTTGTTGGATCGCTTTCTCTGTAGGCCAACTGATCGCAGGCGGTAGGTTGTATTTTGCTCGGATCAACCGAAAGCCATCTCTGATATACGCCTCGATATCCTTGTCAGCATCCCGAGAAACCGGAAGCGTGAGTTGCAGGGTAATTTGGCTCGCGAGTTCGGATGAGAAGGAGGATTCGATATGCGATTCTCGACGACTGAAGAATGTCCATAGGAATGGTGTTGTGTGCTGATGAATGGAATTGACGACAGTCTCAATGATGGTGCATTGGGCATCGAGCCCGTCACACTCATCAAGGCCATCTAGTATAATAATGCTGTTCTCCAAAATCTGCCTTTGGCTGGCACCTAGTTGTGCTAACGGCTTGACCAAGAGTTCCCGAAACTGGATGGGTATGGATTTCTCTAGGACTAGAGGATCCCTTAGGATGATCGCGTTTACGATGTCCCGATAGCCCTCATGACATGTCGCAAGTTGGTATGCAACCGTCGGGAAGACACTCATCGGGTGATTCCACTGATTGGGTCGAGAGAAGAAGAAGGTTCCAACAACCTTATCACCTATCCCCCCTACACAGCTCTGGGCCAGCGCTGACTTGCCCACGCCTGCTGGACCGTGTAGCCACAAAATACGGGCATTATTCGTCCCCCATTCGCCCTTTCCCCAGGAAGTGATGTTCCGAATATGCTCCTCTCGAGTACCGGGAAAGCATTGTGCGTGGCTGCGTGCGGAAGAATCGTGTATGGCCTGAGGCGTTGACGCACGGAGCAACGCGTCAATACCAGGACTTATCTCTAGATCGTCGACATGAATGACACATCCTGAGTTAGATCAAGGCATATCTGCTCACTGCTGGCTGAATTTGAAGCCTCAGCGTTATGAATGTTGACGGTAAGAGGCCCGTCAACAAATGTACCCGAGGCCTTGAAGTTATGACTTCCTTGGAAGAGGGACATTGAAAATCAGGCGAAAAATCGTGGAGATTCAGATGCAGGAGTTGAAAATTTGAAGGTCGGAAGAGAGTTTGTTGTTCTGGCAGGCCCAGACTGATGCTGTTAAATTTTCTCAGGAGTCATTATGAGCCCATGATTGTCAGGTAATCCCCGGCTGACGGAAAATCAAATGATTTCAACTGCTATGGCACGACGTATAATGACAGTCTTCATAAGAAGTGGGCCTCGGTCAAGACACTCAGAATACTAGTAACGATATAAGAAAACTCCTCGTTCACAGCTGCCTGCCATTCCACCTCCCGCCAGCTCCATTACCATTCTCCGCGCCTTGGAATTTAGAACCATCGCAGCCGAATTTCTCTGAGATGTTTGAACAGCGGCGGAAGGCGATGAAGAGTGAGTCAGACTTTGAATATCAGAACCATTGAGCGACCAAGAGCAACTCACGAGTGCACTTTGATGGGCATTTGTTACAATCAAGGTGTACTTCTGGCCATGTTTGACTGTCTTGTGCCGCCTGATTGATCTGCAAACAGGTATCTACATAAACGGTTACCACAAACTGTCAGCTATCGACAAGCAACTGTGCGTAGGACTGTATGATAATGACGCACCTCGGCATTTGCTCGCGCAGTTGTTCCAAGCATTGACATCGCAAACGGCCCGAGCCTCAGGAGCAGCGAAGACAGCGGTAGAGAAGATAGCGGCACAAGCAAGGAGAAGTTGAGAAATCTGCATGGCTAGAAATGAGGTATGAAGTTCGCTTCGACGTTAATATTCTGCATTTGCCAGCAGACGCGTTTATATATGCACTCAGCAATCTATTGACCCTGTATACACCATTCCTGGATGACAAGCTATGCACTGGTCCAAGATGACACACTGAAACGAAACTTTTAGTTGATTGATCCCTGACCTAGTAAACAATAAGCAGAAATCCGGTGTTTGTCCTTCCGCTTATGGATGTATTTCATTGTCCAATTCAGTCGACCCTGAAGCATCAATGCATCAAGTTCGGCTCCTAGAGTACACGTTTCTGGCTTGCAGCTCAAGCTTCGTCCAGACGCCAGATTACATGGCCAAAATGAATCAAAAATCTCTCAGACTCCGGCACCCTGATGAACCAACCGTCGGAAGAGGGCCCATAGCACCACCTCCAACCCTAGCTGAGCCAGTGGCTCTCCTCCTTGAGACGCTCGAAAAGCCGGGATGCTCCAGGATTTTCGACACACAGATACCGAGTCCATCCTGCAGCGCTGGGGTAGGGTCGGTTCTATGGTGGAGTGTGACTTGCCAGAATCAACACGGCAGCGAAAAGAAAGGCAAACGCCAGTAACGCTTCTTCTCCTTCTTCAACACCAGCTTCGAGATACTGGGCAAATACGGGCTCTGTATACATGGTCCGAGCGATCCCTCAGGTGGTATTCGATATCAGGCGGTATCGCTCGAGGCTGACTTCCACTGTCGTTACGTATGTTCCACTAGCCGCGAGCCCCGAGATCGACGCTCGTGGCACATTGAATTGACATCTCGCATCGCAAGCATGGCAACTGGATTAATGTAGCCAGGGTCAGTATTTGAAAATTAAATAGCCCTGCAGGCTGTCAGTAGATTCTGTATATTCAGACATGATAACTGAAACATCGCGGCATTTCCGATATTTTCTGAAAATTGTGGATCACTACTTGACTTCGTGGCCGACAAGCCTCACTCCCGTGTACTGTGGGGTTTTGTAGAAAAAGCAGCTTCGCTGGTCAATATCAATCTCAAATTAACAGTGGCAGCTGATGGCATCGCCCCTAGGATCGGTGTTTCCCACCGCCACCACTCTGCCATGAGTCGCCATTGGCCGGACAACTGTTTTCTCTGTAAACAGATGGTAATCACACAGGTAAAACAGCTTTCCTCCTCATTGAACTCAATATTACCAGGACTTACGGCTACATCCAGAGGTACAACGGTTATAATCAAGATGGTACATAGTCCATGAGCGGAAGGGTTTGCTTCGCCAGTTCATTGATCTTGAGGCAAGAACCTGAACGAGAGCCTGTGTTACCCATGTTACAAAACGCGAGAGCTAGGATAATATTCCGGCGCCTGTCCACATGGCACACCGCCATATCTGACTTGCTACTGCACGATGTAACTCATAACGCTGTCTTGACTTTTGCTTTTAGGCAAGTGACTTGTTTTGTCTGTGCAGGGCTCGCATGGAAGCGAAGTCGTTAGATCGAATCCGTTCACAAAGTCTTCCTTCCTTCCCGGCCGCCGCCCTCGTGAAAATATAGTTTGGATGCTTTTTTCTGAGTGGACATGGCCCTGGATCTTGCCTAGGGGCGAATATCAAGGAAGAACTATCAGACGGAGACATGAAAGTAGCGAGAATGACCTGAATGACGCTATCTGCATATGAAAGTCGGAGGTGATGACCCCCTATGCAGCAATGACCAGACTAGCCCAACCAAACACCTTCTGGTCGCATCGAGTCACTCATCCTTCAATTACATTCAGCTAACGCATCAAAAAACCAGCTCCAGCTGGTTTCATTTAGTGACGCCCAAAAAACGTTTGATTAAGAAGTTACCTCAACTTATTTTCTTTTATATCACCCTTTGTGTTGTCACTAATATTGCTGTTCCTCAGTCCTCAAGTGATCTTTTGTAGAGAAATTTGGTGTTGATATCATCTGAGCGAATCAGTGGAGTCGGCCGAGGCTATTTAGGTCTTGAGAAGTGTATAGAGCACTAGCGCCATCGTCCACCAATGAATAGTCAAGCGGTCCTTAAACTTTCTGCCTTTCCTTGCGTGAAGATGAGAGAAATAGGAATCCACTTATTCTCAAAAATCAAGCATTGATAGATGTGAACTGGAGTCGGGTTTCGGACTCAGGCCATTGTTCTGAGGGCGGATGCCAGTGTCTAAAGGACTCGCTGAGGTTGATTGGTAAATTCAGATATTTCAGGGTGTCTCGATGATTCTGCTGTGCATAAACCGCTGTACATGGGAGGGAGATTATGGTTGTAGAAGGGAGAGCTGACTCTGGTTAACCATGTGATTCAATGGTGCTCAGAGATCGATCACGAATGATTGATCCGGGATGTGATGATCGGGCTGAAAGTCTCGGGAGCCCAAATGCAGGACGAACATTATTTGTTCAGCCTGTCCTAGTGTTTTGAGGAGAATCCTACCGTGATTTACCCCTCATTTGAAGCTGAGACAGCTAGAGAAAATATAACATACGGATCCGCGAGTTGGATCATAATCATCAACATTGTCACCCAAGGTTCCGATATTAACTAGCTTTGCTAGAATCAAAACGTGCAATAGTTCTATTTTGGGACTATCTCCCTGTAGGGTGTTCAGCCGCCACTCTCGATTTTAAAGCTCGTTTCAAGGTTGGTATGGACAAGCAATGATAGGACGCGGTTGCCAGCCTATGCACACTGATCATCAAAGGTATTCCGCAGAAGACACGAATGCGTCCACAATGACCCGCGATTCTATCCAGCAAACTTGAAGGCGATACGAAAAATATCAGTGACGGTTGCAGCGTTTCGTTTGTCAACAACATAATGATTCGCAGCTTACACCTCTCCGGTGCCTTTATTCGATACCTCGCGTTCAAGTATAAAAGAACGAATCATGTTCACATTTGGTACCATTCAACTTCTCAGCCCAGAGCTCTCACTTTAGCCGCTAGACGGTATACATTGGGAATCATGAAGGTCTCCCAGATTTTCCTTACCTGCATTACCCTTGCTATAGCCGCTCTTGTCACTGCTGCTCCTGTGGGGTGCGATAAGAATGGTCTATGCACTGGTAGCGGTAAGTCATGTTCGGCTATGATCTATCCCGGACTGATTGATGAACTACTCGTCCAGTGAACTGCTCAGAGATCGGTTCTATAAAGACGGGGAGCAATAATCAACCTCACTTTGACTGCAAGCGTAGGTCCCCTTCAAGTGAATAAATTCACTGAAGCAATCCGACTGACTTGTGAATGTGTTTAGGCAACGGCTTGTCAAGACGCTCAGGAGGTGATGAAGCAGGTACCAGAGGCGATGGCTCATCTGATGGTGCACCTAGTGATTCCGGAAGTAGCAGAACATCAGGGGACTCTGGTTCTCCGGGAGCTGGAGGGGGAAGTGGGGATAGTGATTCCCCGGGGGTTGGAGGGGAGAGTGGTGATAGTGGATCCCCAGGAGTTGGTAGTGACTCGCCGGGAACTTCAGGTGGAAGTGGTGATAGTTCCCCGGGGGTTGGAGGGGAGAGCGGTGATAGTGGATCCCCAGGAGTTGGTAGTGACTCGCCGGGAACTTCAGGTGGAAGTGGTGATAGTTCCCCAGGGGTTGCAGGTGAAAGTGGGGACAGTGGATCCCCTGGAGTTAGTAGTGACTCGCCGGGAATTTCAGGTGAAAGTGGTGATAGTTCACCAGGAGTCGCAGGTCAAAGTGGTGATAGTTCACCAGGAGTCGCAGGTCAAAGTGGTGATAGTTCACCAGGAGTTGCAGGTCAAAGTGGTGATAGTTCACCGGGAGTCGCAGGTCAAAGCGATGATGGCTCACCGGGAGTTGCAGGCGATAACGGTAGCAATAGCGGGAGTACTGGAAGTGACAGTCCTTCAGGAGATGGATCGGCTACCAGCGATTTTGGGTCGGGTTGAGGTGATACCTGATTTTGATGATAGTCCAAAGCTTGAGACGGTAGCTAGTGTAAGGAGTAATAACTAGTTACACCATATTATGCCTACATGTTCAGCTTTAGCCAGTGTACGAAGCAACGACCGGATCATATCGATGGATAATCGTCCCAGATACAGCTTTTTGTACACCCCAATTTGCGGGCTTCGAGATTTGCGGGCCGTGTCTCGGTAACTTACTTATCTACGTGCCAACGTGAAGACGACTCGAAACAGTCGATGCATACCTCTTCGAAGAGATGAAACGCAAGAGAGGAATTACAGCATAGATCCTTGTTCAATGTCCCTGAACGTTACTGTAAACGAGGTTTGATTGACGCCCAAGAACCAGTGCATGAACGAATAGAAAGTACAACCATCCAAGCTTTCTTTGTCTAAATCCCTAGCGCTCACCACTTGTACATTGTCTTCCGTTGCGCCATAAGCCTCATTTTGAAACCATACCAACCACTCCCGTTCAGATCTCTGTTCACTGCTGCGAGCACGTACAGGATGAAGGTTCCCCAGATTCTTCTCACTTGCGTTGTCACCTTCAGCTCTATCACCATTACCCACGTGCTTGCTGCGAATCCATTCGGACCACCAGTATGTAACGATGTCGGCCAATGCGTGAACGTTTGTCGAGGTACGCTCTTCTCCTACTTTTCTTCATCGACATAATATCCAGTGGTCTTTGATAAAACGATGAATTTTAGCTTTTTGCACACGTTTCGCTCCGCCTGGAACACCTGAATGTGCGAACTGCGACGTGACGTGCCGAGGTGAGTTGAATCTAGCTTTCGCGTGTTGAGGGGGTGGTGATTGAGCGTTTGATGTTTGCATGTACATACATAGATCCGAGTAGGTGTCCATGGGTAAAGGAAGCGCTTCAGCGAAATGAGGAGGCTAATTCGGGGAAGTGGGGAAAATAGTTGGGCTTTTAATGTGGGGAAGGGTGACAGGGCGTGGGGGCCAGGATGTGGATGGTGTCGGAGAGATTTTTTCGTAGACGTGTGTATACTGTCCAGCAATCTTAGGTATTTCTCGCGCCGTGTAAATTAGTATGCATTGTGGAGGAAATGTATGTTTGGCTGGAGAACGGGAGAGGAGGCAGTTAATCTGCTAAGCGAATTGAAACGATCGACAATGATCGATTGATCCGGATGCCGGAAGACCGGGCTGCAGCCTCGAGATGATTCAAGACCCTGGTGGTCTGGCTAGAAAAACGAAGATAAGGGCAAAACCTTCATTGTACTTGGTGTTATCACACTCGATTCGAGTCAATAAATTATGCATACTTCTCAAACTTGTACACAAGATACATATACAACTAGATAACAAAAATAAAAAACTAGTCTACACGTACATACGGCTTAACCAGCAACGGCATCTGATTTCCCGCCTTGGGCTCATTAATCAAATAAGGCCGTTGTACAATCATACCCCTCTTCCCAATCTCACTAGCTGCAACGCCTGGCTCGAATTCGAACGCCCGTACGAGCGTGAACAGGAGTGCTTTCATCCTAGAGGTGACAAACATAAGTTATTGGTAAAGTCATCACAGAAGTAAGGAGGAGGCCAGTAAGGGGAGGACTACGTACTCGACAAGAGAGAATCGGTATCCAATACATGCACGTGGTCCACCGAGGAATGTAAGCATATGGCCCCATACACCTGGGACACTGCTAACAGCCTCCGGTGGTGATTCCCAACGTTCAGGTCTGCATATCTCAATGAGCAATCCACAAGCCCGAGAAAGAGGGGAGGATACACATACTTGAACTCTCGAGCATCCGATCCCCACAACTGTTCCGATCTATTAACCGCCAAAATCGGTATGAACACTGTCTGTCCCTTTCGCACCCTTCACAAGTCGAAGCACACCAGTCAGTTTACAAAGCCCTGTCACAACAAAATTCACCATAGATGAACGTACAAAATGCTATCCCTCACGTTCCCCTTCTTGTCAACAAATGGCGTAGCGAGCGGTACAATGTCATCTTTCACGGCTATCCGGACTGTACCAGCTACTGGTGCGTGTGCACGTAGGGTTTCGCGAATGACTGCGTCGAGATATGGTAGAGAATTGAGTTCGTCCATGGTTGGATTATCTGTTTGGATAGTAAAAAGCTCCTCGCGTAGTTTGTTTTGGACGTCAGGGCGGAGTGAAAGCGAGTGGAGGGCCCATGTTGTTGCATTGCTATGAATGTCAGGAAAAATATGTGAGCGAGGGCATTGATTGTACGGCATGTTGGACCAACCTGGTGGTCTCATGACCAGCGACAAGGAATGTAGGAACCTCTGTGACCCGCCATGAGCTGATCATTCAATTAGGTTAAGAAACAAAACTCACGAGCAAGAACATCCTCATCGCTCATCCTCTGATGGTCCGGAATTTCAGTCGACATATTAGCCTTGAGTAGCAAGGACAATAGATCTCTCCTTCTAAACCGGTCGTTCTTCTCCCCATCAACCTCCTGCAAAGCCGCCTTACTCTCCTTCAGTAATTGGCTGCCGATTCGGTCCATGGTATCTCGAGCTTCGCGCCTTGCTTTCTGACCCGCATTCGGGAGAGGCTATCGGAATAATCACATACAAAAACGTTAAGGTCGGAAGTACATCATCAAAGTACTGACTCACGATCAAGGAACCAAACCTTCCGAGCAAGCCTCGCAATATCATGAGAATGGGTGTGCCTGGTCCTGCGCTGAACACGGTATTGAATGCCTCATTCAGTTCGTTCTTCTGTCCTGATAGCGAGTTAAACTTGTAGTTGAATCCTAAATCACGTTCACAATGTCAGCAGCCGCTCACTCATGGAACGCTACCCTTTAATAGCACTCACCAGCGAGCCCGATGACGTCCAATGTCATCTTGCTTAAGCCAGTCATGACATTGATCCTTGCTTGGGTTTTCTCTCCTTGCGCCTGTTCCTTGGCATTCACAGCCCAAACATCCCTTAGCTGCAATTGAATGAATATCAGCAGTAACGCGTGTAATTGAATAAGTCAGCTCACCTCGAGCGCTTTCTCTACAAAGATCTCGGTTAATTCTCGGATTTGCGATGCTCCGAAAGCTGGGTTCTGTGGGGAGGGACCAAAGACAAGGGTTAGATAAACTCCATTAGGCGAGAAGAGCAGCACGACCGTTGCCAAGTGGGTGGGACGAACTTACCATGACCTTTCGCTTTAATTTGAGTCCATATCAGCAACGAGTATCGATAATGAATAGAGGTTAGGCAAACCTGTTCGCGGTGTTTTGAGCCTTCGGTGACGAGTACACCTGTACAACAAAGATATCAAACAAGTGCCACAAAAGCCAAGGGAAAGTCATACCATTGCCCACAAGCCTACTTATGAAAAACTTCGACTGCTCGGGCTTTTCATAAATTTGACTGTTCATCATGATATGGTTCAAGGCTTTCAAATCCATCGTAAACAATCTCGATATCTAAGAGAATCCAGCCATTTAGTGACATCGTTAAGAACAAAAACGTCCAAGTTACTCACTCCGAAAAAGACATTGTATCTTATCGTGCTGCCATACTCGTTCACCCACCCTTCATGCATGACCGAGCTCTCCGCATCCCAAATCTGCCGCATGTTTCCATATAGCCAGCTCGGACTCGGTGGACCTGGAAAATATCTGAGAGGGTTGGAGATGTATTCTCTCCACACGAATCTCAAGAGTTTGTAAAAGGCGAAAGTGCCGAGGGTTAGAGCAAGGGGTGAGAGCAGCTTGGCGAGTGCGTTCATGGTAGGGATTGAAGAAAGGGTTATCCCTGGAAAGTTTGAAGAGTGCATTATCGACATGGGTATTGACCCTCAGGTAAGAAGCTGCTGGTGTGTATGTGTCCTGACTGTCGAGGTCCACAAGCTGGGTCCTATTTATAAAGTTGATGGGAATTTATTTTTGTGAACCGCAGCTGGCTTCGGCTAAGGACGGGTCATGACGCGTCTTCAAGGCTATGCGACTGCCGGCTGGATGTCTATCAAGGGCAGAGAAAAGAAGAGAATGAGAGGGAACAGGAGAGTGATGTCCTCGCGTGGCAAAAAGCCGCCGACTGATCTCGGATACGTTCTGCCGTGCCGAATAGCTCGCGTCATGCTATTCTCGTCACTCGTACACTCTAAGTGTTGATCACGGCTCGAAGCTCCAATGAGAGTTGATCCTAAGCGAAACTTGGAAACTCCCACTGGAACAGACTGGAACCCAGTTCACTCCTAGTATGGGTCAAACGAGTCGTCAAACTCCCTAGGACAACTTCCAGGGGAAATTTCGTTCACAAGGATAATTTATTCTCTATCATCTCTCATGACGCAAACGACTGGCTTGCAGTGCTTTGAGGCTGAGTACTCTTAGCGTCTAACCCCTCTTCTCAAAATGCTTTTGGATCATTTAGCGAAAGTCTTTCGAACCATTCCATTGCGTCCCGGAGCCCACAATAAATAACCCAAAATCCTGGTCCCAACCACAGTCAAGTATCTTGTATAGGAAGACAAAGTGCATTCGAGCCCATGCTTCACTCCACCGCAGAGGTCGCTATCCCAACCTGGCTTGCAAGCTCCTCCTGCTTTGTAGAATAAATTTATCAAGCCTCCAGTAGGCTCACATTTCTTTCGGTTGGTTGTCAGATACACGACTGTGTGAGGCGTTGCCATACCCAGAGGTTATGAAAGGGCATCTAAACACCCTCAATCTCTCACTCTGGCTATGCCGCAGCGACTTGGGAGTGGGTTCTGAGCGAGAACGATTAACTGTAAATGGACTTCTCTGAAGAACAGGGCGTCATATTTTTCAGCAAAATCATCAAGTGAGACCCTTCTGCCAGCCTGAGCCGTTGCGAGAGATGGATAATTCGTGTGACTGACAGCCCAGGTATAATCCAACCATCGATATGCCACTTGGCGGGTTGCTTGCTTCAGAAATCTTCTCTTTGCATTCTAGTCGGATAAGAGTTCTCAGTTTATGGGCGTAGCAACGTTAGGATTGAATTGATGAGGGTTCTGGTAGTAGGGGTATGGTGTATTTATTCAAGCGAGCATGATAAATAGATGACGCGGAGGGTCGACCGTATGATAGATTAAAGTGAAGCAAGGGCAAAACTAGGTATCTTGAAAGTGTGCAGGCTCCCCGGGGTGTTGGTCTAAGGAGGCGAACAGTCATAGCAGGAGATGGTGTTCCTATGTCGAGCATAAGCCGATGTTGCTATACTTCAGAAAGAAAGAAAAGAAAAGAAACCGACGCACCGGTGAGAATCCTCAGAACAGCACTTCCTACAAACGATACTCCCACATCCAGGCTGATCTACACTGTCATAGCCGAATTCATGATCGATTTCTGCGAAGCCAGCAATGTTACTATTATTAGCTCCCGCGAGGCATTGTTGCAGCACGAGGATTTCCTGACCCTCAACACCGACAATGACGCTGGCATTGGCGGACTCGTCTTCTTCAATAAATTTACGACGCTTGCCGAGAGTTCCTCTATTAGCCATAAAAGGAGGATGGGTAGGAGATGGTGGTGTAGTGGTGTTGGTATTTGAGGTAAAACCAAGTGCCACTCGTCGTGGTGAAGGCCAGGTCGGGGGTGAAGGTGAGCAGGATGTTGATGGTGGGGAGATTGGCGGATGGAGGGTTGCGGTTGGTGGAGAGGAAGAGGAGGCGCTACAGGTTCGAGAACAAACGACACATGTGGGGTTCGAGCATCTAATAACCTCTCAGAGTCAATGAAAAAGGTTATGTGTAAGGTGAGAAGTCAACGCACCGACTACAAAGGATCAGGTACCCTTGTGTTGAGTTGAGAGAACGGTGGCATGATACACATGTTGGATTGGGAAGGGATTTGTTGGCGGTGGAGGTGGTGATGATTTTCGGTGCCGTCGTTGGGATGAAAGGTGGCTGGCTAAGTGCATAAGGCTCGGATGGAGAGATTGCGGAAATTCGGCGACGTTTGAGCGAATGAGTGTGTACTGTCATTGGTATGTAGAGGAGAAAGGACAACACGAAAGTCACGCATTATCCTTTAGCCCTCCGCATGGTACCGACCCGGTGTTCCATGCCACCTTGTAAGCACTCTCACCGCCGCTGTACCACAATTTCATGCTTGCAAATCAAACTTTCAGCCACACTCAAAAAAATAGCTCCAAGCAAAGGCATATGTAACCTGGCGAGAATCTGCAGCTCAGAATTACTCGCGCCAATAATAAGTTAAATTGGGCATCACGTGCCTGATAACCGAAAAGTAAATTAGAATTACGTCGGGTGCACCGCCACGGGATCAGAATCACGCGGACTGTAGTGACAACTCACAACAACCACAGCTCGGTCTCTCTCTCCTCTCATCCCCAATCCGCAGTCAGCCGACACGATATGCAGCACTTTGGCAAAGCAGCACTGAGGATCACGAAGAACTATACAAAAGGCTACTCGGACACACAGGCCAAAGTTCGCGATGCCACTTCGAATGATCCTTGGGGTCCTTCTGGGACACAGATGAATGAGATCGCGCAGTTGACGTATAATCAGTTGCGTAACTGTTTCTCAGTTGAGGCTGTAGACTGGCTGACACGGATGTGTGATACGATAGGAATGATTTTATTGAGATTATGGAGATGCTAGATAAGAGGTTGAACGATAAGGGCAAGAATTGGCGGCATGTCTTTAAAGTGCGTTCTTCGCTGTTTATCTACAATTACACATTTATCACTCACATAATCTCCTGCTGCATTTATCCATATACTCATCAATACTTGTTCACGCGTCCATGACCTAACGCAACAGAGTCTCACAGTCCTTGACTACTGCCTACACCAAGGCTCGGAAAATGTCGTCATCTACTTCCGCGACAACCTCTACATCATCAAAACTCTCAAAGAGTTCCAATTCGTTGACGAAGATGGCAAAGACCAAGGTGCCAACGTCCGACAAAAAGCCAAGGATATAACTAGCCTCCTCGTCGACGAGTCTCGACTTCGCGAAGAAAGACGAGCGCGTGCGAGTATGCGAGACCGTATGCTTAAGGGCGTTGGTGCAGGCGGGGAGCATGGTACGCCGGATGATTTTGGTTCGGTGGGAGATGAAAATCGGTCGAGGAGGCAGAATGGGAAGGCAGCGGGAGGAAGCGGGAGGCCGAAGAGGGATGAAGAGGGTGATTTGAGGCGAGCTATTGAGGAGAGTAAGAAGACCTTGATGGCGGAACAGCAGGCTGCTGAAGAGAGGGAGTTGGAGGAAGCTATTCAACTAAGTAAACAAGAAGAAGAGACACGGAAGCATGCGGTGGAGGATTCGAATGCGTCTGCGTTGTTTGATGATCAGAACCAATTGTACGTCTGCTTTTTTCGTATATTCCAGGCTCTTTAATTAACGATGCCTTGGAAAGACCGTCACCGACAAACCACAACAGCAACAATCCATTCCCGTTCTTGGATCCTACGCCATACGCTACAGGGTTACAGCCGCAATTCACCTCTGTTCAGCAACAGTATACGAGTGTTCAACCACAATTTACGAGTTTCAATCCCTATCAGCAACAGATGGAACAGGAGGCTGCCCAGGTAAGCTACTATAAGCCATTTCGCTTCGCCCAACCCCTGTCCCTTCGCCTCCTGACCCTGATGTCCCGCTTGTTGTATGGATGATAGACTGATACTTCCGTGATTTATGTAGGCCGAGTATCTACGTCAACAACAAGCGTTCCTTCAACAACAACAGCTCGCTCAACAGCAGCAGCAGCAACAACAGCAGCAAGAAGAATGGATGCGACAGCAGCAGTTGCTTCAGATGCAACAGCAACAGCAACAGAATAATCTGTTCGCACAGTCGCATTTGGTTGCTCAGCCTACTGGATTCGGGTACGCTCACACCTCCCCTTATAATAAAGCCGACCCTATCTGATGGTTGATTAGATCAAACAACCCCTTCGCACCAACCTCTTCCACCTCTCCTCAACCCACCGCTAACAATAGCTACAACAAGCCACCACCCTCATTCAACCTCGGCGGGACATACGACGCTCACTCTCCGTCTAATTTTTCCAACCTTACAAGTCGGCCATCACCTTCGCCTTCACCTCAGCCTTCTGGTGCATACAACAACGGCAGTGGGTTCGGTGGTGGTGGAGCTGGTGGAGGAGGAGGAGGAGGAGGGAAGTTGAACGTGAAGACGAAACAAGAGTTGAATGCGAACGAAGCGCATTTGGCTAATTTGTTTGCGAATAGGGATGATGGGCAGGATACGTTTGGGAATATTGGTGCTTTGCGGTGCGTGTTATGTGTTTTATTCTTTCTTGTGGTGGACATCTGACGCAACTGTTGCATCTAGGTATGGGAATACGGATGCTGGGAGGCAGGTATTGTCGCAGCAGACGGGCGCTCCGTCGCACAATCCATTTGCGAAGACGCAGCAGCAGCAGAGTAATGATAAGCCGTTCTTTGATATCTAGAGTAGGTGGTGAGAAGGAGCGACATGTAGTACCTTTTTGTCGTTTGGTAGACTTGGTACCTTTGGTCTCGGCTTTGTGTTTTGGTTTGTTACTCTGGATAGTCATGTCTCGTTTCTGTCTCTTGCTTTTTTCTTTCTTCTATGGTTGGTTTTCTTTTCTTTTCTAATTCATACGCTCTCCTTTCAAGTATTGTTTTTCCTTTTTTATTTATCTTTTCCGTTTTGTTTTTCTCGATACTGGTTCGGTTTATTCTTATAATCAGGTTTGGTTTTCTCGTTATTTCGGTTGAGTTTTCGATTTTGCTTTGAGTGTTCTTCTGCGGTGATAGCAGACATCCTGTCTACATTACCTGCGAAAAGTGCCTGCGTCTAGGATCTGACGCGGCTCAAACTGATTTTGGACGACATATGTGGCAGTTTCTCAACACTAGCTATCTATCTTCACGTTCGTTGATTATAGAATAGTACAATAAGCAGACCAACGTAGGGCCGTCAACAACTATGCTTTAGGGGTGTTGTCACACTTATCACCTCCCGAAGTGAGAGGCAGCCTCTTGTTCAGCCTGTTGGAATGTTTGCCCTATAGCTGGGCACCGAGTTGGGTCTATCATCCAAGCTCAGAGCACACCCGACGAAAATATTAATGGGCGAGATACTCACCCATGCAAGCCCCTTGGCAGTCGTTACAAACGCCGCCGGCAGGCGTACCATTTTGGCTGAGTCTTGCACATCCCTCTGGTTATATTATGTATTAGCGTTGGTTCATCGAGGGTGTGGAATTGGGTTGTCTGGTCACTCACCTTGGCATTTCTGTACGCATTGAGCGAGGTCACCGCATGGGCCTTGGTTTTGGGGAAGGGCAAAGGTGAATGTGGATAGCAGGAGAAGGGTGGCCCAGATGAGGTGTGTGGGGGATGTTTTCATGGTTTTTTTGGAGAGCTCGAGTTGGGTATTTGGTGAAGGTTCGGACTAGTTTATATACACCCAGCGCGGGTGCACAGGGGAGCTTGAAGGCCTAAGCCTGATTGGACTTCCTTCCGGCCACAACTCAACTGCCATCGATTACCCTGTTTGAAGTTTGTTGGAGTTTCAGAGCTTTTCCAGGGCGATGCCGCCAAGAGGAAATTGGAGTAGCGCTGGTACTACTAGTTACGGGCGAGTTAGGCGCTCGTTCTTTTGTGGTACGTGGCTGAGGAAGCGGTGAGTACAATGAGTAGAGCTTCTGTGGGTGATACCAACATGGTCAACTTGTTGCTAAGATTTCTTATTTTTTTACTTCTAGTGAACGAGTTGGCATGCCTCTAAGTTGAAAGATGAATCTATTAGGCAATGTAGAGTATACGAACTTTGATCCACGGACGAGCGCTAAGATCCTAAGATCTGAGAGTCAATTGTCATCTCGCATTACTACATATGAAGCACTGCACCGTGAATCTCGCGATTCAGAAGCTTGGAGGTATCATTCGGACAGGGTTTCGGATAGATATATGTGGAGGCAGGCTCACATAGCTCTGAGTTCTTTGATAAAGATTTGTTCATGATCGGTGTTTATTCCTGAGCACAGGGTTGATTCACAATTGAGTTTTCTTCTAGTGAAACGTGGAGTTTTCGGAGGGAGAGGCGTTATGGGTGGATAATGCTGCCAAGATAATTAGAACGAGTCTACTTGATGCTGGTAGTATCTGTTACTGGATCATTAACGTCAATTCTGGCCTAAGGAGGGCCGGCAATACTACGCGTCAGCCTTCACTCAGACTTTCAGTATGAGTTCCGGCATCTGATGTTTTGCAAAATAGATCCTGGCTCGTTGAGCGAGGGCTGGGGATATAGTAGAGGCATTGCATGCTATCAATAGTCTCGGAGTCACGTCAAGAGAGTGTACCGGGAGTATCCTTTGACTTGACGTATCAACAAGGAAACCACAAAAAATGAGGTACTTGAGAAGAATATTATGATACTGGCCTCAATAAATATGATCAGTGAGGCATTATACACGAAAGTACCGGGCTTCTCGCAGTGGTGTTTGGTCTGTTGAAGATCTGGAACTCGAATATTTTTCTCGCGCAGATGTGCTCGTTGAGCTCACAGATTCTTAGATGCTCACCACAAGGGTTTGAAACTGCTTGGGTATTGAGCCTGTCGCTGGCCGCTTCTAGACTCACTCAAGAAAGATGTGAACATAAGATTTCGACGCATTAGAATACCTAGGCCTATTTACATTTATCTGATCCATTCGGCGCGGCAAAAGCCTCTCACAATGCATGGACTTCGCTAGCAACTCTATCACTCGGTTGTCAATCTAAATGAGAGTGGATGGGTACGAATTGCACATACCTTACCGGTGCAAGCTGCTTTACAGCCGCTACCAGTACAAGTCGCTTGACAGCCGCTACCATTACAAACAGCACGGGGAGGTGTACCACTCTGGTTGAGCCTCGCATACTCTACTGATTATATTAAATATTAGAATCAGTTCATCAACAGTATGGATTTTGATTGTTTGACCACTCACGTTGGTATTTCTGTGTGCATTGAGCGAGGTCACGGCATGGGCCTTGGTTTTGAGGAAGGGCGAAGGCAAATGTGGGTAGGGAAAGAGTGGCCCAGATAAGGGATGTCTTCATGGTTTCCTGGAAGGCTTGAGTTGGGTATTTGGTGGGGATTCGGATTGGCTTGTACGGGCGGCGTGGGTGCACGGTGGGGTTTAGAGGTTTAGGTTAATGAGGGTGCTTTGTGTATTTTTACTCTATAAGGATAAGATCCTGTTGGCTGTGATTTCGATTGTTAACTGCCCTGTTTGAGCTTGTTCGTCTGGGTCTCAGAAATCTCCGACTCGGTGATGCAAGGAGGCGTTTGTAGCACTGATACAGATGGTTCATTCTTTCCGAATGGCCAAGGAAGTCCTAGAGCACAACGGACAGGACCTCTGCATTTGAGTTAAAGTGATGAAACAGAGAAAATGGTAAACTAATAAAACATTCTTCTTCCAAAGGATGGATCTAATGCCGTGACAGTGGCGTTATATACGACTCCTCTGACCTGTGTTTGGGACCCCAATAGCTGAGTGATGCCAGTGATGGGAATAGGCAAGGGTTTCGTGACTGAGTTGAGAGCCAACTTAGGGAATCCAAGTAACGTCAAACACGAATTCAAGCGCTTCAACTTTAAGAAAAAAAAGCGGTTACGTCGGTGTGGCTGTGTCAATCTCAAAAATGCTCGTTGGGATTCGTGTTCTCAATGAGATATCAGAACAAAAGGAGTGTAGTGGAAGTTGTACGCTACGGCGTTTTTTGCACTCCTTCTGGGAGTATGTATTGTTCCGGTCGTTGTTTAAGTGACAGATTTACCCTTGGGGCTTACAGCCCTGATAATCTCCGTCTTTGTGTTCATGTTCTATTCAGAAATAGGCGTCCACAAGACGGATATCAAGATTTGTAGTACGTCTGTGATATTGTTCAAGTTGGGCCAGATTTATTTGCGAGAAATAGTAGGCAAAATGAGTCAATTGGGTGTCTTTCTCGTGCCGAATATTTTGAGGAATGGAAGAGGATTTCTTTCACATGTCTGAGTAGATAACTACTACAAAGAGTCTTCTCGAGCTAACAAAGATTACAACACGATGCAACGTTTATGTATCCGACAGCGGTTTGCTGGATTATTGACATCCATTCTGGCCTAAAGAGAGCAGACAGTACGGGTCAGTCACCCAGGACTTTGAGTGGAAGGCTGCAATACAACTTACTCCTGCATGTTGGCTCGCACCGCCCACAATCAACTGGGGTGGGACGGAAGGGCAGGCTTTGCATCTCGTTATTAATCTGATTGCATGCATCTAATCAATCAGAACGAGCAGAGTTCAGAATTTTCCAAGGATGAAACAATGGATTGTCGCTGTAACTCACCAAGGCAAGAGTTAGTGCATTGATTGGCCTGATCAAGGTGGCATACCCTCTGTGCAAAGGCAGCAGTAGAGAAGATGGCGATACAGGAGACAAAAATTTGGACGAGTTGCATGGCTGGGAGTGTGTTACGATGATGGAGGATGAAGTTGACCAGACGTCGACCTCTTTTATGTTTCGATGTTAGCGCCCACGACCCGTGAATGGCACTAGAAGTTGATGCGGGACCTTGAATAGTTGAACTACTCTATCGAGTTTAAGGGTCAAACCTGTATGAGCCAACATCGGTGTTTCGGAAACCAGTTTTGTCTGGAGCCTGGAGTACGAACGTATGCCAGCTCTCGTAAGATTTTGAGTCTTGGGTGAGGTTGGTTGGTAGGCACACCGCCGCATTCTTTTACCATGCAGAGTACACGAGCTAGCGACGACAGGCCGACCAAAGCTTTTGTGCCGTTTCTTGGCTGAACGTTGTATCGAGTTAAATCGCGCTCAGTTGGGGCGCCGAGTCCGTTAACGCCATTAAATAGAGAAGATGGTAGATTCGATTCCCTGCACACCTTTGGCTTTGGCTGAGTCTTTTGGTTTGTTACTCTGGATAGTCATGTCTCGTCTCTGTCTCTTGCTTTTTCTTTCTTCTATGATCGGTTTTCTTTTCTTTTCTAATCGATATAGATACATATGTGCTTTCTTTACAAGTATTGTTGTTCCTTTTTTAATTTATCCTTTCCCTTCTTTTCGATACTGGTTCAGTTTATTCTTATCATCAAGCTTAGTTTTCTTATTACTTCGTTTGAGTTTCGATTTTGTTTTGAGTGTTCTTCTGCAGTGATAGCGGACACCCTGTCCAAATTACCTGCAAAAAGTGCCTGTGTCCAGGGTCTGATAATCTTCGCTCTGCTCAGACTGATTTTGGACGACAACCTCTCCACACTAACTAACTATCTTCAGATCTGTTGATTATACAATATTACAATAATCAGACCAATGTAGTGATTATCAACTATGCTTTATGGGTATTGTCACATTTATGACCTCCCGTTGAAGAGAGCGGCAGTCTCTGCCTCAGTCTCTTGGAAAGTTTTCCCTATATCCGGACACCTCGCTGGGTCTACCATCCAAGCTCAGAGCGCATCCAATTGAAAATATTAATGGGTGAGTCACTTACCCATGCAAGCCCCTTGGCAGTCATTACAAATGCCTGCAGGTGTACCGTTCTGGCTGAGACTTGCACAGTCCTCTGGTTATATTATGGTTTAGTATTGGTTCATTGACAGTTGTGGAATTGGGTTGTTTGATCACTCACGTTGGCATCTCTGCGTGCATTGAGCGAGGTCACCACATGGGCCTCGGTTTTGAGGAATGGCAAATGTGAGTGTGGATAGGAGAAGAGTGGCCCAGATAAAGTATTTGGAGGAGGTCTTCATAGTTTCTTGGAGAGATCAGTGTTCTAGGTGAATTGAGGATTTTGTGAAGGCTCACACTACTGGCTTATATACACTGAACATGGAAGCACGAGGCCTGGTTGGACTTCATTCCAGCCATAACTCAACTACAATTGACTGCCCTGTTTGAAGTTTGTTGAAGTTTCAGAGCTCTCTGAGGTGATGCCACCAAGAGGGGCTAGGAGTAGTGCTGGTACTACAGCTGGTACTACATTATGGATGTTTTAAGCGCTCTTCTTTCTGAATGGCTATGGCAGCAATAAGTAAAATAGATAGAGCCTCTGTAAGTGGTGACAGAGAGAACAGCAGTTAACTTGTTCCTAAGAATGCTTATCCTCGCTTTCAAGAAATGAGTTGGCATACCTCGTGGAGGTTGAATCTAATATTAGATACTGTATACTACAAACTCTGATCCGCATATGAGCGCTAAAATCTGAAAGTCCATTGTCCTTCGGCGTCACTATGAAGCACATCGTGACCCCCGGTTCAGAAGCTTTGAGGTATCATTCAGACGGGGTTTCAAATAGATATGTGGATACAGCTAGGCTGAGTTCAGTAGTAGAGGATTGCTCACAAATTGCTCACAATCGGGTCTATTCCTTAGCACGGGATTGATTCACAATTGAACTATCTCTTGCGTTGAAACATGTAGTTCGAAGGAATGGGGTTATGGGGGATAATACTGAGATAGCTGGAACTCCATCATGCTGGCGGTGTATGTGCTTGGGAACCTGATGGCTGATCGTCAAATGCGCGATGCAAGCATGATTGACGTTCGTTCTTTAGCACAGGGCTGATTCATAACCGAGCCTTCTGTCGATGAAACATGTAATTTGAGGAAAAGGTGCCGCGTGGGGGATAACACTGGGATAATTAGAGCTTTACTCCAGCAGTATCTCTGTTCGGGACTCCAATGGCCGAACGGTGCAAGTGATGAGAACAGGCAAGGGTTTCATAATTCAATTGTTTTTGAGTTGAGGGGTGACTTGCAGAATTCAAGTAATACTTTATTCTGTGTTTGTAATGTCAAACGAGTTGTAAAAACAAAGCGGTTACACCGTGTCAGTGTTCGTTGGAACTCGTGTTCCCAATGAAGTGTCAGGACAAAAGGAATGTAGTGGAAGTTACGCGCTACGGCATTTTTACACTCCATCTGGAAGCACGTATTGGCCCGGCTATTGTTTAATCTACAGGTTTACCCTTGGGGCTCGCAACCCTGATAATCTTTGTGTTTTTATTCTATTCTGTAAATAGGCGTCCACGAATGACAACGGTCAATATTTGTAGTACATCTTTGGTATTGCTCAAGTTGCTCTGAATTTGTTTGGGAGAAATAGTAGGTAGGAAAAAGCGACTAGATAATTTACTCATACTGAATATTCTGAACTTGAGGAACGGAAGAAGATTTCCTTTAGGCGATTTGAACAGGTAACTACTACAAAGAGTCTGCTCAAGCCAACGAAAACGAAGATCAGGACGCGATGCAGCGTCTATGCATCCAATAATAACTCGCTGGATCATTAGCATCCGTTCTGACCTAAGGAGGACAGTCAATAGGCGTCAGACATTCAGATTTAAAGCGGAAAGCGGCATTGAAACTTACTCCTGCACGTTGGCTCGCATCGTCCGCAATCAACTGGAGTAGGACGGAAGGGCAGGCTTTGCATCTCGCTATCGATCTGGTTGCACAAATCTAAGCAATCAAGAAATTTAGAACGAGCAGAATTCAGAATTTTCCAGGGATGAGAGGATGGATGGTTGCTGTAACTCACTGAGGCAAGAGTTAGTGCACTGATTGGCCTGCTCAAGGTGGCACACCCTTTGTGCGAAGGCAGCAGATGGCGATACAAGAAACAAAGATTTGGATGAGTTGCATAGCTAGGAGTGTGTTACGACGGCGGAGGATGGAGTTGACTAGACGTCGACCTCTTTTATGTTTCGACGTTGGCGCCCAACCGTCCGTGAATCGCACTAGAAGTTGATACAGGATCTTGAGTGACCGGGTCAATCAATTGAGTTCAAGGGCCAAACCTGTATGAGCAACATCGGTGTTTCGGAAACCAGTTTTGTCTGGACTCTGCAGTATGAACGTATGCCAGTTCTCGTAAGATGTGGAGTCTTGTACGAGGTTGGTTGGTAGGGACACGGCCGCATTCTCTCACTGTTCATAGTACACGAGCTAGTGACGGGCGACAGGCCGACCAAAGATATCGTATCATTTCTTGGTTAGGTATTATATCACACCAAGTTGAGGTGCCGAATCTGTTATCGCCGCTAGATAGAGAAGATGCTGAGCTGAGAATCTTCAGAGCCACCTTAGTCGTATTGAAATTGTAAACTCCAGGTATCTGTAATTTAATCTGTATTTTACCCCCGAGCATTTGTTACCAGATCGCCCACAAAGGACGCAGAGCTCAAGTTGGTCGATTAAATAAACCGAAGCATACCGACAGGCGAAAAATGACAGAACTGAGACTCGTGACTGTGGTTTGCGCCCACATATATATATACCTATCTTCACGATCGAATTCCTTTCTCTCTCTCCCTTCAATCTATATCATCACCTACACCCAGTCACATTTCCCTATAAGCGATACAAATCGATTTGAACCCTCTTTGATAATGCCTTCCATGATATACCCCCGGATTCACTATACCTTCACCCTCATGGTCCTTTGCCTTATCTTCTCTGCGATTGCCGCACCTGCTCCTGGACCCACAGCCACCTCGGACCCACATGCGCGGGATTATCGCCCATACAATGATGGGGTATCAGGGGAACGATACTTCCAGATTCATCCTGGCTATGATGAGACCAAGTGCCTCGACGTTCGTGAGAGTGGGTATGCAGATGGGACACCAGTCGATATGTAAGTCTCTAGCATGTAATGAATGCATGATTAGAGCAAACATATGTGCATAGTTTCGACTGTAATGGGACCGCAGCACAGAACTGGGTAATCCAGCCTGGAACTACACAGGTCAAGGTTGCTGGCCAGAATTTCTGCCTGGACGCTGGGAGTGAGTATATGCGCGCATTTATCCACGCTCCGAGACTCAAAAAGTTTGTAGACCCAAGTAATGGCTTGAAGATGAAAATTTGGACGTGTTATCCAGGCTTGCCTGCGCAGACATGGTACTATACTGATGACAAGAGGATAGCACTGAAAGACCAGGGTGGGTAGTTTTGCAACGGGAGTGCGTACGTTCATGCTAATGCAGTCCATTTGTTTAGGATATTGTTTGGATTTGACGAACGGAAACTCTGCGAACTACGAAGTCATGCAGGTTTGGAAATGCACGAATGGGAATACGAATCAGATATGGTCTGTATGAGCACTCGTTTTGTTATAATGTTACGATTTGGTCAGCTTCCATCCATGCACAGTTGAGCGGACAGATTCGTCTCCCGGATCCTCGGGGAACATGGGCTAATTACGAGTCAGAAACGCTCCGAACAGTCCTATGGACTACTTACTGGGAAGGTTTCTCTGACAATCTCATCCGTACTCCAGCCTCTACTTCTTGCCTTTTCAAAGAATTCCATATCACGATGAGCAAGGTGAGGTCGATGGTGGGTATAAAAGACGAGGATGCATGCTGATGGGTGACTTGATATCGACCTCTCACAGGTGTCGAGGAGGGCATCATGTTGCGAGTGGTTGAATATCAAATCAGAAAGGATAATGATATCGAATCCAGCACTCCCAGGTGGTAGAAGCTCCAGAAGGGGTTGAGTATTTTGACCCCAGATATATCCTTCAGCGCGGATTCGATCTTGGACCGATCGTGGAACGTTTTCGGCGATGTTATAGCAGATATTGTCGATAAGCGGCGTGTCAGGATAGTCGGTTACAACAACCTTCAAAGCGCCCGATAAGGCTGCGATGATGCTCGGTAGGGCTCCACCTGCCCCCAGCTCTAGAACAGTTTGACCCTGGCAAAGCCGGGTGGCATCCAAGAGAGAAGCGAAGGAACGAGATGCGTTCCATCTCCACACCACTAATTTGAGTATGTACAGGTACGTCAGAAGGATGATACTAACAGGTGATGAGCCCATAAAGGGTGGTTTCCGACGAGCCTTATTCTGATATCGCGTGGTTCTGCAGATGGTTCTAGGCGGGTGTAGGTCGAGAAGGTGGGTTCTGGGGTAGGAGGGCGCTCTGGCTCCTAGTTAGAGGTATGTGAATGCATACTGGAGGGATATTTCGACGAGCGTACAGGGAAGATAGAGTCAAGGCCAAGTGAAGTGTCTTCGGAAGCCATGAGATGAAAATGAGAGATGTGGGTCTCTTCCTGTGATGGAGTCTGTACGATTACTCGGCACACGCTCGGCACAGGGCAGTCGGTCAATCAAAGTCGATCAATCACTTAGTGATTACCGTACTCACTGACCGTGCCAGCCAGCGTAACGGCCGACGAGCCGCGATACGACCTGGAGGCAACTTTCAGCTTTTTATGTGAAGGTTTGCATTTTTACATACACGGAATAGCACTTCTGGATAGGGTTATTAACGTACGGGGCAGAATCTTCTTATAAACCGATTCGCGGGATCGCATACAGAGAGAGAGAGAGTTGACATTGTCAGGCTATGGCGGGCGAATCTTCGGGAATGAGAAATCATGCGACATAGAGGTCATGGGCAACACCGGTCCTTCATGTATGTTACTTGTCATTAGTCTCCAACGCAATGATGTATTTCAGGTGGAGCTTCACGCACTTTTTATATTTTCGTCAAGTCTTTTTAAACACAGTCAAGGTCTCGCATTCGCGGGCTGATTCACAATATCCATCCTTACCCTCTCTACCGTATTATCCGCCCAAGAATATCGCCATTGTAGGCCCTCTTCAGACGCTTCAACGTTAGATCGTCCTTTGTTGCAATCCGATGAAAAATCTACCCCTATTTCTAGTCTGGGGCCTACTTCACGTGCTGCTTTCGCCATTGTACCTAGTAGGTGCTCAAAATTTGACTGACGAGCAAATCGCGGTCGTTAGCCAGAGATTGGCCGAGAGTGCTCAGAAAAGGTGTGCGAAGGTCCAGGCTTAATCAAGCTTCTGTTAATTGATGATTTTTCATTAATCCTCCTTTACGTTATACTCAGTTGGGAATTGGGCACGCGTTCACAAACAATACTTGAGGTCAACGCAACACTCTATTCTGTGTTTTCACACAACACTCTTCCCCCACCATCGGTACCGCCTGAGAACCTCACTGATGTTCTTGTGCCATTCTTCAACTTGGCGCGAGATGTTGTCTCTGAGTGGGTGAAAGCTAGCGCTAATGCCACCGAGCCCTTGCCTTTGATACCTGGTGACGGAAGTGTTGGTGACCCGGCAGCAATTGGCATGAGCGTCTTGTTGGCGAACTGGACGGGACAGGCGAATGTCAGTGGATTGGATTTTGCTAGTGCAGCGAGGGCCGAGGTGGATTATTTGTTAAATTTTGCGCCGCGTACTCCTGATGGGGCCATATCCCACCGAGTTTCAGAGTTGCAGCTGTGGTATGTTGTATACTTGTGCTCGTCGCACTTCCAAATGCTAATGCCAATACTCGTTTTGTGATTAGGAGTGATTTCGTGTATATGGTTCCTCCCTTCCTCGCGTATTATGGCGTGATGACGGAGAATCGGACGTTGTTGCTGGAAGCCTATAACCAGATCAACCTGCATCGGAAGCATTTACGCGATCAGGACGCGGATAGTAGGTGGAAGCATGTATTAGGTTCGGATGCGAGCGGGCCGGGTCATGATGAGGACCATTGGACGACAGGTACGTTTCGAGCTTCGAACTTGACCTGTATCGGATGTTGAGAATCGCATCGGACAGGAAACGGATGGGCTGCTGCTGGAATTTTACGCGTCCTCGCGACATTTCGAAACTCACAATATGCTAACACGCTAAAGGACGAGCAAAAAGACTTGGGCAATTGGGTAAAGGAGATTCATGATGGAATGTACGCTGTCCTTGTACGTCGATCCAACAACTTGGTTCTTGCTGTGCTGTAACTTTTTTTCTCTTGCGATAGGACGACTCCGTAAACATGTTTGCTAACTATCCTGACGTATCTGCGGACTCGCCGGGGAACTTCCACGACGCATCCGGATCGGCATTGTTAGCTTCCACTGTGTTCAGGGGTGCCGTCATGCTGGACCAGTTCACACATGTTCCAGCCGCGGAGAAGATTAGGAGAACTTTGCTTTCTCCTTCTGGCACCGCGTCGTCGTCAGCTGCTTCATCCACCGACCTCTCACCGACTTTTGAGAACTATGTGCATCTGACAAAGGAGGGATGGTTGACACCGGTCGTTGATCCCAATTCTTATGGTCAGCAAGGATCGCAGTCTCCCGAGTCTGAAGCATTTGTGCTCCAACTTCATTCTGCGTGGCGGGACTGGGTGGCTGATGGTGCAAGGGGCGCGAATGCTGGTACTAGCGTGCGACTGGCTTGGCTCGGCGTGGACAGTGGTGGCTGGATGTGGTATATGAGTGGATGGTGGATATTGGTCGTTTGTGGTGGAATTCTTGGGATAATAGCGTAAATCCTGAGAGCCTGACGTCTGTTTAGTTGGTGAGTGCCAGAGATATCGCCTCTTCCCTCAGGCTGATGATTTGTTTTCTAGTTTTTCTAGTTATTTAGGACTGTTCTAGTACTGTATGGACACTGTACTGGTAATGGATGGCTGACCTATTGTCCCCCCGTGGACATCTATATGTTATTGCTTCGTCCAATTATAACCGTGGTTCCGGTCATAATTGGATTTCGCAGGCTATGATGAAATACCCTTGCTTATTTAATACCTATCATCAAACACTCACTCAAACACTCATTCAGGATGGCAAGGCCGTTGAGAGCGACAGTCAATTGTGATTTGGGCGAGGTGAGATCTTTGTTCTGAAGAGCACTAGTGTATTAATTCTCGCGATAGGGCTTCAGTTTGTACCGCATTGTATGCACTCAAATCTGAATGCATGTACATATCTGTATTGCTATAGCGAACGACTGTAGGCCGATGACGAAGAATTGATGAAAACAATCCATCTTGCGAACATTGCGTGTGGCTTTCATGCGTCGTGGGTTTCTCCATCGTTTCCGAGTGCGATGCTGCATCCTAATGAAGATTCAAAGCGACTTTGACATCATGAACCAGACAGTCGCTTTCGCCAAGGCCAACAACGTTAAAGTCGGTGCACATCCTTCACTTCCCGATAGGCAGGGTTTCGGAAGGAGGGAGATGAAGATCGCTCCAGTGCGTCTGTATGAGCCTCTTTTCCCCGCCTGCTGAGTTCCTCAAACGTATGTTTACTAGGATGAGCTATTTAACTGCTTCACTTATCAGACCGGCGCCCTTGTCGGATTTCTCAAGGTCCATGGGGTACAATTGCACCACATTAAGCCACACGGGGCGATTTATGGCCAGATGGCGAGGGACCTGGAATTAGCGAGAGCAGGAGTGAGGGTTTGCAAAGTCTTCTCTTTAGCTGATGCGTCTTCTTCTGCTGATAGCGTATCATTTGTCGGCCTGGCTGGAACGATGCATGAAGTTGCTGCGAAGGAGGAGGGCGTCCGGTTCATTCCGGGTATGAAATATATTCACACTTGCCGACTGGCTCACATCTAACATTGATTCCATAGAATGGTTTGCAGACCTCGCCTATGATCAGTCTGGCAAGCTGTTGATTACCAAGTATGTCAAACTCATTTGACTTTGCTTTGGCGTTGAGCTTATTCTACTTTAAGGACGCACGAGCCTGTTTCGCATGATGTGATCACAGAGCGGGTAGGACTAGCCTAGAGTATTGATTGGTCTTTCAGTGATTGTTGTTGATCCAGGTGAGGCGATTCTTGAAGGAGCGCTTGATCACGACCGAAGTTACTGGCCAATATCTGCCCCTCGGGGCCGAAGTGGACGAGGTGACCATCTGTGTACATTCTGACACACCGGTGAGTGGATTCGTGCATTTCTTATGCTGCTGTCTCAGTCAATTTACAAGGGTGCTGTGAGTATTGCGCGGCTCGTTAAAGGGCTTGTGGACGAGCATAACCTCAACCTTTGATTTGTGCCTTGACTATGAATGTCGGACTAAAGACTGAATGATAAGAAGAATCTCATTTACAAGTTTGGAAGCACATTGCACCATGGGGTTGGGCAGGCGACGATGATTGGAGCGCAATCCCAATTCATACTCATGACGGTGGCTTTTCCCATGCCTCGGTCATCCGTCCGTTTTCCCAGTTCTCACACCCTTCCCCCTCGCCCACAATCCCCTCGAGTACTTTATCTCTACTGAAATCTCTGACCATCACCAGCCTGAACCAGTTTGGCCTGAGCAGAGCCAATTTACCATATGCCAATGACGACAGAAGGCATCGATGCGAGACATACTCTTCTAGTTGCTAATCGGGGAGAAATCGCTGTGAGGATTATACGCACCGCGAAGAAGATAGGCTTGCGCACAGTTAGCGTGTATACGCCAGCTGATGCAAACTCCCCGCAAGTTACCATGGCAGATGTTTCTGTGGTCTTGCCACTTTCGTCTAGCGATTCGACGAACTCGTCTTCCGTCACAGAGAGTGCTGCATATCTCTGCCCAGGATCTTTTATCCAAATCTGCAAAGAACATGACGTCACACTCTTACATCCGGGTTATGGCTTCCTCTCGGAAAACGCAGAGTTCGCAGAAATGGTCATCGCCGCTGGTGTTACTTGGTTAGGTCCCAGCCCAAGTATCATACGGGCTATGGGGTTAAAACACGAAGCCAGAAAAATCGTTCAAGATGTTGCCAATTCGAGCTCTGAACTTGGAACGGATCTGCAAGTAGTGCCTGGCTCAGAAGGACTAGTCAAGAATGCAGAAGAAGCGGAAGAGGTGGTGAGAAAACTTGGTTTACCTGTGTTATTCAAGCCAAGCGCGGGGGCGGAGGGCTTGGTATGGTTGTCTGCGAGCAGTTGGGGGACGTCAAGACTGCTTTTGAGAATGCAGCTAGGAGGGCTGGGGTTCGTATTTCGACTCAACATTGTCGCATTTACAGGGCTAAGTCGATGCAACAGAGCCTGTTCGGCGATGCTGGGATTTTCGTTGAAAGGTATTTTCCCAAGGCAAGGCACATTGAGATTCAGGTATCGTCCTCAGCTGTTGAGGCATGTAGCATTCGAAATAATTATTGAGAAAGGTGTTTGGCGACGGCAAGGGTAATGTGGTGCATTTTGGAGAAAGGGAATGTAGCATCCAACGACGGCACCAGAAAATAATTGAGGAATCTCCTAGCCCTTTCCTTGAAAGTCGTCCAGGTGGGAAATAAATACATTCTTACCTTCTCCCGTCACTGACATCATTGAAATAGAGCTTCGAGTAAAAATGTGTGCTGCTACTGTTGCACTTTGTCGTTCAATTCAGTATGAGTCCGCAGGTACATTCACTGTGTTGCTCAACTTGCGGTTGTCTAACTCGGAGATAACGGTTCAATAGGAACAGTAGAGTTCCTCGTTGATGACCTAACCGGCAATTTCTACTTTCTGGAAATGAACACGCGCATTCAAGTCGAACACCCAGTAACCGAAACGATCTACTCCGGGCTTGACCTCGTTGCGATGATGATTCAGCATGGCATGGCCAAAAGGGACGAGAAACAATCGTCCATCGATTTCAGCCAAAGTACGTACGACCAACAGAGACAAGCCGCAGAAATCTCCGGTCGAGGGCACGCGATCGAGGGGCGTGTGTACGCCGAGAACCCTGCAGAGGAATTTATCCCTTGTCCTGGTCTGTTACAAAACGTGAGGCTAGAGGAAAATCTTGAATGGCTGAGGGTTGATACTTGGGTGAGCTGACTTGACTGTGATAATCACTGTTGATGAAATAACGCGGAGTCAGGTATCAACCGGAATGCAAATCACGCCTCACTTTGATCCTTTGCTTGCGAAGATCATCGTATATGGAAGGACACGGGAGGAAGCAATATCACGCTTTACCAAGTCTCTTGAGAATTGTCAAGTGCACGGCCCTCCCAATAACATGGAATATCTACAAGCAATAATGCTGAGTTCTGAATATCGTGCTGGTCAAACAACAACTTTCCTGGACAAATTTCATTATGCCCCCTGGTACGCGACAATTGCAAATACCGATTGAACTCAACTGATAGATTACTGCAGCGCCGTGAAAGTAGTATCGGCAGGGTTGGATATGTCTATACAAGATCTTCCCGGGCGCACACTTGGAAAAGGAATACCCCAAAGCGGCCCAATGGACCCCATCGCATTCTCCATTGGAAACATCCTTGTCGGGAATGAGAGGAATACGGAAGGAATAGAGATAATCGTCATTCCAGGAATGCCCGCGTGTTTTCGCTTTATGTCAGCTACTGAGGTGGCGATTACTGGTCGGAACGTCACCGTGTTGGTGGATGATGTGGAAGTTGGAATGTGGTCTCGAGTGTCTGTCCGCGATGGTGGGACTCTGCGAATAACGGCAAAACCGGGGGACAACAGAGGTTTAAGAACTTATCTGTTAATTAAGGGAGGGTTTCCAAACGTTCCTCTCTATCTGGGATCCAAGTCAACTTCTCTGAGTATTGGTGGATATCAGGTATACTCCATATACTGTGTAATCTATCCTATGTCCTTACATCAAGGATCAAGGGACGACCCCTCATGGCAGGTGATTTCCTCACATTGAGGGAGAACCACTTCGGCTCCTCGAGCGAGTCATCGGGCTGTCTGTACACTCTTCCTCCGGAAATTCTGCCTCAATACCACAGAGAGTGGGTCGTACATGTCCTCCCAGGACCTCACGACGATGAAGAGTTCGTCACAGAGGAAGGAGTCGCGAAATTTTACTCTACACGGTGGCAAGTCAGCCCGTCCAGCAATCGAATGGGGATCCGCCTTGAAGGTACTGAAAGGATCCAGTGGGCCCGCGATGATGGTGGGCAGGGAGGAGCACATCCAAGCAACATCCTTGATAATGGATATGTTATTGGATCTGTGAACGTCAATGGAGATACACCAGTCCTCCTAACTAACGAAGGCCCCGATATGGGAGGGTATGTTTGTTTATGCACTGTCGCAACAGGAGAATTGTGAGTCTCGCTTATTCATTGCTTACTTACCCAGGAGCTGAACCATCTTGAAGGTGGAAGCTAGGGCAGTTGAGCCCAGGTTGTACCGTGCAATTTCGTCGCATTTCTCACGATGCGGCCCTTGGGATTAGGGAACAGAATGATCGATATTTGGCAACCATCGAATCGTTGGTCTCCAGTCAAGGAACTAACTGCCAAGAGTCGTTGTTTGCCAATATATTGGCAGGTGAGGACCACTCTCCTCGACTGGCTGAGATCTCGGCAGATGGGAGAGAACCGTTGGTTTTACGGCAGGTATATTAATGATTCAGGTCGGTGAAGCTTGGTTTATGCTCTGACATAATCACCTTCTGGTAGGCTGGGGATATGGGTATTCTAGCTGAGTTTGGCCGCATGGAGCTTGACTTCTTTACACGGGCCAGAGTCCAAGCCTTCCTAGAAGAGCTCAAGGCAAGAAATGTCGTAGGGCTGAAGCGGCTCAGCCCATGCGTACGCTCCCTAATGGTAACGTCTACATGTATTTTCCGTGATAGTATAGCTACTTATAAATCATATAAAAGATCCATTATGAGCCGCGTCTTATCTCACAATCCAAGTTACTCCAAGAATTACTTGTTGTAAATGAAGATATTCCCAGTGATCTATCTAACATGTCCTTCCACGGGCGAAGGATCACCTTTCCAATAGTTCTAGACGACCCATGGAGTCAAGACGCAACTCAAAGATACATGCGCTCTATCAGAGAAACCGCGGTCTATCTTCCCAGTAATGTGGACTATCTATCGAGGAATAATGGAATCCCTAGTACTAGTGAAATGCTCAAGAGGCTCGTGTCGTCTGACTGGGTGAGGTGGATACATTCTGATATTCTCTCTCACCTCTGACCCACGATCCAGATCGTATTTGGAGTAGGATTCTACTTAGGTTGCCCATTTCTTGTACCGGTGCGTCCGACATAGCAATAATTACGATTGCTTCCTGATTGGGATTGTGCTAGCTGGACCCTCGGAGTAGATTAGTCGGTCAGAAACTGAACCCCTCGCGAACTTTCACTCCTCGTGTGAGTGTATCGAGCAATGAATTATACTGAACGATCTCCAGACGGACTGTGTTTGTTCCAGGGTGCTGTCGGAATAGCTGGCACGGTAGCGGCAATCTACCCAATTGAATCACCTGGAGGGTATCAGCTCTTTGGTCGTTCACTTCCAGCATGGCAAACTTGGGGCAAGGGCAAGGATTTCTCGCCCGACACACCCTGGCTCCTAGAACCTTTTGATCAGGTCGGTATTTCTTAGAGTATAATGCACTGGGCATAGAAACCCTGACCCCCTTGCGAAGGTGCGATTTGAACCTGTAGATATCCAGACGTATGAAAAGGTTGGCTCGGAAAAACTGTCTATGTATGCACGTTCGAGCTGACCGGACCCGTAGCTCGAGAGAACATTCGACCAAGGTCGTTATGGTTTCAAGGTGAGTTTGGGACACTTATTTCAGAGCAGGGAAAATACTGAATGGAGTGTTCCCAGGTAGAGCCGGAAATACTATCTATGCAGCAGTACACAGCTTCGGTTTCTGCGATTCAGGATGAAATTGCTACTTTTCTTGAGCACCAACGTACAGCAGCGGTAGAGCAGGCTGCAAGGTAAACCCATGTGCCATCCAATTAAGAGGGTTGTAATTGACTGCAGTTGGTAGAGAACGTAGGATGCTGTTGGAGTGGGAGCAGCATAGTTTGTCACGAAGAAACGAGCTGCAAGATTACAGCGCCAGAGGTGAGTAGCTACCACACAGAAATATGCATGCGTGTACTCACACGGCCCTGGTTATTATCAGCGGGTGATCCAAATTTAACAACTATCAATGCCACTCTCTTCGCCTCAGTAGGAAAGATTTGCTGCATGGTGGGGCAAACCATTGTATCAACTCAAGAGCCGCTGCTTGTCCTTTCAGCAATGAAGTCAGAGGTAGAGGTAAAGCCTCATCCTGAGCATGTTGGGAAAATAGTTAAGGCATTTGGCCGTGGAATCCAAATTGGAGCCCTGGTAAAGCCTGGAGATTCCTTGATTGTTTTATGAATGTATCATGGTAATCAACTTCATTTCATGATGTCATCAAAGGATCGGTAAAACCATATATGTTGTTTAGTTCTATTTGGTCCTTAGCATACAAGGGAATATTGGAGTCACATAAATATCTCCTCATCACTCAAGTTGTACTCCTATCCAATCTCTCGAGCGGCCGAATTAGCTCCTATTCGACGAACGGTGTAACGTACCCATAACTCCATTCAATGCCCACGCTGTCTCATGGTCCTAAATTTATTCAACGATTGCTACCTTCGAAGAATTGCCTCTTTTTCCCAGGCACAGGGTGGGGTGCGATGACTACATAGAACTTTGGGACCTTGGGTGTTTCTGGGGAGAGCGTCCATTTTCTCCTCACAGACTCTGACTACATGCTCTCGTGCTCAAGTCAAGTGCTGAACATTATAACTCTCCGCGTCCTGGTAACACCAGAAGATGAGCACCTCTCTCGTCGTACCCGAACATAGAACAGCCATGCGATGGAAACTCAGCTAACAGCGAGGTAGTCACCGGAACTATTTTTAGTACAACACTTCTGAGTCCATCATTAAACGTTGAACCTACAGCTCCACCTTCACGATGAGACGGGAAACAGAAATCTGTCTTCTCATGCTACCTCTCCTTGGGTGCAATGGTACATTAATATTCGTCGAAATGCACTCACATTTGAGAAATGAGAAAGATGATTGGTAGCTTTTAAGCCTCTTTCTACCGCGGTAATAGCTCTTTTGCGGCTATAAAATCTCCTTGGAATCGAGCAGTGAAAAAAAAAAGGCAGGGGAACAATAACCATGGTTCGACTCTCCCTTAGCACACTCCTTGGGCTTCTTCCTGCCGCGTTTGCGGCCACTCGTCAGTTCGACCTCACGGTCCACAACATGCGCATTGCACCTGATGGCTTCGAACGAGAGTGAGAATCTCCTGGCCTCGCTCAAGCAAATTACCTGACATTTTTACAGTGCTATCGTGGTTAACGGACAATTCCCTGCGCCTCTTCTTACTGTTAACAAGGGCGATCGCTTCCTCATACCTCTCCACAACCAGTTGACCAGCCCAACAATGAGGCGTAGCACCTCCATCGTAATAAGCCACACCCTCTGCCTGGACACAGAACTGACTAGATTACTGTACCTAGCATTGGCACGGGTTTTTCCAACCCCGCACTTCTGATATGGACGGACCTGCTTTCGTAAACCAATGTCCTATTCCTCCCAATACCACGTTCATCTACGATTTCGAGACACACAATCAGAGTGGAAAGTAAGTGACCGAAGTATTCAAGCTGTTTCTGTTGTTAACATATTCTCGCTTAGCTTTTGGTATCACTCCCACTTATCTACTCAGTACTGTGACGGTCTTCGTGGGCCGATCGTAGTCTACAGTGAGCTCTTTTTTGTCTGTTCAAGAGTCGCATTGACAAGATATTAGACCCCGACGACCCCTTGAAGGACCTTTATGATGTCGATGACGAGGGCACTGTCATCACTTTGGGCGAATGGTACCATGATTTTGCTCCTGATATCAACGATAGGTTCTTCACGGGCGGCGCCATTCCGTAGGTTATATCTCAGGTTGTTCGGTGCTGTGCTTCTTACTGAGTGATGATATGTTAGGGTTCAGGACAGTGGCGTGATTAACGGTGTGGGCAGATTCAATGGAGGCCCAGAAGGTATGTAGATCCCTGATGGCAAGTAACTATACTTAAATTGGGCTTAGTACCCTGGGCTGTTGTCAATGTCGAGCAAGGGAAGAGATACCGCCTCCGCGTCTTTGCCATCTCCTGCCGCCCGTTCTTCACATTCTCCATTGATAACCACAACATCACCTTCATTGAAGCTGACGGCATAGAACACGACCCCGTTGAGGTTCAGAATATTGATATTTACGCAGCTCAGCGCTTCTCTGCTATTTTGAACGCAAGTCAGCCTGTTGACAATTATTGGATTCGTGCTCCTCCTACTGGTGGGGACCCAGCAGCCAACCCAAACTGTAAGTGGAAGCAATATTTCTCAAGGCATTTGTTTCTGACCTGCCTTCTCAGATAATCCCAACCTTACGCTTGCCATCTTGCGTTACAAGGGTGCCCCGGAACAGGATCCCACTACCGTCAATGTACCAGGCCACAAATTGCTTGACGAAGAGATGCACGTAAGTTTGAACCACCTCAGTGTGGATATTGGGATCTCAACTAGCTCATAGCCCATTGCGGAAGAAAATCCGGGCAAGCTTGGCGACGGCCCCCCTGATGTTCCTCTGGTTCTCAACATTGCCCAGGTATGTACGGCAATGCCTTTAGAGATACATCTGCTTACATCCCGAAAGCCCAATCCCCCCTTCTTTGACATTAACGGTGTTTCCTACATCTCACCCAGTGTTCCTGTCCTCTTGCAAATTCTGAGTGGTGCGAAGCAACCTCAGGATCTCCTTCCTTCCGAGCAAGTCTTCGTCGTGCCCAGGAATGCACTTATCCAGGTGACGATTCCTGGCACAGGATCTCATCCATTCCATTGTAAGGATAAACATTTTGCGACCGCTACTCTATGACTAACGAAATCTCATTCAGTGCATGGTCATGCATTCGATGTCGTTCTTCCATCTAACTCCGAGACCTTCAACTTTGTAAAGTAGGTAATTTCGCTCGTACAGCGGATATCATGCTGACGCTTCGAAGCCCTCTTCGTCGTGATGTGTACCCAATCAATGGCGGCAACACCACCTTCCGCTTCTGTCAGTCTCTCTCCTATACAAGCAATGGATGCCCACAGATTTCTGACGGTTTTCTCTCATAGTGACTGATAACCCTGGAGCATGGTTCTTGCACTGTCATATTGATTGGCATCTTGAGGCTGGTTTGGCGGTTGTTTTCGCCGAAGCGCCTGAAGACAATGTCAGTGGCCCCGCTGCTCAGATCACTCCACAGGACTGGTTAGACTTGTGCCCCGAATACGACGCTTTGACACCTGAACTACAGTAATTGTAAGTTCAGGGTAGATATCTATTCGTGTAATGTACTCCATGTGGTTGAAATGTTGGTGAATCAGAGCGATATGTAGTTTGAGGTTACTTTCAGATATACCTGACTGCACCCTGGTGATTGTTGTTGATGGTGTTTCACTTTCGAGCGATTTATGGCTGGATCTATTTGTTATTGGTGAATTGGATATATTTCATGCCGCACATGATATACAATTCTAGATGAAGCACTAGTGCTGATGGTTGATTTCAATAATGCTGCGTCCTTTTTTAAATCCAGGGACTCGTGCGTATTTTTAGCAAATGCCCAAACCTTTTGTGGATCTATCCGGGTGGTTGACAACATCATTGTTGCTAGGCACCTATGTGACGACTAGGAGGGGCTTCTATGCTTCCTTGGAGTGGGACGAGTAAACGTGTTGGGCGATCCTTCCACGAGGGAGCTGATTCTAGAATCAGGCTGATCCGCAGTCCTCTACAGCCGCTCCAACGTCCAAAGCGAAGAAAGCAATGAGGTGGAGCAACTCCAGCAGTTCTCATGCTTCCACTGGAACATCTCTTTCTGACCACTCTTTCCCTTCCTTTGGCAACCTCCTGGACAAGATTACACCCCCATAGGCGAGGACGGACATCAACCAATACACGGCATAACCACCCATCCAACCTCTTTTGATCGATACTCCTAGCATGAAGGTGGCGAAAGTCGACCCTGCAAGCTTGGCCCCGATGAACGATATTTCTACTAGTCCGTTGACGGCGCCCGAGGTATGCCTATTAGGCGCGGCGGCAATGATGTACATGTACATGCATGTATACCCAGAGCTCGCCACTACAAAGAGCCCAATTTGGCACGTTAAAAGCACCCACATAGTGCCACGCGAAGCCGAACTGTTGTTAGTCAGAGCGTCTCTGGCGCAGATGTTCATGAGCGGAAATAGAAGGAACGTAGGGATGTAAGAAATCAGAGTGGTGGTGAATACGCTCCCTAAGCTGAATCTGCGCACGACTGGTCCGAGGAACAGTGCATGGCAAAAGCTGCGCAAAAGGCCGCAAGAAGCAAGGATCAACCCGATTCGAGATGGTGGAAGACCAAGGCCACCGACAGAGGGTGACATAGCCAGGAATAGTGGATATATGGCATAGTATGCAGTGTGTAAAAAGGCATACCCAACGCCGTTAGCCATTGTGAGGATAACGCGAGGGATTAGGAGGGATCGAATCGGTATTTGATGGAGACTTGTGGCTCCTGGGCTTTCGCCACTCCTACCATCAACATAAATGGGCCTCTGAGGAAGTGTCTGTGGAAAATTACAATGTGAGTATGCATCGCCTATTTGATGTCGCTTAATTCATGGAAGTCGGTTGCTCACCTCACGGAACCAAACACAAAGTGCCAGGAGACATGGTACCGTAACCAAGGCTACCGTGGCGCAGGGCAAGAAGTATGGAAGCTGTTTCCATAGCCTTCCAGAGAACAGTTCTGGGAATCGGACATGAGGGTTCGAAAGATAACCACCCACAAACGGTCTGACCAGCCATTGATCAATTTTTTTCCAAACGCAAAACAATGTGTGCCGGAGGTTTTGCTCACCCAACCAACATTCCCAGGGCCCAGGGCACGCTGAGGAGAGCAAAGGCATCTGCACGATTTGAATCGTCCGTCATTTCATCAATAGCGCATCTTTTGGCAGCGCTACCCTGGTTTAGAGCGAAGGCAATGCATCGACTATTATGAGGCAGCAAATATGAAGGCATTGTCGGAACAGGAAAATCAAATGGATTATACCTTAGAACAAATGCTCCGAAAGTTGTGGATAAACCGACGAGTAGGATGGATACAGTCATGGCCACCATCCCAAGAACTATGATTGGCTTTCTTCCGAGAGTATCCGACAAACGGTTCAGATACCAAACAGTGCTAAGGGTGGCCGCATAAACACTTGCATCCTAGTTATTTTTTCCTGAGAAAAAAGTGCTGTTTGGAGAGAAGGATGACTTACCATAACACTAGCTAGATAAGCGACGGTCCCCTGATCTCCACCAGCAAACGAGAGCAATAACTTGAGAAAAGACGATTAGTTTTGAGGGCATATTATGTGTTCACGTTCGTACTTCATTGATGAAAGGTTCGATAACGTTGTGAATTGAGCCCTCACAAAACCTCGTATAGAGTAGAATGGAGAGCTGGGAAAGAGGAAGAGGGGTCCGACGGTGTTTTACTAGCTGCTCATCAGGAGGTTGAGGTAGGAGAAGCTGCTCTTCCGATGGGCACTGGGAATGTTGACTGCAGTCAGGAGGCATGCCGCATCATGGAGGGTCGGTTTATCTGAGCAGGATTATGTATGTAACACCGTGGGATGCTGATAACAGTCATTAATAGAGTACAACTCCCAGAAGACCCGATTTGGACGATCGCCGACGAAGGGCAAATATATTAGCTGGTGTAAGAATAAGAGCCCATCTACTGATGAAGCTGATAGAAGCCATTGACTGAGGGGATTTGAATATCACAAGGCATAGACGTAAGGCAACATCTTTGTCGAGAGAGTCTAACGAGGCAAAATCAACCCTGGTTCGAAATTCTGTGGTGGCATAAATTTGAAATAGATTGAAATACCAAAAAAAAAAAAAAAAGTTGGTCATGTGTGGTAAAAATAATAAAAGTGACGATATATCATATCTTTGCTACTTGTGTCCGTCTGGCCGTAGATGTGGTATAGAATGGATAGATCAGTCTAGTATAGTTGTGTAGGCTCGAAGCGCGAGATACATTGGGGTATGTAAGGGAAGAGCAGAAGTAGGCGAAAGCCCGGAGGGGCTTCCCTGCCTGTTTTGGCCTGGCTGGGAATGAGAAATGGCGCGATGGGTGGGTACACACCCGTGGCACGTTTTGTTTCTGGCGTTGACTTCCAGCCACGGGGCCTGCACGGGCACGGTGCAGGATTAAAAATGGGAGCGGTGGGTAGGTGAGAAAGAAAAGCGAGGTGTGCCAGCCAGCAGCCACGGCGGGAGGCTGTGGTAGGAGGCGAGGAGATGTGACCGCCGTCACTGTGACACTTCGCGACAAAGATGGCGATTTACAGGCACCCGAATCGCACGCCAGGCTGTGGAAAACCACTTGAACAACTCAACAGTTGACTTCTCACATGGAGTTGTGGTACGAAATTGCCTTCCCAGATCTAGCTTCCGGCGAGAGCTTTGATATACTGTAATCGACCAAGGGTCCCAAATCTAATTCATGTCCGTACGTATGGGTCAGTGGGTTAGTCTGCCTTGACGCACCCAGAGGTCGGTATAGGGTGTACTTTGAGTTGTTTAATAGAAGTTGCATGGCGGCTTGCGCAAGATGATACACTGCACCCCGATTATTGAATTATAATTGAGTATTTTTCCTAACCACAAACTCAGAAATCCGGATGGATTATTGATGAATTATCATGATAATATTTCAGTAAGTCCTGTTCCTCGAGCCTATTGTAATATTATCAGGATTCTAGTGATGTATTTCCGATAATACATCATTATCGGAAATACATCAATAGACTGTCTGGATTATTGAGTTCAAGATCAAGAGAATTATCCAATAATGATTCGATAGTTCTAGAGGACTATTGATTCACCGGTGCGGTGGATTGTAAGTCTACAACTAAATGAAATGTCAGTAGATGCATCTCGGTAGTGTATCTCATTGCTTCAGATTCAGTCTCCGACCCATGTATTATGTCGGGGATTCAAAAAAATGCTATGCCACACATCGCTTAGGTAATCATACATCCTGGCCATCTTGCAAGCTCTTTGAGATCAACTACAAAGCTGATAAAACGACATGGGTGGACTTTTCTGTAGTGATTCGAGACTACGCTTCAAACTCGTTCGCCTGGCAATTCATTAACGTTTTAAACATTGTTTCATTGCAGCAGATGATATGGGATGTTTTCTTGAGTTTTCTCTGTCGATTCCTTCCCGTCGCAGAATGTCATAGCCGGGACAACAATGCAGTAGTAACCGGAATTTGACCGGCACAGCTGTATTATGTCGTGCTGACGCTGTGACCCGAAATGACTGCCATTGCTGTCCGGAGAGGCTACTGTGGCGCAGAAGGGTGTGGGGCGGCTGACTAAGCTTTCGTACAGCATTGTGATCTTCCGGTCTGGATGCAACCTGCAACCTGGCCAGCAACTATCATCATGAACACTATGGCAGACAGAAGGGTAAGTGTATACGGTATTTAAACAACTCTGTCACTCACTCAACGATGTTTTAGGTCCAGGGCGCAACTCCGAACAAGATGGCTATGTCAAGGGCACTCGGTGCAGCGTTCTTGAATCACCAGGTCGAGCAGCTCGAGAAGTCTGTGTCGGCGAACAGTCCTTCGAATGGCAACTGGAGGGATCGCAAACAGACGCCCAACAGCCAGTATAATACTCCTCCACAATATCACAAACACACCCCGATGGCCCCTGGGATCAAGATTGTCCATCGTAAAAAGGGGAACGAAGTGTCTGCTCCTCTGGTTCAGGAGAAGACCGCGGTCAAGGAAATCCATAGCCATAAGCTTCCTGTGGCAGAGCCCGTATCTTCCAAGACAATGGGACACAAAGGGGATCAAGGAGACAAAGACGCAGATATCATCGTCGTGGATGCTAGTGTGCTTGTTCATGCTCTTTACCAGCTCAAGAAATGGAGTAGAGACGGTCGGAAGGAAATCATTATTGTTCCCCTTGAAGGTTCGCCCTATCATATTTGCCATACTCTGACTAATACTAATACATTTTATAGCCTTAAATACGCTTGATTTGCTCAAGAAAGGCACTAGTTCTTTGGCTCAGCGTGCTCGTGCGGCCTCTCGTGTCCTTGAAGCCCAAGTTGGGACCAATCCTCGTGTTCGTGTCCAGAACGACGAGGCCTTCGTACTCTGGGATAAAATATCCATGAAAGATCCTTTAAGTGACGACGAAACCGACGCAAAGGTCATGCACTCACCTGAGTGGGTTCGCCGTACGATCTGTTGTGCCTGCTGGGAGGTTGACAATGCAGACGTAACCGTACGCTCAACTGGAAATGGACGCTCAGACGGAGGGAATGAAAACAAGAAACCTAAGGTTGCAATTGCTGTCCTTTCTGGTTCTCCTAACCTCTCTCCCTTGCATCATACCCTCAGGCTCGCGGATTCCAACGATGCTACCATGACTCCTGTTCCCCTTCCTGCGCCGTCTGTCCCCCATGCCAACAAATTTGAAGCCAGGTCCTCCGGAGTCCTCGTTGCGAGGTGGGCGGAAAAGGCTGGAATTAATATTCTCCCGGTCGAGCCAACGCTTCCTGGACGCGGCGCTGCAATTGGTGGTGATGAAGATGAGCGCCCCAAGCGAGTCCATCATTCCCACCGTGGTCCTAAGGGTAGACGCACTTCGAACACCGATCATCCTCACCCACCGAAGGCCTCCCTAGTCGAACGTCCCCCTGCAGTCATGGCTATGATGGAGATGGTTTCTCAGCCCAGCCGCGTTGTTCGTGTTCTCGCTCGCGGAGAGAAGTTGAATCCAGACCCATGAGTCAGATGACCCTATCATAGAAGGTGAGCTAACTTTACTCAGCCGCCCAAGTTGATCTAAGAATATTGCAGTAACAGGTATTCACTGTTCGTCCCACTCGGTCGACTGCGTCTACGCCGTTCGCCCTCGCCTCGTTTCCAATTTCGAGCCTCTGTCTACTGTTTGGCAAGTGGGCGGGAGTTTCGATTTCGCTTCTCCCTTTCCCAATTCAAGTGCTTGACGAAACGAAGAAAGGAGGTTACCGATATACTAAGTGTCTTCACTTGTTTGATGTCCTCTCCTGGTCAACGTCCCAACATTCCAAGTTTCGCTATGACGATTGCCAACCTCAGAATGAAATGCTCGGATTCTTCAGGTTTTTGGATGGTGTTTTTGGATCGGAAGGAAAAGAAGTAGCTCAGGTTTCTAGCACCATCTGGATATTGTCCTATCTCCGTTTCTTCGTGTTACCAAATCACCTTCCACTTTATCCCACCAGTATGTTTTTTTATCCCGGTTCTCGCTTGCGTTCTGGGCTCCCTTATGATTTGTACTTGTGTCTCTATCCCGATTTCCTTTCCACTAATTAACCATCTGAGTGATGGAACACTACTCTGATTGTGACTCGTAAATATCTATGCCATATTATCTTAGCCCCTTTTCTTGGCTACGGTGAAATATCATGGTTCAAACGTTCACTCCTTGGTAGGTCACCCTCACTTTGACCTCGTGGGTTGACATCAGGGGTTTTGCTCCTCCCGGCTTTTTCCGAGGCGGGTTAATTAACATTAAGGGCGGTTGCGTTAAGGGTCAACCAACGGTCATGATTAGCGCCTATTGGCGCTCAGATTTATCAGACAGTGACATCATCTACCCAAACTATCATCAAGCCAGACGTGCGCCCTTGTCGCGCCTTCTTCCAAGCGAATCCAGCTTTCCACTTTAGGTAGCCTACCACCTGCCGCGGAGTGGAAAACAATATTGCGTACACCATATCCCCATTCTGGCTGGCTATACCCTCCGTACCTTTATTAACCCGTCAACCCAGGGATAATTCACAAACGGAGGAAACCCACCCAGAGTGCTTGTCGAAGCAGAAAATTACATCCTTAGTTGGCTCACGGGCACACCATTCGTCCCCATGGTCGTGACCGGAAATTACTGCAACGAGGTTTTGCAAGTACTGCTTCACTGCGTCCCAGAAGGGAGCATCCTTGCCCTCGTTTCCGGGGCTAAACGTGCTCTGCACGGAGCCACCCCCATTAAGCGAGTCGGCTGAGAAAATTAGACTTCGCGTTTTCTGATAAAAACTCGGGGCCAGAGCCGGCTCACCGTTCAAACCCGGGTTTTTCTCCAGAGTTATAGTGTTTTGCACGGGTGAAATGTAATGCCTTTGCAGTCCGGCGTAAAGGTCAAGCAAGGACCAAATCAATAGAAACGAACGGTGGTATATGGACAAAAGCAAGGGTTGAACGTTTGTTTGTGGGACCCCAAGCTTTCTCCATTGCTTCCGTCTCAGATTCCATCCACTCAGCGACCGATGCATCAACATAATCAGGATTCTGAACTCCTTGCTGAGAAACACCACCTAGGCCGCAACTCAGACATTAGTGGATACGAGTCGATTTGAAATGCCGCCTTACCCCTTGAGTCGAAGAACCAGAGAATAAGGAATGGGGAATCGTCTTCTGAAGTTTAAGCATGGGCCTGGATAGGGACTTAAGGAATCAGTACCTTTATGACTCCTATAGATCTGCGATGCCAACGATTAGCATATCAAGTAAACGTAGTGGGACTCACGGGAACCCAGTAATTTCCGGGTCCTTCTTCACCACCGATACCTGTAGGAGCAGAGCGCGTATAACTAAGGGGGGCAACCTTTCGCTCATGAATAATCTCTTCTGCGTGTGTGATGTTGACTTGGTTATCGTGATTCTGCAACAATTATGAGACGGTACTTTAGGTATGTCGAAAACATGACCAACCCCGTGAGATGAAGAGAATGGAACTTTGGCTGCATTGAGTGGAGTGACAATCTCATCAATCAGCCTGGTTACATTCTCCTTGAACGTATCTATGGCCAGGTTCAGTGATTTTTTTTATCCTGCTCAAGATGCATAACTACTTTCTCCGGTAATGAGATCTCCGTTTAGAACTCTAAAAGCACAAGTCGGTGCCAGGAGCAATACATAACTTAGTTATAATATTACGCACACATAGTCAGGTTGCTCATCCTTTAAGACGCGATTCATCACCCTTGTACTGTTTTTGTCCTGTTCTGGTCCCCACCAGTCCCAAGGGTTCTCTCCATAGTGCAAGTCAGAGAAGACAGTAATCTTTAGAGTGCCGTCGTCACGGAAAACAATCTTTGGCTTATCAGGATATGGATTGAGACTGTGCTTGTGAGGTTGTGGTGATTGTGTCGTATGAACTGACTTACATCTTAGTACTGATTATTTATCCAGAAATAATATTTCAAACACACTGATTTGAACAAGAGGGGAGGCTAGAATCCCTGGGACACCGAGAGCCAACGATAGCAGCCTGATCAATTTCATCTTGCGATTCAACCCTGTATAGAGACTGAAGGTGTAGTTGCAAGCACTTGAAGCACAAGCGAACTTCAAGAGTGGGAGAAAGAAGCGCCTTACTGGAGCTCCGTGCTCATGAGTAATACCACCTTCAAGTTAACGCACGTGCGATATTCCAGAAATATCAGTGCATCTTGTGCGCCTGAGAACCTCAGCCAATGTTTTTCTCGTAGTCTACACATCTACTACTAGTGTAAAGGTTTCAGATCAGCTGCTCGTGTAACCTCTCGCTAATCTCTAATTAGTTAATTCGGATCACAACGACCTTCGGAGCGCCCATCGTCGAGCCGCCCGTGTGGCCGGCACTTTAGCCTTCGGACTCTTCCGTTTCCCTTCCTCTACAACTTTCTTCATTCATATCTATGTCAAGCTCTTTGTTCTGGTCTCGTATCGCCGTGACATGTACTAGTGTAGTCTTACTGTATTCAATATTCGAGATTCTGCTTGATCCCTAGCTCGTTCCTTCGTCGTTTCGACTCCGTGGGCATCCTTGTTGGCCTAGAAGTCCCAACATCTGCTCTTCAATAAATCGCTTACCCAGCCTCACTATCAGAAAATGGCAGTACGTCTGTTTACTAAGGCTACTAGCAATGATATTTTACATAAGCTGCTAAGCAAGCTAGATTTTAGATTTTGAGTTTTTTCCGTCGAGTCACAGTTTCCTCGTGTCGCTTCCGCTTTTCTTTTTTTGGTGAGGGTAAAGCTTCTTGAAAACCGGGCCCATCGAGGAAGGCCCGAGGTGAGAGTTTTTGGGTGACTTTCTTGACAAGATCCATATTGAAGGTAGCTATGGGGTGCCCTGCCTTATCGAGGTCCTTCTCCATGTAACGTTTCATCCTTGTTTGTGCGGGGAAGGAGGCAACTACACGTAGGAGGCTATACGTCCCTGCGTCTGTCCGCCTGTTTGGTAAGGCAAGCAGCGACTGAAAAATGTCCTCTCTCAAGCCAGGATGATTCACTGGAGAGAAGGGAGCACCGTTCTGAGCAAGCAATTAAGACCTTGAACAAATAAAATCAACTGGAGCAGCTTACTTTGTCTAGGAAAAACTTTGAAGGTGTTACACTCTTCATTGCGTGCAGTAGGAGGTCTTTTGCCAGCTTCCCCTTCTTCCCGATTGACCATTTTGTTTGCAAGGCAACCCAGATCAGGCTCTGGTCCGAAAGTTGTAGAACGAATATAACATCTGGACCCATCGATTGATGCGGGAAGCAAAAAGGGGGCCGCTGGTGATTTTGGAGCCACGACACAGTCAAATTGGGTGTCTTGGCATTCATTCCCAGGGTGACCGATGAACCAGTCGCGCGAGCGAAGCACGCAGGAGAGATTTCCGAAACATCTGAGCTGGGACAATACGTGGAAACTAGTCTAGCTTCTAGCTTCGCCCAAGCTGGAACTGTTCCATGGAAGGTGAATACGTCGCTCAAGCGGCGACTTCTAGAGAAGATCAGGTCTATACAGAAAGTGATGTAATTCTCGAAGCCGTTGAAGTTATGACCATATGTGCTGATTTCATGGGAGAGCAACTTGTAAGCATAGCTGCCACTGTTGTTCATCCAACAAGTAGCAGCTAACAAGACAAGTGGCTCGTCTATGACAATGACTCTGGTCTCTGAGTCATCAAACCGAGCGAACCCATATTCCACATACATGGTTTCGTCCTTTCCTAGGTGAGGCGTCATTGACCTCATCATATAATGTGTTATTATCCGGCGTATTGTGGGCAGCATGTCACCGTCTGAGCCGTTTCAGCATCCCGGATCATCAATGAGTCACATTAGCACGTACTTTTCTGCAGCTTAGAAAAATCAAGCTTATACTGGGAGAAGCTTGGCAGGGGGTCGCGATCCTCGCTTTCAACACAATCATCCGCATCGGTTATAGAAAAGCCGGTAAAGTGCTGGACATAAGCATTTAAGAGCCGATGGGGCTGTTGAAAACCGTTGCAAATGAGTTCTGTCACGTAGCCGACGGTAAAACGATGTCTAGCTAACGATGAGATGACAAATTGAGGTTGAGTAAAAGTTGACGAACCGTCCACGTAGCCAATACCATAACCTCTCGAGTAGCCGCTGGCCGGATTCTGAATCTAGCAAGGATTTTGGTAGGTATTTGGTCAGATATTGTTGTTGTGCCTCGACATTGTTGAAAGCGCCCGTGTCTGAGCACCAGCGATAACGAGAATCCTTCATTATCGCTGAGGCCATGGCCTGATCGACGACGTCTTTTGATATTCCTGTACCAGCTACTACCATGAACACACCCCTCCCTGAGATCGACTCCTCCCATGCACGAACAATCTCTCGAAGAATAGGCCGGTGGGAACCATTATGATCTGAGCGGAAGGACTCAGTGTGTTCGGTAGCAGCGAACTGGGCTTCATCGAGGACCAAAAATAGGGGAGTTTCCTCTGGTGGCGCATCTATTCTTTCCGAGCAGAGTTCTCTAATGCGTTTGAGAAGATCTTGTGTTTGGGAAAAGATGAAGTGATCGGATGCTTGGGTGAGTCTGCAGGCGAGGTCGTCGAAGATGTCCCAAACTCTAGGGTGAGCAGGTCGCGGCTGAAGTTGAAGAAGAAGCCACCGCTCTCGGTAAATATCGAGAGAGGAATGAGGAACCCGTTCGCGCTCCACAATCTCAACGAAGTGATGGAAGATGATGAGTCGTGCAAGAAGCACCTGGCGGAAAATCTTGCTAGCTATTTTTCGGTTGTTCTTGAGGGCTAGTTCGTAGTTGGAAGGAGGAAGATTGGTACGAAAGTTTGGAGAATTGGGGATATATGATTTAATGCTGTTCTGAATGTCACTCGACCCTAAAAGACTTGAATCAATCGCGGATGTGAAGTAAAATCCCCATTTGTCACAGAGTCCTTCGAGTAAGATTCGCGTTTTACCAGAGCCAGACGTGTTGACAAGAAATCTGGAAGTAACCCTCAATTTTCGTCTTGGGTTGAAATACAGAATTAACTAACGTGTGATTGTTGGGCATGAAGATGTTGTCGAGGCGGTTCTTTAAAACGGGGTCATGCTTGAAGCTTCCCAATTGGTGCAAAAGGAGATTCGGCCTGCCCTTGATAATCGGTATCTTCAGGTTTTCAAGATGATGTCGAACTCTGGGTTGTACAGCTATGTCCTTCGGAGTCCACAGAGGTAGTGAGGTGCGGCCATTGATCACATTGGTGAGAGGACCTTCCATTTCGTCTAGAAGAGCTTGAATATCGTTGGAAATCATGGAATCCTGGATTTGTTGGGTGACGGTGTCCGCTGCTTCAGCTGTCCAATTTAGGCCAGAGGGTTACTAAAATGAGCCAGAGAATGATAAGGGGAATACTCACTCCAATTCCTTATACTGGTGTATTTTTTTGCATTATGGGCCGTCTTCAGGGCATCGTGTAAGCCTGGATCCCTATAAATCGCGTCGAGGCATGCCGGTTGGGTTGAATATTGAGGACGTGTGGATCGCCAGATCCACCAGAGAATCAGGGACGCTTCCTCTTGAAGATTCACGTCGAATCTGCTACAGTGAGAGTATATTTCCGCGTCATTTCCCTCAATTTCCGTCATGCAGAAAACGATGGGGCAGAAAAAAGGGAAACGGTGTTCAAAACTGCGTCTGAAAAGGCGGTACGCGCGCGCTGTTTTCCATTTCTCACAGTCCGAACCTGGGCTGCCTCGCTCCCACGGTTATATCGAGTACCAATGATTTGAACAAGTCCTCAGTGATCGAATACTTACCACCTCCTCCTAGTCTGCCTGAGTGGCGGGCGGCATTATCATCTGTCAAAACTAGTATCTTTGATTTGAAGGCTGGCTGAGTCTTGCAACACAGATGTGGACAGACACAGATCAAGTATGTTCCAGCTTCCCGGCGCTAGAGTAATCTAAAAAAAGAATGGGTAGAAAACTGAAGGAGGCTTGCTTTCCTTTTATTCATCAATTTCTGGAGCTCATTTCTACAGGCAATCAAAGTAATTTATACTTATATTCATCCTGCCACCACTCAAACAAAAAGATATCACGTCGAAGTGTCTAAATAATACACGAAACCTTGCACTCTTCGGGCGCCTTTTGTGACCTGAACTCATCAGGAAGACTCCAAGCGCTCAAATCACTCTACCGTCCTTTCTTTGAGTTGCTGCGAAATCCTCTTCGTTGCGATCTTTCCTCTGGGGAAGCTCCAACTCGAATGTCATGAAATATCAATGTAACCGTTGGTTTTACTCGTGGTCTGCTAAATTGAATTTGGTAACGTAATCAAGCCAATTTTTACATCGATACCAGCTGTTTGTATGTGTTCCGAGCTCTATAGCGCGCCCACAACCGTTCTTCAACCGGACTTGGGGGTTTAACACTTTGGAGACACCCATCTGTCTTCATCATCCATGCATCGTCGTAATCGCTTGGAAAGCTGAAGTCGGAACCGGGCTACAAATTCCATTGACTGTAATCGCGGTAAGTTGCTCAACCTCGATTTCGTGGAATGACTCACCTCTATTTGAAGAATCATCTTAGGGAATTCCATCTCTGAGGCCCTTTCATCGCCTTTGGTTGAGAAAATGCTCGCGGAATCATTACTGCAGCACCGGCCAAGTTACACATCGACTCCGTTCATACGCGTGTGTTCACAATGCTCGGTTGGGTTGGGCTCCCAACATCCACTCTCATCGGACTTGTGCACACGCTGTTCAATGCGCTTTAAAGATTCCTATCCTGGCAATCGACGGCCAAAAGTGATTGGAGATGGTGATAAGAGCGATCAAGTTCATGGTGCTGTATGTGTGTTGGCGTCTTAACTGCTGTTTTGTATTCACTCCTTTTTTTAGAGAACGCCCGCATTATACATCCTCAATCCATCCGGAGAAGGTGCATCGTCTCTGGCAAACCGAAATATGAAACCGCTGGACTCTCCTCGTTCGACTTCCGTAGTAAGTTACAGAAACTTGGCCAGGTGATGAGAAAAGTGATCCAGCAGCCTTTTTCTAGCATAGGGATGAGGTTCGAATGAACGACAAGGAAGCTGAGCCCTTAGGCGAACTAGAATATCCGACTGTAAACCTTTAGAGCGTCCCACTACGTCAACTACTGAGCTAAGACCCGTACTAGGAATCGCCTGTCGAGGATCCACCCGCTTCTCCAAGACCATCGCCCATTTCTGGGGCGGAAATTCCTTCCGCTTTCCCTCTGTACCGGTCAAGAACGACTCAGCCCTCACTCACACTCGCCAGGTCCACACATGCTGACCTAAGTCTACAAACCGGTTGGTATGAAGCAAGCTCAAGCTTCAACCAACACGACCCAGGCTGTGATGCTAGACAATCAGCTCATCTAAAGGTCACCGAGCTGCTGTGGCCCCCTACGCAGCCACAATCCCCTCCGCAGTTTCGTCACGTAAGCCTTCAAGTTAGACTAATTTTACTAATCACTAATGGTACTACACTAGAACATTAGAACATGCTCGACGAGAGGTTGTGAGGGATTGATAGTCCCTAGTTCGACGTGCCTCAGATGCGTGAAATGCATAAAGTCTGAGTGGAGAGCCTGTCGGTCAAGGTTATTAACTCCAAAGTCTCCGCAGTCATCCCCATTGTCGATTTTACGTACCGACCCTCTTGAAAAAGGAAAACGAAAATCGGTTTCTTGGGCGGATCAGCAAATGGAAAGAAATTATTCAACCACGGACTCGTCAAATGGTTGGATGTCGAGGATTAAACGAGTTCGACTTAAACTCCCTGAACCCCCACTCCCCTCTCCGGAGGATGATTTCCCAATGGATCGACCCCTTTCAAGAATCAGGGTTCAAATAAAGCTTCCTATTCCCGACAAATTACCATCCCCAGTGTCCGACGACAGCCCCGATGAATTGTGTTTACTCCCCCGTCCAACCAGCACTCTCCAATATAGTCCTTTGGTTGAATCGCTTCTAGGTGATAGCGATCTCAGCGAACTTACAGACACTTCTTCCGAAAGTTCTGACTCTGACAGCGACGGCTCCAGCACTGATTCTGGTGTTACGGTAGGCTCCTTATTTATTCAGTTAATTGACTCCTTCACTCATGATGTGATCAGGAAACTGAAGCTCCTCACAAGCTGGTGATTCGTATTCCAGCCCGAAGCCCCTCCACCGCGGCATCTTCGTCCAGAAGTTCATCTCCAAAAGCTCCTCTGCTGGGTGCCACAACATCTCCATATACCAAATGCGCTAACACTGAGTGCCACCGTTATCTTCCTCCAAACCGGTTGGAACATCTTTGCACTTGGTGTTTCTTGAGGCAGAGCCGACGAGAAGAGAAAAAACTCATACTCCGTGAGTCTTCGAGCCAGGGGCGAAGAATAGATTCAGAAGATACCTCCGAAATCTCTAAGCTCCCGGCTATTATAGATCTCATCAGCCATGAGTTACTCTCAGGGGATGTTGTTCCCGGCGCTCGATTGTGCACTCCTTGCCAACATGTCATGCCCCCTCGCAGCCAATACGCATTCAATGACTGCTGTTCTTGCCGAATCCAAGGCAAGCTGAAGCATATGAAAGGAACGAGATTGGAAAGAAATAAAGTCGCAGCGGATCTCGCCGATGAGGAGGAAGTCGTCATCGCTGCCATGGTTGAGGAGAATACCATACACCAGCCGCTTGTTGGCAGATGCAGAAATCGTGATTGCGGAGTCGTCATCCACGGATCTCCGGAGTGTTGGCAATGCATGAGTCGACGATTAAAGAATCGAACGCAACGAGGGAAGACACGAGGTGGCTTTAGCGCCCCCGTTTCGGATAAAGATACCGGCAAACTATTGAAGGGCCCTTTCGAAACCTCGTGTTCTAGACGGGGTGTTCAGCGGCCGGTGAATTCTTTTATCCTTTTTTCTACTAGATCCTTCAAAGCTAATTTTCACTCTTCGGAGTTAAATCTTTTCACGCCTTACCCAGAATACCGGTGCCAGCACGAACTATTAGCAGATTTTCATCTGAGGGTCTTGGGGTTTATGGAGGTGCAGAACATACATTCACTATATTTACCGCGCGATCCTCCTGGATTGTCTGTCTTCGGATTTGACGGGCAGTTCTCCGTGGTAGCATTGGACTTTGACTTACTAGGGCGGAGGGACGCAGTTGAATCGGCGGTGTGGAAATTGAAAGGGGAGCTACAGAGACTAGGGACCTTGCAATTCGAGTAAGTGTTTCTTTCCAAAGAGTAGCGAAGGAATTTGTATTCATCCTTTCATAGGGCAGATAAGACCGTGTCAGCAAATGAAAACGGTATCTTCACGCGTTTTCTGTGTATTCACCGGCTATATAATCCGTTTGGGCCCCCATATCCGGATCAAGAACCCGCTATAATGCAGGGCGAGCTTGAAATCGCAGTTCTTCTCGACAGCTCCCACGATTTTCTTCCCGGACAGAAGACCGTTGTTCGGTTCCGTTTGGTGGGATGACACGCAGGCTCTTTCCCGCGCCGTATTTCTTGAAAGGCGTTAATGTGATTACCTGACGGGCTTTGAACGTGCACTTACTAGTGCACGATCGAGGCCAACGATCTCTTTTACGATCGAAGACAATGTCTTTGACCACCGGGTGTTTACTCCGGGCTTCCTCGATAGATGCAATATCTCTCCCCAAGTTGCTGCTGTTTCTGCTGATTATAGGCATTTGTGGCATCTGTAACCGCTTCACATTGCTTCATACATTATTTAGTATTAGTTTTACACCCACCTAGTATACGATGTATCCTCAGGTTATTTCGCAGTCCGCTATTGGCAACGAGTCGCCGTGAAATAATCGTCGTTACATGTGTTATGGGGTTGAGACCCCAAATTCGAAACAAGGGCGAGGGGCAGAGACTACGGAAAGGGCAGCAACATCGTGTCTAATCCGGACTTCGAGGACTGATTGCAAAAAACGATAGCTGAAGCGCTCAGGTTTGAGAAGGAGGCGAGTAAACTAGGATTAGATAAAGTGCCTACATGAGGACCAAGCACTACAACCCAATCCTTACTTGGGCATCACATGATCAACAATCTATTCTCGAGGTCGCATTATTGAGGCCATCAATCGGTACCTTCCTTCAATGGTGAATCAGCCTCGCGCAACTTTCACCCGACAGGCTCTCTCGGAAATGATTGAAATATCAAATACCCCCGGTTGATTCCATTCATATTATAGAAGCGGAGTTCAGAAAATTCGTTAATTCACTACTTGCAAACGTCAGTACCACAACGTGTATTTTCATCTTAGATCCAGAATGACGAAGTATAGGAGCCGATCTTATGGACATCGCACACGCACCTCACCAAAACCATAAGAACTCCCATCATTTAAATAAACTGGTAAAACATTATGCGCGTGCACCACCAATACCCACCCCACTATGTCCAACGATCTCGCAAATCCCTCTTTTCCTGCTGAGGTCAACCGTGTCTTGGGTCCCATAGTTATCGCGTCCCTCGTCAACGCCGTGATATACGGGGCCTGCGTGGTGCAGTTCTGGACATATTACACATCGAAAATGGAGAAAAACTGGAGAATCAAGTACGACATCGCGTATCGACACGCTCTTCCTTCTGACGGTCTTGTACAGTGTTCTAGTGAACTGGGTCTTCATTCTCGATACATTTCATACCATCGCATTGTGCTACATGCTCTGGGAGTATACTGTGACGAACTTCAATAACCCTACGTATCTATTGACTGCGGACTGGCCTTTTTTGATCACGCCAGTGGTAACAGTTTCGTGAGTTGGTTTTCTTCCTAGTAGATCATTTCTGACGATGGGTGATCCCAATGTCAAGAACTTCGCTCCCTATACAGATTTATCTTTCTTGGCGAATACGTATATTTTCCGGGTCAATACGGGTTTTTGTTTTCCTGGTTGTATTAGCAGTGGTTCAGGCATGTCTCGGTTTCGTGTGCTCTGTGATGGCCTTTCTAGTGGCGAGGTGAGAGTCTCTCCTTAAAAACCCTGATGTCGCTGATTCCATTTCAAAAGTATTTCAGACTTTCAGAGGCTGATCCCATTCGTAGCTGCATGGCAAGTTGCAACCGTGAGTTGCGACAGTGGCATTACGTGGGTTCCCCGATGACTTTGGCGGCTCAGAGATTAATTGGACTTCATGAATTTACCCCAGCTCCCTCTTATGGTGGTACCTCAATAAGAGTCGAATAGGAGGTCGAAGTACGTATGAAATTCCCGGCAGGGTTTGGTAACTGCACATGGTTGATAACTCATCAGAGAGCGATAACGTCATTACTCGGGTGATCAGATCCTCTATCGAAGTTGCAGTCTTTGGGGCGTTCTTTTGCGCGAGTTCCATACTTTTCACTCAGAAGAGGACCAAGGCATACTAACCGACGCTTTCTTACACATAGCTTATGGATCTGATTGTTTTTGTAAGCCGGTCCTTCGACAGTGAATTCAATCAGCCATATCTTATACCACCACAGATTGCGATGCCACACAGCAACTTCCATGTCATTTTCGCTTTTGTAAGCTCTAGTTTCGAGATCGTATAAATATGCTAACGCGCAGTTTAGCCACTAGGCCGAATCTATACGTGAGCATGGAAAAACATGAAAATTAATAGTTGCTGGTCGCTGACGGATTCCTGCAAACCCAAACAACAGAAATACTTTACTCCTGGTATACCTCCGTGAACTTAGAAAGCGCTTGTTTGGGCTGATACTTTTGAGTAGACCCTAAATTTGCGACAGTCACTTAGAGAGGAGTTAGAACTTCAGCATCTACCAAGTGTCTTGATTCCAGTCACTGTATGCTCTTTTACCCCAGCCATTATGTTGGCCCAAGGCTGATGTATCGATCATAGCGTGATTCGCAGAGGATGATGGGATCGATACAGACGATACCTTACTCAGTATCAGACGCGGCCAGTTACGGGAGAGGAAATGTTCCGAGCACCGAGGGAGCAGGGGTCACCCCCAGTTTACTCGAGGATGGTCGTAACAAATGATTACTATCCATGTGTACGCTACTGGAGTTGGCTATGCACATTAGTTACATTACATCATAGCTCATAACTATCATAAACGAAGAACAAGTCCAGCAATCAGAAAGAATAAGTGTCCGTAGCCAATAAGCTACTCGCTATGTAACAAAAATTCTAGGCCGTCAATTAAAGCATTCCTACGGCAAGAAGAAAACAGCTGATGAAGATGATAGAAATGCGAGGGGAGGACAGACCCGCGCCGGAGTTGTTGTTAGTGCCGCCTGTGGCTGAAGCTGATGCAGGAGATGTCCCTGTGGAAGTAGCTCCGGTTCGCTTCGCAAGCTCGAGGAAATTCTGGAAGTTGTTGGGACCACTTTCGACCGCATTGATGGCAAACACCATCCCGGCACCACAGTGACCGGTCTGACCACAGTAGCCCCAAATAGGTGCAGTATCGTTAATGGTAATGGTGAAGGTGGGGAAGTCTGTGTCATCGGCGCCAACAGGTCGGCTGAAAATTGAAGTTGCATCATGAGTACTAGAAAATCTCCCAAACAAACAAACGTACAATCCAGATTTGAAGCCCACAGTGCCCGTCGACTGCTCAAGAGGTTGGCAGGGGTTGGAGAAACTTGATTGGGTAACGGTATGGTTCTTAGGGTGAAATTCAAAGGTGACGGTATCGCCAACAGCCGCAGTGATATTCGAAGGGCTATAGGCGAACTGGCCATTAGCTCCAACAATGATCTTATGATTGACAGGCTGAGGAGAAGGCGAAGGAGCTAATGGGATACAGTCAAACTCTGGTAACGCAAGGCACGATCAATGCACTTACGAAGAGAGCCCAAATAACTCGTGTATGTCGTGGTCCAGATAGAGTTGCCGTTTGTGACGGTGGCCGTTGCAGTTTGCCAAGGCTGGGGAGATGGGGTGGTCCAGTCCGAGGCCGAAGCCGTAGTTGAGGTTGTGGTCGCGTTTAACGTCGCACGCGCGCTGGCTTGGAAAGCTTCAAAGGTATTGCCCTGTGCTGGAGGATTGATGGCAAAGACCATTCCTTTTGTCCAGAGAGAGAGGCACGTAAGTCTCTGATTCAGTGGGTACAGACCAAGAACCAACCTTGACCACAGTGATTTCCAACTGGCTGTTTGCAGTGGAACCAGAGTGGCTCGTCAGAGCTGGGTACCTGCACTTGCCAGGTCGGCAAATCGACCGTCTCTGGCGCGACAGGGACACTGGATTAACTGAGTTAAGGAGAGGTCCTTGATGCTTAAATAGGTCTACGCACAATCCTGAATCTAATCCACCAACGAGTGGCGTGCATGGCTGATCAAAGGAAGATTGTGTGACTGTGTGGTTCTTGGGATTGCTGTAGGACAAGTGGTTAGGAATGTCTAGATTGTTAAAGGCCGACCCTCCAAGGTACTTACAAAATGAAGTTGATCATATCCCCTGGTGAAGCATTCACAAAGGGTGGATTATATGCAAGTTGGCCGTTTGCGCCTACAGTGACATTAAAAGTCATTGCAGCACGAGCTGAAGAGGTGCTAATGAGAGCGAATGCAAGATATCCCAACATTGCGAGAGAGGAGGAAGAATTGAATGTGGGAGGTCCAAGACAATCGTCCCATTTTTATAGGAAGGGAAATGCCTCTTGTTTGTGCAAGACGTCAAATCTTTTGTTCGCACTACATTACGAATGTATTCATATAGCGGAACTGCCTTCCCGTGATGCATCGAGCGTGTTCGGAGAATGGAAGATGGGGAACGGCGGGAAATGAACTGCCTATGCATGCACCCGTATGCATGTGCTGTTTCAGCGACAAAAAGGAACAATCAGGAGTTGGTCAAAGCGATGAGCCAACGCTGTGCTTGGATCGCCCGTTGATATTGTCGCCTAAAATATGGAAATGCCTTCCACGGCTCGGAGGTTCATGATATCCCACATATGGACAGTGTAGAACTTCTGCAGAAGTTGAACCCGGATAGAATCTTGAGGGATCCCGCAAGCCATTGTCTGACATAGATACCATTGTTTGGCCGAGTCATGAAATAAAATGGGGGTGGCATTGGACTGGAAGGCAGTGAGGCATTAATTGACAGAAATGAACATCATCGTGGACAATAAGCACCCACAGCTTTGGCGCTTGTAATTGGCACAGCCACCCGAGAAGACCGATCAATCGATCATCATGATGGTGATCTCGGAATATGTAAGTACTACATGTCAAGACTCAAAATATCAAGTAGGCAGCAGTTTTGCTCAGCCCGAGCGCTGCTTTCCCGACATATACCCACAAGGGAAGTTTATCAGTATATCCGGCGCGGAGCCCGCAATATAGCGCTCAATTTCGTCCATGGTCTCAAATGTCTGACGAAGTTACCCAAACTGAGGAAACTGTTTAGAAATTAGCCGCAAGCTTCTACCCCTATTATAAGAATGATATCTGTGCTTCAGATATTCTCGTCTATCTTCATTGGCAAAATGCTAATACAATTTTGAATCTGTCTTAGGGTCGTATCTCTATCATACTTGAACCCACTGCAGCGGCTACACTTCGCCTCCCAACAAGCTCGGGCCTCGGGGCAATCGGACAATCCGCCGCTCAAGACTCCTAGTGTGTCACCCAAGGGTCGTCGCTCAAACTCGACCAAGAGAAGCTTTTTGTACGTGTGCCATGTAGTTTCGTCGGCTGCTATCATACACCCACAACGGATGCAGTAAAATTCAGTGCTGCATCCACCCGAAGAGCCATGATACACGAGCAAGGCACGATAAGTCGTGGCTGCGGCTTATGGGAAGTCTGGACACACCTATTTCCCACTATGAATCTTTCCGTGCTGTTTAGCATTTTCTCCAGCGTTTCCTTCCTGCTTCTGCGTAGGTCAAAAAGTGGCTTGAGGTGCTTTGAGGATATCGATGCTAGAGTATTTTGGTGAATGGGATCGCGCAAGTCAAGCGCGAGTATATGCAGCGATAGGGCACGAGCTTCTCGGTCCCAATCGAAATGCCGTGCAATAGCATAAAGACGCAGTGGGTCGGCATCACAGAAACGGGGTGTAAAGAGTGTCGGCCTGATCCTCTCTATGACCACTGGCGCGTCCCACTTCTCCGCTACGATGAGAACACTCTCTGCCTGGTCCAACGAGTCCCATGATGACCTATGATGTCCAGAGAGAAGGTAAAGAATAGTCTGGAGCACGGCATCGGATTCGTAAATACATAAAGACTCATATGCCTTTGGCGAAGGAAGTGTAAACATGGTAGCAAACAATCCGCAAGTGTCGCGAAGGATGTGGGAGTGCACACCATAAGATGTCCCTTCCAGTGAACACAGAGTCATATCTGCGTTGCTCAATGGAAAGACAGGAAGCGGCTTTGGATCCTGGCAGCCACCCATCGAGTCCTCGCGGAGGGCTGGCTGGTCACGGAGCTGTTCGGAGAAGGTTGAAACCATTCAAGTCGGGAGCGAAGAGCCCACCTCGCATTTTAACATGGGAGGGATCCGAAGCTGAACTTGATGATACAAGGTAGTGTGACTCCCCTATGATACTCGAACGTTAGGGTTCCAGAAGGCTCCGCAAGTCGAAGCTGGATAGTTTCGGCAGCACTGTATCCATTGGGCGAAGGAACAAACTAGTAGATTTGCGTAGCGAGCACCAACTAGAGTTGGAAACTTTGAGGTGCAAAGTTGCGAAATTTGATTTAAGGGTATCGGCAAGAAGCTTTGGTATGGACGGTAAAGGTATAGTGGTGCTTGCTACTAGAGATGCAAGCACGTCTCTAGTATTTGATGGCAGCGATCGTGCCATTTGATGCTTGGTATCTTTGGGTAATGGGGCTGGGTCCTGCCAGCTGTGGGAGAAACTCATACGTCCTATAATTCGCGATCAGTGATGCCCGAGGAGAGCACAAGAAAAGAAGATCACCAACTTCCATCAGACGCCTCGCTAAGCTTCAAGCATCAGCAACCAGTGACGTGGGTGGAGGCGCTTGATGTGGCCTCGAGGGCACTGAGAAAGAACCCCTGTTACTTGTGGTAGTAAGCGATAATCTACAATTATATATGGATTTTAACGTCCGTTCAGCTGGAGAAAAAGTAATTACGTTGGTAGGCTGTTCGGGACTCGGACACTATGAGATGCTTAACTACTTGTTCACTTCTTTCTATCTTCCCCAAGCGGAAAGTATTATCCTTTTAAGCCATTTCTCACCTTCTACCCATCACTGCAGAAGAAGATATCAGCACGAATTACGGAAAACGAAGAGAGAGTGCATGCTCAACTTCTGCCAAGTGTGAACTCAGAGCGAATCAGCCGCCCAGTCCGCCCCAACCCACTCTCTCGTTTCTAACACCCAATCAATCTCCGCCTTCTGTAGGTCCGTAAATTGCCATTCTTTTTGGACGATCTCGACGCGGTGGGTCGTAGCTGCAACATTCCTAAGTTCCTTATAGTACCAATCCCTCCCACCACCAGATAAACCCTCCACCGTATCTACCTCAAGTATGAGTTTCCTCTGAATCACCTCTCGAGGAACTCTCCCGCTCTCCGGCCATAGGGCATCGAGTCTCTTGATCATATCCAATAAGTCACTGAAATAAACCTCAGGAATCGTGGCTTGTATTAGGGTGAATTCGACGAGAGCTGGGAAAAGGGTCCCTAATTTGGGGAACATTCGACTTGGTTCTGAGTTGTGGTATCCGATCTTCAGCCTTTTCAGGGAAGGTAGTCGAAGGGGTATCTCTGGTTTGATTTGGTATGGTGCGTGAGGGCCATATAAGACCAGACGTTCAAGGCACGGGAGGAAATTTGGGAGAAGTTTAATGCCTGCTCCGAAGCCGATGAAATGAAGATGGAGGTGTTGAGGCTGGTCCCGACGAGGGTCAATATTCGTTGGATGCATTCCCCAAGAACCACTTCAGTTATGGAATCTGGTGGGTATGAGGGGGCATCAGAATCTTGAGTGCCGGTAGCCGATAACAGCTCCGCAGCAACAGCGAAGACTTCTGAATTCTTGTGTGTATATCTCCTGAGCCATTCGTTTTCCTGTCGCAGACTGGGACATCCAATGAGCAGATGCACCACTCGAGAGAGGTTTTCGGGACTCGACGTCAGCGCCTTGTAGAAGCCAAAGATTCTCGAAACACCGAGAAGGGAGACAGATTGTACACGGTAGGGTTTTGTGAGCTTATAGATGTCTCGAGAAACAAGGGAGAGGGTGCGGGCGGTAAAGCTTGTATCTGCACAGGAGATGCGGATAATTCTCAGCCACACCTCTCCAGGGAAAACATCAAGGGCGGATCCCATCGTTGGGAGGAAAGTTTAGTTATGTATGGGCGCCAAGGGACTCGGGTAACCAAAAAGCCAAACAATCCCTAAAGTTCGAGTGTGGAGAATCGAACCCCGAGCTATGGGCGCATAAGAGGCGGTAACGTTAGCTATTAGACCATACTCGAGGAGGTAGACAAAGTCCTTACAGTATCTCGAGCCTCAGGCAGATAGCCTCGGGGGTTGAGTCTGACTCCTTAGTCCTGTAGACGAATTTGATGAAATTTCCACTAAATGTCAACAAGGTGTGATAAATATTGATCTGACCGTGTCAAACATCATCGAAACAGACATCATCATGGGAGTGGGGTTGTATTTGCTTGTATTTACCTGCAAGCCCCGAAGGCCCAAAAAGGAAGGTACATTTCATTCCGCTCTCCGTCTTCCGCTTGTAGAGCTACCAGGCTATGGCTCGAGCAACGATCTTGAGCTCACACCCGACAGCGATAAATGATTTATAGCGAAGAAATAAAGTCTATCGTTGTGACTGACTGCGTAATCCAGCACCGACTTATCACTCACACTCAGGTCAGCCACAAGTTCGAAGATGCCCGCCGTCACGCGGCTCGGATCTCACCCGCCTCTCTTTAAATTGGAATGTCCCTAGCGCTTATAGCTTCGTCTCTTTGACTTTGTACTTCATCCATCAACCTGTTGAGTCCGCCATGAGGCCGACCAGGAAAGCTCTTCAGAAACTGACACTTGGGTTGCGTCGCGAGGATCCTAATAGGATTTGGGAACGACGCGCTCCCTTGACTCCTGATGCTATTAATCAACTCCTCGAAGAGGAAGACGTTGAGGTCGTCGTAGAGCCTTGTGAACGACGCGTTTTTACCAACACCGAGTATGAGAAGGTTAATTCATTTCACTTACTATCATTGTGCCTTCAATGCTAATCATAATTATCACCTATAGGCGGGTGCGAAGTTAAGCCCTTTGCTGGACCATGCACACATCCTTGTTGGAATCAAGGAAACACCCATGGACGCATTGGCACGACAACGTGCTCCTGTCCGTTTGTCTACTGCCAATGGGGACATTCCTCGCACCCATGTTATGTTCTCACATACTGCCAAAGGCCAAACATACAATACCGGCCTATTATCTCAATTTGCCGCTCCAACAGACAGGGTTCTGGGGGAGTCTGCCGCACAATTTGAGAAGAAGATGGAATTATGGCCCAGGTTAATCGACTATGAGCTCCTGACCAACGATGAAGGCAAGAGGACCGTGGGGTTCGGATGGTTTGCTGGAGGTTCGTTGTCACCGTTATCATGCTTCAAGGGCTTCATCGACGTATGTTATACTCACAGTGGCTGGCGTTCTCGAGTCCTTGTCGGCTATGGCCCATGCGCATCTCGAGCTCGGGATTGCATCTCCCTTCCTTGTGAGTACACTGATCTATCCCTCCTTCCCTTCACACGCTATCACCGATTCATCTTGGCAAAGGAGAGGTGCCAATTAATCTACCCGGACTTGAGTCCATTCTTGAAACCCTAACCTCTGACCATTCATCTCCTAACCCCGATCAGACGAGCTGACCCTATTTTCCCCGAATAGTACACCCCACGGCCACACACACTTCCTTCTCTTGAACGCTTACGAGCAGCCCTCCGCGAAGTTGGTTCATGGATCTCTACGCAGGGAACTCCAAGAGCTCTTGGTCCTGTTGTTATTTGCGTCACTGGGTGTGTAACTCCTGACTGATCGCTCGAGTCCTTGCTTCTTTCTGACGAAGGTGCTATTCTTAGGACTGGGAATGTAGCCCGTGGAAGTCTGTCTATGCTCGATGAGCTACCGTTGAGGAAAGTCAGTGCACACGAACTTGAACGCCTTGTCCAGTCGGAAGGTTAGTACTTGACACTCGAAACGAGATATCCTCTGGTCTCACGACTCTTTCTGTAGACTACGACAACACCAAGGCAAGCTCGCTCACACCTTTGGCATTAGATTCCTGCTGACCAGTATGATCAGATATACCTTGTTCACGCAAGACCAGAGGACTATTTCGTCAGGAAAGACGGAAAGGCATTCGATCGTCAAGACTACTACGCCAACCCAGGTGAATGGGAGAGTGTCTTTGGTGAACGTGTACGTTAATGGGCTGTCTCTTTCCCTATACCAACTAAGCCCGCGGATAGATCATGCCTTATGTGACTCTTCTCATCAACGGTACAGGGTGGTCATCTGGCTTCCCTCGCCTCCTTTCCACCAAGCAATTAGCAGGTGCCATCGCGAAGGCGCAGTCTATGAACCTTCCAGGTGCAGCTTCGAGGGGGAAATGTATTGGAGATATTAGCTGCGATATCGGGGTATGTGTTCGCCTTGTGATATGACATCTCTTTAACTCCAAGACAGGGTGGCCTTGAATTCCTCGAACAATCGACGACGCTCTCCGAGCCAACCTACAAGTTCGCAGTCTCTAACACAAGCGGGCATACCACCATGATGTCCGTCGACATCCTCCCAACTGCCCTTCCCCTGGACGCATCCCAACACTTCTCGAAAGAGTTTTACCCATACCTACGAACTCTCATTCACAATGTGAAAACCCACGGCTCGAGTAATGAATGGAAGGGTGGTAGTGTGCAAGATGCCAAGTATACTGAGGCGCTTGAGCGAGCGACGATTGCTTCTCGTGGACAGTTAAGGAAGAAGCATCAGTGGCTGCAGCCTGCGGTGGATAAATGGCATCAAATGCAAAGGGGTAATGGTCAACTGGAAAATAGTGCCCCTGTTCAGTTGGGCGGCACCGGTGCTTCGGTGGACCCTGGTGTTAGGAAGAAGAAGGTTTTGATGTTTGGGAGTGGTATGGTTGCGGGTCCCGCTGTCCAGGAGATCGCGAAGCGGAGTGATGTGGACCTTGTTATCGGTGAGTGGCTGTTTCTTGCAATGAGATTCGGCAAAACGAGACTCATTGCCATCTAGCTACGAATATGCTTGGCGAGGCACAGCAGCAAGCGATACGACACGGCCAAGAACATAACAATATCAAGTATCGTATTGTAGACGTTGGGAGGAAGGAGACCTACGAGCATCTTGTGAAAGATGCTGATGTCGTCATCAGGTGGGCGCTCCGTCTCTAGAGGAAAGATCTGATAATTGACTATTTGGTAGTTTGTTGCCTGCGGCTTTCCATGTTGATGTCGCAGATATGTGTATCTCGAATAGCAAGCACTTGATCACGGCGTCCTATATCTCCGAGGGTATGCGAAACCTTCACGACCGGTCAGTATTCATTCCCTACATTCAATTCCTTACTCTTACACTAAACCAAAACCTTTTCCAGAGCTCTCCAAGCCGACGTCCTTTTGCTCAATGAGATCGGTCTCGATCCAGGAATCGATCACTGTTCCGCCATCTCGCTTGTTAACAACCTGAAAGCTCAAGGCAAGGAGGTTGTGTCATTTACCTCCTTCTGCGGCGGTCTCCCGGCACCCGACTCCATTTTTGATGGAACGAGTGGTAGTGCTGTACCTCTCAAGTACAAATTTAGCTGGAGTCCCGTCGGTGTACTACGAGCGGCAAATCAAGGAGTTAGATATCTGTTGAATGGAAGAGTGAGTACTACATATATCGCAATGCAGAGTTGTAAGCTGATTAGAATGTGTTTTAGATCGTTCGTCTCCTCGGAGAAGACCTGCTTCGCTCAGGATTCCCTCGGCTTCCGATTCCACTTATGCAAGGCGTCGAGTTGGAAGGAATCGCCAATAGGGACAGCATGCCATATCGCGACACCTATGGGCTCCAAGGTGCCGGTTCGCTCAGGACCCTCGTGCGCGGTACTCTCCGGTGAGTCAAAGTTTCACTTCATACCTACCCTCATTTCTTAAACATATCGTCACCTAGATACCCTGGCTTCTGCACTCTGATGCAATCCTTCAAGGACCTCGGGCTCCTCGATGACTCTGAGAAGATTACCATCGACTCCTGGGCCGCTCTCCTTCCAAGAGCTCTTTCGATCAAACTCAAAGCCTCCTGTGGGTTTGATGTGGACATGAACAACCGAAGCTTAGAGTCTATCATGCGCGATACAGTCCCGTGGGACCAGGCCCTCAATGTTGCAGGAAGAACAGCATTTAGCGACGCACTCAGTGCACTTGAGTGGTTGGGTCTCTGGTCGGCCAGTGGTACCGCGAAGGATGTGATGAGAGGTGTAACTGTTCCTATGGCCGCACATACCCCACTTGAGCTGTTCGCTATGGTCTTGGCACATAGACTGCGTTACGCTGCTACGGAGAGAGATATGGTCGTTCTCTCACATGAAGTTATTGTTCGCGGACCTAACGGTGTTACTCAACAAGAAGAGGTTCACAGATCAAGTTTAGTTACTTATGGGGATGAGTCGGCTTCGGCTATGGCTAGGACTGTTGGTCTTCCTATTGCGTTTGCTGCATTGGATGTTTTGGATGGGAAGGTTAAGAGGAGGGGTGTTAGTGGGCCTAATGAGCGAGAAGTGTATGAGGCGGTGCTTGGAAGGCTGGAAGAGGCCGGGTTGGGTATGGTTGAGAACGTTGAGGCTGTGAAGCCTGGACATGGCATTGGGACTGTTGAGGAGAGTCTGCGTGCTAGCTCATTGTGATTAGTGAACTCAGCATATACCCTTTATGGACTCGTTTTAGCATTGCCGACAAGTTTTTCCACTGGATGTCTCATTACAAATAGTCATTTATGAATTTGTTTTTGCATAACCACTTGCTTGTCGTGAAGAGGAGGTAATTGAGGAAGGTCGGCAGTTGAGCTAATAAACCCGCCACCTGGTACTAACATTTCAATCCTGGCTTCGTTAGAAGCACACATCATAATAATTAAGCAATGCACCTTAAATATAAAGACGGTAGGCCTGTAAAACCCACTTTTGTAGAAATACTGATCGAACAAAGGAAAGTAAGTAGGAAGTAACAAAATTGACCAAGAAGATTAAATTACAAAATGTCCAGCAAAACGAATGAAGAAAAGGTATAATAGGGGTATTTTTAGCTCCATCATCGACAACTCGCTCTTACTCGCTCTTTGAGTAAACATGCCTTGGTATCACTCGTGGCACTGATACACTCCTCGAGACTGTTACCACGGGGCTCGATGAATTCGTCGCCATATTGACCATCGACTTACTACTAACCACATGCGTGTTGGCGTACCGGGCAGACTTGGTAGGTGTTAAGTTGTTGCCGCTGCCTCGCTGTCGAGGACCCGCGGGACATGGTGACGACCTCGTTGTTGTGCCAGTGGCGGTAGAGGAGAGAATCGAAGATGATGTTGAATCAAGACTATCAATGCGACGAGTTAGTGGTCTTGTCGCCGAGCACGAAGCAATCGACCTCAGTGGACGATCGTAGGTGTGTGTGCTTGTGTGTGGCGGTTGTGGCGGTGGGGTATAAACGATGGATGATGAACTACTGGTTATGTCAAACTCGCAACGGGGAGCCGCAGAATTTGCTGGAATTGTGGGTAACCGCCTAATGGTGACTTTCTCCATTTGTGGTGGTGCTGGTCTGTCCTTCGGAGGTACAGGAGGTGGTTCGTCGTCGGTTGGGATGTCTGGGAGAGGGATAGTGGGTGGCGGTTTCGGAAAATTCCGAGGGTGATGAAGCAAAGGCGTGCTCGGCTTCCTCTTCGTACTAGGAGTTTCATACACCATACCACATCGTTTGAGGTGTTCCGGTAAATTGCGCTTGCGGAGCCGCGGAGATCTGCTCAGCGAGGTCGAAGTAGTACTCCCCTCACCGCCCATTGAACCACAACAGAGGTCCTCTCTGTCCTCATCGCCGGACGCTATACTACTATTGTGATTAACCGTTTCTGGTGCATCATGGGAAAGTTCGCGATGTTCGTTTCCTGATGCATCTGTGTCGACAGTCTGTGCGAACAATGTTCGTGATGGCAAATTGAAATGTGATGTGGAGGACGAGGTTTTAGTTCCGCTGGTACCTGTCGGCTGGCTTGTTGCAGAAACACCAGCGCTGCCCAAAGGTGTATTGGTTTGAATGCCGTGCCATTCCAGGAAGCTGAGGGTAGCGGATGCGGAGTATATATTGAATGGAGAGATGACGCTAGTTGCAGCTGATGGTGGTACGTTAAGCGCCGAACTCGGTGGTGCTTGGGGATTTGAATGTCCAAGGCGGGAAGAATGAAAGCCCAGCCGCGGACTTGAGCCTGAGCTCGACGAGCTCTCCGATAACGGAGGGGAGATCGCATTTGGTGGCTCCCCTGCGGCTCCCATCATAGAGTGAGTCGCATCAGATGCCCTGGCAAGGGCATGTGAAAGGCGCATACGTAAATCAGTACTGAAGTTGTCCTGAGATCCAGCGTCGGGATTAAGTAGATGTATCAAATCATCGCCGTCGAGGTCAGGAAACTGTCCAGTGAACCCTTGCTTGGGAACATCGAGTCCACCAGGAGGATCGTGAACATAGGCCGGGAAGACCGTTATTGGATTGGGTTTGGGGCTTGCTCGATATCTGTCAGATTGAACCGATTTAGGAAGTGTGAGGTCTTGATGTCCTGGTGTTGCCTTGACGATCCTTGGACGCGTGGGGCTAGGAGAGATAGTGGCGTCCTCGTCCGGAAGTGCAGGTCCAAAATCGTTTAGCAAGGAGGGGGTGAAGGGCATACTGAACCGCCTAATCTCTCCCTCCAGCAAAGCCATTTCTTCTTCTGCCTCGAATTCATCCAAAGGTACGTGGTCAACAAGTTGCCTTTCATCGTATGCATCGAGAACTTTCCATGCTTCAGGATCATTCAGGATGTACTCGGCTAACGCGCTACCAGGAATCGTATTCAGCGAGGGGCTGCCGGGGAAGAAGGCTGGTGAGACTATAGGGGAATCGAAAGGATCGTCGAATGCAGTCATGTTTTCTCTGGCCATAGCGAGAACGAAAGGAGAGTTAAGAGATAGAGTGATATCGTTATTCCAGGTCAAAGAGCCTCTAGCCTGAGAGCTCTTGAGCCAAAGGATAGAACAGTGCCGGACTGCCCTGACCGTCGTTTTGTGAGCGATTAGTAAGAATTAAGATTGAATAGTGGACGTACAACGAGAGATTGGGGATGCGGAAACAGGTTGCGCCTCGCGCCTGTGCAGATACTTAAACCTACCTGCGTTCAAGTCTCAGGTATACAGCTGAGATGATACATCATTGGACCCTTTATCTATCGTTATATCTGATTCTGGATTCATCATTGATCCCACGTGCATAAGAATGAACTTGGAGACAGACTGAAGCATTCGCACAGCCAGTGGTGAACAAACTGATTTGTGGTGACGAATGATGGTTGTGAAACGCCGTGGAGGCGGGGTTGCCTCATTTGGCATCATCGCTGCCTTTTTGGGGGCAGGTCGTCAGGTCCTAAAGCCGTGCGACAAGTCGCAGATTTCCTGTTCGAGTTAGACTGATTACATCTAGGGTTTCTTGTTGATCTGACCGGACAGGAGCGAAATGGTAAGGGTAACTCGTCAAGGGTCGATACATACAAAACTCGAAAAGATGAGCAGTGGATTTTTGTGGATATCAAGGCGAAACACAGCCAGAGCATGACGGATTAAGGTTGAAGGTAAAAATCATGCATTCTCGCGTAAAACGCGATTCAAGCCCTCCCTCTCCACGCAATTTTCAAACCGAAAGCTCTTAGCGAGTTCCTCCAGCTCGGCCTCTCCCATCCCCCGGAAATGATCAGCCCACTCTTGCACCATAAACTCCGCCAGGAGGATGGTCCTAGCAATCCTAGTCACTCTCTCTTCGACAGACCAAGTGGGTGGATACAACTTGAGGTTTTGCGGTTCATTCGACACCTCTGTCTTAATAAGGTCGATGATGGGTTGATAAGCATATTTGACATGCGTATCATCTTTACCCCATGCGTCTGCGGCGAGCCTATGTTTACGCATGAGGAAGGGTTTGAACAGCTTCATGTACGGTGTCTCTTGTGAGACGTGAACCATGCCTTGAAAGCCGATGTCTTTGTATAACCAGATAGACCAACTCAGTCGATCCTAATCAAAGCATCATTGTGACATATCAGCCATAGCTCACCGATGGCAGTGAAAGATGATGATTACGCACCTTGTTATAGATCTCAAGCTGATCTCTTACAACCTTTAGTCGTGCTTTATTGACCTCATCCCAATTCTCTCCATCATATTCCTTTCTCGCGTAGACAGGGCCCCATTCCCCATTCCAAACGCACAAGCCTCTCTCGTCCATCCACTTTCGTTTCCTCTCATATGTCTTCAGTAGACGTTCCTTCTGTTCGTCGCTACCGACATAAAGGCCTGGCGAATTTGGAAATCCATAGATAGCGTAGTCATGAATGGAAAAGGCAGCGTTGCTCCATCTACCCTCGGCAACGTCATCAGGAAATTGTGTGAAATCGGCAGCGAAAGTATTTCCATCAAGGAAGATGATGTGCTTGTCATCGATATTTCTAACCGCTTCAACCAATCGATCGTAGACATGGACCAGCTCCAGCTGCCTCTTCCCATCTTTACCACCAACATCTGTCCTACCCCAACCACTCGGATCCGCCGGCTCGTTGATCAAGTTATATCCTGCGATCCATTTATTGTCCTTATACTTCTCTGCAATCATTTCCCACAACCACACCAGGCGGTCTTGGAAATCTTTATGTCGCCAGAAATTAGCAATGTGGGTGCCGGAGTCGCAGTGCCATCCCCCGGATTGGCCGCCTGGGGCAGAATGCATGTCGATGACGGTATAAATTGAGTGCGCTGCACAGATTGAAATGACGCGGTCGAGGTGTGCAAAGGCGTTCGACTTCAGAACCCGTGGTTTGGCATCATCTGGATTTCAATCAACAATGGGAAGATAAAAATGAAACTAAAGACTGACCCTCAAAGTGACGGTAGTTCACTGCGATACGAATACAGTTAAGTCCAAGCGACCTGAAAAACTTGGCATCCGCATCTGCGAAGAAATGCTCCAAATACTGACGAACATGATCATCAGACAAAGGCCTTGGAAACCGATGGTACTGACAACATACTTTGTCAAAAAAGAAGTCAGCCTTTGATTGACCGAGGACATCTGAAAGAGCCTCGCGAATTTGGTATTCGCACCCAGGGAACCCTAATATTCAATATCATGGGTATCGGGCTGCCCCCAAGGATGAGCGAACGTACCAGAAATAAAGTTTTCCATTCTAGTAGGAAGGTTCAACATTAGCTGAAGGCCTTGAAGAGACACAAGCAAGCACGTACAACATCCATCCACCAAGACCCGCACCTTTGAGCATGACTTCTTCCCCCTGCTCATTGACGATTTGCGTTCCAGAAACTTTCAAGAAGGACATGATGGATGCTTGCAACACGGTGAGAGGAAGCCAGAAAGAGTGCAGTCGTATTTCTGGAGATATCTCGGCATTTTTGTGCCTACGAATAGGAGCTTGAGACTCCAAGGACAAGAGAGGATTGAAGGAAAAACAGAAGATCCCGTGATGAGATGGCAAACTGCAGGACGACGGGCCGGTAAAGCGGATCAAATCGGCCGTAGCAGCCGAGGGGATGGCTGGAAGTAAGAACCAGCTGCTATTCTTCACACAATTATATGGCCAGTCGATGATTCTCTGTATAAATTCTGTCGTTCTTTCTCCACCACTTGTCAATTTGCCCAGGTTTGTCCTCCTGAGAATCAGAAAATTCACGGTGACAGAAATGACAGGACTCCTTGTGCCACAATTCAGTAAGTAGGAGTAGTTGACTATACTTATTCAATCAGAGTAATAGCTTGAGACGGCAATCTAGAGTGGGCAAATCCCATTCCGACATCACGGTGTGTTCTATGTGCACCTATGAGCTCAGGCTTGTAGCATTGTGGATATCCGACGTCTCACTTCACACTCCACACCAAATTCTAGCCATAGCCTATTCGCTCGGACCTACCTGTTTTGTTCGCCCAGATACTGAGAAAATTCATATTTGGCATAGATTGGAATCCACTGCCCTAATTCCTATGATTCGAAAAGACGCTCGAGGATGTGATAAGTACCGAGGCACTCTCGGACATTTTCGCCATCTCACTATGAGGCTTGATCTCTCACTTGCAATTTCTACGCTTCTTGCCTCTTGGACCGCTCAAGAGTCAACCATCCCTATAGACCTACAGATCAGTGGGGGCGGAAAACTGATTTTTTCCGGCACTATCAATACCCAGACCCAAACTCGTAATGTGACGACTCCCAGCGGGGTACACACAAATGTGATAGTACCAACAAAGGCCCGGGAGCGCACACAGAGCCTGGCGCGACCCCCACTGGTGCTTTGGTAGATGCAGCCAACAAAGCTGGATTTCTTTTTGACGGGTGAGTTGCATCCTCAGTTGGCGTTGCCCAATCCTGTTCTCCGCTGAACAAGGATACAAACTTCCTGTAGGACATGGTACTCTTCGTTAGATGACTTCTATATCACAGAGATCGACGGCGTTGGAGGTACTAGCTGCAATTGGTTGTTTGAGGTGAATGGGCAACAGTCAACCGCTGGAGGTTGTCATGTGAAGCTGAAAGCCGGGACAATGTTTCGTGGTTCTGTATTCGTACTTAAGCTTAGCTGTGGTGGTCTGAATTGGGAAAAACAAGATTCCATTAAGGATATTTTCATTGGAATAGCTCGAACAAATTCTTTCTCTTGTGTCAATATGCTTATATTGTTATTAGCACTTCGAAAGTTGTACTAATTGAGCGCAATCAACTTTGGCAATTTATACCTGACCATAATACTGGAAGCCAAATCAGTGGTGAGATCGACTTGATGGGACCCACATGTCCAGGACAATCGTTCCGAAGAATTGGTTTGCGTATTACAGTTATAGTAACGAATTTCATCTGTGTTTATGTGGATTGTGTGCAATCTCAAAGTAGATAGCCGGAAGCAGGACCCATCCCTCGATTTTGAGTAACTCTTGAGTTCAGACCAGTCTTCTCTCATGGTGTTACCAGAATAGTATCATACAAACTCAGATACACGAGTTCTTCCCAATAATTTTCAGCATCCTAAATAGATCTACAGTTCTCCAGAACAAACATCTTCAACCCAGCTCCTATCACTCTTCACCGTTGTCAGATTCTCGTATCCATCCTTGGTGATGACGATAACATCTTCGATCCGTAATCCGCCAAAGAACTGATAGTCTTTCATGCCCTCGAGGTTGATATACTTCGAGTCCAAAACTGGTGCGACTAGATGAGGATGGAAGTAGATTCCTGGTTCAACAGTCTGATCAAATTCGTCAGAACGAGAAATCTGAAATCAAAGACGATGAAACTTACGACGACCATTCCAGCTTCCAGGGGCAATCTCAGTCGCAGATAGGTATAAAGCTTCTCACTACCGGCGTCCGTTTTGGGTATTGTATCGTTCTTCTCTGGTCGACTCGCCTCTGGGACATCGTGCACGTCCATACCGAGCGAATGACCAAGACCATGGGGGAAGAACGCAGCTGAAACTCCACTCTTCAGAATCTCCTCCTCAGTACCTTTGAAGAGGTTAAGCCTCAAGAAATTCTTGATAAGCACTTTGTGACACTCTAGGTGAACACGGTCCCAGTGCACGCCGGGTTTAATCATATCGAAAGCTGCTTTTTGCATCTCATGAACGATGTCGTAGATGTTTGCAGTTTCCTTGACGAAGCGACCGCCATTGCCAACTGGCATTGTGCGTGTGATATCGGATGCGTAATAATTAAACTCGCAACCGGCGTCAATGAGCAGAACTTGCGGGTGGATTTGGTTGGTATGTGGCTCAGAGACATGATGGTGGGCAGAACGAGGGGCAAAGGCACGGTTATTGACGTGGGTACGTGGACCTATGGGACCCCAAGCGAAATCCTTGTCGTTGCAGCAGTAGTGCAATGTTGATGCCCTGGACGACGCTGCTACGATCGGAAGGTACGCTTGGTGCGGAGCACTACCAAACGACAACTCAGAACGATGTTGGAACGAGAGTTTTAGAATACACGTACCCTTCCCTTCGACACGAAGCAACAAAGATAGCTTCGGCCTCAGCTTCCTTCTCAATGAACCACTCTCCAGGTAACAGGGGTCTAGTGACTCCGGCGCCTTCTTCCCGAGCAATTTTGTTCTTGACTGCGAGTCCGAGAACGCGCATAACGGTCTCATGAGCGCGAGAACTAATCTCGTTTGCTTTCTTGATCAATGCAATCTCATCCGAGTCTTTGATAAGACGAGTGCGTTGGAGCGCCGGGAGGAGGTATTGCTCTTCAACCGTCGCATTATTAGGAGATAGGGCGCTCAATGCCAGTTCAGGAAGCTGAGGAAAGAGTGGAGAATTTCTGGGGAGGACATGGAAAATTGCGTCCGGGGTGTCTTTAAGAGTTGTGTTAATGGCGTCTGGGAGGTGAAAAGAATGCTTTATCTCCGACGCATCGAGCATTTTCCTAGCGTTGTAAACTTCTGGAGGTGGTACGGACCACATGATATCCGCTCTCTCTGCTTTCGGAATAAAGAGTGTGGTAGTCGGAGGAGTTGTGGAAGGATTCCCGTTAGCCGGGAGTTTGGCTAGGAGGATTGAAGAGACGACATCACAGCCCGTCAAGTAGAAGAAGTTGGACTCCTGACGGAAAGGTAGTTCTCTGTCTGTATCGTTGCGGTAGCTGGTGACCCCGCCGGCAACCAGTATAACCTGAGGCTACAATTGACTCGAGGTTGAATAAAGCTGTGGAGAGAGAGAGTAAATATTATTTACTTTGGTTCTTTCGGACTCAGGAAGCAGTTTAAGGAGTTGTTCAAACGTTCTACGAACGTGATTTCGAACTATATAAATATTTAGTGGTTGTTTGTCAGTAAGGTGTATGTGCGTACCTTGGTAGACCATTGTCGATGTACAAATGAGCGTGCGTCTGATCAAAAGCGAACGATCGATGGGATATTAAATGGGACAAGAGTTCTCACGCTAATTATACTCATATCTTCAATAGCATGAATGAGCATTTGACATTGCTATATATACCCCCAGAATTCTGGTCATGTCTCAGAGCATCATACATCGACTACCAGATTTGCACTCAAGCACAAAAGAATGCATGGGAAGAATTCGAGGATAAAATATGTTAACGGTTGGATCGAGCTTCCATCACCCACCGGTCCAGGGTCCTGTCCAACCCTGCACTGAAAGGGGCTCTTACACATGATTATATTACGAACCTGCCCAAAAGTTGAAACTAATCAATCCATAATTCCATTAACTACTCATGATCACGACGACAATCCACAGTCGCTCCAGAGAAGACTGATCTGTCACATGTCGCGCCTTTACGCCGGGCTGCGCCTGGGTATTAAACTGGGATTCAACCAGTCTCGTTGAGAGTCACAAAAATGAATCACAGCCCTCTGGAGCGCGCGTTTTAAAGATTTTCAGCCGATGGAAGCGCTAGAACCGGAGAAAATAGGCCGTGCGTTGGGCGATCACGGTCAAGCGCTACTTTGCAATTGGTGATTGATTGTGTTCGAGATAAAGGAGCCACAGCTTGATAAAACCGGTGTAAGCCAAGAGGCATAGTCATATACATAAATTTGCTGCTGTTAAAGCCAATTTCATAGGGGTGTGCACCAGAAACAAGGGCCAAGATGCAGTGGTGGTGTCTCTCTGTTATACTAAGCACCAGTGGTACATCCAAGCAATAGAAAGCACCAATTGGAAGAATGCTACCAGCGTTCGGTGACTGGACTGTGAGTGTGATCTATCAACTCCTTTGTTGCAGTGAAGTCGGCTTTTGATATTGTAATTTTAGTTCCACCGTAAGAATTACTTCAAGTCGGTGATGGGAGGAACATTTGAAGAGTTTGATCCGAGTGAGATCGTGAGAAAGTTAACTGCCCGTATGACGGGTCGGCTTGGTATGGCATTGGTGACTTGGGGGTCGTTCTTACTTCCAGACTTGTTGGATATCCCGCCTGTTGTCTCGAGCTGGGCTTGAAAGAAAAGAAGAAAAACAGAGTGAGTTTCTTCGTCGTTCATTCATACCACTGCTCATATTGGTAGTGTGACAAAGGATTCATCGGTTGCGATGCGAAGAGATTCTGCCTTCTTTCTGTGATCCGATGATGAGACCCATAGTTTGACGGCCTCGCCCCTGCTGAGGTCCCAAGTTCTCCGGATGGAACACATACAGTCTCACGCAAAAAAGCATCACAGCCGGTATTGAACAGTGACAGGAGACCCTCATCACTAAACCTGTGCAAACGCTCTCATTTGCGGCTATCACGCACGCAGCCCACTGATACCACTTGCGACACTACTCGTTGTTAGGCCATTACTCGTTTTCTGATGCATCATGGAGTGTTTCTCGTCGGCCAATACTGCGATACATAATGTATGGTGTTGCAAGCCTTTTAGTGCAGGTACGCAGAGCGTCCCCCTGCTTTCTTTCATCAGCTCACTCGCACCGCTCTCCCCCGTTCCTCTTTCCCCTCGCTTTTCCACTTTTGGGACGATGGAATACCAATATACCAGAGGGATACAAAGGCCTAATGCCGCACAGCTTAGTCTGGCACTTTCATCTGTGCTGCAGGATTCCTTGATACCGGATACGCGGATGGATATAGCAAAGGAAGGTCTATACAGGGTAAGTACCTTGATATCAACACCCATTACTAGTATCACGACTTATCGAAGGACATCAGGAACCACCGCAGAGCTCGTCGAACTTGATGGTGCCTACGAAGACGCCATACTCTGTTTTGTCCAGTGGAAGCGCCTATAGCCAGGAGTCATGGAATGGACCCGAGGCATGGGCATTTAATAAACCTCCGCCCTCTTCAAGGCTTGCCTCCGCCGTGCTAGTGCCTGGAGGTAGCTATCCAGCAACATTGGCGAGGCCTGCTGGGCCGGCTTCAATTGCGAGTGGCCGAGAATCAACATTTTCCACCACCACGGGGTCTTCTCGCAGTGTCGCATCTGCACAGAGCCTTCTGCAGTCGGCTCGAGCGTCTTCGGCAACTAGTTTTTCAAATCAAGACTCTTTCATCAGTCTCGCAGGTGTTGATAAAGTCTCGGACGACAAAAAGGAGAAGACAAAACTCAAACAAATGTACAAGAGAGCATCCATGTCTACCAAGGCACTAGCAAAGTTGTTTTCCCGCTCTCCTACATCAAGTCGGACCTCGCCACCGGGTGGCATCGTGAAACGTTCATCTTTGAAACCGCCCATGCCTATCCTATCTCCTCCCCGGCAGCCTCTCGATGTCGATCCCTTCGCCTCTGGGAGCTCAGTAGGCTCTTATGGCCTTGACGTTAACCCCACACCGCTGGAACATAAGCGAACTGGAAGTTCACCTGAAGTCAAATCACCACTTTCGATCGACGTCCAAGCTCGGCTCCAGAGGTCACCCTCAGTCTCCTCTCCCTTAGGCATACCAACTTCTCCGTCGCTAGCGAGACTTACACACCCGGAATATCCTCAGAGCATTCGAGGTCGCGATGTACCATTCCCTGTCAATTCGAGTAATGTTTCGCTACCACTCCCTCCTCAACGATCACGTTCAGCCTCTCAAAGCTCGGTTACCTCTACCGCTACCCAAACAACTACCGCCAATTTCTCGCAAGGCCAAGTTCGTCCACCTCTGCCACGGATACCATCAAGCAACTCCTTCAGGCACGAGCTCGACAGGTCCCAGCTCAAGCGTCCCAGGCACCGCCTCAACTTCCGCCTACTCGACCACTCCCTATGCCAACATCAAAAGTCAACCCCTCAAAGGCCACATCAGGACCACTTCTCCAGCGACCAAGATCTCAAAGTGTGAGAGAGGTTGTGCGTCCTACGCCTGTCAATCAGGCTGCAACCGAGCCTACACCGCATCGAGTGCGACCAGGTCCCCCCGAAACCCAGATCATTACGATGAGAAACCACAAGTCGTCCAGGGTGGACAGGCCTCTTTTCTTGATTTTCCACCTCCCACGACTCGCCCCTCCCTCATAACCCGAGATCAAGATGGGACTGGTAGTAATTCAAACGGATCAGGAGTGAAGGTCGGATCGGTCGTGGTCCATGAGGTCCATTTGGTTAAACCTGTACCTTCCATGCCCGCGATGCGGGTTGCTCATCTGGAGTCCCCCTCGAAGCAGTTAGAGAATGTGACCAGGCAAAGACCGCGAGCAGGGAGCGTTCGGGCTGGAACCGCAGCTTCCGATCCATTGAACACGGAGAAACCTCGGAAGCTTCCAATTCCAACGTCGGTTGTACCACCATCTGATGCTCTGCCCTCACTCCCTCAACGAGCTACCCGAAGCCGGGCACGGAGCGTTTCATCAAGAGATTCCTCTCCAGCACGACCATTGCCTCGACCACCAGCCTCTGAAAAACCGTCGGTTCCACAGATATCAACGCAGAATCTCACAACAGGAGATACACAAGAGACTTGGCTTGTCGAGCCTTCAAACAAGAGTAGTCTTAGAAGCCAACCCTCTATCCGGTCAATCCCTCGTTCTCCGTCTCTCCCTTCCTTGGGACCCAACTTCACCGATGCACCACCTTTGCCAACATCGAGAGCTACATCACAACACGAAGAGCCGAGAGGTCGCTCGCACGTGCGTTCGCCGTCGCTGCCGACATTCCCTGTGAAATCTACTCCGCTGCCTGGTAATGTTCAGGACAGGACAACACGACAACCACTGCCCTCCGGCATCGCAGAACGTCTTAGGTCAAGGGGTCGAAGTAACTCTCGAACTCGAAGTGATGACAGACGCCCTTCAGTTGACACTTCTCTCGTGCCCCCTCCGCCATTACCTCCCAGCAGCGAAAGAAAAAAGCCGACGCTTGAGTCAATACCCTCTGCATCGACATACGGTTATCCCGAATCATATTCTCATACTACTGGTTCTACTTTATCGACGGCATCGAGCCTACAAACTCCTCCTTCTCCGACAGTTTCTCGACTTCTTAAAACCAGGAATACGGGACGTGCTCGTGCTGCGAGCCTCAAATCACCCTCTATGCCTGACCTTCGCGCAGCACTTGCTACGAATCCAGTTCCTTCATCGACTTCTACTCGTTCCCGAGGCCCCCACACTCCATCGCCCCCATTACCCCAAGTCCAGACCCATGTCAACACATCGACTCCCAACATGGTGCAACAGCCGTCGGTTTTAACTTCATATCGAACGTCCGACGCATCCAAGAGCTCTGATTCCCTCTTACCTTACCTCCGTCCAAAGCCAAACCTTACCCGACCAAAAGAGCTCTCTTACCCTCCACAGAAGGACAACGTGCGTGCTTTCCATGCCCGTTCAAATAAGGAAATAGCAAAGGAAGGGGATTGGGACTTTTTGGATAGACCTCCGCGACCTCCTAGGTCACCGTCGGTGCATATTCCAGAAACTCCAACAATTGCGAAAACAAATTTTGGACGCTCACATTTTCGTTCTCAGCCAACTAGAGACTCGGATGTACCACCTGTACCTTCGGTACA